>JAVIAB010000102.1:33075729-33811007 GCA_032433765.1 Megaustenia siamemsis | reverse complement strand
ATAAAAGATTACAAAACAAACAAAAATCACTAACTCTCATTCCTTCAACACAATTCAACATTCAATTATAGTAAGACAGCTAGAAATATTATCTCTCTTTCAAACATAATTCAAAACTGAATTATAACAACACAGCTAGAATTATCTCTCTTTCAAACATAATTCAAAACTGAATTATAACAACACAGCTAGAAATATTATCTCTCTCTCAAACATAATTCAAAACTGAATGATAAAACAGCCAGAAACATTATCACTCACTGCAACATAATTCAAAACTGAATGATAACAAATCAGCCAGAAACATTATCACTCACTCCAACATAATTCAAAACTGAATTATAACAAATCAGCCAGAAATGTTAACATTGAACAATAACAAAACATTACAAACAAAAACTTACTGCTCCAACAGAGTCTTGGACATGATAATCTTGGTCCCCTCAACGTTAATCAGGTCCTGATCAGCAGGGACATTCTTCTCCTCCTCCTCCTCCTGTTCTTCGGTCATGGCCACCTGCAGGGACCCAGCCCCAGCGGTTCTCATGTTGTACATGGGACACTCCTTGTTGGTCCGCATGTGCCCAATCTGACCACAGGCACCACACTTCATCTGAGAGTAGCAACAAGAAAATGATGAACATAAGTGTGATTTCCTTTATTGTGTAGTACATACAAGTGTTATTTGTTAACTGTACAGGCATACAAGTGTTATTCCTTTATTGTGTAGTACATACATGTGTATTTGTTAACTGTACAGGCATACAAGTGTTATTTCCTTTATTGTGTAGTACATACAAGTGTTATTTCCTTTATTGTGTAGTACATACAAGTGTTATTTCCTTTATTGTGTAGTACATACAAGTGTTATTTCCTTTATTGTGTAGTACATACAAGTGTTATTTCCTTTATTGTGTAGTACATACAAGTGTTATTTCCTTTATTGTGTAGTACATACAAGTGTTATTTCCTTATTGTGTAGTACATACAAGTGTTATTTCCTTTATTGTGTAGTACATACAAGTGTTATTTCCTTTATTGTGTAGTACATACAAGTGTTATTTCCTTTATTGTGTAGTACATACAAGTGTTATTTCCTTTATTGTGTAGTACATACAAGTGTTATTTCCTTTATTGTGTAGTACATACAAGTGTTATTTCCTTTATTGTGTAGTACATATAAGTGTTATTTCCTTTATTGTGTAGTACATACAAGTGTTATTTCCTTTATTGTGTAGTACATACAAGTTTATTTCCTTTATTGTGTAGTACATACAAGTGTTATTTCCTTTATTGTGTAGTACATACAAGTGTTATTTCCTTTATTGTGTAGTACATATACAAGTGTTATTTCCTTTATTGTGTAGTACATACAAGTGTTATTTCCTTTATTGTGTAGTACATACAAGTGTTATTTCCTTTATTGTGTAGTACATACAAGTGTTATTTCCTTTATTGTGTAGTACATACAAGTGTTATTTCCTTTATTGTGTAGTACATACAAGTGTTATTTCCTTTATTGTGTAGTACATACAAGTGTTATTTCCTTTATTGTGTAGTACATACAAGTGTTATTTCCTTTATTGTGTAGTACATATAAGTGTTATTTCCTTTATTGTGTAGTACATACAAGTGTTATTTCCTTTATTGTGTAGTACATACAAGTGTTATTTCCTTTATTGTGTAGTACATACAAGTTTATTTCCCTTTATTGTGTAGTACATACAAGTGTTATTTCCTTTATTGTGTAGTACATACAAGTGTTATTTCCTTTATTGTGTAGTACATACAAGTGTTATTTCCTTTATTGTGTAGTACATACAAGTGTTATTTCCTTTATTGTGTAGTACATACAAGTGTTATTTCCTTTATTGTGTAGTACATACAAGTGTTATTTCCTTTATTGTGTAGTACATACAAGTGTTATTTCCTTTATTGTGTAGTACATACAAGTGTTATTTCCTTTATTGTGTAGTACATACATGTGTTATTTTTTAACTGTACAGGCATACAAGTGTTATTCCTTTATTGTGTAGTACATACAAGTGTTATTTGTTAACTGTACAGGCATACAAGTGTTATTCCTTTATTGTGTAGTACATACAAGTGTTATTTCCTTTATTGTGTAGTACATACATGTGTTATTTGTTAACTGTACAGGCATACAAGTGTTATTCCTTTATTGTGTAGTACATACAAGTGTTATTTCCTTTATTGTGTAGTACATACATGTGTTATTTGTTAACTGTACAGGCATACAAGTGTTATTTCCTTTATTGTGTAGTACATACATGTGTTATTTGTTAACTGTACAGGCATACAAGTGTGATTCCTTTATTGCTTGTTACATACAAGTTTGATTCCTTTATTGCTTCGTACATACATGTGTTATTTGTTAACTGTACAGGCAGACAAGTGTGATTTCCTTTATTGCTTGGTACATACATGTGTTATTTGTTAACTGTACAGGCATACAAGTGTGATCCCTTTATGTGATTCCTTGATTGTGTAGTACATACATGTGTTATTTGTTAACTGTACAGGAATACAAGTGTGATTCCTTTATTGCTTGGTACATACAAGTGTTATATCTTAACTGTACAGTACATACAAGCGATATTCCTTAACTGTACAGTACATACAAGTAGGATCAAGGCAAAGAAATGCACATAAATGTATCAAAATGTGAAGCTGCAGTGAAGGAAAAATGAAAAAATATATATAGATAAAAATAGTATGATTAAAGCTTCACGTAACAAGTGGACACTATAGCTCAAAATGATGTTTCAGTGCAAAGGCCTTCAACAGGAACAAACATGCAGCACAATATACAAATATGTATTTAAATAATAAATAAATAATTTAAAAATAGAACTAAAAAGAGAAACAAAAGTAATAAAATAATGGCAGCCTACAATGAAAAAAATGTAATAGAGTGACCACAAAGGACGATATAGAAACATAGAGCAAAGGCCTTCAACAGGAACAAACATGCAGTACAATATACAAATATGTATTTAAATAATAAAATAAATAATTTAAAAATAGAACTAAAAGAGAAACAAAAAGTAATAAATAATGGCAGTCTACAATGAAAAAAATGTAATAGAGTGACCACAAGGGACGATATAGAAACATAGAGTAGCAGCGGTATTGTAGTAGCAGGGTCAAGGCCAAGAAATGCTTAGCATTTTCATGAATTTATGTGCACTACTTTGTCATGACCTTACTAGTACAATACCGCTGCTACTCTATGTTTCTATATTGTCCTTCGTGTTCACTCTAGTACATATTTTATTTTAGGCTGCCATTATTTTATTACTTTTCATTTCCTTTTTCTAGTTAGATTTTTTTCTGTTGTGTAGATATTAATGTCTATATCAGTTGTGTAGATATTAATGTCTATATCAGTTGTGTAGATGTTAATGTCTATATCAGTTGTGTAGATGTTAATGTCTATATCAGTGTGTAGATGTTAATGTCTATATCAGTTGTGTAGATGTTAATGTCTATATCAGTTGTGTAGATGTTAATGTCTATATCAGTTGTGTAGATGTTAATGTCTATATCAGTTGTATAGATGTTAATGTCTATATCAGTTGTGCAGATATTAATGTCTATATCAGTTGTGTAGATGTTAATGTCTATATCAGTTGTGTAGATGTTAATGTCTATATCAGTTGTATAGATGTTAATGTCTATATCAGTTGTGTAGATATTAATGTCTATATCAGTTGTGTAGATATTAATGTCTATATCAGTTGTTTAGATGTTAATGTCTATATCAGTTATGTAGATATTAATATCTATATCAGTTGTGTAGATATTAATGTTTATATCAGTTGTGTAGATATTAATGTCTATATCAGTTGTGTAGATATTAATGTCTATATCAGTTGTGAAGATGTTAATGTCTATATCAGTTGTGTAGATGTTAATATCTATGTCAGTTGTGTAGATATTAATGTTTATATCAGTTGTGTAGATATTAATGTCTATATCAGTTGTGTAGATATTAATGTCTATATCAGTTGTGTAGATATTAATGTCTATATCAGTTGTGTAGATATTAATGTCTATATCAGTTGTGTAGATATTAATGTCTATATCAGTTGTGTAGATATTAATGTCTATATCAGTTGTGTAGATGTTAATGTCTATATCAGTTGTGTAGATGTTAATGTCTATATCAATTGTTGTATATGTGCTGATTACCTTGGAGGCCTTGATGAGTTGTTCCTTCTCTTTCTTTGGCTTTTTCTTCGGAGGAGGTGTGGATACTGGCTTTTCTTGGTTTCTCTTGATTCTTCTCAGCTGCTCTTGAATTCTTCTCCTCTCTTTTCTCATCTCCTCCTTCTGCTGATCATCCATTGCCGCAAACTGTTTTCTAATGAGGTAAAGTAATAATAATCATATATAGATTCATATATATATATATATATATATATATATATATATATATTTTTTTTTTTATAAAAAATGTGTGTTTTGCAGATTCATAATTTTCTGATTTAATAAGAATAAGAATAATGGGAGTTAAGATGGGCACAGCCAGAAATGAGAAACTTAGTGGCCGTGTAAGAAGACTTATCAACCAACATAGAACTGGAGTCGTTAGTCACTGGACACTGCGGGAATTGCTGAGGAGGGGATCTGAGCACCTATGGACATGTTCGGAGTGCAATGATGATGACCCGCAAATAACTCAATAAGCTGACTTTACAAACTATATAAAAAAAACTTAAGATTCTAAAACAATCAATAAGATAAAGACCACAAAAGTAAAATGGGTCAGATGAATGATAGGAGTCAGCTTGAGAGAGTAAATTAAAATTCAAGAACTAAGAAGATATGGGTCAATTAATATGTAGAATGTAACATGAAACAAGACTGAAGCAACTAATGGTAAACCAAACAGCTGTTAACAAAAATTTTTAATACTGAAACAGCTAAACATAATGCACAATACATAACTATAGTTAACAATTTGAAAACATGATGAAAACAACTAAACATAATCTACACAGCTATCAACAGTCAGTTTGAAAACAGGCCAGAAACAACTAAAGATAACCTACATAACTATTAACAAACACAGTGAAAACAGTGCAGAAACAACTAAATATATTACATAAAGCTATCAACAACAAACACTTTGAAAACAGGACAGAAATAACTAAACATAATCTGCTCAGCTACCAACAACAAACACTTTGAAAACAGTGCAGAAACAACTAAATATAATCTACACAGCTACAAACAATAAACACTTTGAAAACAGGACACAAACAACTAAATATAATCTACACAACTAACAACAAACACTTTGAAAACAGGACAGAAAATAAAGATAATCTACACAGCTACCAACAACAAACACTTTGAAAACAGGACAGAAACAACTAAATATAATCTACACAACTAACAACAAACACTTTGAAAACAGGATAGAAAATAAAGATAATCTACACAGCTACCAACAACAAACACTTAGAAAACAGGATTGAAATCACTAAACATAATCTACACAGTTATCAACAAACACTTTAAAAACAAGATAAAAAGAAAACCCTTTAAAAAAAATAGAACACTAACAACAGTGTGCTCTAATCGAAGATAGATGAAGCTTTGTCTACTTTTGGTGACATTTTTTGGAGGATTGCATTGATATTTGAACACAATACTTTGTAATCCAAGAGAAAGGTAACAAAACAGCTTTCCATACAAAGAGACAAATAATAATAAATGAATATTATTACAGAGGGAAACTTCTGAGGTGATAATTCAGCGAATATTTGCAGGAAGAGGTATGTTTTACAGCACTCAGAAAAATGACAAATAAAAACAGAAAAAAAAAAAAAACAAAGGACAACATTCGGTCTGAAACAGGATCGAACCCGTAACTTAGCTAACTTAAAAAAAAACTCTACTTGCTTACAACACATTTTTGGGTGATGTGATATGTGGTTTGTTTCAGACCAGACCACCTTTACTTTCCAGAAAAATCTCTGCTACCCATCTTTAAAGGCTGGGTGAGACCTGGGGCCTTGTTGATGCAAAAAAGAAACCTGCCACTCTTGGGAATCAAACCTGGACCCTTCAGATTAGGAAGTGAGTACACTAACCACTCAGCCTCTAATGCTCCAACACTAGCATGACTTTTTAGTCATAACCATGAAGCCAAGCCACTTAACTGATTCATCGTCATCATGTGCCATACCGTTGGCGTAGGCGATCATATCCCTCCACAATCTTCTATCCACAGTGCATCGTATCAGTTCTGTTGTTGACTATTTTCCATGCCATGGCACCAAGCTATCCAGTATTTTCTCTCTTTGTCGTCTGCGATCTCTCTTTCCTTTTATTTTGCCAGTTGTAACCAAGTATTCCAACTTTCCTCTTCTCATGATGTGCCCGAAAAATGTTGATTGCTTCTTTCTGATGTTTTTTAAGAGCTCCCTTTTTGTGTTGGCCTCTTTGAGAACTTTCGCATTGGTCTTTTTAGCTGTCCAGGGAACTTTCAACATTCTTCTGAGAAATCCCATCTCTGTAGCCTCTAATCGTCTTTTCATTTGTTTGTCTACTGTCCATGATTCGCTTCCATAGGTCAGAATTGGTTCTATATAGCACCAATGAACTCTCTTTCTCATTTCTATTGACATAGATTTGTTGCATAAGATATTTTTCATTTTCTGAAATGCTATTTTGGCCTGAGCTATTCTGCTTTTATTTTCCGTGATGCATCTTCCATCCGATGTTATTATTGTGCCTAAGTATTTGACGCGTTGCACTTGTTTCAAATTGTCCTGTTTATTTTTATGCTGCATGATGGTGATGATTGTTTCTTCGATATAACCATTACTTCTGTTTTCTTACTATTCAGAAAACAGAACTGATTAAAACATCAAAAACACACATTAACTGAACATACATGAAGTTAGGGTCTCTGGTCTGTCTAATCCTCAAGTAGGCATCTATGACGACAGGGTTAGTAACCATCTCAGACCGCTGGTACTGCCTGCCAGTGTCATCATGGAATGTTCTGACAATTTTTAGTTTTCTACCTCGATGCTGCAAAAAAAAATGTTGAAATATACACAAAAATATTTATGTCTTCCACTTCACTCATCCAAAAACTGCTTCTTACCCTCGAGTACCCTTAAAGAATGTTAAATGAAAATAATGCTAAATGGAAAGGGTGTTAAATGCTAATTGGAAAATGTGTTAAATAGAAAGTGTGTAAATTGGAAAAAGTATTCAATGGAAAGTGTTAAAAGAAAAGAGTGTTAAGTGGAAAGTACATTAATTGTATTGTTAAATGAAAAGTGTTAAATGGTAAGTGCGTTAATTGGATAGAGTGTTAAAGGAAAATATTAAATGGAAAGTGTGTAAATTGTAAAAAGCATTAAATTGAAAGTGTGTAAATTGGAAAAAGCGCTAAATGGAAAGTGTGTTAATTGGAAAAAGCACTATGTGGAAAGTGTGTAAATTGAAAAAAAGCATTAAATTGAAAGTGTGTAAATTGGAAAAAGTGCTAAATGGAGAGTGTGTAAATTGGAAAAAGTGTTAAATGGAACTCCAACATCAACGAGCTACTCTTCGCAGATGACCAATGCCTAATATATGAGGATGAAAACCTACTACAACAGCATATAACATCTCTAGATAAAAGTTGTATAAATTACAGTATGAAAATTAACACAGCAAAAACAGAGGCTATAAGAATAAGCAAATTAAGACACCCATTAAACATTAAGATCAAAGATAAAGAAATAAAACAAGTGGAAGAATTCAAGTATTTGGGCACAATGTTCACAGAAGATGGAAAAATAGACAGAGAAATTGACATGAGAATACAAAAAGCAAATGCTGTCACATACCAGCTTTCACCATTGCTAAGACACCCAACATTTCTAAGCCAGCTAAACAAATAATAAATAGCATTTTCATACCAACTTTGTACTATAAAGTCAAACATGGACCCTTTCTAAATCACATTTAAGAAAGATCAATACATGTGAGATGCGTTGCTTGAGAAAAGTAACAAACAACACAAGAAGAGATAGAATACCAAATGAAACCATAAGAAAAATGGTAGGAACAAAACCTGCCAAGAATATATAGAACAACAACTTAAATGGTTTGGCCACCTGGTCAGAATGAATCCTCACCAATCACCATCAAGAGCATTCTTCTCGAGAATGCATGGAAAAAGACCAAGAGGAAGACCCAGAAGAAGATGGACAGATGCAGTGACAGAGACATGTAACAACAAAGGAAAATCACTAATTCAGACAGTTCGAGCAGCTCAAGAATGACAAATGATATAACCATGACACCTTTTGGTATCAGTGAAAAGAGAAAAGAAGAAGATGGATAGATGCAGTGACAGAGACATGTAACAACAAAGGAAAATCACTAATTCAGACAGTTCGAGCAGCTCAAGAACAACAAATGATATAAGCCACGACACCTTTTGGTATCAGTGAAAAGAGAAAAGAAGAAGATGGGTAAATGCAGTGACAGAGACATGTAACAACAAAGGAAAATCACTAATTCAGACAGTTCGAGCAGCTCAAGAACAACAAATGATATAAACCACGACACCTTTTGGTATCAGTGAAAAGAGAAAAGAAGAAGTTAAATGGAAAGTGTATTAATTTGAAAGTGTTTTAATTGGAAGAAATGTTAAATGGAAAGTGTATTAATTGGAAAAAGTGTTAAGAGACTTAGTAGAGGTCAATACTGATCATATATAACAACTAAACATATGTAATCGAAAGACATACGCACCATAATTTCATCATCTTTATTCATACTAGCTCCAGATTTTAACTTTTTATCCTTGTCAGTTATTTCCCCTTTCAGCATTCTCTGAAGTTCTCTCCTCTCAGCTTCCTCTTTCTCTCGACTCAGCTGAGGAAAATAAGAACCGATGGTTAAAATCATTTTCATCATGCAAAATGACAAGAAATTCCGCATCAAGAATTTTATATAATTTATTTCATCACTTCCTAGTTTACTAGAAGGTCATGAGGTCAAATAAAATTATGAGAAATCTGGCATCGAGAACATTCATGTAATTTATTTTAACATTTCCTAGTTTACTAGAAGGTCAAACAAAATTATGAGAAATTCAACATCTAGAACATTCACGTAACTTATTTTAACATTTCCTAGTTTACTAGAAGGTCATGAGGTAAAAAAAAAATTATGAAAAATTCAGCATCGAGAACATTCACGTAACTTATTTTAAACCTTCCTAGTTTACTAGAACGTCATGAGTCAAGCAAAAGCAAAGAACCCCGTCACACCACATGGCAAATAGGGAATAAGGTGTTAGTGTCTATATTTTTTTATACACCTTCTGCACATATTTTATGAGGTAATATTGATGGTATTAATTCTGTGCTACATTTCTGTCCCAGAGAAAAAAAACCTCAGGTACCCATTTAAGGCTGGGTGAACCAGAAATGTTGGTGAACAAATCTATGTCAATAAAAATGAGAAAGAGAGTTCATCTGTGCTATATAGAACCAATTCTGACCAAATGAAAAGACGATTAGAGGCCACAGAGATGGGATTTCTCAGAAGAATGTTGAAAGTTCCCTGGACAGCTAAAAAGACCAATGAGGAAGTTCTCAAAGAGGCCAACACAAAAAGGGAGCTCCTAAAAACATCAGAAAAAAGCAATCAACATTTTTCGGGCACAATATGAGAAGAGGAAAGTTGGAATACTTGGTTACAACTGGCAAAATAAAAGGAAAGAGAGATCGCGGATGACAAAGAGAGAAAATACTGGATAGCTTGGTATCATGGCATGGAAAACAGTCAACAACAGAACTGATACGATGCACTGTAGATAGAAGATTGTGGAGGGACGTGATCACCTACGCCAACCGGTATGGCACATGATGATGATGAACCAGAAAGTCATCGATCAGTATAGAACCCAACCTATTGCCTTTAGTAGTCCAGTTCATTAACAATGAGCTATTGCGACTCCCTTAGTTATCTAAGCAAACCAGAAAAGACACCACAAGAACAAACCTGTGTGCTGGTTTTCTTGTTCGCCAACATGCTTTCAATGTTTTTCCCCATCTCCTCAAAATCCGAGTCCTCACCAGATGTGGACTCCTCATCCGTTGACAAAGTTTCAGTGGAAGCCAAAACCCTGCATGCAGTGAGATTTGCAAATTAAATTAAAGAAAGAGAGCCAATAGATTGCTAGATCAACCATCCATCAACTTAACCTTTTACGATACCTATAAGTTGACTCTCCCTTATATGACACCATAGTAAAAATTACTACCACTTAAATGTGACATTAGGAGCTCTAAAATAGTATTTTCATTGAACTTATGACACACAGCTGTGTGTTTACACTAGGAGAGACATAGGGACTCAGATTTCCTAACTCAGGTTGATTTATGAAATGAAATTTGACCACATAGACTAGGCACGTTACATTGTCTATTCATACGGCCGCCATAAGTTCATCAGTATGTTTGGCTACCTCACAGCATTACCTGAGTTACAAAGGGTTGTTTTATGTCAAAGGTAAAGGCCTTAGCACGGCAGTTTTCACCCATATGTGCTCGGCCGCCCATCCAGAAGTGTTCGGAGATTTCTGGATAGTGTCACTTCAAGCATCAAAACTCACGATGCGAGGCGGCATTCCAGAGTAATACCCTGGTACCCATTTCTGCCTGCGGCTGGGTCGAGAGTGTGGGTATTTTTTTTTTTTCAACCAAGAGTACAATTCACGCTGCTTCCAGCAGGAATTGAACACAGGTTGTACAACATCAGTAACCTAGTTGGGTGATTTTCCCAACAAGGCTATCAAGCTGCCCCCGTTTGCCTACGACTACCTTGGACATACAATAACCAGTGATGGAAAATGTACAAATGAAATAAACAAAAGAATAGGAATGGCAAAAAGTAATTTTAATGTCATGAAGAACATACTAACATCAAAACAAATAACACCAGGGCTAAAACTAAGAATAGCAAAATGTTACATCTTCTCAATATTCCTATATGGTGCAGAAACATGGACATTGACAAGAAAACAGAACAGAAAATTGAAGCCTTTGAAATGTGGATATATAGAAGAAGAGGTAGAATTGGATGGAAAGAAAAGAAAACAGACGATGAAGTCTTAAAACTAAAAATAAAAGAGAACTACTAAGCACAATTCAAACAAGACAAATGCGATTTTTCATCATCATCATCGAGTGCCGTCTCCGCAACGAAGGTTGGCTACCATGGAGCGCCATTCTGCTCTGTCTCTTGCTTTGATGGTGCAGGTTGTCATAGGCTGATTTGTCCATCTTTTGATGTTACTCGTCCATGTTAATCTTGGTCTGCCTCTGCCTCTTTTACCTTGTATTTTCCCCTCCAGGATTACTTTTTGTAGGCTGTTGTGTCTTTTAACATGGCCCAAGAATCACATTTGTCTTGTTCTAATTGTGTCCAGTAGTTCTCTTTTCATTTTTTTGTGATTTTTGCGCCATGTTAAAAGACACAACAGCCTACTAAAAGTAATCCTGGAGGGGAAAATACAAGGTAAAAGAGGCAGAGGCAGACCATGACTAACATGGACGTGTAACATCAAAAGATGGACAAATCAGCCTATGACAACCTGCACCATCATATTAAGAGACAGAGCAGAATGGCGCTCCATGGTAGCCAACCTTCGTTGCGGAGACGGCACTCGATGATGATGAATTAGTCAGGACAGAATCAACTAACAAACCTGAACAAAAATAAATCAACTAATAAGCCAGAACAAAAATGAACTAATTAGAATAAATCAACTAACAGGCCAGGACAAAAATGAACTAATTAGTTAGAACAAATCAACTAATTAATCAGAACAAAAATCAAGTAATTAATTACCCAGAACAAAAATCATCAACTAATTAGTCAGAACATAAATCAATTAATTAGCCAGAATAAAAATGAACTAATTAGTCAGAACAAATCAACTAATTACCCAGAACAAAAATCAAGTAATTAATTACCCAGAACAAAAATCATCAACTAATTAGTCAGAACAAAAATCATCAACTAATTAGTCAGAACAAAAATCATCAACTAATTAGTCAGAACAAAAATCATCAACTAATTAGCCAGAACAAAAATGAACTAATTAGTCAGAACAAATTAACTAATTAGGCAGAACAAAAATCATCAACTAATTAGCCAGAACAAAAATGAACTAATTAGTCAGAACAAATTAACTAATTAGTCAGAACAAAAATCATCAACTAATTAGTCAGAACAAAAATGAACTAATTAGTCAGAACAAATTAACTAATTAGTCAGAACAAAAATCATCAACTAATTAGTCAGAACAAAAATGAACTAATTAGTCAGAACAAATTAACTAATTAGTCAGAACAAAAATCATCAACTAATTAGTCAGAACAAAAATGAACTAATTAGTCAGAACAAATTAACTAATTAGTCAGAACAAAAATCATCAACTAATTAGTCAGAACAAAAATGAACTAATTAGTCAGAACAAATTAACTAATTAGTCAGAACAAAAATCATCAACTAATTAGTCAGAACAAAAATGAACTAATTAGTCAGAACAAATTAACTAATTAGTCAGAACAAAAATCATCAACTAATTAGTCAGAACAAAAATGAACTAATTAGTCAGAACAAATTAACTAATTAGTCAGAACAAAAATCATCAACTAATTAGTCAGAACAAAAATGAACTAATTAGTCAGAACAAATTAACTAATTAGTCAGAACAAAAATCATCAACTAATTAGTCAGAACAAAAATGAACTAATTAGTCAGAACAAATTAACTAATTAGTCAGAACAAAAATCATCAACTAATTAGTCAGAACAAAAATGAACTAATTAGTCAGAACAAATTAACTAATTAGTCAGAACAAAAATCATCAACTAATTAGTCAGAACAAAAATGAACTAATTAGTCAGAACAAATTAACTAATTAGTCAGAACAAAAATCATCAACTAATTAGTCAGAACAAAAATGAACTAATTAGTCAGAACAAATTAACTAATTAGTCAGAACAAAAATCATCAACTAATTAGCCAGAACAAAAATGAACTAATTAGTCAGAACAAATTAACTAATTAGGCAGAACAAAAATCATCAACTAATTAGCCAGAATAAAAATTAACAAATTAAGAACAACAAAAACTATGAAGACAACATTACCGATTCTGAAGATCAAATATCCTCTGGCACTCTTCCTTGTACCGTTCCATGTGCTCTGCAGCTGAGTATCGGTTTCCACGTGCAAACTTGACCCATCCTAAGTTTTATAAATGAACATTGGATGAATGAGATTTATGCTGAGGTAAACTGTCTTCATATGAATATCATAAGCCACTCACTGGATTGTGTGCCCTTTGCAAAATGTACTTATCACAACCTGCCTGAAAGAATTTATGTCTCTAGGCAGATCTCCCACAGAATGTTGCATTCACCACAGCCAGTCTTAAAGAATCTCTGTCTCTAGCCAGATCTCCCACCGAATGTTGCATTCACCACAGCCCATCTTGAATCTCTGTCTCTAACCAAATCTTCCACTTCTTCTATTATCATGTCTCCTTGATGTCTTAAAACCACCCGTTTCTTGGATTTTTCTCTGTAGCATTTTGTTTCCAATTTTCTTCATTGTTATTTGTGAGTTGTCCATGATTCACAATCATGTGTTGGGAAGATACATATCCTCAGTAGTTTTCACATTATTGCCTTATTAGGATTATGTCACATGTTCTTCGTGTATTTAATTTGTGTGTTGCTATTGCTAGTCTTATTTTGATCTCTGTCTGGCATTGTTAGTTATTCTATCTATCTATCTATCTAATGACCGACCTTTCGAGCTGTAGCTGGCCCATAAATTTTTATTCTAGCAGTTTCCAATTCTTTTAAAGATATTTTATCAAATCTCGCCATTTGTCTCTGTTCTGTGCAAGCAGCTCTATCTCATGGAGGGAGCCGATTCCTGCTGCTCTTCATTGTTAGTTATTACAAATAACTTATTACTATTAATATTAAGGCATAATGAAGAATAAAATAGCCAGTCATGACTGGTTTCACTTTGGACTAGAATGTACTATTGGAGTACAGCTAGGACCCTATACTCTTCTTTTTCTTAACATTTGGACTAGAATGTACTATTGGAGTACAGCTAGGACCCTATACTCTTCTTTTTCTTAACATTTGGACTAGAATGTACTATTGGAGTACAACTAGGACCCTATACTCTTCTTTTTCTTAACATTTGGACTAGAATGTACTATTGGAGTACAGCTAGGACCCTATACTCTTCTTTTTCTTAACATTTGGACTAGAATGTACTATTGGAGTACAGCTAGGACCCTATACTCTTCTTTTTCTTAACATTTGGACTAGAATGTACTATTGGAGTACAACTAGGACCCTATACTCTTCTTTTTCTTAACATTTGGACTAGAATGTACTATTGGAGTACAGCTAGGACCCTATACTCTTCTTTTTCTTAACATTTGGACTAGAATGTACTATTGGAGTACAACTAGGACCCTATACTCTTCTTTTTCTTAACATTTGGACTAGAATGTACTATTGGAGTACAGCTAGGACCCTATACTCTTCTTTTTCTTAACATTTGGACTAGAATGTACTATTGGAGTACAGCTAGGACCCTATACTCTTCTTTTTCTTAACATTCATTTTGGACATGCATGAATTGTGTTGCTATTTTACAGCAAGCTGTAGCTTTACCCTCACTTGCTCTCTGGGTAGTGAGATCCAATGTGTACCCATCTTGGAAAACAGCGAAAAACAGGAAGTCCAGTGTGCATTCTGCACACATCAAAGAATCTTTGGCAGATGAAAACTGAAAAGAGTAGGCCAAAGATGGCTGCAGCCCTGACAAAATTAATAGGAAAAATCTACCCAAAACATTAAAATTCTTAACTATAAAAAAATAAGAGAGTACACCTGAAGTCAGAGAATATTTGCCTGTATGGAGGGGGACACCTGAGCACATGGCTGCAAGTGTGAACAATAGAAAAAAAAGTGATATTCACATAAAATTCAGTTCTTCTGGGCTTTGCTACAAATATAAAGTTGATGAACACAAACTACAAATATAAAGTTGATAACACAAACAAACAACAAATATAAAATTGATGAACACAAACAAACAACGAATATAAAGTTGATGAACACAAACAAACAACAAATATAAAATTGATGAACACAAACAAACAACAAATATAAAATTGATGAACACAAACAAACAACAAATATAAAGTTGATGGACACAAACAAACAACAAATATAAAATTGATGGACACAAACAAACAACAAATATAAAGTTGATGAACACAAACAAACAACAAATATAAAATTGATGGACACAAACAAACAACAAATATAAAGTTGATGAACACAAACAAACAACAAATATAAAGTTGATGAACAGAAACAAACTACAAATATAAAGTTGATGAACACAAACAAACAACAAATATAAAGTTGATGAACACAAACAAACAACAAATATAAAGTTGATGAACACAAACAAACAACAAATATAAAATTGATGAACACAAACAAACAACAAATATAAAATTGATGAACACAAACAAACAACAAATATAAAGTTGATGAACACAAACAAACAACAAATATAAAGTTGATGAACACAAACAAACTACAAATATAAAGCTGATGAACACAAACAAACAACAAATATAAAGAAATAAAATGTCTGCTACAAGAATAAAGAAGGTAATTTTATCACAATTTATGGACAAGACAATTAACGACACTAGAAAATTGTTAATGTAGGAAACTGCAAGAAGATGTGGTAGAAGTAGTAATGGGAACAAAAGATAGGACAAATAAAGGACATGTCTATTGTTGTTATGGATCCAGCAGCCTCTGAGTTAACACCTTTGACCTAATGCCATGTAGTGAAATCGGTAGGTATTTCTGAATTCCCTTGTAGCTCCCTCCATACAAGAAGTTCAATTTATCAGGTCTTTGAGGATGCAGAGTTGCTTTGATATCAATGAGCTTTGGACAGTGTCCGACAGGTGATGGTTAGCCGTTTTAAGAAGGTGTTCACAGAGTGGATATGAAAAAGGATGTGTTTAACCAGCCAGCTATTAGAACCCCATCATCATTTGCATAAGTCACCTTTTGGGGGCCTCGGTAGCCTAGTTAAGAAAACCACCAGACTGGGCTACCAACGTTCTAACAACCCGTGTTCGATTCCCGCTGGAAGCAGTGTGAATTGTACTCGTGGTTGGAAAAAAATACCCCCATGATCGACCCAGCCGTTGGCAGAAAAGGGTACCAGGGTATAATTTGGGAAAGTGAGGAATGTCGCCTCGCATCGTGAGTTTCTATGCTTGAAGCGACACTAACCAGAAGTCTCCGAACACTTCTGGATAGGCGGCCGAGCACATATGGGTGAAAACGTGCGCGCTAAGACGCCGATTCAAGTCTCGTACTTGACCTTTAAGTCAGCTTTGGGGCAGACCCAATTACACCAAGACTGATACTTACAACTAACCAGTCAAAAAACAACAACTCTAGCAACATACCAGTGGTATCTTGTCCCTGTTTGGCTTGCTCTGTGGACATGGTCCTGACCACATCAATGACTTCCCATCTTGACAACTTCTTGATCTGTTTTAGTGGACAAATGTTAAAAATAATGACGCAATCAAACACAATTAATTTCTAATCTTTAAATATAATAATGAATGCCATGGTAGAATGATGGTAGTTGTATCATATGGAACAAAACTACTAATTTAAATTGGACCTTGTGTCAAAATTAACATGCTGAAGTCAGATGTGTTGGGCCGATAGATGCAAATATCACAGTTCTACTGCAAACTACAACACAATGTATGTACACCCTCTTATCATCCTTCTAAGGACGGATAACAAAGAGGACAATCAATTCCTTTAGTATTCATCGGGGGAACTTCAGAAAGAAAGAATTTACTTTCAGCTCAACAATCAACAAATTCAGGTCCTTACTGCGACCACCTCCAAACCCCACTCTAACAAAGTGATGATAGCATAAGACTTTCCAACATCAATGGGGAACTGGGCAGTTTCAAGTCTATCTGGGAGATCATCATCGAGTTCTATCTCCACAACGAAGGTTGGCTACCATGAAGCACCATTCTGCTCTGTCTCTTGCTTTGATAGTGCAGGTTGTCATAGGCTGGTTTGTCCATCTTTTGATGTTACTCGTCCATGTTAATCTTGGTCTGCCTCTGCCTCTTTTACCTTGTATTTTCACCTCCAGGATTACTTTTAGTAGGCTGTTGTGTCTTTTAACATGGTCCAAAAATCGCATTTGTTTTGTTTGAATTGCGTTTAGTAGTTCTCTTTTCATTTTAAGTTGCTTTAAGACTTCATCGTTTGTTTTCTTTTCCTTTCCATCCAATTCTACCTATTCTTCTATATATCCACATTTCAAAGGCTTCAATTCTCTGTTGTTTTCTTGTCTAATGTCCATGCTTCTGCACCATATAGGAATATTGAGAAGATGTAACATTTTGCTATTCTTAGTTTTAGCCCTGGTGTTATTTGTTTTGATGTTAGTATGTTCTTCATGACATTAAAATTACTTTTTGCCATTCCTATTCTTTTGTATATTTCAGTTGTACATTTTCCATCACTGGTTATAGTATGTCCAAGGCAGTATCTGGGAGATACTTGTCTTAATAGGAAAAATACAGATACACAATTTATTCTCAAGTTGTATTCGCAGCCCCATGCTATAATCATGAGAACACCTGCGTGAAAGACATCGTCATTGATAGCTAATTTATAGTTAGCCGAGTTGGCAGTGTTCCTTAGTGTGTTTGGCTTTTCATGCCAAGGCGCTGTGCCAAGGAGTACGGGTTTGATCCTGCTTCGGACCATATATTGATTTTTGGTTTTTTTTTCTGTTGTTTATTATTTGTCATTTTTTTCCCCGAGTGCTGTAAAGATACCTCTTCCTCTGAATTGATTTGCGGTCTAAAGGTAAGATATCAGTCTTTGGGACAAGAGGGTCCTGTGTTTTTTCCTTACATTCGCCAGATTTCACCTCTGTTGAAGCCCCTAGAGACTAGGAACTGACTTTTGTATGTTAATCAGTTTTTCCCTGGCAGATGTGTGCACAGGGGTCCATCACCACCAAGGCAGATAATTCCGTCTTCAGAGGTACTCATATTTTTCTGTCAATGAATAACTGACGTTTCAAGACAGGCCTTGCTGCAGAGACCAGGAATGGTCGTCATAGAAAGAAATCACAAATAAAAATCCCAACTGGTGCAGCCGAGGATTTAAACTCACAACCTCTCTGTCTCGAGGCCGGCGTCTTGCCTTGAAACCAACCAATCCCCTGGTTTGAATTCCACAACAGACGGTGGGATTTTTAATTACTTTGAATCCGTGGTTTCTTCAAGGCTTTATCCTCCCCTGGTCTCTGGGTAGTGAGATCAGAAGTCTAGTCCTCTTGGATATTAACAAAAAACAGGAGGGCGTGTGCATTCTGCACATTAAAAAAAACTCTCGACAGTTGGAAATCAGAAAGAATAAGTCAGGATGACCACTGCCCAAACAAAACTGATAGGAAAAAAATCTACCCAGAAACATCAAAGCTCTCAATGATAAAAATATAAGACTATCTTTGAAGTCAAAGAATATCTGCCTGTATGACAAGGGACACCTGAGCACACGGCTGCTAGGGAGAAATATATAAAAGGTTATATTTTACGCAAAATTCAGTCCCTCTAGACTTCACTGGAGATATAAAGCTGGCATATGCAAACAAACAACAATAATAACATAAGAAGTAGAATGATGACCACTTAACCTCTTTAAGTGAAAATGTTGCTTTTATCTATTGTTATCTTATAAAAATGACCTCTAAATAACCTCTTTCATATTTTTGACCACTTGTTTTTTGGTTGCAGTCATGGCTTACCTCGGACTCATGAACACCAAATTTACGCAGTAACTGTTTAGCATCCTGCAGATTCAGTCTCCGGAGATCAGCATCAGTTCCTGTTACTGTCTTCTTCACGGGTGTCTCCTTTGCCTCCTCTTTGGTTGTTGGTTTGTTGGGGACCTGCAATACAAATACAACAGTGGTGTGACCTTCTCAGCAAATTTTTCTTGATCTTGTCAGTATTTTTGTCTAACAAAAAGTGGTTGGAATATTTTTTTTTATCTACTTGTATGCACCTGATAATAGGCCAGAATGATCTGGGTTCAATTCTCTGATGCAGTATTTCTTTTCAGACACAACTTTGAGCTCCACCCAGTCTTTGAAAATAGGAACCAGAGGTATTTTTCTAGAAGAGATGGATGACCTGATATGATGGTGACAGCATTACACTTAAAATGTGCTATTTGTTATTGAAAAATACCAACACTCATTTTATTATTTCCTTAAACTGAAGGTATGTAGTGAACCATTGTTTGAACTTGTGTCTTTGTGTGGGTTGATCTGAACATGTGCGACCCCAGTTTCTTAAATTCTGCTAGTGGTTTTTTTTTTTTATATATTCATGTTTTGTTTTAAAATCCATTGGCCCATAGATTATATGGGCCACTACAAGAATTACAAAAGACAGTAAAATTTATACAGGAAACGACATTGCAGATATAGACAAAACTTCAGGCGAACGAAAGATAGATAGATAGATGTTTTGTTTTCTATATTATAAAGGGATATACATGAGGAAGAGAGAGAGAGAGAGAGAGAGAGAGAGATAAAGAGAGAGAGAAAGAGTGAAAAAAAGAGCTTCTACTTTTTCATCCCATAACCCTAGGGGTCAATGGGGTACCACTGAGAGACCTCATTAACCTGAGGGTCATTGGGGTACCACTGACAGACCTCGTTAACCTGGGTGTCATTGGGGTATCACTGACAGACTTCATTAACCTGAGGATCATTGGGGCACCACTGACAGACCTCGTTAACCTGGGTGTCATTGGGGTACCACTGACAGACCTCGTTAACCTGAGGATCATTGGGGCACCACTGACAGACCTCGTTAACCTGAGGATCATTGGGGCACCACTGACAGACCTCGTTAACCTGAGGATCATTGGGGTATCACTGACAGACTTCGTTAACCTGAGGGTCATTGGGGCACCACTGACAGACTTCATTAACCTGAGGGTCATTGGGGTACCACTGACAGACCTCGTTAACCTGGGTGTCATTGGGGCACCACTGACAGACTTCATTAACCTGGGGGGGTCATTGGGGCACCACTGAGAGACTTCATTAACCTGGGGGTCATTGGGGCACCACTGACAGACTTCATCAACCTGGGTGTCATTGGGGCACCACTGACAGACTTCATCAACCTGAGGGTCATTGGGGCACCACTGACAGACTTCATTAACCTGGGTGTCATTGGGGCACCACTGACAGACTTCATTAACCTGGGTGTCATTGGGGCACCACTGACAGACTTCATTAACCTGGGTGTCATTGGGGCACCACTGACAGACTTCATTAACCTGGGGGGTCATTGGGGTACCACTGACAGACTTCATTAACCTGGGTGTCATTGGGGCACCACTGACAGACTTCATTAACCTGGGTGTCATTGGGGTACCACTGACAGACTTCATTAACCTGGGTGTCATTGGGGCACCACTGACAGACTTCATTAACCTGAGGGTCATTGGGGTACCACTGACAGACTTCATTAACCTGGGTGTCATTGGGGCACCACTGACAGACTTCATTAACCTGGGGGGTCATTGGAGCTCCACTGACAGACTTCATTAACCTGGGTGTCATTGGGCACCACTGACAGACTTCATTAACCTGGGGGGTCATTGGGGCACCACTGACAGACTTCATTAACCTGGGTGTCATTGGGGCACCACTGACAGACTTCATTAACCTGGGGGGTCATTGGGGCACCACTGACAGACTTAGTCAACCTTCTCCATATCTCCCTATCTAAAATCATTTTATGAGACTCCAAAGTTAAGGCCTGTCCATTCTTTGATGTCACCTTCCCATCTCTCTTTCTGCCTACCTCACCTCCTCCCTACTTCCACAGCCCCTTGTAGAATGGTCTTTACTAGGCCTGACGATCGAAATACGTGGCCAAACCATTTCATTTTGTGTTTCTTTCTACAAAGAGTATAAAAATAATTCCATACTAGGATTACAAGAAAAGAGAGCAGAATTTTTAAAAAAGAGTTGGTACAATATTAATGTAATATTTCATACAAAATTGGACACAACACAAAAAGTTTAAATAACCAGAGGAAACTAGAGGTTCACAAACCACTACAGAAAACTAGTGGTTCACAAACCATTATAGGACACTATAGGTTCACAAACCATTACAGGAAACTAGAGGTTCACAAACCATTACAGGAATACTAGAGGTTCACAAACCATTACAGGAAACTATAAGTTTATAAACCAATACAGGAAACTAGAGGTTCACAAACAATTACAGGAAACTATAAGTTTATAAACCAATACAGGAAACTAGAGGTTCACAAACAATTACAGGAAACTATAAGTTTATAAACCAATACAGGAAACTAGAGATTCACAAACCATTACAGGAAACTATGGACAAATGAAATTCCATAAAAACTTAAATCAACTCAAAATAACACTCACAGATTTCTAGGGAAGTTCTTTATTTACCTTTATATAGGAGAATCCTTCGCCACATCCTGTAGGATCAGCCAATCCCATCAGCTGAAGAAGACATTTCCCCTTCATGGCTGCAATATATGCCCTTGTTGTGTTCCACGGAGCTGCTCGTATCTGGAAAATGTTTCACAAATGTATGTTTGTATGTTCAAGATAAAATACAAAAATGTTTCACAAATGTATGTTTCTATAGAACAAAACTAACACAAAAATGTTCCACAAATGTGTGTTTCTATAGAACAAAACTAACACAAAAATGTTCCACAAATGTATGTTTCTATAGAACAAAACTAACACAAAATGTTCCACAAATGTATGTTTCTATAGAACAAAACTAACAAAAATGTTTCACAAATGTATGTTTCTATAGAACAAAACTAACACAAAAATATTCCACAAATGTATATAATGCTTATTTAAAACAAACTGTTCAAATACAAACAGGTATACAATTTAGTTTAGTTTATTAATCAAATTTCAACAGGAAAAATTCTTTTTTGCCATTCCTATTATTTCACTTATTTCTGTCTTAATTTTCCACCAATTTTTATAGCATGACCAACAAGTGATTTGTGTTTCCTTCTAAAGACAACAAAACTTGAATTTTTTTATTTGGCCATATTCAGAACAAGGGAGCCGCGATAGCTCAGTGGTTATTGAACTGGACTACAAAGGACAAGAGGTAGGGTTCGATCCCAGCCGACGGCTTCCAGTTCACCCAGCCTTGGGTACCGGGATCTTTTTCTGGGAAAGTAAAGCGGCACGGGCGTAATACCGACCACATTACCCCAAAAATCATGTGCCGAAGGTCTGTAAAATAATGGTCACTAACACTATATTCCCTATACGCCACTTGGTGTGACGGTGGTACTTTACTTTTTTTTACATTTAGAACAAATAAAGCTTTTTTTAAAAAAAAAAAAAAAAAAAGTAAAGAGCTACGTCATGCCAAGTGGCATTTAGGGAATATGGTGTTAGTGACCATAATCTTTACAGATCTTCAGCACATGATTTTTTTGGGTAATGTGGTTGGTATTCCCAACCAGGCTATCAAGGCCCCCTAAAGGTTGTCAATGTTAGTGTGCACTCCCTTAGCCTTTGTCTCTCCTGAGCATATCTACAAAGCAACAGGGCAATTTCAAGTAGTATTGTCTACTGCATACAGTGGCAGGTAAATTAATATCTCAGTAATTCTGTTCCTGTGTGTAACTGGGGCCTCATTATGAGGGTAGTAAAGAATAGTGACACTGTGACCTTCTAGGCATGTCGTAAGAGGCGACTAAGGAGGTCGATCGATGGCTTGACAAGCTGTCGTTGTAAAATGTACTGTTATGGAAACAGAGCCATAGATTTTAGAAGCAGTGATCTCTGTAATATGTGCCGTTTTGGCACGCAAGGTTTCTGTTATTGAGATCGTGGTTCTGCCCTATGTGCCGTCTTCGGCTCGAAAGGACAATAGATAGATAGAATTCTGTACAAACCTCATCATCAATTTTGGTTTGGGCATCTTCCTCATTCTCTTCCTCAGGTGAGAATAATGACTTCTCTCCGTACCCAGCATCCTGTGACAGATAAAACATTAAATAAATCATGAGAAGACAGGTACAAGATATTTAATTCAGAGCTCTTGGAAAAACAGGCAATAAATGGCAAAATACAGACAGCCCAGATTCAGAAAATATTTCATGGTTTCTCTCTTTCTCTCTGCGATCAAGACTCAATCAGAGTAGGATTCATGGTTTTAAAAAAGAACGATATACATATGCTATGGAGTTTTAGTTCACTTCAGTTTATCATTCTGAACGCTAAACCATTAGCAAACAATTCTGAGCTTATGTCCACTTCAAGCTGAGATAGTTCTGAGCGTATGTCTACTTAGAACAGAGAGCTAGTTTTGACATGATCACTACAAACTGTGAGCTAGTCTGACCTTCTGCCACCACAAATTGAGAGCTAGTTCTGACCTTGTGTAAACTACAAACTGAGAGCTAGATTTGAGCTTCAGCCCACCACAAACTAGTTCTGACCTTTTGTCCACTACAATCAAACAACGCTCCACACACCTTGAGCCTCTATTCTGACCTTTTGTCCACTACAATCAAACAAAGCTCCACACACCTTGAGTCTCTGTTCTGACCTTTTGTCCACTACAATCAAACAAAGCTCCACATACCCTGAGTCTCTGTTCTGACCTTTTGTCCACTACAATCAAACAAAGCTCCACATACCTTGAGCCTCTGTTCTGACCTTTTGTCCACTACAATCAAACAAAGCTCCACACACCCTGAGTCTCTGTTCTGACCTTATGTCCACTACAATAAAACAAAGCTCCATACACCTTGAGCCTCTGTTCTGACCTTTTGTCCACTACAATCAAACAAAGCTCCACATACCCTGAGTCTCTGTTCTGACCTTTTGTCCACTACAATCAAACAAAGCTCCACATACCTTGAGCCTCTGTTCTGACCTTTTGTCCACTACAATCAAACAAAGCTCCACACACCCTGAGTCTCTGTTCTGACCTTTTGTCCACTACAATCAATCAAAACTCACACACCTTGAGCCTCTGTTCTGACCTTTTGTCCACTACAATCAAACAAAGCTCCACACACCCTGAGTCTCTGTTCTGACCTTTTGTCCACTACAATCAAACAAAGCTCCACACACCTTGAGTCTCTGTTCTGACCTTTTGTTCACTACAATCAAACAAAGCTCCACATACCTTGAGCCTCTGTTCTGACCTTTTGTCCACTACAAACAAACAAAGCTCCACACACCCTGAGTCTCTGTCCTAACCTTCTGTCCACTACAATCAAACAAAGCTCCACACACCCTGAATCTCTGCTCTAACCTTCTGTCCACTACAATCAAACAAAGCTCCACATACCTTGAGCCTCTGTTCTGACCTTTTGTCCACTACAATCAAACACACCGTGAGTCTCTGTTCTGACCTTTTGTCCACTACAATCAAACAAAGCTCCACACACCCTGAGTCTCTGTTCTGACCTTTTGTCCACTACAATCAATCAAAACTCACACACCTTGAGCCTCTGTTCTGACCTTTTGTCCACTACAATCAAACAAAGCTCCACACACCCTGAGTCTCTGTTCTAACCTTTTGTCCACTACAATCAAACAAAGTTCCACACACCCTGAGTCTCTGTTCTGACCTTTTGTCCACTACAATCAAACAAAGCTCCACACACCCTGAGTCTCTGTTCTGACCTTTTGTCCACTACAATCAAACAAAGCTCCACATACCTTGAGCCTCTGTTCTGACCTTTTGTCCACTACAAACAAACAAAGCTCCACACACCCTGAGTCTCTGTCCTAACCTTCTGTCCACTACAATCAAACAAAGCTCCACACACCCTGAATCTCTGCTCTAACCTTCTGTCCACTACAATCAAACAAAGCTCCACATACCTTGAGCCTCTGTTCTGACCTTTTGTCCACTACAATCAAACACACCCTGAGTTGGGGGCCTCGGTAGCCTAGTTGGGAAAACCACCCGACTAGATTACCGACGTTCGGACAACCCGAGTTCAGTTCCCGCTGGGAGCAGTGTGAGTTGTACTCGTGGTTGAAAAAAAAAAAAAATACCCCCACGGTCGACCCAGCCGTTGGCAGAAATGGGTACCAGGGTATATTATCCTGGGAAGGTGAGGAATGTCGCTTCGCATCTGAGTTTCGATGCTTGAGGCTACACTATACAGAAATATCCGAACATTTCTGGATAGGCGGCCGAGCACATATGGATATATACTCGCGTGCTAAGACGCCGGTTCAAGTCTCGTACTTTACCTTTACCTTTACACCCTGAGTCTCTGTTCTGACCTTTTGTCCATTACAATCAAACAAAGCTCCACACACCCTGAGCCTCTGTTCTAACCTTCTGTCCACTACAATCAAACAAAGCTCCACACACCCTGAGTCTCTGTTCTGACCTTTTGTCCACTACAATCAAACAAAGCTCCACACACCCTGAGTCTCTGTCCTAACCTTCTGTCTACTACAAACAAACAAAGCTCCACACACCCTGAGTCTCTGCTCTAACCTTGTGTCCACTACAATCAAACAAAAACCCCACAAACCTTGAGCCTCTGTTCTGCTGTAGTCAAGCTATACCAGGCACAACACTGCTCAGGTGAGACCATGGCTCTGATCTCCTCCTCTGTTGGAAGTCTGAAGTCTGGTTTGAGCACCCACCAGTTGGAATCCATTCCTGTTTGGCAAACAGTTGCACAGCTGTGAGCCACTAAGGCAACTGACTTATAAGGGCTAAACTACTTCTAAGCAAAGTATTTTTTTTGGTTACAGGTTTATGTGAGTATGTCCTTACACGAAAGCAAATAACTTCAGGGCTAAAACTGAGAATAATAGCTATTCTCTAGGGAGGGCATAACCTATATCAACCAGTACCTACACACGTGTGAAAGTTCTATCTCTATCTATTGACCTTTTGAGCCATAGCCGTCCCATAAGGCGTAGACCAAGATACTCCCTCTCCAATCTGAATTATTGTTCTAGCCGTTTACAATTCTTTTAAAGATATTTTATCAAATCTCGCCATTTGTCTCTGTTCTGTGCAAGCAACTCTATCTCACTGAGGGAGCCGATTCCTGCTGCTCTTGCCTCTCTCATCAATGTTCTTCTCAGTGTCTCTCTGGGTCTTCCTCTTTTTCTCTTACCTGTTGTTTCCCACATGATGGCTTGCTTTGCTATTCGGTTATTATCTCTTCTCATCACATGTCCAACATACGACCATCGTCTTTTCTTTATTACTGAAGATATTAGTGGTTGATTGGTGATTTCTCTAATTCCCTCGTTTGTTTTGAATTCGTTCCAAGCTATACCAAGTATTTTCCTTAGACATTTATTTTTGAATGCGTTCAACTTTGTTTCTATGTCTCTTGTTGTTTTCCAGCTTTCACGCGCATACGTAAGGGTTGATAGTATATTTTATTTGAATAGTCTAAGTTTTATGTTATGTGAAAGTTGGAAGACAACAAAAGAGATTGAGAGAAAACTAAGCGCTTCTGAAGAGAAATGTCTAAGAAAAATACTCTGTTGTGCAATGTAATGAAATCAAGACAAAAATTTAGAGACAAGAGAAATGTCTAAGAAAAATACTCTGTTGTGCAATGTAATGAAATCAAGACAAAAATTTAGAGACAAGAGAAATGTCTAAGAAAAATACTCTGTTGTGCAATGAAATGAAATCAAGACAAAAATTTAGAGACAAGAGAAATGTCTAAGAAAAATACTCTGTTGTGCAATGTAATGAATTCAAGACAAAAATTTAGAGACAAGAGAAATGTCTAAGAAAAATACTCTGTTGTGCAATGTAATGAAATCAAGACAAAAATTTAGAGACAAGAGAAATGTCTAAGAAAAATACTCTGTTGTGCAATGAAATGAAATCAAGACAAAAATTTAGAGACAAGAGAAATGTCTAAGAAAAATACTCTGTTGTGCAATGAAATGAAATCAAGACAAAAATTTAGAGACAAGAGAAATGTCTAAGAAAAATACTCTGTTGTGCAATGAAATGAAATCAAGACAAAAATTTAGAGACAAGAGAAATGACCATGCAATCAATGATCTCATCTACAATTAGGAAGAGAAGATGGACATATGTCGGACATGTGTTGAGAAGAGACAAGATAATTCCAAAACAGACTCTTCTATGGGAAACCATCAGGACACAGAAAAAGAGGAAGACCTAGAGAGACACTAAAAAGAACACTTATAAGAGAAGCATAGTTGGCAGGCATAGAGTCATTTGATAAGATCAAACATCTTGCCAAGAACAGGGATCGATGGCAAAAAAACACTACAAGCCCTATGCTACATCTAGAAGCATGGAAAGGATCAAAATCAAAATAGGCTATGGAATCAAGTAGATAAGTGAGAGGAAGACCAAGAAGAAGATGGATGTAATTACAGACAAGCTGGAACTAGAAGTGACGGGAGATCCAATTTACCTCATTCAAGACAGAGATAACTTTGGATAGGTGTCCAAGGAGCCAAATCCCAACAAGGACATGCTAGATGATATCTACTCAACATTCTTGTACAGTGCAGAAACATGGACACTAAAGGAAAAAAATTGAAAAGAAAATTGAAGCTCTTGAAACAAGGATTCACAGAAAAATTGGAAGAATTGAACAGTAGGTTCAATTAAAAAAACAGTAGGTTTTTGTAGGACTAGTAAGTGGAAAAGACTATCTAGTGGATTTTAAAATACAAATTTATTTCAATCGAAACAAATGGCTATTTTTAATGGAACAAACACTCCAGCCACTGCCAGTGGCCGATTGTTCTAACGGTACATGACCATTTGTCTACTAATTATTAAATTATTATGATTAGATGCAAAGCATTATTGCATGAACTATAAAAGTTTAAAGCTCTAAATGAACAAAGGTTTCTTGCAAGCTCTTCTAGCTGAGCTACAACTTGTGCAAGTTCCTCTCCTCGGAGCGAACTACAACTTGTGCAAGTTCCTCTCCTCAGAGCGAACTACAACTTGTGCAAGTTCCTCTCCTCGGAGCGAACTACAACTTGTGCAAGTTCCTCTCCTCAGAGCGAACTACAACTTGTGCAAGTTCCTCTCCTCGGAGCGAACTACAACTTGTGCAAGTTCCTCTCCTCAGAGCGAACTACAACTTGTGCAAGTTCCTCTCCTCGGAGCGAACTACAACTTGTGCAAGTTCCTCTCCTCGGAGCGAACTACAACTTGTGCAATTTCCTCTCCTCGGAGCGAACTACAACTTGTGCAAGCTCCTCTCCTCGGAGCGAACTACAACCTGTGCAAGTTCCTCTCCTTGGAGCGAACTACAACCTGTGCAAGTTCCTCTCCTCGGAGCGAACTACAACTTGTGCAAGTTCCTCTGCCTCAGAGCAGATGAATTACCTGTTCGTTTAAAATCAGCACACAGCTTCAGCCTTTTCCTGATACTACTCTCCGAGTGTGATAAGAATGCCTTCTTGATATCCTCCATTTTAATTCTCCGAGGCTCATCTTTGCTTTTCCAGAAAAGTCTATAGATGAAGACCTGGTGTGAGAAAACAGAACAGTTAAGGGATTGGGTGTAAATCTGTCAGATACTGTGTTTGTTGTTAGGATCATCATCACACCATCCAGACAAATCAATCTTCTTCTTTCTTCTTCTATCCTTCCTCAATTGCCGTTGGCGTCGAGGAGAGATACAACCTGCGATTCTTTGCTCTTCCGTTGGCCTCCTCTGGTGTTATTCCTCCTAGTGACTCTAGTATTCCCTTTATCCATCTCTTTCTCGGTCTTCCTCTTAATCTGGCGTTTTTGTAGAGTTTGTTTATGGCTCTTTAAGTCATTGTTAGTTCTTTTTGTCTTGTTACGTGGCCAAATCAATTTATCTGTTGTTTCTTTATGTTGTTTATTTGATGGCTGGTTCAATTTCGAGTTTCTTCCTCAGGACGGTGCTTCTTACTCTGTCCCTTAAGCTGTTTCCTGTCATCATTCTGACACATTTCATTTCGGTGGTCGTTATCTTTCTTATTGTTCTAGAGACAAATCAATAGATACTTCAAATATCCCCTCGAGAATGTGGAGAAAATCCTAGAAGAATCCTGGCCCACGTGTACAAACTCTGTAACAAAGCCTGGGATTCACGGTGTGGGTAGGTTTGTGTTGATCATTGTTGCCAGGGCAGTGGCCATATTTATGACCTACTCTTTTCGATTTTGGAGTCACGATAGCTCAGTGGTTAGTGAACTGGACTACACAGGACAAAAGGTAGGGTTCGATCCCAACTGACGGCTTCCGGGTTCACCCAGCTTTAAATGGGTACCGGACTTTTTCTGGGAAAGTAAAGCGGTACGGGCGTAATACTGACCACATTGCCCCAAAAATCATGTGCTGAAGGTCTGTAAAATTTATGGTCACTAACACCATATTCTCTATACGATAGTTGACGTGACAGGGGTTCTTGACTTTTTTGCTTTTACTTTTCGATTTTAACTGCCAAAGAATCTATAACATGTGAACGTGCACACTGGACCTCCTGTTTATTGCCGCTATCCGAGAGGGGTAGGCATAGGATCTCACTACACAAAAGAGATCAGGAGTAACATCTTAACACAATGGTGTGTAGGCATAGGATCTCACCACAAAAAAGGGATCAGGAGTAACATTTTAACACAATGATGTGTAGGCATAGGATCTCACTACAAAACAGAGGTCAGGGCAGGGTAACATCTTAACACAATAATGTGTAGCATAGGATCTCACTACAAAAAAGAGATCAGGAGTAACATTTTAACACAATGATGTGTAAGCATAGGATCTCACTACAAAAAAGAGATCAGGAGTAACATCTTAACACAATGATGTGTAAGCATAGGATCTCACTACAAAAAAGAGATCAGGAGTAACATCTTAACACAATGATGTGTAAGCACAGGATCTCACTACAAAAAAGAAATCAGGAGTAACATCTTAACACAATGATGTGTAGCATAGGATCTCACTACAAAAAAAAAGATCAGGGCAGAGTAACATCTTAATAAAATTACAAATTAATTTTTCCTATTTTTGAAAAATCACCACCACTTCTGGTGAGCTTTGAACCTGGGCCCTTCCTGCCCTGAGGTCGACATTGTAGCGAACCTGGGCCCTTCCTGCCCTGAGGTTGACATTGTAGCGAACCTGGGCCCTTCCTGCCCTGAGGTTGACTTTGTAGCGAACCTGGGCCCTTCCTGCCCTGAGGTTGACTTTGTAGCGAACCTGGGCCCTTCCTGCCCTGAGGTTGACATTGTAGTGAACCTGGGCCCTTCCTGCCCTGAGGTTGACATTGTAGCGAACCTGGGCCCTTCCTGCCCTGAGGTTGACATTGTAGCGAACCTGGGCCCTTCCTGCCCTGAGGTTGACATTGTAGCGAACCTGGGCCCTTCCTGCCCTGAGGTTGACATTGTAGCGAACCTGGGCCCTTCCTGCCCTGAGGTCGACATTGTAGCTCTGGACTAACCAGCCCCCCTTACAAGTCTGAATTTCTCTAATTAACATCAGAGAGTCCCCCTTACAAGTCTGAATTTCTCTAATTAACATCAGAAAGTAACAAGACACTAACCTGTAGGAAATCTCTGACAAAATTATTGGCTCTCTTAGAGTTAGGCCCAGGAACTTCCATCAGAGGACCCTGTTGTCCGACTGTGTAAATTGTCTCGATATCACGGATGAAATAGCTGCAAAAAAAAAAAAAACAAGATGCGTCAGAATAAAATATGCACATTAATGCTCTTTTAGTGAAATAAATAAAAAAATAAATGTTAAAAATTCCTTAAACCCTTAATTACGATACCTGCCTGTGGTGAACTTTGTTAAATTCTGTGGTACAAAATAGTAGTAAAGTGCCACCGTCATACTAAGTGGCGTATGGGGAATATGGTGTTAGTGATCATAAATTTTACAGACCTTCGGCACATGATTTTTGGGTAATGTGATCGGTATTACGCCCGTGCCGCTTTACTTTCCCAGAAAAAGATCCAGTACCCAAGGCTGGGTGAACCGGAAGCCGTCGGCTGGGATCGAACCCTACCTCTTGTCCTTTGTAGTCCAGTTCACTAACCACTGAGCTGTCGCTGCTCCCTGTGGTACAAAATACTACTACTTAATTGCAACATTAGGAGCACTAAAAATAGCAATTTCTTTTAACTTAAGACACACAAATGTGTGTTTAAGAATTACAGAGAGAACTTAGATTTCCTGTCTCATGTTGATTTATGACCTAAAAGTGACCGCTTGGACCAGGATATGCTACTTTGTCTACTCAGATGGACACCACAAATTCATCAGTATGTTTAGCTACCTCAAAGTATTATTCGCTGAGTTTCTCGAGTCACAAAGAGTTATTTGATGTCGCTGATGACCAAGAAAATGTTTCTGGTCAGGGTGGGGTGGAGGGGGGGGGGGGGGGGGGGGGGGGGGGGGGGGGGGGGGGGGTTACCAATTTGTTAAAACTTGGTGAATAAATTTTTGCTGTATTATAGGATCATATCTCACAAAATGGGGGAAAAAATCCTACATCAAAAGAAAGAAATTAAATTAAAAGGGGTTACCAACAGTAGTAATTGGGAAGGTACACAGGTGGGGGGGGGGGGGGGGGGGTAATGTTGAGCACCGCAAACTATCAAATTTGGAAGAATTAGTGTTTTGATGTGATAATATTTACGGCGGCATCGGGCATCGTAAGCAAGGGTTAAGCACATAAAATATTCTTCTTCTTTCCTTCTTCATCTGGCTTTTAGCATTATGGGGAGTTAAATTTGCAGTCTATTGCTCATCTCTTGGCTTCTCCTGTTGTTATATTTCCTAGTGTTTCTAATATTCCATCAATCCATCTATTGCCCACCTCTTGGCTTTTCCTTTTGTTATATTTCCTAGTGTTTCTAATATTCCATTAATCCATCTTCTTTGTTCTCAGCCTTGGGTCTGGTGTTGTTGTCCTGCCATTTGATGTTCATTATCTTGCGAAGGCAAAAAAGTTATCTTACTATGTCTGGGTGAATTGTAGAAGATAGTACTTTGCCCAAAATGTTAAGCCCCTCTCAACTCCTCTTTGAAGCATTGCAAAGGAGGAGCACGGTTCTTATATTCGGAATCAAAGTTGAGTTGCAGGAGATGCCAAAAAATGGATAATACAACATCGACTGCCTTAGGGTTCCTCCTCCGGGTTTTATGTATGTCTGGTGTTACTCCTGTAAATACAATCCAAACAACATAGAGCCCAAATATTAAAGTTTGAAATCTAAGCATTGTTTTGCATATGCCAATGTTTTTTTTATAACAACTGGTCCCAAAGGAATAAATTTTGCATGAATTTCAATAATCCTCCCCCCCCCCCCCCCCCCCCCCCCCCCCCCCCCTCAACACACACTGGCAGCTATGTGCTCAAATGTCGCACACTATACAGGCTGATATTCTGTGAATTCGGAAGTAAACTCATTTTTTTTAATCGCTGAGAGTTGTAACTTTCTTTTTTTTTTTTTTCTTTTGATCCTTCAATGAGATGATTTTTAATTTGGATGATTCCACTGGCACGGGCAGCTGAGCAGTTATGGATTTTAATTCGTTTGCAGTGATACCCGGGGCCTTCGACTAACCATAACCATTTAATGTTTTTTGGGTACAATTTTCCTACCAATTTTACCCAGGCAGTAGCCATTTTAGCCTACTGTTCTCAATTTTCAATTACCAGGGATTTTTAAATGTGTGCAGAGTGCACATGGTACTTCCTGTTTTTTTGTCGTTATCTGAGGCCTTGACCCTGCATCTCACTACCCTGAGGCTGGTGGTAGGGTAAAGCCTCAAAGAACCCATGGATTAAAAGAGAAAAAGTTTTCGTGGAATTTGAAATCATGACTTAAGTATCCAGAGACTAGTGTCTTTCATCTAGACCACTCAGTCGCCCCCCCCCCCCCCCCCACTTCACCTTAACCCTAGATTACGATACTGTAAGAAAATTTACAGCACCAAAACACAAAATCCTCAAAATTTGATATTTTTCCTTGTTCAAACGTTACCCTGCTCCTTCATGTACCTTGTTAATTACCACTTACAGTAACCCTTGAGTGTTTAATTTGTTTCCATTGCTGTTGGAATTTTCTTTTTTGAGGTCGTAAGATATATTGTTTAATGCAAAATATTTTTTCTTTTGAGGTCGTAAGATATATTGTTTAATGCAAAATATTTTTTCTTTTGAGGTCGTAAGATATATTGTTTAATGCAAAATATTTTTTCTTTTGAGGTCGTAAGATATATTGTTTAATGCAAAATATTTTTTCTTTTGAAGTCGTAAGATATATTGCTTAATCCAAAATATTTTTTCTTTTGAGGTCGTAAGATATATTGTTTAATGCAAAATATTTTTTCTTTTGAGGTCGTAAGATATATTGTTTAATGCAAAATATTTTTCTTTTGAAGTCGTAAGATATATTGCTTAATCCAAAATATTTTTTCTTTTGAGGTCGTAAGATATATTGTTTAATGCAAAATATTTTTCTTTTGAGGCCGTAAGATATATTGTTTAATGCAATATATATATATAGCTGTGACCAAGGAAATTTCCTTGTTGGTAGACGTCACACAATCCTTTGTGACTCAGTAAATACAATGAATAACGCTATGCGATAGCCAAACAATTAATGGCCTTACAGATAGACATTGTAACACGTCCGGTCCATGGAGTGAAACTCAAGTCATAAATTAACCTGAGTCAGGAATTATGAGTCCCCATCTTTTGCCTAGTGTGAAAACACGGGAACGTGTCAAAAGTTTAGAGAAATTACTATTTTTAGAGCAACTAATGTTACATTTAAGTAGTAGTAATTTATTACTACGGTATCGTAACTGGGAGAGTTACAGATAGGTATCGTAATCTATGGTTTAATCTAAGCATTAAAACCTTACAACTAAACAAACACTTTACACATCAATAATTAACAATTAAACATGGAAAAACTTAATGTCAATATTTGAAAAATGTCTAAACATCAAGAACTTACAATCTAAATATAAACATACAATCTAAACAGAAACATATGAGTTGAAATTAACATCAAGAACTTACAATCTAAATATGAACATGCAATCTAAACAAAAACATATGAGGTGAAATTAATATCAAGAACTTACAATCTAAATATAAACATGCTATCTAAACAGAAACATATGAGGTAAAATTAACATCAAGAACTTACAATCTAAATATAAACATGCTATCTAAACAGAAACATATGAGTTGAAATTAACATCAAGAACTTACAATCTAAATATAAACATGCTATCTAAAACAGAAACATATGAGTTGAAATTAACATCAAGAACTTACAATCTAAATATAAACATGCAAGATCGCGAAGCTTCCCAAACGTTGAACTTACCCATGTCTGGTCCTGATCACAAGAAAATCAGTTGTGGGCATAAGGTGCTCATAGATCGGTGAACGAAACATGTTATTTTCAAGAGCTTGTAGGCAGTTCCCAGGTTTCAGTGCTCCAATGAATGGTGAGGTATGAGCATAGGCAAGCTCTCCATACTTGTAGCTGGGTGGGTTTGAATCCTTACCTGGTTTCTTGAATAAAAATAAACACAGAAATTCAATTTTTTTAAATAAAAATTATCTACAAAGAGTCATGTTGAACCTTGCATACAGAGCCAACATTCTTCTACTTAGAGACTACTTCTTCTTTTCCTCTTTTGGCCATGTAATGAGAAGAGTTCTTAAATGTTACATAGAGCCAGTCTTAACATATGGATGTGAATCATGGACAATAGGACAACAGGCAAGAAAATCACTGGAGTCTGTAGAAATGTGGTTTTACAGAAGAATGTTAAGAATACTATGGACAGCTAAGAAGAGTAATGAAAATGCTCTGAAAGAGGCCAAAGCAAAAAGAGAGCTAATTTCCAATATTAGGAAGAAACAATCATCATTTTTTGGCCATGTAATGAGAAGGGAACAACTGGAATATATTGTAACAACTGGTAAATTGAGGGAGGAAGAGATAGAGGGAAGCAAATAGAAAAAATACCAGACAGCTTAAGAGAATGGCTTGGCAGAAGGTCAACAACAGAAATGATAAATAACTTTCAAGATCAAAAGTTGTGGAGAGACATGATCACCTACACCAGGAGGTACGGTACTTGATGATGATGATGACTTCTTCTTTCCTTCCTCATTTGCCTTTCAGCATCAAGAAGAGATTTGTTGGCCTCTCCTGCTGTTAGATTTCCTGTGTTTTTTTTGGTTTCCATTTGGTAATATTAAACAAAGAACATTGATGAGAGAGGCAAGAGCAGCAGGAATCGGCTCCTCAATGAGATAGAACTGCTTGCACAGAACAGAGACAGATGGCGAGATTTGATAAAATATCTTTAAAAGAAAAATGCTAGAACAAAAAATTCATATAGGAAAAGGTGTATCTTGGTCTACGCCCTATGGGCCGGTTACGGCTCGAAAGGTCAATAGATAGATAGATAGAATATTAAACAACTTGAATTATTTGACTTATGCCATGCAGATTTTTGTGCAGCAAAGGGTTACAACCACACTATGCCAATGGGCTCGATTCTGTGCTATCTTCTTCAACTGAGCCCACATCCATCCTGCAGCCTTTGCTTCTGTCTTGGCAGTGCTTCTCCTGGTCTGCATGGGCCTTCCAACTTTTCTAGAGTCTTGTTGATTCCAGTTCATTGACTGTCTTGGAATATTGCCTGGTTGTCTCCCCAATGTGTGGCCAATCCATCCCTCTTCCCTTTTCTTGACCTCCGTTTCTATTGGTTATCTGGGCAGTTCTTACTCAAAGGTTGTCATTTGTAACTTTTTTTTGGTCATCTAATACTTAGCTGTTGGAGACATTTATTAACCCTTTTACTACTGAAACCACTCTACTATTTTCATTCCCGAAATCTTGAGACAAGAGGAATAACTTTGTATAAATAACAGTATAATTATTTTTTTTAAATTGATATTAAGAGACTATGCCTTACAATAACACACAAACTTGACTGTACAAAAGAAAAACAGTTTCAGATTAAACTAAATCTAAAGAAAATTAAAAGCCCAGGAGTTCAAAACTATTGTTAAATGCGAAAAAACAAAGCACAAATTTATCATGATCATAGACTTACCAAGAAGCCACTCCATCAGTTTAAATATTAACCATAGATTACAATCTATCTATCTACCTATCTATTGTCCTTTCGAGCCAAAGACGGCACATAGGGCAGAACCACAATTTCAAAAACAGAAACCATGCGTGCCAAAATGGCAGATATTGCAGAGATCACTGCTCTAAAATCTATGGCGCTGTTTCCATAACAATACTTTTTACAATGAAAGCTTGTCAAGCCATCGATCAACCTCCTTAGTCGCCTCTTACGACATGCCTGGAAGGTCACTATTCTTTACCTCCCTCATAATGAGGCCCCGGTAACACATGGGATTCATGAGATATGATCCAATAATAATAATAAATTCACCGTATTTCAACAAATTTGCCGTTTTTAATGTTTTCCTGTGACCAGGTAAATTTCCTTGGTCACCTGTGACATCAAACAGCCCTTTGTGACTTGGGAAATGCAGCGAATAATGCACTGAGGTAGCCGAACATACTGACAAACTTACAGTGACTGTATGAAGAGACAAATAACATGTCCAGTCCAAGCGGTCAACTTCGGGTCATAAATCAACCTGAGACAGGAAATTCGAGTTCCCTGTATGTCTACTAGGTAAACACACAGATGTATGTCAAATGTTCAAAGAAAATACTATTTTTAGTGCTCCTAATGTTACAAAAAAGCAGTAGTAATTTGTACTACAGAAAATAACGAAGCGCGTCACAGGTAGGTATTGTAATCTAGGGTTCATATTATTCTATTTCTTACTTAATCAGATTGGATCATAATATCCCATATTAAATATCAATGTCAGGCTTTCTGCACACAAATGTACTAAATTAGAAGGATTAATAAATAATTAATGTCAGTGACAAGAGAGAATAAACAATTAATATCAGTGTCTGGCTTCCTGCACACAAATCTACTAAATTAGAAGCATTAATAAATAATTATTGCTAGTGACAACAATTAAGTTAAGGATGATTTTTATAACCAACTGCAACAACTTATAAACAAAATACCAAACACGATCTTTTAATTGTAATGGGAGACTTCAACGCCAAAGTAGGACAAGATAACGCAGGAGTGGAACATGTGATGGGGAGAGAAGGCTGTAATACAACAAGTCAGAATGGAGAAAGATTAATAGAATTATGTTTAATAGAAAATTTAGTTATAGGTGGGACATTATTTCCACATAAAAATATCCACAAAACAACATGGATATCTCCTGATGATAGAACATCAAATCAAATTGACCACCTATGTATTAAACAACAATTCAGATCATCATTAATAGATGTAAGAGCATACAGAGGTGCTGATGTTAATAGTGACCACAACCTGTGCATTGGGAAAATAAGATTAAAATTTAGAAACCAACAGAAGAGGTCAATTACACATAAAATTGATAGTCATAAACTGAAAGATGAAGCAATAAAGGAAAAGTTTAACATAGAGCTAAGTAATTGTTATTCAGCACTTGGTGAAATAGACTTAGATATCAATGAAATGTGGGACTCACAGAGCAAAATACTAATGACAGCAGCAGAAGCAAGTGCTGGACTGAAGAAAATGGAAAAACGAGCTTGGATCTCAGACACCACATGGAAATACATCAAAGAAAGAAGAGAAGCGAAGAGAGCCATGACTAATGTAAAGACAGATCTTGGAAAGGTTCTGGCAAAAGCAACATACAAAGAATTAGACAACAAAGTGAAAAGTTCGGCAAGAAGAGATACAAGAGCTTATATAGACAACTTGGCAGAGAAAGCAGAGACAGCTGCAATTACAGGAGACAGCAGAACTCTTTATACTGTACAAAAGATGCTGACAAACACCTATACATCCAGTGGAACACCAATTCTAGACAAATCTGGATTAATGCTAACAACAAGCGCAGACATAAAAGCCCGTTGGGCGGAACACTTCAAAGAAATTCTTAACCGTCCACTACCTCACAGTTTAATAGATTTTGAAGCTGAAACACCAGCAGCAGAATTAGATGTAAATTTAGATGACTTCACCTTGAGTGAAATAGAAACCACCTTAAAGCTAATGACCAATAACAAGGCTGCTGGAGAGGATAAGTTAACAGCTGAGATCCTCAAGGCAATTGATAGCCATAATTTAATACATCTCCAAAAAATGTTCAACATCATTTGGAAAACAGAGAAGACGCCTCATAAATGGAAAAAAGGAATCATTGTTAAGATCCCAAAAAAGGGCAATCTTAGAGATTGTAACAATTGGAGAGGCGTGACACTTTTGTCAGTTGCCTCAAAATTATTCTGTAAAATCATCCTAAATAGAATAAAGGATTCAATAGATACAGTAATGCGTGAAGAACAGGCTGGGTTTAGAAAAGGGAGAAGCTGTCTTGACCACATTTTCACTCTACGACTTATATTGGAGGAACACATTGAAAAGCAAAAACCTTTTGTACTTAACTTCATCGACTTCAAAAAAGCATTTGATAGTATTCATAGAGATTCTTTGTGGAAAATTCTGAAGCAATATGGCTTACCATCAAAAATCATAAATATTATCAAAGACATGTATGATGGTTACACATGTGCAGTTCGAACAGAGGAAGGACTGAGCGAATGTTTCCCAATAGAAACTGGGGTTAAACAAGGATGTATTTTATCGCCCTTGTTATTTGGAATTGTTATGGACTTCATAATGAAGAAATGCTGCACTGGTAATAAAGGCATCGAATGGATACAAGGAGACCATTTGGAGGACCTGGACTTTGCTGATGACATAGTTCTCATCAGCAATCAGATAAAAACGATGCAGGAAAACACAAATGAACTATCATCAATAGCCAGCAAAATTGGGCTTGAGGTCAATCATGAAAAGACTAAAGTCATGAAAAGTTTAATTCCAACAAGTGACAAAATATACATGGAAAACAAACCAGTAGAAGAGATCGATCACTTCATCTATCTTGGAAGTCACATTGATCGAGAAGGGGATACGAGCAAAGAAATTAGAATCAGACTGGCTAAAGCAGCAATGTCTTTCAGAAGCCTTGAAAAGTTGTGGAAATCAAAACTCATTAGCACAAACACAAAACTTAGGCTATTCAAATCAAATGTACTATCAACCCTTACGTATGCGTGTGAAAGCTGGAAAACAACAAGAGATATAGAAACAAAGTTGAACGCATTCGAAAATAAATGTCTAAGGAAAATACTTGGTATAGAATGGAACGAATTCAAAACAAACGAGGAAATTAGAGAAATCGCCAATCAACCACTAATATCTTCAGTAATAAAGAAAAGACGATGGTCATACGTTGGACATGTGATGAGAAGAGATAATAATCGAATAGCAAAGCAAGCCCTCATATGGGAAACAACAGGTAAAAGAAAAAGAGGAAGACCCAGGGAGACACTGAGAAGAACATTGATGAGAGAGGCAAGAGCAGCAGGAATCGGCTCCCTCAATGAGATAGAACTGCTTGCACAGAACAGAGACAGATGGCGAGATTTGATAAAATATCTTTAAAAGAAAACTGCTAGAACAAAAATTCATATAGGAGAAGGTGTATCTTGGTCTACGCCCTATGGGCCGGTTACGGCTCGAAAGGTCAATAGATAGATAGATAGATAGATAGAGATAGTGACAACAAAGATGGCTTATGTTATGTACAAAGAGCTGCTTGCACAGAACAGAGACAAATGGCGAGATTTGATAAAATATCTTTAAAAGAATTGAAAACTGCTAGAACAAAAATTCAGATAAGAGAAAGAGTATCTTGGTCAACGGCGCCTATGGGCCGGCTACGGCTCAAAAGGTCAATAGATAGATAGTGACAACAAAGAATAAACAAATAATATCCAGTTCAAAACTCACTAACACTAAAAAATCAATAATTTTTAAAAAAAATAAAAACAAATCAATGAACCAACCTACTACCATGTGACAAACATCTCAATTTAGCTCAATTTTAGGGCTACCAGTGTAGTAAAAAAAAAGTTAAGTACCCCCCGTCAGGCCAAGTGGCATGTAGGGAATATGGTGTTAGTGACCATCAATTTTACAGACCTTCGGCACATGATTTTTGGGGTAATGTGGTCGGTATTGCGCCTGTGCCGCTATACTTTACCAGAAAAAATCGGGTACCCATTAAAGACTGGGTGAACCAGAAGCTGTCGGTTGGGATCGAACCCTACCTCTTGTCCTTTGTAGTCCAGTTCACTAACCACTGAGCTATCACGGCTCCCGGACTACCAGTGTAGTAGTTTTTAATTTACTGGATGTCAATATAAAATAAGAAAGTATGTTGATAGATGAAACAAGTATATATGGATGAAAACAGGAGCCGCTAACTTGTCATTAAATGTAAAAATCATTAAAAATCAACAAATAAAGTGAATGGAACTCACTAAATGCAAGAAGATAGGTAAATCTACTGTACTATTGCATTGTAGTAGTTAATTTGTTGAGGGGAAAATAAAAAATACCATAAAATCTGTTGGCAATAAAAGCAAGTGAAACGGCTCTGCTTTCTCGAGGACTAAAATTTTAATAAATACCAATCAGAATTTTACAGTTCATAAAAGATCAATAAATACTTCAATCTAAATGCTGTAAAAATACAAATCAAGTTTGTTATTCGCACTATATATATAAAATACATTTTTTGTTCATTATCGGAATTTTGCGGGAAAAGGCTAAGTTCTGCTCTATAACAAAAGAGGTCTAAAAAAAAGCATTTTTCAAGCACTTCAGTAGCGAGAGGTAAACAATCGGGATGGCGGAAATTGGGCACATTAGTTTTAAAGAGATTAATGAAAGATTGTGCCTGTGCTATTAGTCTTTGTTTCCCTGCTTGTTTCATGCTGCAAAATACTGGGAGTTAAATACCTTGTTCTGCCGTTTGATATTCCACCTGTGCATTACCGGGCCTCGTTATGAGGGAAGTAATGAATAGCGACACTGTGACCCTCCAGGTATGTTGTAAGAGGCGACTAAGGAGGTTGATCGATGGCTTGACAAGCTGTCATTATAAAAAGTATTGTTATGGAACCAGAATCATAGATTTTAGAAGCAGTGATCTCTGCATTATGTGCCATTTTGGCACTCAAGGTTTCTGTTTTTGAGATTGTGGTTCTGCCCTATGGTGCTATCTTCAGCTTTAAAAGACAATAGATTGATAGATAGATTTGATACTCTCTATTTTGTGAAGACAATTCACATAAAGGCTGTTTAACCTATAAGGAGACAGAAAAAAATGAATGAAAAAAAAATCCAGAAGTGTGTTTGTATGTGATTTACTAACTCTCTTGTAATAGTTCTTGATTTTGGAAGCCATTCCAACTTGCATCATCAGGGGAGGGTACTCCTCAGAGTATTCTGCCAAGATAAGTTCTCCATCCATGCCGGTCAGGTCTTGGGTGTTCTCATGAAGAAAATCTCACCACCACCAAAGACTTGCCTCTCTTGATCTCGAGCCTGATGATAAAAAAAAAAATGCAGGGATAGAAAAAATGCTAAAATTTTGTCAGGATAAAAACATCTGATGATAAAAATAATGCTAAAATGTTTTCAGGATAAAAACATCTGAAAATAAAAATAATGCTAAAATGTTTTCAGGATAAAAACATCTGATGATAACAATAATGTACATAAAGATAATTTGTGTCAGAATAAAAACATCTGATGATAACAATAATGTACATAAAGATAACAATTTGTGTCAGAATAAAAACATCTGATGATAACAATAATGTACATAAAGATAATTTGTGTCAGAATAAAAACATCTGATGATAACAATAATGTACATAAAGATAAAATTGTGTCCGGAGAAAAAACATCTTATAATAAAAATAAAAAATCCTGGATACAAGGAGACCATTTGGAGGACCTGGACTTTGCTGATGACATAATTCTCATCAGCAATCAGATAAAAACGATGCAGGAAAACACAAATGAACTATCATCAATAGCCAGCAAAATTGGGCTTGAGGTCAATCATGAAAAGACTAAAGTCATGAAAAGTTTAATTCCAACAAGTGACAAAATATACATGGAAAACAAACCAGTAGAAGAGATCGATCACTTTATCTATCTTGGAAGTCACATTGATCGAGAAGGGGATACGAGCAAAGAAATTAGAATCAGACTGGCTAAAGCAGCAATGTCTTTCAGAAGCCTTGAAAAGTTGTGGAAATCAAAACTCATTAGCACAAACACAAAACTTAGGCTATTCAAATCAAATGTACTATCAACCCTTACGTATGCGTGTGAAAGCTGGAAAACAACAAGAGATATAGAAACAAAGTTGAACGCATTCGAAAATAAATGTCTAAGGAAAATACTTGGTATAGAATGGAACGAATTCAAAACAAACGAGGAAATTAGAGAAATCGCCAATCAACCACTAATATCTTCAGTAATAAAGAAAAGACGATGGTCATACGTTGGACATGTGATGAGAAGAGATAATAATCGAATAGCAAAGCAAGCCCTCATATGGGAAACAACAGGTAAAAGAAAAAGAGGAAGACCCAGGGAGACACTGAGAAGAACATTGATGAGAGAGGCAAGAGCAGCAGGAATCGGCTCCCTCAATGAGATAGAACTGCTTGCACAGAACAGAGACAGATGGCGAGATTTGATAAAATATCTTTAAAAGAAAACTGCTAGAACAAAAATTCATATAGGAGAAGGTGTATCTTGGTCTACGCCCTATGGGCCGGTTACGGCTCGAAAGGTCAATAGATAGATAGAATAAAAATAATTCGCCTGAAGATAAAATTGTGTCCGGATAAAAACATTTTATGATAAAAATTTTCAGGGATAAAAGTGAGTGTGAAGAAAAAAACATATCTATTTATTGTTAGAAATTCAAAACGTTCCATGTCCAATGATCTTTACTGTTATGTTGTAATTTAAGGTTAAAAGCATGTTTAAAACAGAATGGCCTGCAAAGTGTTTGAAACACATGCTCCACAGGGATCAGAAAGAAGGAAGAAGAAAAAGACTGTATCAACCCATATGTTTAATATTAATAAGGCATCATGTTTTTTTTTTTACCTTTTAATTTTTTTAATAAATTGGCACAGGACACTCACCTTGGCTTTCTCTTGATGACCTTGTTCAATGAGTTAACTGGGTGGGGGCCAAAAGTTGAGAGAGGACCGTGAGAGTATTTCTTGAGTGGGGGTCTGTGAAATGTCCTCAGCTTGCTAGGACCCAGGTGGGTAGGGAAGAACGGTTGGCGTAGCTCAGCGGCAGGCGTGGAATGCTGGGAAAGTAAAGTAAAAACTGGTTAGGAACAGAAAATGTTGTATAATCTATATTTTTTAACAAAACTAATTGGTCATAAACAGAAAGTGTTATATAATCTATATTTTTTAACAAAACTAATTGGTCATAAACAGAAAATGTATAATCTATATTCTTTAACAAAACTAATTGGTCATAAACAGAAAATGTTATATAATCTATATTTTTTAACAAAACTAATTGGTCAAAAGCAGAAAATGTATAATCTATATTTTTTTAACAAAACTAATTGGTCATAAACAGAAAGTGTTATATAATCTATATTTTTTAACAAAACTAATTGGTCATAAACAGAAAATGTATAATCTATATTCTTTAACAAAACTAATTGGTCGAAACAGAAAATGTTATATAATCTATATTTTTTAACAAAACTAATTAGTCAAAAGCAGAAAATGTTGTATAATCTATATTTTTTAACAAAACTAATTGGTCATAAGCAGAAAATGTATAATCTATATTTTTTAACAAAACTAATTGGTCATAAGCAGAAAATGTTACATAATCTATATTTTTAAGAAAACTAACTGGTTGTGAACAGAAAATGTTACATAATCTATATTTTTTTTAGAAAACTAACTGGTTGTGAACAGAAAATGTTACATAATCTATATTTTTTAAGAAAACTAATTGGTCATAAACAGAAAATGTATCATCTATATTTTTTAAGAAAACTAATTGGTCATAAACAGAAAATGTATCATCTATATTTTTTAAGAAAACTAATTGGTCATAAACAGAAAATGTATCATCTATATTTTTTAAGAAAACTAATTGGTCATAAACAGAAAATGTATCATCTATATTTTTTAAGAAAACTAATTGGTCATAAATAGAAAATGTATCATCCATATTTTTTAAGAAAACTAACTGGTTGTGAACAGAAAATGTTACATAATCTATATTTTTTAAGAAAACTAATTGGTCATAAACAGAAAATGTATCATCTATATTTTTTAAGAAAACTAATTGGTCATAAATAGAAAATGTATCATCTATATTTTTTAAGAAAACTAATTGGCCATAAGCAGAAAATGTTATATAATCTATATTTTTTAAGAAAACTAACTGGTTGTGAACAGAAAATGTTTATATAATCTAAATTTTTTAAGAAAACTTAATTGGTTGTGAACAGAAAATGTTTATATAATCTATATTTTTTAAGAAAACTAACTGGCTGTGAACAGAAAATGTTATATAATCAATTTATTAATAAATTTAGTCCAACCAGTTTCTTTAACTTAGAATATCTTTCTCTTCTTAGTATTCACCCGCAAAGTACGTGTACAGGTGTTGTGTCATTTACAGCAACACCGTGGCATTTTTTCCCCCTTTCGACATCTGTCTTCAGTATGGATGTGTAAATTTTGTCAAATTAATTTTTGTCTAGACAACGGCCATTTCTGCTCTACTCTTTTTCCAATTTTTAATTGTCAAGGGTTCTTTAGCATGCACAAGTGCACACAGGACTTCCTGCTTTTTTTTTGCAGCTTTTTGGGAGGGCTAGAAATTGAATCTCACTACCCAGAGAAAGGGGATGGTAGAGCCACAAAGAAATCACAGATTCATCATCACCATCAAGTACCGAGCCTACTGGCGTAGGTGATCATGTCTCTCCACAACTTTCGATCTCGGCAGTTATTTATCATTTCTGTTGTTGACCTTCTGCCAAGCCATTCTCTCAAGCTGTCTGTTATTTTTTCTCTTTGCTTCCCTCTATCTCTTCGTTCCTCAATTTTTCCAGTTGTTACAATATATTCAAGTTGTTCTCTTCTTATTACATGGCCAAAAAATGATGATTGTCTCTTCCTAATATTGGAAATTAGCTCTCTTTTTGCTTTGACCTCTCTCAGAACCTCTTCATTACTCTTCTTAGCTGTCCATGATATTCTCAACATTCTTCTGTAAAACCACATTTCCACAGACTCCAGTGATTTTCTTGTCTGTTGTCACATTGTCCATGACTCGCATCCATATGTTAAGACTGGCTCTACGTAACATTTAAGAACACTTTTTCTTGTTTCTATTGTCAAAAATGGATTGCACCACAGATTCTATTTTGAAAAATTCCTCATTGCTTGTAGTGGGAATCGAATCTGTGTTCTTCTTGTCCAGAGGCCGGCATCTTACCCTTAGTCCACCCAGTCCTCTTAACTTAGAATATGGTTGCGTTGTAAAAGTTAGAATATAATAGTGGCATTAAAGTTACAATCTCAAAATACAAATTTTTTAGAATTAAACAGTTACCCTTGCCTGTTCCGGCCACATATTTCACTCTCTTGTTCTTGTTGTCTTTACCAGATCGTCTATATGTATATTCTCTTGCCTGTTCTAACCACATATTTCACTCTCTTGTTCTTGTTGTCTTTACCAGATCGTCTATATGTATATTCTCTTGCCTGCTCTGGCCACATATTTCACTCTCTTGTTCTTGTTGTCTTTACCAGATCGTCTATATGTATATTCTCTTACCTGTTCTGGCCACATATTTCACTCTCTTGTTCTTGTTGTCTTTACCAGATCGTCTATATGTATATTCTCTTACCTGTTCTGGCAATATATTTCACTCTCTTGTTCTTGTTGTCTTTACCAGATAGTCTATATGTATATTCTCTTACCTGTTCTGGCAACATATTTCACTCCCATGTCAAATTATTTTTTAGATAAAAAAGGCCGGCATCTTGCCTCGAGACTAACCAGTCCCCCATGGACTTGGAATATGAGGAAACTGCAACAAGGAACACTGTTCATGCGTAGCCATCAATGGTTCCTGCCACCTATCCACCATATACCGGAAGTTCACGTCCTCCCAAAAGTGATGATCATCATATTTTTTTTTAATGTATAGCACTTGATGATGACAGGCCATCATTGTTGACTCCAATTCCGAACATATAAACACACAGTTAGTCGCCAGATTATCTCCGTCGCACATCAAACAACAGACCGGAAGATTAGCATACGGCTAGGGATTTACGATGAGCCATTACGATGACGTAGCACACACTCAATCAGGTATTATGGGAAGTGAACTTACCTGAATGACAGAACTGCCAATGTTTGGTCTAAGAGCATTTCCATCTGCTTGGGACTGTAGTATTCATCATTGGACAAGTTGAATATGTCCTTAGCATTTACAGCAGAAGGTACCTGTAATAAGAAGTTTCATGTGGGAGTTTACCTAAAATGACTTCTGGACGTTAGTGTATCTCAGTATCTGTTTACCCATAGGCACTGAGTAGGACACACACTATGGAAGCCAACTTGAGAGCATTACACATCAGACCCTTTTTAGGAATCCCCAAGGGAAAAGGCAAAGAGGAAGATCAAAATATTCTTATTCAAGACGGAAGCAGAGATGAAGATTATGGAGAAGACATGGAATGAACCTAAAAGATTGACAAGAAACAGAAAGGCTTGGGAAGTGTTTGTTGAAGACCTTTGCTCCACAGGGAGTTGAAAGGTAGAAGAAGAAAAAATATTTATGTACGAATGACATTTTAATAGTTAATGCCTAAAAAAAGATTGGCAAATCTGAGCTGTTGTGGGAAATAATAATCAATTTTTAGCAACAAATGTTCATTTTATTTTAAGATAAAGCTTCTAATAAATTTGAATGTATAATAGAAGAAGTATATGTATTTTATAATTCTGGGTGGACACAAATAAATGAACCAACAAAGTATCAATGACAAATAACTGTGGGGATAATGCTGCTATCGAGTTCCATGAAATTGACCACTTTGTTTCCCATTGTCAATATAATATGTAATGAGGGAATAAAGGCACCGAGATGCATTCTTGAGATGGAAAATGATTCTGGTGTACCTAGCATATTATCTTCATGAGTTAGATTTGTGGATATATAATGAGGGAGTAAAGGCACCGAGATGCATTCTTGAGATGGAAAATCGTCATGTAGTTAGATTTGTGGATATATAGTGAGGGAGTAAAGGCACCGAGATGCATTCTTGAGATGGAAAATCGTCATGTAGTTAGATTTGTGGATATATCCTTATATATATTGTTGTGTTGTTTGTTGTTCCAGCTGAAGGCCTACTTGACAGAAACGTCAACTTTTGTTTGTTACTCACCTATGTAAAGCTGTTACCATACTATTTCTTTTCTTCTTTTTTTTTTTTAAATTGTCCTTAAAATGTAATGAGACAGACTTTTAAGTAAAAATTAAAATGGCAGCTCATAAACTAAACTGAACACGAAGAAACAAGACATTCATTTTTACCTCATCTTTATCATCATTGCCGTCCTTCAGAATGCCTGCTTTTCCAAGTAAAATTTTACTTTTTCTTAAGCTCTCCTGAAAACACAATATTATTTTTCACAGTAAATCATGTTTATTTACATCAAATATTGATTTTAAAATATCTGCAATGTAAACCTACATCAAATTTAGTTACATTAGATGTATAACCATATACTCATGATGGGCCATGTTAAAAGACACATCGCCTACTAAAAGTAATCCTGGAGGGGAAAATACAAGGTAAAAGAGGCAGAGGCAGACCAAGACTAACATGGATGAGTAACATCAAAAAGATGGACAAACCCGCCTATGACAACCTACATCATCAAAGCAAGAGACAGAGCAGAATGGTGCTCCATGGTAGCCAACCTTTGTTGTGGAGATGGCACATGATGATGAGATGTATAACATTTCTTATAATCAATTAATCAAAGTAATAAGGCAAACCAAATATGGAGACAGTGTGTCCCCTATTCTTCAACACAAAGCAATATCTATTACCACCAAGAAAGATCTTATACAGAGTATACTCATTCCAACTTTGTGTTACCAATGTCAAATATGGTCACTTACATCTAAGTATAAAAGAAAGCTTGTCACAACAGAGATAAGATGACAGAGAAAAGTGTTTGGAGTGACCAGAAAAGACAGAATCAGAAATGATATTATAGGAGAAATGTTAGGCATTGAGCCAATCCTATGCTACACACATAAACAACAAATAAACTGGTTTGCCCATTTAGAAAGAAGGTCTCTCCATCCATCCTTATTCTTGCACATTTCCTATACCTCTCTCCAGTCTAAACCAGTGTTCTCAAAAGTTTTCATGACTTCTCTACTACATGAATTCCTGGGCCTTCTTTTCTCCTGTGGGTTCCATAATAGTGCATATCTTGTTATGTTGTATCAGATTTTCTTAGTGTGCTTCCAGTCCATCTCCACTTTCTACTCACAATCTGTTGCTTGATTGGTCTTTGTTTTGTTCTTTCCCAGATATCTTCATTTCTGATCATGCCATACCATCTGACATTCAGACCTTTCCTTAAACAGATGTTTACAAATGTTTGTAATTTGTGGTTTGTTATTACAGAAATGGGAGCCACGATAGCTCAGTGGTTAGTGAACTGGGCAACAAAGGACAAGGGATAGGGTTCAATCCCAACAGACAGCTTCCGGGTTCACCCAGCCTTTAATGGGTACTGGATTTTTTTCTGGGAAAGTGAAGCGGCACGGGCGTAATACCGACCACATTACCCCAAAAATCATGTGCTGAAGGTTTGTAAAATTTATGGTCACTAACACCATATTCCCTATACGCCACTTGGCGTGACAGGGGTACTTTGATAGATTTGCTACAACTAGATCTACAACATTCCTCTACATCAAAGATTTTCTACAACTAGATCTACAACATTTCTCTACATCAAAGATTTGTTACAACTATAGCTCGTTTCAAAACATTTGCCCAACTTCAAAACGCTATTACTCTCTAACCGTTTGTTTAATACTTTTGAAATTTTCCAAATGTTATTAGAATGCAAAAGACCCTTTAAATGTATATTTAACAAATATCTTGCAGCTGCAGTTTTCTTAAAGCGGCGATATTTCTTTGATGTTTGTCAAAATGGTAAATTGTGAAGCCCTAAAGAATAGAAATTACCGTAGTTGCTGGTCTACGATTAATTTTCACTAGGTAAAGGCGTGGCCGTAATGGGGAAATAACTGGATAAAACAAAACACCAGGAGAATTATTGTCTGCTCAGTTCGAGGACGGACGATAATAATATCAAGGTATACCTGTATGTCCAATTTTCATAGTTGTGTGGTCCTGAAAAGGACCGTTTGTTGAAATAATTTAAGGTAATATAGGGGCCAACATTGTGGGGGCTATATACTTTCATTCTGAATCAGACGAGTCTAAAAGATTAATAACTGTTTGGGGTTGAACATTCCACAAACCATCATTTTTCCAATATTCCTCTTCCTGTTTTAAGACGTGGTCTTCACATTTAGCCCAATAATCTTTGTCTATATTTAATAAAGCGAGATTAGCAAGAGTCTTTACATCGCATATTTGAATGTTGTATTTTCATCTGCCACTTGTCCTTTTAATTTTGCCCAGATTAGTTCTATTGGATTTAAATGAGCATGGTAAGGTGGCAGCCTCAAACTTATATGACCATGCTCTTGGATAATCTTATCTATTTGAAAAATCGTTGTCCTCTGTTTTTGTTTTACTAGAGATAGTAATTCAGGTTTTAAGTACATGTTATTAAATTGTATGTGCTCCTTTGTGAGCCATATCTTAATAGCATCTTTTGTACTGGATGACGTCGGGACTTTATCTTCAAGTGCAACAATGTTGTGGTACGCTGCATTGTCCATTATTAGGCAAGATGGTCGATCTAGTGATGGGAGAACAGAATTTTCAATCCAATGTCTAAATATGTGACCATTCATCTCAGAGTGATAATCCCGATTGTCTATGGATTTTGAAAGAAAAATGAGCTCTGCATTCTGTATTAGTCCATGTTGTCGACTACCTGCATGAGCAATTATCAAGCGCGTCCTTTGCTGCTAGGTATTAATCTCTTAATCTTTCCATCTGATGACTGCCATTCCCTTTGGTTAGTGTGGTGAGCATTGATCCATGTTTCATCCAAGTACACAATATCATAACCTTGCTTGCGCACCTCTTTTACTTCACGTAAGTACTTGCTTCTCATGACTACTATATGTGGCTTCCCACAGATGATGTTTCGTCCATTGGAATACTTTCTGAATGTAAAGCCTGCAGCTCTCACATTCCTCCATAATGTTGACTTTGATATTTCAATACTGTTGTTCTTTTTCAGCGATACTTTTAATTTTCTTATTGTAACAGTTTCATTCATACCCAACATTTTGCGAATTTCACTTCTAATAAGTTCACTGTCGAAATTATCCAACATTTTTGCTCTTCCTTGTGATTTTGTATATTTGGAACATTGACGGTCACGTGCTTGAATCCAGCGATTAAATGACCGTTTAGATAAATCCAAAATGTGTCTTGTCCTATTCTCAGGGTTTTCTAAAGAATGAAATAATCTTCCTCGCTTAGCCTCTTTGCAAAAATAGTCATACATTTTTATTGCGATGTTTTGTAAACTGCAGAATTTCATTTTAAGACTCATGATAAATGTTATTGTTCCATGTTACGCCGCTGAATTAACGGAAATGGAACACACAATGTCTCGTGTTTACTACAAGTGTCTAATTGTGTCAGATAACTCACGCGGAAAGCGTGCAAAATCGTAAATTTGAGCGTGTATGGATTTGTAATCGCTATTTTTAACTTAAATACTGTAAACACTAAGTTTTGACTACATCAATGGGTTTTTATAAATTTATATAAATCAAATAAGCAATAATAATAACCAAATGTTTGTTTTTAATGAAATTAATTCCCTGTTGGGTTCTAATCATTATAACTATACATGCAAATTTTGAAAAAATTACAAAAAGCGGTTTAAAAGATATTGATTTTAAAGTTGGGCACGACTTATGAAACAAGCTATAGATCTACAAATTTCTCTACATCAAAGATTTGTTACAACTAGACCTCCCACACTTCTCTACATCATAACCAAATAGCAAAGCAAGCCTTCATGTGGGAAACAACAGGTAAGAGGAAAAGAGGAAGACCCAGAGAGACACTGAGAAGAACATTGATGAGAGAGGCAAGAGCAGCAGGAATCGGCTCCCTTGATGAGATAGAGCTGCTTGCACAGAACAGAGACAAATGGCGAGATTTGATAAAATATCTTTAAAAGAATTGAAAACTGCTAGAACAAAAAATTTAGATAAGAGAAGGAGTATCTTGGTCTACGCCCTATGGGCCAGCTACGGCTCAAAAGGTCAATAAATAGATAGTCACTATACTATTGGGAGCCGCGATAGCTCAGTGGTTAGTGAACTGGACTACAAAGGACAAGGGGTAGGGTTCGATCCCAACCGACGGCTTCCGCGTTCACCCAGCCTTAAATGGGTACCAGATTTTTTTCTGGGAAAGTAAAGCAGCACGGGCGAAATACCGACCACATTACCCCAAAAATCATGTGCTGAAGGTCTGTAAAATATAGGGTCACTAACACCATATTTCCCTATACGCCACTTGGCGTGACGGGGGTACTTTACTTTTACTATACTATTACAAAATGCTAATTAAAAAGAATACTGAAATCAACCTTCTCCTTCTTGGTCCCAGCATCCTGTTCTGTCTGCTGGTTCGGATCTATATCATCAGGGATGTCTAAAATGATGTTCTCGTCATTTGCATCCAGGGACAGAACTTTTGGACTAGGCACAAAGTCCACATTCTGATGATTAAAATGATGAGTGTTATCAGTTTTTATTATTTAATCAATTAAAATATTTATTATCTAACAATGATAATGAATCTGCAACCGTGTTCAGACAGCACAAACATCAGGTCAAAATTGGAGATGCCAGATGGAAGCGCTATGCAGGGAGACAGAAAAAAAGCAAATCAATAGAGAACTGGTGTTGCCAGTCTCCTCACACCGAGGAAAAAAATTCACAGTATTGAAAGAAATGGTCACTTAGGTGTTCAGAGTAATGAAAGAAGTGGTTACTTAGATGTTCACAGTAATGAAAGAAATGGTCACTTAGATGTTCACAGTAATGAAAGAAATGGTCACTTAGGTGTTCACGGTAATGAAAGAACTAATGTCTCAGATATTCACAGTAATGAAAGAAATGGTCACTTTGGTGTTCACGGTAATGAAAGAACTAATTGCTCAGATATTCACAGTAATGAAAGAAATGGTCACTTAGGTGTTCACGGTAATGAAAGAACTAATGTCTCAGATATTCACAGTAATGAAAGAAATGGTCACTTAGGTGTTCATGGCAAAGAAAGACCTAATGTCTCAGATATTCACAGTAATGAAAGAAATGGTCACCTAGGTGTTCATGGTAATGAAAGAACTAATGTCTCAGATATTTACAGTAATGAAAGAGCCAACATGTTTGCTTGAAAGTACCTGTAGTTGGAACTTTATCATGATCATCTACATAAGAAACTAGGAAAAAAAACATAGATGTTAGCTGTTATGGATCCAGCAACCTGTGAGCTGATCACCTTCAGCCCAACGCCATGTTATCAGCAGATATTTCTGAGTTCCCTTGTAGTTCCATCCAAGGTATTCCATTTATTGAGTCTTTGAGGAAGTAGAGTTGTTCTGATATCAGTGAGTTTTGGACAGTTAAACAGGTGAAGTTTTACTGTTTCATGTGGGTGATCACAGAGTGGACATGCTGGGGTTTGGTATTATTGTATTATATTGATGTGGTTGTTCTATGGTATATGACCGGTTTTCAGCCTGGATTTTTTTTTTAGGTTATTAATCTTGTTGTAAAACCCACAAGTGGATATCAAAATTGATGGAATAGACCTGTAGTTGTTCAGAACTACAACTACCTTGGACATACTATAACCAGTGATGGAAAATGTACAACTGAAATAAACAAAAGAATAGGAATGGCAAAAAGTAATTTTAATGTCATGAAGAATATACTAACATCAAAACAAATAACACCAGGGCTAAAACTAAGAAAAAACTAGCAAAATGTTATGTCTTCTCAAAATTCCTACATGGTGCAGAAACATGGACATTAGACAAGAAAACAGAACAGAGAATTGAAGCCTTTGAAATATGGATATATAGAAGAAGAGGTAGAATTGGATGGAAAGAAAAGAAAACAAACGATGAAGTCTTAAAACAACTAAAAATGAAATGAGAACTACTAAAGACAATTCAAACAAGACAAATGCGATTTTTAGGCCATGTTAAAAGAAAAACAGACTACTAAAAGTAATCCTGGAGGGGAAAATACAAGGTAAAAGATGCAGAGGCAGAAAAAGACTAACATGGACGAGTAACATCAAAAGATGGACAAATCAGCCTCTGACAACCTGCACCATCAAAGCAAGAGAAGAGCAGAATGGCACTCCATGGTAGCCAACCTTCGTTGTGGAAATGGCACTCAATGATGATGATGATGAATGTTGTCATGGGTGTTTGGCCTTGACATGTATTTAAAAAGACCCCTTCTTGTTTCTCCAATGGTCCTTCCATCCACATAAGTTATATGTTTCATCTTTTCAAATATAAGTGATATGCCTGTATGGCTGAAACATAAAATGTATACGTTTTTGCCTTACACTGCAAACAATATTACTGTGACTGCATAAACATATATTTCGGAGCATTTTTATATATACAGAGCTGCGTAAGACTCACTTGAGCGTCCCAGATAATGTCACGCTCCCAGTTCTTGTAGATAAGAGCCTCATTTTCTACAGGAAAGATGGAGTACCACTCCCCCTCTCTGCCTGGCTCTGCTTCGACTGAGGAGAAATACAGACCTCTCATAGGTCACAGAGTTAATATATTTAGGTGTCTTTTGTTAATATTTTATCAATCATAGAAAAGAGCATCTGGAAAACTCAATTTTTGTCACAGTTGATGCCAATGTATGGTGGCAATCTCTGTTGACATGGTCAACTACTGAGCAGCCCTAATCTCTGTGCACAGGCGGTGATTCAAACGACTTCCATTGAGTAGCAAGTGCTCAGTCACTTCCTTACACCAGTCACTTCCCTACACCAGTCACTTCCTTACACCAGGCACTTCCTTACACCATTCACTTCCTTACACCAGGCACTTCCTTACACCATTCACTTCCTTACACCAGTCATTTCCAAACACCAGTCACTTCCTTACACCAGGCACTTCCTTACACCATTCACTTCCTTACACCAGGCACTTCCTTACACCAGGCACTTCCTTACACCATTCACTTCCTTACACCAGGCACTTCCTTACACCAGGCACTTCCTTACACCATTCACTTCCTTACACCAGGCACTTCCTTACACCAGTCACTTCCTTACACCAGTCACTTCCTCCTCCAAATGAGGAAAAAAGAAGAAGAAGATTGTACTCTCCATGATAGGACTTGTAATAAACTGACTGATGCATCACTGGTATCAAGAATCAACACTCAGCATTTTAAATTAACAAGAAACACTAAACCTTTATAATGCACAAAAACACTAAAGGTTTTAAGATAAACAAAACACACTAAACCTTTATAATACACAAAAACACTAAAGGTTTTAAGATAAACAAAACAAACTAAACCTTTATAATACACAAAAACACTAAAGATTTTAAATAAACAAAAAATACTAAACTTTATAATGCACAAAAACACTAAAGGTTTTAAATAAACAAAACCGCTCAATCTTTTATTAAAACAAAATGTTATCTACCAAAAGATAAAATTACTGAAACTTTCATTAAATAAAATAATTAAATACTCTAAATGATGGCCAGATTTCTCTACAATTGGCAATAAAATATAAAAGTTCTTTTACCTGGTTTGGCTAAAATTGACTTTGATCTTTGCAGAAGTCCAGACTGCGATCGAGCTGAAATTAAACATATTTTTTTTTAATTCCATGCATTTATTTTCCAAAATGTAATAAAGAATTCAACTTTTCAATCAAAAACCTTACAACTTACTCTATAACAAAATAAGTCTTATCTCAACCCCTTTTGTAATGAAACGTGTTTGGAAAAAACAAAGTAGAACTGCTCTGTAGTTTTCAACTGATAATTTTAGTTAACTTGTTATAAAGGTCAAGGTCAAGTACGAGACTTGAACCGGCGTCTTAGTAAGCGAGTTTACACCCATACGTGCTCGGCCGCCTATCCAGAAATGTTCGGAAATCTCTGTATAGTGTCGCCTCAAGCATCGAAACTCAGATGCGAGGCAACATTCCTCACCTTCCCAGGGTGAGGAATGTTGCCTTGCATCTGAGTTTCCTGGTACCCATTTCTGCCAACGGCTGAGTCGACCGAGGGGTATTTTTTTTTTCCCAACCATGAGTACAATTCACACAGCTTCCAACGGGAATCGAACATGGGTTGCCCGAACGTCGGTAGTCCAGTCGGGTGGTTTTCCCAACTCGGCTACCGAGGCCCCAGTTAACCTGTTATGTTATAACAGCATCATCACCATTGCACTCAGGATACCCCCATAGGTGCCACAATTTTCTCCTTAAAATACTGAGACCTCTGGGAAGAACCCTGACTCAAGAGCACGAACTATGTTGTTGCATGATTTGAGATCCATAATTTGTATAAATGCATTAAATGTTTGATTTTTATGCAAAAAACCTAACTAAAGAGTGTATTTGTGGATCATTTATTTCTCATGTTACACATCTATCTAACAGGCAAAACAAATTACTACTAGATGTTGCCTAGCGAATAGATGTCAACAAAAGTTGACAATGGTGGGCTGAGTCGTTGCCAAAAAAAAAAGTCAACCATGGCAACAGAGGGGTTAAAACAAGGTCTGTCTTTATAAAAAAGGATAGGAGCTTATAGCACACACAAACATTCCTCAAACTTTTTAACTCTTGTGTAACCTTGTAACCTAGTTATACAAGGAAGGATTCAGAATAAAATCAATACTGAATTAGATGAGCAGCAATTTGGATTTAGGAAAAATAGCGGGACAAAAGAAGCCATATTCTGCATGAGAACATTAATCGAAAAATACACAGAAGTAAACAAACCAATATATGCCTGCTTCATAGACTACACCAAAGCTTTTGATAGAGTACACCACAAACAACTTATAGAATGCCTAAGAGAGATACATCTAGATGACATGGATATACGACTAATATGCAATCTATACTGGGAGCAAACAGCAATAATAAAATATAACAAAGAGTTCTCTACACCCATTGATATAAAAAGAGGAGTAAGACAAGGATGCATCCTATCACCAAGCTTGTTCAATCTATACACTGAGCAAATCTTTAAAAACATCATAGAGATGCCAGGCCTACAAATTAATGGAAAGATAATCAATAACCTAAGATATGCTGACGATACTGTACTACTAGCAGAAAATCCTAAAGACCTACAACAATTACTTAATGAAATAAACACGACAAGCAAAAATATGGACTAGATATGAATATCAAAAAGACTAAAACTATGATCATAAACAAAGAAAATACCCAAAACCCACAAGTGGATATCAAATTGAAGGAATAGACCTTGAGACAGTTCAGAACTACAACTACCTTGGACATACTATAACCAGTGATGGAAAATGTACAACTGAAATAAACAAAAGAATAGGAATGGCAAAAAGTAATTTTAATGTCATGAAGGACATACTAACATCAAAACAAATAACACCAGAGCTAAAACTAAGAATAGCAAAATGTTACATCTTCTCAATATTCCTATATGGTGCTGAAACATGGACATTAGACAAGAAAACAGAACAGAGAATTGAAGCCTTTGAAATGTGGATATATAGAAGAATAGGTAGAATTGGATGGAAGGAAAAGAAAACAAATGACAAAGTCTTAAAACAACTAAAAATGAAAAGAGAACTTCTGAACACAATTAGAACAAGACAAATGCGATTCTTAGGCCATGTTAAAAGACACAACAGCCTACTGAAAGTGATCCTGGAGGGGAAAATACAAGGTAAAAGAGGCAGAGGCAGACCAAGATTAACATGGACGAGTAACATCAAAAGATGGACAAATCAACCGATGACAACCTGCACCATCAAAGCAAGAGATAGAGCAAAATGGCGCTCCATGGTAGCCAACCTTCGTTGCGGAGACGGCACTCAATGATGATGTAACCTTGAAATACATATCTCAGGAACCCTAGATTGGGATGTGCATTTTGGTGCGTCCAAGATGATGATGCATTTTTACTAGACCGTTGTCAACGAAACGTAATTTTATTTCTGTGAGCTTCTAAAGGACGGAAATCAGTCGCATACGGTGCCGTAGAGCTAATTGACTGGAGTTGGCCAGTCTATAACGTGGAAACGTGTTCTGGACCATGCGACTGAGTCGTGAGCACGTGAGTCTACACCATCCACAGCATTGACATTTAGCAACCATATCAATCATGACGACAGTAAGTATTTAAAAAGAAGCCCAAAAGACTACAACGAAGAAGGTAGTGGGCGTGTAAGAAGACTAATCAACCAACACATAACTGGAGTCGTCAGTCGCTGGACACTTCAAGATTTGCTGAGGAGGGGATCTGAGCACCTATGGACATGTTCGGAGTACAATGATGATGACCTGCTAATAACTCAATAACCCTAGATTCTATAGTAAAATTATGTATATAAATTAAACACAAAATAGGGGACTGGGTTGGCTAAAGGTAAGGCGTCAGCCTCTGGATAGGAAGGTTCCAGGTTCGAACTCACATTTCTCCATGGATGCACCCCCTCCTGTATTGAGATTCAATGTCTAGCCTGTCTAGCCCTTTCGAAAAATGGCAAAAAACAGGATGTCTAGTGTGCACTGATGCACGTTAAAGAACCCTTGACAGTTAAAGTTGAAAAGAGTAGGCCAAAAACGGCCGCTGTCTGGGCAAAAAAATTGTTACGCAAATCTACCTATCCATGCCTAAAACAGATGCGTCAGGCCAAAAGGTGCAGATATCGTGGCAATGACGTAAAAACTAGCGAGACAATGCATATCAACCTACTTAACGTGTGTACTTTAAGAAGAAGAGAAGAAACAAAAATTACTCAAGTAATTAACTAAAGCTAAGGAAGCCTTGCTGGCTGAGTGGTGAATTTGCTCGCTATCTGATCAGAAAGAGCAGGGTATAATTCCCATCAGAAGCAAATTTTTTTTTTTAGATAAAAGGTTCTGGGTTTACCTAGCCACTAAAAATTGGTACCAGAAAATTTTTCTTGGAAGTACAGGAGAACGGGCTTGATACCGACCACACCAACTAAAAATGTGCCATGGCCAGGTAAAAATACAGTCACTAAAACCATATTCCCCATACACTAAGCAAGGCAGGGAACTTTAACTTCAGTTTTAGTAAAATAAAAGATGGTGAGTCACAAGTGCCATGTAATTTCATAACTAAAAGTGAAAGTAACATTCCTACTCATAATTTCTGTAGTCCAGTTCACATAATAAAAATACTCTACACATGCCATTACAAAAATTACATCTCTACTTTGTGCATCACATACACATGTGTATTGCAAACAACAACTTAACGTATTGCATGCAGTACTATGAACATTAGAGAGCCGTGATAGCTCAGTGGTTAGTGAACTGGACTACAAAGGACAAGAGGTCGGGTTTGATACCGACCGACGGCTTCCGGGTTCACCCAGCCTTAAATGGGTACCTGATTTTTTTTCTGGGAAAGTAAAGCTGTGTGGGCATAATACCGACCACATTACCCCAAAAATCATGTGCTGAAGGTCTAAAAATTATGGTCACTAACACCATATTCCCTATACGTCACTTGGCGTGATGGGGGCTCTTTACTTTAACTTACTATGAACATTAGCTTTTTTGCAAAACAGGGAAAAGGCATTTAAATGCATCTAAATGCGAAGCAGCAGTAATGCTGATTATAAAGGAGAAATGAAAAAAAATATATAAAAAATGGTATGGGTACAGCTTTACATAAGTAATGAACAGCACAAAATCAAACGGCGTTGCAGCGCATTAGGCCTTCTGCAGGAACAATAAATAACACAAACTAAAATATGTAAGTAAATAAAATTAACACTGTATAGCTAAGTAACAATTAGATATCACAACAAAATAATTTATTAAATTAGAATGAAAGGACTCAACTACTCACTGTTGTGACCAGGTCTGGAATCAAAATGGCCTAACTCTGAGGTGGCCAGTGTGGGGAGGGTATGAGTGCAGGTAATGGGCTTTTGCATGAGGGGTTGTAAACTTATGTAGAAAATGGGAGATTATGTATAAATGTAAGCATACAAGCCTACATACACACCCAGAAGTGTCAACACATAGGTCAGTGTGCATACACAATGCACCTAGAATAGGCCAGAAAGAATATTAGGGGTACCCAACAAGCAGAAAATTTATGGCCTTTTGCAGAATCACTAGTAACCTCTGGGCTGAAACACTAGAGTTCATGGGGGTGGGTAGTCTAGAGGCATGATGTCTGCCTCACAGCAGGAAGGACACGGGTTCAAAGCCCACCAGAAGCAGTGGTCAAGATTTTTCAAAAATAGGAAAAATTAAAAAATTAATCTGTGGTTTCTTTATGCATTGCTCTCCACTGATCTTTTGGGTGTTGAGATCCGATGTCTAGCCCTCTCTGGGTGTTGAGATCCAATGTCTAGCCCTCTCTGGGTGTTGAGATCCGATGTCTAGCCCTCTCGGAAAAAGGCAATAAACAGGAGCTCCCGTGTGTACTCACAAATGTTGAAAATCCCTTGGCAGTTAAAATAAAAAAGAGTAGGTCATAAATATGGCCACTGCCCAGGCAAAATTGTCAGCAAAATCCTACACACAATGCAGATCTTAGGCCGTGCTATGGAGTTCGTGCATGTGGGCCAGGACTCTCCTTGGACTTTCTCAAGATTTTTTATGGGGATATCAAAGCACCCATAGGTTTCTCCGGTGTGCAGTAATGATGATCCTAACAACAAACAAAGAATCCCAGGGCTACAGAAAGCACAGGTTGAGAAACGCTGGCAAACAGGAACAGCAAGCGACCAATCATAACTTCATCATCATCATCATCATCGAGTGCTGTCTCCGCAAAGAAGGTTGGCTACCATGGATCGCCCTTCCACTCTGTTTCTTGCTTTGTTGGTGCAGGTTGTCATAGATTGACTTGTCCATCTTTTGATGTCACTCGTCCATGTTAGTCTTGGTCTGCCTCTTTTACCTTGTATTTTCCCTTCCAATATTACTTTTAGTAAGCTGTTGTGTTTTTTAACATGCCCCAAAAATTTCATTTGTCTTGTCTTAATTGTATTTAGTAGTTCTTTTTATTTTTAGTTGTTTTAAAACTTCATCGTCGCGTCTGAATTTCATCATTTGTTTTCTTTTCTTGCCATCTAATTCTACCTATTCTTCTATAAATGCACATTTCAAAGGCTTCAATTTTCTGTTCTGTTTTCTAGTCTAATGTCCATGTTTCTGCACCATACAGGAATTTTGAGAAGATGTAACATTTTGCTACTCTTAGTTTCAGCCCTGCTGTTATTTGTTTTGTTGTTAGTATATTTTTCACTGCATTAAAATTACTTTTTGCCATACCTATTCTTTTGTTTATTTCAATTTTACTTACATTGAGCAAATGTCCTGTTATTGGTGCTGGGTACCCATCCAGCAAACTCCACATTTTTCTTGTGCTCCTCCAAAACCTTCTGTTTGGCCTCCTCTCCATCCCAGATGATCCTGTCCTCCCACCTCTGCTGTGTGACCATCAGGTACCGGTCATAGTCAAGCTTCTTATCCAATCTCTCGGACTCTTCCTCGTTCCATTTCATATCTTCAACCTGAAAAAGTGACAACAATTAGCAATAACAATCTAAGACAGTAAAATAAAACTGACAATTTATGACACAAAAAAAAAAAACTAGTAATTTATTACATCAAAATAAAACTAACAATTTATGACAGTAAAACAAAACTAATAATTTATGACAGTAAAATAAAAATAACAATTTATGGCATCAAAATAAAACTAACAATTTATGACATCAAAATAAAACTAACAATTTATGACAGTAAAATAAAACTAACAATCTATGACAGTAAAATAAAACTAACAATTTATGACATCAAAATAAAACTAACAATTTATGACAGTAAAATCAAACTAACAATTTATGACAGTAAAATAAAACTAACAATTTATGACATCAAAATAAAACTAACAATTTATGACAGTAAAATAAAACTAACAATCTATGACATCAAAATAAAACTAACAATTTATGACATCAAAATAAAACTAACAATCTATGACATCAAAATAAAACTAACAATCTATGACATCAAAATAAAACTAACAATCTATGACATCAAAATAAAACTAACAATTTATGACAGTAAAATCAAACTAACAATTTATGACAGTAAAATAAAACTAACAATCTATGACATCAAAATAAAACTAACAATTTATGACAGTAAAATCAAACTAACAATTTATGACATCAAAATAAAACTAACAATTTATGACAGTAAAATAAAACTAACAATTTATGACAGTAAAATAAAACTAACAATTTATGACAGTAAAATCAAACTAACAATTTATGACAGTAAAATAAAACTAACAATTTATGACAGTAAAATAAAACTAACAATTTATGACAGTAAAATAAAACTAACAATTTATGACAGTAAAATAAAACTAACAATTTATGACAGTAAAATAAAACTAACAATTTATGACAGTAAAATAAGGCTAACACTGTGTATTGACTCTTGAAACCAGAGACAAATTAGCATATTAGAGGTAACAGAAAAAACTGTAGGAAGAAGAGAAACAAGGACAAAAAACAGTTTATAAGAATAGTTTGGTAGGAAGTCAACAACAAAAAAGATAAACAACTGTAGAGGTAGAAAGTTGCAGATAGCTGGTAACTGGATTCATAATAAAACAATGCCAGCTGGCATCTGGGCTCATAACACCACCAGCTGGAATCATAACAACAACACCAGCTGGCATCTGGATTCATAACAACACCACCAGCTGGAATCATAACAACACCAGCTCGCATCTGGATTCATAACAATACCAGCTGGCATCTGGGCTCATAACAACACCACCAGCTGGAATCATAACAACACCAGCTGGCATCTGGACTCATAACAAAACCACCAGTTGGAATCATAACAACACCACCTGGCATCTGCACTCATAACAACACCACCAGCTGGCATCATAACAACACCACCAGCTGGGAATCATAACAACAACACCAGCTTGCATCTGGATTCATAATAACGCCAGCAGGCATGGTACTTAATGATGATGATCTTCTCAAATGACAACTTACCGATTTTAACTTAAAACCATACTGAAAGTTATGACCTGTTTCATCCACTCCAAGGTAATCGTACCAATATCTTGAAGGGCCATATCGCCATGGGGCCACCTCCACGTCCTGGTCTGTGTCCATTTTATTGCTGTTGCCTCGACTTGAATACAAATCCTGAGGTCTTTTTAGAAAATCCTGAGATGAAAGATAACATAAGTTAGTTAAGGTCATTATGGTCAGCAAATAGCCTCAAAAGTCATTTATCCATTAGAAAAATAATATGGAAATAAGAGAAATGAGGTGATATTAGATTAATAATATGTAAATAAGAGAAATGATGTGATATTAGATTAATAATATGAAAATAAGAGAAATGGTGTGATATTAGATTAATATGTAAATAAGAGAAATGAGGTGATATTAGATTAATAATATGTAAATAAGAGAAATGAGGTGATATAAGATTAATAATATGTAAATAAGAGAAATGAGGTGATATTAGATTAATAATATGTAAATAAGAGAAATGATGTGATATTAGATTAATATGTAAATAAGAGAAATGAGATGATATTAGATTAATAATATGTAAATAAGAGAAATGAGGTGATATTAGATTAATAATATGTAAATAAGATAAATGATGTGATATTAGATTAATAATATGTAAATAAGATAAATGATGTGATATTAGATTAATAATATGTAAATAAGAGAAATGATGTACCATTGGAAACAAACTATATGACAAAGTGGCATCAACAGCCTAGTTGGGAAAACCACCCAACTGAGCTACCGACATTCCGACAACCTGTGTTCAATTTCCGCTGGAAGCAGTGTGAATTGTACTCATGGTTGGAAAAAAATATCCCCGCGGTCGACCCAGCTGCTGACAGAAAATGGTACCAGGGTAGCATTCTAGGAAGGTGTGAAAGGCCTCTTGCATCGTGACTTTCAGTGCTTGAAGTGACACTGTCCAGACGTCTCTGAACACTTCTGGATAGGCGGCCGAGCATATATGGGTGGGTATTCGCTTGCTAAGATGTCAATTCAAGTCTCGTACTTTACTTTTACAAATTATATACAAATAAGAGAATGAAGAAAATTAAACCCTGACCTTCTGAATGGCAGACAAATACACTAACGAACTTTGTCAAATGGCTTCAGAGCACCAAAACAATAAATTGTAAAATGTAATATAGAGATTAGAGACTCTTAATCCCCATCTTGTATATTTGTTTCCCACTTTAATCCCCTTTTGTATCTCTTTTATTCCCTTTATGAAAGAAGAAAGAACCTGCAAATAACCGCCATTCACAATCCAATGTATCTGCTGCTACAACACACCCAAACTATCATTTTCCACCTCTGAACAAAACCACTGCAGACTCCAGAGCCACCTTCTTCTACTACTTTTTAACTCCCTTGGAGGATAGGTCATCAACAAACACTTTCCAAGCTGTTCTTGCCATTCTTTTAAGATCATTCCATGTCTTCCCCCATCATCTTCATCTCTGCTTCATTTGTCTTCTCCAAGAATATTTTTGGGGATTCCAAAAAAGGGCCTGTTGTGCAGTACTCTCAGTTGGCTTCCGTAGTGTGTGATTGTCAGATTTGTTGTTCTCCATGTTTCACAGTCATATAACAGGACCGACTTAACATTGGAGATGAACATTTTTATTTTTGTATTTAACCTAACTTCTTTGGATTTCCAAATTTTTCCCAGTGCAATGAAAGCTCCTCTTGCTTTTGATATCCTTATTTTGGTATCATTTTCTGTTTCTCCCTCTTTGTCTATAATACTGCCCAGAAATATGTAAGATTGTACATCTAGTAGGGGTATTTGTCCTATTGTTATTTGGTTATTGCCAACAGCATTAATTATCATAATTTTGGTCTTATCTCTATTTATTTTCAGTCCCAGCTGTTGTGATCTCTCATCAAGTATGCTCATTTTATCCTGCATCTGTTGATGGTTGTGTGATAGGAGAGCTATGTCATCAGCAAAGTCTAAATTATCAAGTTGCTTGGTCAGTGACTACTGGATTCCATTTCTGTTGTTCTGAGTTATTTCCATAATCCAATCTATGGCCAGTCGAAAGAGAAATGGAGATAGAAGGCATCCCTGCCATACTCCTGTTCTTATTTCAAATTCTTCTGCAAGCTGCCCTTCATGCACCACACTACATTTCATTCCTTCATACATTGTTGTTATCAAGTTAATAAATTTTGAGCCACCTTCACCGCATAAGAATAACCCTCCCCTGGTGAATGCCACTGCAGAAGAGGGACCCAGACTCCAGAACACCTTCTTCAGTCATGCAACAACTATGCTGAACTTTGGAGTCAGACCTGGCCCAAAAAGAAAAACATAAATAAAGGGACAATATGAAGAACTGGAGAAGACTGCAAACTTCGTCCTGACAACAGGAAAAAAGACACAACATGACCATAATGCGGAGAAAGAGAGAAACTCTTATTCTTAAGGAGAAAGTATATTTTAAAAACCTCTTCTTTTTTTTTTTTTAATAGAAATATATGGATATGAATATCAAAGAAGACTAAAACTGTGATCATAAACAAAGAAAATACTCAAAATCTACAGATAGATATCAAAACTGAAGGAATAGACCTGGAGACAGTTCAGAATTACCATGGACATACTATAACCAGTGATGAAAAATGTAAAACTGAAATAAACAAAAGAATAGGAATGGCAAAAAGTAATTTTATTGACATGAAAAATATGCTAACATCAAAACTTAGAAAAGCAAATTATATCTTCTCAACATTCCTATATTGTGCAAAAACATGGATATTAGACAAGAAAACTGAACAGAAAATTTAAGCCTTTGAAATGTGGATTTATAAAAGAATAGAAAAAACTGGATGAAAAGAAAAGGAAACAAATTATGAAGTCTTAAAACAACTAAAAATGAAATGAGAACTACTAAACACCATTCAAAACAAGACAAATGAGATTTTCGGGGCATGTTAAAAGACAAAACAGCCAACTAAAAGTAATCTTGGAAGGGAAAATACAAGGTAAAAGTGGAAGAGGCAGACCATGGACGAGTAACATCAAAAGATGGACAAGTTAGCCTATGACAACCTGCACCATCAAAGCAAGAGACAAAGCAGAATGGCTCTCCATGGTAGGCAACCTTTGACATGGAGACAGCACTCAATGATGACTTTTTGTACAACCTGTTGGCTTACAATTCTGTATTTTATAAAAACACAGAACCACATATAGCTGGTAATCATGTGCTTCAACATGCATTGAATGAATCTATTTTTAGTAACATATATGCCGCAATGCACTGATAACACTGCTTCCAGCTATTGTCAGTTACCTGCCCATACAATGTGAATGGATTAGCAGCCAATACAATTTTAAATTCACGTGTGTGTGTATAACCTTACTTATTATCCAATGATGCACCAATTATGGTTATAGTCAGCCGAAAGCCCCGGTATCACTGCAAACTAATTAAAATCCATAATTGCTCAATCACCCGTCGCAGTGAAATCATCCAAATTAACATCTCATCGAATATCCAAACAAAGAAAGGCTGCTACAGTGTCCATCATAGCAGCTACAGCACATGCCAAAAGACATAAGGCCAAGCGGCACCAAAAGTGAGCATAGCTGAACTGTCTGTTATAAGATATCATCATTCATCGTAAGCAATTGGAATATCAAAACATGATCCGGATGAAAAATACAGCTCACCGTGTGCACAAAGCACTAAACTCGGTAACTCCAGCATCAAGTCGGACTTGGAATATGAGGAAACTGCAACAAGGAACACTTTTTAGACTGAGCCTCAATGGTTCTTGCCACGTAATCACCATATTGACCGGTATTCCAATAATGACGTATATTGCAATCGACACAGAACACGCTATTGCGCACACTATAGAAGATCTCAGATCATATACACATACTCCACTGCACCGGCGAAGATCTCAACAGTGGAACTTCCGATCTATACACTTATCAGCATTGGAAAGATAGAATTACCCATTTTCCAGCAAAAAAGGTAACAGTAAACCATGAACGCTAACATGGCTGCGCCCTCTTGAAACAGGATGTCCACATCAGTTAAAATAATCCACCAATCAAAATGTAAGTTCTTATCAATTTTTTATAAGCACCTACTTTTTTAACTCTCCACAATATACATTCCTCGCTCTTAATCTATTTAAGATACTACCTCGCTCTTAATCTATTTTCACTTCCACCCACCTTTGCTTATGAGACCTCAGTGGCTCCTCGGTAGCCTAGTTGGGAAAACCACCTGACTGGACTACCGACGTTCGGACAACATGTGTTCAATTCCCACTTGGAGCAGTGTGAGTTCTACTCGTGGTTGGAAAAAAAAAATACCTCCACGGTTGACCCAGCCATTGACAGAAATGGCTTCCAGGGTATTATATTACTCTGGGAAGGTGAGGAATGTCGCCTCGCATGTGAGTTTCGGTACTTGAAGTGACACTATCCAGAAATCTCCAAACATTTCTGGATAGGCGGCCGAGCACATATGGGTGGAAACTTGCGTGCTAAGACGCCGGTTCAAGTCTCGTACTTTACCTTTACCTCAGTGGCTGAGTGGTTAGTGTGCTTGTTACTAATCAGAAGAGTCTCTTGGTTCTCTGAAGTGGCAAATTTTGTTCTTAAAAAAAAATGGGCACCAGAGATTTCTGAGAGATAAAGGTGACCTGGCCTATTACACCACTTAAATATGTACCTTTCTATTCATTGTCTTTTCAAGCTGAAGACGACACATAGGGTAGAAAATCTAGTCTAGACTACATATTTGACAATCTTTACCATTAAGTATCAGACTTTGCATAGAACCTGCATTGTATCTTGGGGTAACCTCTCAGTCTTGACAAATGTCCTGATGCCTATTGTTATTGCCTCTCTCACATCTGTGTTATTCTTAGTGTTTCTCAAATAATTTTTTTTTCTTATAATTCATCAATCAAAAGAAGACCTTGAACATAACAGAAGAAGAAGTGGGAGATCAGGAGAGACACAAAGATTCGTTCAGATGGGTTGTAGTGAATGAAGTGTTCAGAGGGAGATCTGGCTAGAGACAGAGATTCATTCAGACGAGTTGTAGTGAATGAAGTGTTCAGAGGGAGATCTGGCTAGAGACAGAGATTCATTCAGATAAGTTGTAGTGAATGAAGTGTTCAAAGGGAGATCTGGCTAGAGACAGAGATTCATTCAGACGAGTTGTAGTGAATGAAGTGTTCAGAGGGAGATCTGGCTAGAGACAGAGATTCATTCAGACGAGTTGTAGTGAATGAAGTGTTCAGAGGGAGATCTTGCTAGAGACAGAGATTCATTCAGACGAGTTGTAGTGAATGAAGTGTTCAGAGGGAGATCTGGCTAGAGACAGAGATTCGTTCAGACGAGTTGTAGTGAATGCAACATTCTGTGTGAGATCTGGCTAGAGACAGAGATTCTTTGAGGCAAGCTGTAGTGAATGCAGTGTTCTGCAATGGACATGTTACCTGATAATGATGATCAATCAAAATGTAAGTTCTTACCTCATCATCAACCATGATTTCATCTTTCCTCGGTAGTCGCCCAAAATTCAACTTCAGCTGCAGCTCCAACTTATCTTCATCGGTTTCCTCTTTAATACGAACATCATCATTTTCCTTCATTTTATCATCATCATCCTCAATTTCATGCTTATCTATGTCAGCTTTCTCAGAATCATCTTTTTCAGATAATTCTACTCCTTTATCTTTCCCTCCTTTTTTATCCTTGCTCTCTTTCTTCTTTATCTCATTTTTTTGCTTATCTTCCTCTTTTATATCTTTTTTATCCTCCTCTTCCTTTTTTTTTCGTTTTTTTCTCCAAATGTGAGGGCCGTGTGCTGGTTTGAACAATCTTGAGAACCTCAGAACCTGTCAATAGAAATATTTAATGTAATTTGTGGCATTAAGAAACACAGATGGAGAAAGGATAGTTAGATGGATGGAGGAAGGGGAGGGAGGGGAAGGAAGGAAGGAAGGAAGGAAGGAAGGAAGGAAGGAAGGAAGGAAGGAAGGAAGGAAGGAAGGAAGGAAGGAAGGAAGGAAGGAAGGAAGGAAGGAAGGAAGGAAGGAAGGAAGGAAGGACCAAGTTATTACCTAAGACACAAAGATCTAGTGTATTTATGGCCATAATTCTTCGCCGCACAAACACCATGAGAAAGAAGATGGTAGGATAAGATAATTCATTGTTTTGGTAGTCGCCACACAAACACCATGAGAAAGAAGATGGTAGGATTAGATAATTCATTGTTTTGGTAGTCGCCACACAAACACCATGAGAAAGAAGATAGTAGGATAAGATTATCATTTCTTAGGATAAGATTATTATTTCTTATCTGTTCCTTACTGCATATTGACAAAGCAAATGAGTGGCATATATACACCCTGTGGCATCTTGCACAACAAATTTCCCCCAATTAGTACCCAATGTCAGGAGCCTCGATAGCTCAGTTATTAGTGAACAGAACTACAAAGGACAAGAGGTTGGGTTTGATCCTGATCGACGGTTTCTTGGTTCACCCAGCCTTATTTACGTGATTTATTATGTACCGGATTTTTTTCTAGGAAAATAAAGCTGCACGGGTGTAATACCAACCACATTATCCCAAAAATCGTGTGTCAGTGGTCTATATTTAGCGCCCAATGTCTGGCTCACACTCTTCCTCTGTATCTAAACTGCACTCCATCAAAATAATTTAGGCCTGCTTCTCTCCTGCATGGCAGCTCTTATAAATGTTTCTGGATCTCTTCTCAGCAGTCTTCTTCTACTACCTTTCAGCTCCCAGTGGAGCATAGGTCTTCAACAAACACTTTATAAGCCGTTTTGTTTCTTGCCATTCTTTTAAGATCATTCCATTTCTTCCCCATCATCTTCATCTCTGCTTCTATCTGTCTTCTCCAAGAATTCCTTGGTCTTCCTCTTTGTCTTTTCCCCTGGGGATTCCAAAAAAGAGCCTGTTGTGTAATACTCTCAGTTGGCTTCCGCAGTGTGCGTCCTATCCAGCGACATCATCTTCACTGTATCTCTTTATCCACTGGTATTTGACTGGTATATTTCCATAATTCTATGTTAGTGATTTTGTCCAGCCATTTCCATCCTTTTATTCTGCGTAAGCATCCATTAATGAAGTCTGTATATTCATGATTGTCAGTTCTGTTGTTCTCTATGTTTCACATCCATATAACAGGACTGACTTAACATTGGAGTTGAACATTTTATTTTTGTATTTAACTTAATTTCTTTGGACTTCCATATGTTTCCCAGTGCAACGAAAGCTCCTCGTGCTTTTGATATCCTTATTTTGGTATCATTTTCTCTTCTCAGCAGCAACCTACCCATACTCCAGCATCAATCACAGCTCATTACCTTTATTGGAGCTCGGGCCACAGACAAGGTCTCTCCATCCATCATTATTCTTGAACATTTTATCTCATTGTCTCCAGTCTCGGCCAATGATCTTGAGGGTTTCTGTGATTTCTCATTTCCATTAATTTCTGGGCTTTGCTTCCTTTGTGGGTTCCATTACAGTGCCTATCTTGTTATGCTGGCATCAAGTTCCTCTAGTGGTGTCCAATTGATCTCCATCTTCTATTCATAATCTATTATTACTTTAATGACCCTTATTTTGTTCTTCCCCTCTACCTGAAGTCTTCATTTCTGATCTTGCTATACCATCTGATGGTTAACTACATGATGTCATACTCTGTGTCCAGAGTCCCTTGCTTTTCCAAGATCACAGTAGTTGATTTCCTTGTCTGTGATCTGTGATTTTGTAACCAACTCCAGCATATGGCTCTAGAATTGTGTGCATTTTCTCTTAGCTGTACCTATAGAACAGTTCTTGGGTGGACCTGCTGAACAGCTTTTGACTGTACCTATATAAACAGCTCTTGACTGTACCTATATAAACAGCTCTTGACTGTACCTATATAAACAGCTCTTGACTGTACCTATATAAACAGCTCTTGACTGTACATATATAAACAGCTCTTGACTGTACCTATATAAACAGCTCTTGACTGTACCTATATAAACAGCTCTTGACTGTACCTATATAAACAGCTCTTGACTGTACCTATATAAACAGCTCTTGACTGTACCTATATAAACAGCTCTTGACTGTACCTATATAAACAGCTTTAGATTTGCTTGTTGTGATTGGCCAAATTATTTCTTTCTTTCTATCATTCACCAGATGACTACTAAAGAGTTTTTTTTTTTTCGTTCGCCAGCTTTTAACCCTAACGAAGTCCCTAGAGACTAGGAACTGAATTTTGCATGTTAATCCATTTTTTCCCTGGCAGCCGTGTGCACAGGGGTCCCTTGCGCACAGGCAGATAACTCAGACTTTGGAGGTACTCATATTTTTTTCCGTCGATGAATAATTGACGTTTCAAACTGGTCCTCGCTACTGAGACCAGGGGTGAGTTGCCGCAGAGAGAAATCATCAATAAAAATCTCAACCGACCGGGATTTGAACCCACAACCTCTCTGTCTCGAAGCCGATGTCTTGCGACCAACCAGTCCCCATACTAAAGAGTTCATTGTTCTCTTCATCATCCAGCGTTAGAATGACGTTAAGTGGGCGTAGATACATTGTGCTGTAGTTTGCAGTGGAACTGTGATATTTGCGCCTTTCAGACTCGACACATCCAAATTCAGCATGTTATTTTTGCGTACTGAGTTGTCTTCCTTCTTCGACCCCTACTCGTTTGGCCAGACTAGACAGGTTATTCTGTTTCTGGAGACACCGCAAAGAGGTGTCTAGGGTCTGGATGGTTCTGGTTCACCGATCCTGCTGCAAGCCAGCAGCTGTGTGTACAGCTTCCAGCTCTGCTACTGTGAGGTACCTTTCCCTCCGGCCAAATTATTTGAATTATTTTTCACAGGCATGGATAAAGCCATAATTAATTATAGTTTTAGTTAATAATATCTACCAACTTACCTGGCCATGCCTAAATTCCGGAAAAAGCGAGGTCACATCCACGTTCGCCAGCTCTGGAGGCATCATATCTGCCAAAGGAGTGTGTAGTTTCTTGCTTGGACTTAGACTTGATGGGGACACTTGTTTTTCTGAAAAGTTATATTCAATTTGAAATAATTTTTTTCTCTATCTTTCTATCCATTGTCATTTTAGTAAAGACAGGGATAGTTTTAGTTTAGATATGGTAGAAAATCTAGACTCTCCATGTTAGAAGATCTTTGCTATTAAATCTTTCCGTATGTTTCGCAGCACTGTGCGCCATGCCGATTTCGGCAGCATACATTTTGCCGCTTTGTGCGCTACGCTCAATTTGATTAGTGTGAACGCCATCAAACCATATTCTTTTTACATGTCTTGTATCATCTTGATATTCTATCTATCTATTGACCTTTCGAGCCGTAACCGGCCCATAGGGCGTAGACCAAGATACACCTTCTCCTATATGAATTTTTGTTCTAGCAGTTTTCTTTTAAAGATATTTTATCAAATCTCGCCATCTGTCTCTGTTCTGTGCAAGCAGTTCTATCTCATTGAGGGAGCCGATTCCTGCTGCTCTTGCCTCTCTCATCAATGTTCTTCTCAGTGTCTCCCTGGGTCTTCCTCTTTTTCTTTTACCTGTTGTTTCCCATATGAGGGCTTGCTTTGCTATTCGATTATTATCTCTTCTCATCACATGTCCAACGTATGACCATCGTCTTTTCTTTATTACTGAAGATATTGATCTTGATATTGGTAAAATCTAATACCTTGTTCAATTATCTAAACATTCATATATAATATGTTATATGTTAGATAAATATGCAGATTGATTCTTACAACCATGAATAATTTTGTCCCTGAAATCTCTTCCGTTGTGTCAATAAAAAGCTTCCATACAGAAAGAATTAAGTATCAGACTTTGAACAGGACCGGCACTTTATCCCGCCAGGCGTCCATGTTCTTGGGGAGCCTCTCAGCCTCAGTAAATTGCTTCTTGCCTCAATGTTCTGTTTAGTTTCTTTAGGATGGCCTCTCTTTTATAACCCTCTGGTTTCCATTTGAGGGTTTGCTTTGAGATTCTCTTGTTGTCTCTTCTCATCACATGGCCAACATATGACCACTGTAATTTCTTGATTATAGATATTATTTTGTTATGCATTGTTATTTCTCTAATTCTTTATCTTTGTTCACTCTTAATTTTATGCCTGTGAATTTCTTTATTTTCTTTTTCCCTTTCTTCCACTCTTATTTCTCTCCAAAATAATCTATTACCTCATTTTTAAACAAATATCTTTTATGTGGTCAGTCCAAAGCAATCTTTATTAGTAAGGACGGGGGCAGAGACGGAAATCCCAGAAAACCCCCACAATCATGCTGTCTTCTGCTATATGAGCTATAGATGACTGACATTATTCTATCCACAACCGCTCGTAAAGACAAAAAACACAAAATCAGTGTAATTCCTATCTGCCCGTTGCCTTACTACCAGGGCCGTATTAAGACCCTTAGAGGTCTTAAACATTAAAAACATTTTGTAATTCAAAATATAAACAATAATAAATCATAAAATAAAATTGTATTTATTGAAATTAAACAAAACTTACAGTAAAATGGAAAACAATGTTTAATTTTATATATTTATACACTTTATTTGTATTTTAAAAGTTTTCTCCTACTTTTTTTAATAGCAGAGTCTTTGATGAGATCCTCAAAACTTATCTTCTGTAACACATCAGCTTCTATACTTAATAGAGATAAAGCATCCAGCCTGCCTTGTTGCTTCTATGTAAGTGAAGAAATATTTTTACCCTTGATTTCATGACATTTGATATAGGTCTGCACTCATTGAGTGTTCTTGTTATTTTTGTATATATCTGTAAGTAAATTTTTCCGTTTAATGTGGGTGCCCCTGTTCTAGTGTCACCACACTTCAAAATCTTTCATACTCAGCTGAGTGGACAATAACCGTCGCCATAAAACAGCAATAAACTTTATTCACATCTATCTGACGCTGAACTAATATTTACATGTATTTAAAACAATCTGTACATCGTATCTCCACACATGAAAATAACAGTCTTCATAAACAGCAAAATCAACCGTTAATATTTTCAGTAATAAAGAAAAGACGATGGTCATATATTTGGACATGTGATGAGAAGAGATATTAACCAAATAGCAAAGCAAGCCCTCATGTGGGAAACAACAGGTAAGAGGAAGACCCAGAGAGACACTGAGAAGAACATTGATGAGAGAGGAAAAAGCAGCAGGAATCGGCTCCCTCAATGAGATAGAGCTGCTTGCACAAAACAGAGACAAATGGCGAGATTTGTCTCCTATTTGACAAACAATACGTTACAACTTTTTACCCCTGAGAACTTTACAGACTGCTCTACCTTGAATCCTTCGACCTTGGACATATTCGTGGACCTATTTCTAACTATCTATCTTTCGTTCACCTCAAATACTGTCTATATCTGTAATGTCATGTCCTGTATAAATTTTACTGTCTTTTGTAATTCTTGCAGTGGCATAGACATACTTCCCATTGGCATGAGTGCATGGCATCCTGATTGTGGTAGTGCGCCTTTTGACTGGTTGCCTCTGACTTCAGCACTTAAACTTGCTAGAGCAGACTGTGATCTTGCTCGGGTGTTGGAAGGCCTGGCCAGTCTTGGTTTTCAGCCCCTGGTGACTGCCCCATCCCCACGACAAGAAGCTGGCCTTGATGAGGCCTATTTCTAACATGATTTATTCTTTGATTCATGCTCTGCACACTTTCCTCAATTCCCCTTTTATAGACCCTCTGGCCAGTATACTATTACACCCCATTCCCTTGATGCCCTAAGCACATACTTATTTTGCTTAATGGTTAATCCCCCCTGGATACTACTATAGAGGGGTATATATCATATAGGAATGGCTCATCGTATATCCCTAGACCAGGCATACGCTAATCTTACGGTCATTTGATGTGCGACAGGGATAATGTGGCGACTAACTGTGTGTTTATATGTTCGGAATTGGAGTAAAAAACGATGGCCTAACATCATCATGTGCTATACATTTTAAAAAATATGACGATCATCATTTCCAACGAGGACATGAACTTCTGGTATATGGTGGATAGGAGGCAGGAATCATTGAAGGCTATGTATGAAGAGTGTTCCTTGTTGCAGTTTCCTCATTGAAGGCTATATCATATAGGTCAGGCTGTCAACTTTCTTTCCCATAAAAAAAATCTGCAAGTCAAATATGACTGCTTGCTTCAGAACAAGTGAACCAAAGCTGAGCAAGATTCTACATCAAATCCCCATGATGGGTTTGAAAACAACTAAATAGTCTAGCCAAGTGAGTAGGGATCGAAGAGGTCAAGGAACCAAGCACTTTAAAAATAGGCCAGGAAACCAAGTACCTTCAAAAAACCATGCTAAAGTCAGATGCATTGGGTCAAGAGAAAAAAATACCACAGACAGCTGTAAAAATCTAGACAAACCATCTACATAATTCTAAGGGTGAATGATGGAGAAAAGTAATCATCAAGCGAATGGAGAAAAAGTGGTATTCGTTTACATACGCCAGCTTTATGTCTCTAGCGAAATCCAAAGGGATAGAATTTTACGTGAATATCACTTTTTCCCCAAGTTCAATCCAGCAGCCAATGATTAGGTGTCCCTCACCATACCGGCAGATATTCTCCAACTTCAGAGGTAGTCTCTCTTTTTTTTCCTTTACATCAAGAGTTTTCGAGTAGATCTCCTGTCAATGTTGTTTGGACAGACACTATGTTTGGTCTACTATTTTCAATTTCCAAACGCCAAGGGTGTTTTATTGTACGCAGAGTGTATGTAAACAGGATCTGCTTTCCATCGTTATCCGGGTAGGCTGTACACCAGATCTCCTACCCAGAGATTGGGGGGGGGGGGTGTAAAGCCAAGAAAAATAAACCATGTATTTTGTTGGGACTCAAACTAAGGACTTTCTTGTCCAGAGGTCAATATTTTACCTCTAGATTACCCAGCCACAAGAAAAAGGTCACATTTTTGTGCATGATCATACAAATATTACCTGAACCGCTTCCACTGTCTAAGGTGTTGATACTAATGGGCTGACTTGGACATGGCAGCCAAGATGGAGGAGGCATCAGCTTCTTATCATCATCAGCTGCTACACTGCCATGCTTCTCCAGTGAATCTGTTAACATTACAACCAGTAACATTATTAGTTTGTTACATAACTAGTGGGAGCCACGATAGCTCAGTGGTTAGTGAACTGGACTACAAAGGAAAAGGGGTAGGGTTCGATCCCAACCGACGGCTTCCAGGTTCACCCAGCCTTAAATGGGTAATGGATTTTTTTCTGGGAAAGTAAAGCAGCACGGGCGTAATACCGACCAGTTTACACCAAAAATCATGTGCTGAAGGTCTGAAAAATATAGGGTCACTAACACCATATTTCCTTATATGCCACTTGGCATGACGGGGGTACTTTACTTTTTTTTTTTACATAACTAGTGATGATATCATATTTGTTAACATTACAAATAGTAAAAAAAATAGTAAAGTACCCCCGTCACGCCAAGTGGTGTATAGGGAATATGGTGTTTGTGAACATAAATTTTACAGACCTTCTGCACATGATTTTTGGGGTAATGTTAACATTACAAATAGTAACACTAATTGTTTGTTAACAAGTAAAGGTTCCCTCCATACCATAATAGCCATATGGGGATTATGGTGTTAGTGGCCATTTTTTTTTTTTTATGACCAACTGAATATTTTGGGGCGACATAGTCAATATCACGCTAGGCCCTTTTACTTTCTACAAAATTCTTTGGTACCTATTTTTGGTTTTGGTACAAGACTTGCGGCATCTTAGCACGTGAGTTTGTACCCATATGTGCTTGGCCACCTATCCAGAAGTGTTCGGACTCATGTGGACAGACGCCCCAGACTGCTGAACACATACTTCAAGACTGCACTGAATATAATCATCATCATCAAGTACCGGGCCTAGTGGCGTAGGTGATCATGTCTCTCCACAACATTCGATCTCGGCAGCTATTTATCATTTCTGTGGTTGACCTTCTGCCAAGCCATTCTCTTAAGCTGTCTGTTATTTTTTCTCTTTGCTTCCCTCTATCTCTTCGTCCCTCAATTTTTCCAGTTGTTACAATATATTCAAGTTGTTCTCTTCTACTACATGGCCAAAAAATGATGATTGTCTCTTCCTAACATTGGAAATTAGCTCTCTTTTTGCTTTGACCTTTCTCAGAACCTCTTCATTACTCTTCTTAGCTGTCCATGGTATTCTCAACATTCTTCTGTAAAACCACATTTCTAGATACTCCAGTGATTTTCATGTCTGTTGTCCTATTGTCCATGATTCGCATCTGTATGTTAAGACTGAATCTACGTAACATTTAAGCCATGTTAAGACTGGCTCTACTGAATATAATAGACGAGGAAAATCCATTGGTCCATAGATAAAATTATGTTTTATCATGACACTACAGACAAAACTATGTGGGCCACTGCAAGAATTACAAAAGACAGTAAAATTTATACAGGAAACGACATTGCAGACATAGACAGTACTTCAGGCGAACGAAAGATAGATAGATCTTTACAGTGATAAAAAAAAACAGAATATTTTTACATTACGGCTTAAAATGAAGTAAATAAGGCCACTAACACCATACTCTCGAAACGTCACAAGGCATGCTGGGTAATCTTCACCTTTTAATTTAATTACACAGCCAATCGTTTCAAATCTATTTAAGCATGAACCAAATTCTGATACAATGACTACTCTGATGAATGAGAGCCTCAGATAGCCAACCAGCTAACTAAACCAACTAACCTTGAATCACTCCAATGTCCTCGTCATCAACAGCCTCTGTTATATCAGAAAAGTCTATAGCTGAAGGAGACTTGTTATCATAATCTGAAAAATAGACCAAGTTTATTGCAAGCAAACTCAAAAATAGACCAAGTTTATTGCAAACAAACTCAAAAATAGACCAAGTTTATTGCAAACAAACTCAAAAATAGACCAAGTTTATTGCAAACAAACTCAAAAATAGACCAAGTTTATTGCAAACAAACTCAAAAATAGACCAAGTTTATTGCAAACAAACTCAAAAAAATGAAGCAAAATATTAGCTGTGTTTGATCTGACAATTTCTCCTCCTCTTCGATATCCATCTTTCTTCTTCTTTGTCTTCATCTTTCAGCATTCACTGGTTAATTGGGTGGGGACGCATTGTATTGCTAGTTTACGATAGAGTCACAATATTTGCATCTTTCACACCCACACATTCATTTTTTTTTTTATTTCTTCTTAACAGTTTGATGATGTAAGTTATTCACTCTTCAGCAGCAATTCTAGTCTGTAAAGCAGTAATGCCAGTTTCTAAAGCAGCAATGCCAGTCTGTAAAGCACCAACTCTAGTCTGTAAAGCAGCAACACTAGTCTGTAAAGCAGCAACACTAGTCTGTAAAACAGCAACACTAGTCTGTAAAGCAGCAACAAGAGCCTATAAAGCAGCAATAAGAGCCTATAAAGCAGCAACACTAGTCTGTAAAGCAGCAACAAGAGCCTATAAAGCAGCAAGAGCCTATAAAGCAGCAATAAGAGCCTATAAAGCAGCAACACTAGTCTGTAAAGCACCAACTCTAGTCTGTAAAACAGCAACACTAGTCTGTAAAGCAGCAACACTAGTCTGTAAAACAGCAACACTAGTCTGTAAAGCAGCAACAAGAGCCTATAAAGCAGCAATAAGAGCCTATAAAGCAGCAATAAGAGCCTATAAAGCAGCAACACTAGTCTGTAAAGCAGCAACAAGAGCCTATAAAGCAGCAAGAGCCTATAAAGCAGCAATAAGAGCCTATAAAGCAGCAACACTAGTCTGTAAAGCAGCAACAAGAGCCTATAAAGCAGCAACACTAGTCTGTAAAGCAGCAGCAAGAGCCCATAAAGCAGCAACACTAGTCTGTAAAGCAGCAACACCAATCTGTAAACCAGCAACAAGAGCCTATAAAGCAGCAACAAGAGCCTATAAAACAGCAACACTAGTCTGTAAAGCAGCAACACTAGTCTGTAAACCAGCAACAAGAGCCTATAAAGCAGCAACACTAGTCTGTAAAGCAGCAACACTAGTCTGTAAAGCAGCAACACTAGTCTGTAAACCAGCAACAAGAGCCTATAAAGCAGCAACACTAGTCTGTAAAGCAGCAACAAGAGCCTATAAAGCAGCAACAAGAGCCTATAAAACAGCAACACTAGTCTGTAAAGCAGCAACACTAATCTGTAAACCAGCAACAAGAGCCTATAAAGCAGCAACACTAGTCTGTAAAGCAGCAACAAGAGCCTATAAAGCTGCAACACTAGTCTGTAAAGCAGCAACAAGAGCCTATAAAGCAGCAACACTAGTCTGTAAAGCAGCAACAAGAGCCTATAAAGCAGCAACAAGAGCCTATAAAACAGCAACACTAGTCTGTAAAGCAGCAACACTAATCTGTAAACCAGCAACAAGAGCCTGTAAAGCAGCAACACTAGTCTGTAAACCAGCAACAAGAGCCTATAAAGCAGCAACACTAGTCTGTAAAGCAGCAACAAGAGCCTATAAAGCAGCAACACTAGTCTGTAAAGCAGCAACAAGAGTCTATAAAGCAGCAACAAGAGCCTATAAAGCAGCAACAAGAGCCTATAAAGCAGCAACACTAGTCTGTAAAGCAGCAACAAGAGCCTATAAAGCAGCAACAAGAGCCTATAAAGCAGCAACACTAGTCTGTAAAGCAGCAACAAGATCCTATAAAGCAGCAACACTAGTCTGTAAAGCAGCAACAAGAGCCTATAAAGCAGCAACGCTAGTCTGTAAAGCAGCAACAAGAGCCTATAAAGCAGCAACAAGAGCCTATAAAGCAGCAACAAGAGCCTATAAAGCAGCAACACTAGTCTGTAAAGCAGCAACAAGAGCCTATAAAGCAGCAACAAGAGCCTATAAAGCAGCAACAAGAGCCTATAAAGCAGCAACAAGAGCCTATAAAGCAGCAACACTAGTCTGTAAAGCAGCAACAAGAGCCTATAAAGCAGCAACACGTCTGTAAAGCAGCAACAAGAGCCTATAAAGCAGCAATAAGAGCCTATAAAGCAGCAACAAGAGCCTATAAAGCAGCAATAACAGCCTATAAAGCAGCAACACTAGTCTGTAAAGCAGCAACAAGAGCCTATAAAGCAGCAACACTAGTCTGTAAAGCAGCAACAAGAGCCTATAAAGCAGCAACAAGAGCCTATAAAGCAGCAACAAGAGCCTATAAAGCAGCAACAAGAGCCTATAAAGCAGCAACAAGAGCCTATAAAGCAGCAACAAGAGCCTATAAAGCAGCAACACTAGTCTGTAAAGCAGCAACAAGAGCCTATAAAGCAGCAACAAGAGCCTATAAAGCAGCAACAAGAGCCTATAAAGCAGCAACAAGAGCCTATAAAGCAGCAACACTAGTCTGTAAAGCAGCAACAAGAGCCTATAAAGCAGCAACACGTCTGTAAAGCAGCAACAAGAGCCTATAAAGCAGCAACACTAGTCTGTAAAGCAGCAACAAGAGCCTATAAAGCAGCAACACTAGTCTGTAAAGCAGCAACTCTAGTCTGTAAAGCAGCAACAAGAGCCTATAAAGCAGCAACTCTAGTCTGTAAAGCACCAACTCTAGTCTGTAAAGCAGCAACACTAGTCTGTAAAACAGCAACGCTAGTCTGTAAAGCAGCAACAAGAGCCTATAAAGCAGCAACACTAGTCTGTAAAGCAGCAACACTAGTCTGTAAAGCAGCAACACTAGTCTGTAAAACAGCAACGCTAGTCTGTAAAGCAGCAACAAGAGCCTATAAAGCAGCAACACGTCTGTAAAGCAGCAACAAGAGCCTATAAAGCAGCAACACTAGTCTGTAAAGCAGCAACAAGAGCCTATAAAGCAGCAACACTAGTCTGTAAAGCAGCAACTCTAGTCTGTAAAGCAGCAACAAGAGCCTATAAAGCAGCAACTCTAGTCTGTAAAGCACCAACTCTAGTCTGTAAAGCAGCAACACTAGTCTGTAAAACAGCAACGCTAGTCTGTAAAGCAGCAACAAGAGCCTATAAAGCTGCAACACTAGTCTGTAAAGCAGCAACACTAGTCTGTAAAGCAGCAACACTAGTCTGTAAAACAGCAACGCTAGTCTGTAAAGCAGCAACAAGAGCCTATAAAGCAGCAACACTAGTCTGTAAAGCAGCAACACTAGTCTGTAAAGCAGCAACACTAGTCTGTAAAGCAGCAACAGACATTAGGCCAGAAAGAAGATGTCATCAATCAGAAGGCAGCTGGAACAAACTTTCTGCCTAAGTCCTGTAACATTGATGAAACAGACCCTAGTATATTTTTACAATGTTATTGTTGCTAGAATCATCATCACTGCATACCGAATGAACCCATAGATGCTTTGATATCCCCTCAAGAAAATCCAAGGAGAATCCAGGCAGACATGCACACATTCAGTAGCACAGCATGGGACCCACTGTGTGGCCAGGTCTTTGCTGACAATTTTGCACATGCAGCAGCCAAAACTTATGGCCTACTCTTCAATTTTAACTACCATGGGTTCTTTAAGGTGCAGAAATGCACACCGAACCTCGCGTTTATTACTGTTATTTGAGAGAGGCTATGAGAATAAACAAATTAAGACACCCACTAAACATTAAGATCAAAGATAAAGAAATAAAACAAGTAGAGGAATTCAAGTATTTGGGCACAATGTTCACAGAAGATGGAAAACTAGACAGAGAAATTGATGTGAGAATACAAAAAGCAAATGCTGTCACATATCAGCTATCACCATTGCAAAGACATCCAAACATTTCTATGCCACCTAAACAACAAATGATAAATAGCATTTTCATACCAACTTTGTGCTATGAAAGTCAAACATGGGCTCTTTCTGAATCACATTTAAGAAAGATCAAACACAAGAAGAGATAGAATACCAAATGAAACCACAAGAAAAATGGTAGGAACAAAACCTGCCAATAATATATAGAACAACAGCTTAAATGTTTTGGCCACCTGGTCAGAATGAATCCTCACCAAACACCATCAAGGGCGTTCTTCTCAAGAATGCATGGAAAAAGATCAACAGGGAGACCCAGAAGAAGATGGATAGATACAGTGACAGAGACATGTAACAACAAAGGAAAATCACTAATTCAGACAGTTCAAGCAGTTCAAGAACAACAAATGATATAACCACGACACCTTTTAGGTATCAGTGAAAAGAGAAAAGAAGAAGATGGATAGATGCAGCGACAGAGACATGTAACAACAAAGGAAAATCACTAATTCAGACAGTTCAAACAGCTCAAGAACGACAAATGATATAACCACGACACCTTTTAGGTATCAGTGAAAAGAGAAAAGAAGAAGATGGATAGATGCAGCGACAGAGACATGTAACAACAAAGGAAAATCACTAATTCAGACAGTTCGAACAGCTCAAGAACGACAAATGATATAACCACGACACCTTTTAGGTATCAGTGAAAAGAGAAAAGAAGAAGATGGATAGATGCAGCGACAGAGACATGTAACAACAAAGGAAAATCACTAATTCAGACAGTTCAAACAGCTCAAGAACGACAAATGATATAACTACGACACCTTTTAGGTATCAGTGAAAAGAGAAAAGAAGAAGATGGATAGATGCAGTGACAGAGACATGTAACAACAAAGGAAAATCACTAATTCAGACAGTTCGAGCAGCTCAAGAACAAATGATATAACCACGACACTTTTTAGGTATCAGTGAAAAGAGAAAAGAAGAAGATGGATAGATGCAGTGACAGAGACATGTAACAACAAAGGAAAATCGCTAATTCAGACAGTTCGAGCAGCTCAAGAACAACAAATGATATAACCACGACACTTTTTAGGTAACAGTGAAAAGAGAACAGATTTGAGAGAGTTAGACATTGGATTTCACTAGTCAAGAGATCAGATCTATCACGAAGAAACCATAGATTCATTTTTCCTATTTTTTTTTTAAATCACCACCCCTTGTGATGAGCTTTGAACCTGGGTCCTTCCTATCCAGAGGCCGATATTGTACCTCTAGACTACCCAGCCCTATTTTTAGATTTGGAATCCATCACTAACACAATCTCTGTTATATGTACTGTGGTACACCCTTACACAACATAGGCTCCTGTGTTGGGCTCTTCTCTATGGCCATGTATACAGATGTTTTCATGGTCAACCCCAGTTCTGTATGTTCATTTAGATTATGGGCCATCATGTCCACTACCACACTATCTGCAAGCGGTATTGCTTATCATCATGTCTACTACCACACTATCTGCAAGCGGTATTGCTTATCATCATGTCCACTACCACACTATCTGCAAGCGGTATTGCTTATCATCATGTCCACTACCACACTATCTGCAAGTGGTATTGCTTATCATCATGTCCACTACCACACTATCTGCTAGCGGTATTGCTTATCATCATGTCCACTACCACACTATCTGCAAGCGGTATTGCTTATCATCATGTCCACTACCACACTATCTGCTAGCGGTATTGCTTATCATCATGTCCACTACCACACTATCTGCTAGTGGTATTGCTTATCATCATGTCCACTACCACACTATCTGCTAGCGGTATTGCTTATCATCATGTCCACTACCACACTATCTGCTAGCGGTATTGATTATCATCATGTCCACTACCACACTATCTGCTAGCGGTATTGCTTATCATCATGTCCACTACCACACTATCTGCTAGCGGTATTGCTTATCATCATGTCCACTACCACACTATCTGCTAGCGGTATTGCTTATCATCATGTCCACTACCACACTATCTGCTAGCGGTATTGCTTATCATCATGTCCACTACCACACTATCTGCTAGAGGTATTGCTTATCATCATGTCCACTACCACACTATCTGCAAGCGGTATTGCTTATCATCATGTCTACTACCACACTATCTGCTAGCGGTATTGCTTATCATTATGTCCACAACCACACTATCTGCTAGCGGTATTGCTTATCATCATGTCCACTACCACACTATCTGCTAGTGGTATTGCTTATCATCATGTCCACTACCACACTATCTGCTAGCGGTATTGCTTATCATCATGTCCACTACCACACTATCTGCTAGCGGTATTGCTTATCATCATGTCCACTACCACACTATCTGCTAGCGGTATTGCTTATCATCATGTCCACTACCACACTATCTGCTAGCGGTATTGCTTATCATCATGTCCACTACCACACTATCTGCTAGCGGTATTGCTTATCATCATGTCCACTACCACACTATCTGCTAGCGGTATTGCTTATCATCATGTCCACTACCACACTATCTGCTAGAGGTATTGCTTATCATCATGTCCACTACCACACTATCTGCAAGCGGTATTGCTTATCATCATGTCCACTACCACACTATCTGCTAGCGGTATTGCTTATCATCATGTCTACTACCACACTATCTGCTAGCGGTATTGCTTATCATCATGTCCACTACCACACTATCTGCTAGTGGTATTGCTTATCATCATGTCCACTACCACACTATCTGCTAGCGGTATTGCTTATCATCATGTCCACTACCACACTATCTGCTAGAGGTATTGCTTATCATCATGTCCACTACCACACTATCTGCAAGCGGTATTGCTTATCATCATGTCCACTACCACACTATCTGCAAGCGGTATTGCTTATCATCATGTCTACTACCACACTATCTGCTAGCGGTATTGCTTATCATTATGTCCACAACCACACTATCTGCTAGCGGTATTGCTTATCATCATGTCTACTACCACACTATCTGCTAGTGGTATTGCTTATCATCATGTCCACTACCACACTATCTGCTAGCGGTATTGCTTATCATCATGTCCACTACCACACTATCTGCTAGCGGTATTGATTATCATCATGTCCACTACCACACTATCTGCTAGCGGTATTGCTTATCATCATGTCCACTACCACACTATCTGCTAGCGGTATTGCTTATCATCATGTCCACTACCACACTATCTGCTAGCGGTATTGCTTATCATCATGTCCACTACCACACTATCTGCTAGCGGTATTGCTTATCATCATGTCCACTACCACACTATCTGCTAGCGGTATTGCTTATCATCATGTCCACTACCACACTATCTGCTAGAGGTATTGCTTATCATCATGTCCACTACCACACTATCTGCAAGCGGTATTGCTTATCATCATGTCCACTACCACACTATCTGCAAGCGGTATTGCTTATCATCATGTCTACTACCACACTATCTGCTAGCGGTATTGCTTATCATTATGTCCACAACCACACTATCTGCTAGCGGTATTGCTTATCATCATGTCCACTACCACACTATCTGCTAGTGGTATTGCTTATCATCATGTCCACTACCACACTATCTGCTAGCGGTATTGCTTATCATCATGTCCACTACCACACTATCTGCTAGCGGTATTGATTATCATCATGTCCACTACCACACTATCTGCTAGCGGTATTGCTTATCATCATGTCCACTACCACACTATCTGCTAGCGGTATTGCTTATCATCATGTCCACTACCACACTATCTGCTAGCGGTATTGCTTATCATCATGTCCACTACCACACTATCTGCTAGCGGTATTGCTTATCATCATGTCCACTACCACACTATCTGCTAGAGGTATTGCTTATCATCATGTCCACTACCACACTATCTGCAAGCGGTATTGCTTATCATCATGTCCACTACCACACTATCTGCAAGCGGTATTGCTTATCATCATGTCTACTACCACACTATCTGCTAGCGGTATTGCTTATCATCATGTCCACTACCACACTATCTGCTAGTGGTATTGCTTATCATCATGTCCACTACCACACTATCTGCTAGCGGTATTGCTTATCATCATGTCCACTACCACACTATCTGCTAGAGGTATTGCTTATCATCATGTCCACTACCACACTATCTGCAAGCGGTATTGCTTATCATCATGTCCACTACCACACTATCTGCAAGCGGTATTGCTTATCATCATGTCTACTACCACACTATCTGCTAGCGGTATTGCTTATCATTATGTCCACAACCACACTATCTGCTAGCGGTATTGCTTATCATCATGTCTACTACCACACTATCTGCTAGTGGTATTGCTTATCATCATGTCCACTACCACACTATCTGCAAGCGGTATTGCTTATCATCATGTCCACTACCACACTATCTGCAAGCGGTATTGCTTATCATCATGTCTACTACCACACTATCTGCTAGCGGTATTGCTTATCATCATGTCCACTACCACACTATCTGCTAGCGGTATTGCTTATCATCATGTCCACTACCACACTATCTGCTAGCGGTATTGCTTATCATCATGTCCACTACCACACTATCTGCTAGCGGTATTGCTTATCATCATGTCCACTACCACACTATCTGCTAGCGGTATTGCTTATCATCATGTCTACTACCACACTATCTGCTAGCAGCATTGCTTATCATCATGTCCACTACCACACTATCTGCTAGCGGCATTGCTTATCATCATGTCTACTACCACACTATCTGCTAACGGTATTGCTTATCATCATGTCCACTACCACACTATCTGCTAGCGGTATTGCTTATCATCATGTCTACTACCACACTATCTGCTAGTGGTATTGCTTATCATCATGTCCACTACCACACTATCTGCTAGTAGTATTGCTTACCATCATGTCCACTACCACACTATCTGCTAGCGGTATTGCTTATCATCATGTCCACTACCACACTATCTGCTAGCGGTATTGCTTATCATCATGTCCACTACCACACTATCTGCTAGCGGTATTGCTTATCATCATGTCCACTACCACACTATCTGCAAGTGGTATTGCTTATCATCATGTCCACTACCACACTATCTGCTAGCGTTATTGCTTATCATCATGTCCACTACCTCACTATCTGCTAGCGGTATTGTTTATCATCATGTCTACTACCACACTATCTGCAAGTGGTATTGCTTATCATCATGTCCACTACCACAATATCTGCAAGCGGTATTGCTTATCATCATGTCTACTACCACACTATCTGCAAGCGGTATTGCTTATCATCATGTCCACTACCAAACTATCTGCTAGTGGTATTGCTTATCATCATGTCCACTACCACACTATCTGCAAGCGGTATTGCTTATCATTATGTCCACAACCACACTATCTGCTAGCGGTATTGCTTATCATCATGTCCACTACCACACTATCTGCAAGTGGTATTGCTTATCATCATGTCTACTCCACACTATCTGCAAGTGGTATTGCTTATCATCATGTCCACTACCACAATATCTGCAAGCGGTATTGCTTATCATCATGTCTACTACCACACTATCTGCAAGCGGTATTGCTTATCATCATGTCCACTACCACACTATCTGCTAGTGGTATTGCTTATAATCATGTCCACTACCACACTATCTGCAAGCGGTATTGCTTATCATCATGTCCACAACCACACTATCTGCAAGCGGTATTGCTTATCATCATGTCCACTACCACACTATCTGCTAGCGGTATTGCTTATCATCATGTCCACTACCACACTATCTGCAAGCTGTATTGCTTATCATCATGTCCACTACCACACTATCTGCTAGCGGTATTGCTTATCATCATGTCTACTACCACACTCACTGCAAGCGGTATTGCTTATCATCATGTCCACTACCACACTATCTGCAAGCAGTATTGCTTATCATCATGTCTACTACCACACTATCTGCTAGCGGTATTGCTTATCATGTCCACTACCACACTATCTGCAAGCGGTATTGCTTATCATCATGTCTACTAACACACTATCTGCTAGCGGTATTGCTTATCATCATGTCCACTACCACACTATCTGCTAGCGGGATTGCTTATCGTCATGTCTACTACCACACTATCTGCTAGCGGTATTGCTTATCATCATGTCCACTACCACACTATCTGCAAGTGGTATTGCTTATCATCATGTCCACTACCACACTATCTGCAAGTGGTATTGCTTATCATCATGTCCACTACCACACTATCTGCAACTGGTACTGTTTGCCGCTACACCCACTACCACGCTATCTGCAACCAGTATTTTTTTTTGCCATCATGTCCACTACCACACTATCTGCAAGTGGTATTGCTTATCATCATGTCCACTACCACACTATCTGCAAGCGGTATTGCTTATCATCATGTCCACTACCACACTATCTGCAAGTGGTATTGCTTATCATCATGTCCACTACCACACTATCTGCAAGCAGTTATTGTTCTCTAACAAAATGCAATATCAGAAGGACCAGTCACATCTCATAGCAACCCGGATATATGTGAGGACAGGGATTAATGTATCTTTTGAGATTGCAAATGATATCTCCTAGCTATGCTGAAAGACAAACGAGGAAAGAAACAAGAACAGGATTGGTTTTAACAGTAGTGCTGTAATAGTAGTGGTAGGTAAAGGTGGTATATAATAGCAGTTGTATATAATAGCAGTCAATTTCCTGTCAATATGGTGGATAGGCGGCAGGAACCATTGAGGCTCAGTCTGAAAGGTGTTCCTTGTTGCAGTTTATTCATATTACAAGTCCAGCTTGCTGCTGGAGCTACTGAGTTTAGTTATCTGTGCACACCGTGAGCGGTGTTTTTCATCCAGATCGTGTTTCGATTGCTTACGATGAATGATGATATCGTATGACAAAGGACAGTTCAGCTGTGTTCACATTTGGTGCCGCTTTGCTTTACATCTTTTGGCTTGTGCTGTAGCTGCTATGATGGGGACTGCAGCTGCTTTGCTTTATTTTAGATCCTTCAATGAGATGAGTTTTGATTTGGATGATTCCACTGGCACGGGCGGTTGAGCAATTATGGATTTTAATTCGTTTGCAGTGATACCGGGGCCTTTGATTATTCATAACCATATAAATTAAGAAAGTAGACACAGTATGTAGAAAGATATGCCTCTCTAAAGAATACATATTATTGACCTAGTTATTTGCCTAGTACCAGGTGGTACTTCTTTTTTATATAAAGTCCAGTAGAAAAGAGGTTAAATGAACATTTATTATCTATGAATTACCTTCATAACTTTCTTCCCTTTCATCAGCGACATCCACTTCCTCTGCAATTTCCTTGACCATTGACCCAATGCCCATCTGAGAAAGGGAGCTTAGATGTCTCTTTGATTCCTGTCAGGACAACAATAAAACATCAGTATAAAATATTAGAGATTACAGGGATGATTTTTAAATGAGATAACAGATTATTTTAAAGAGATTACAGGGATGATTTTGAAGTGAGAGCATCTTCATCGAGTGCCGTCTCCACAACGAAGGTTGGCTACCATGGAGCGCCATTCTGCTCTGTCTCTTGCTTTGATGGTGCAGGTTGTCATAGGCTGATTTGTCCAACTTTTGATGTTACTCGTCCATGTTAGTCTTGGTCTGCCTCTGCCTCTTTTATCTTGTATTTTCCCCTCCAGGATTACTTTGAGTAGGCTGTTGTGTTTTCTAACATGGCCCAAAAATCGCATTTGTTTTGTTTGAATTGTGCTTAGTAGTTCTCTTTTCACTTTTAGTTGTTTTAAGACCCCGTCATTAGTTTTCTTTTCCTTCAATCCAATTCTACCTATTCTTCTATATATCCACATTTCAAAGGCTTCAATTCTCTGTTCTGTTTTCTTGTCTAATGTCCATATTTCTGCACCATATAGGAATATTGGGAAGATGTAACATTTTGCTATTATTAGTTTTAGCCCTGGTGTTATTTGTTTTGATGTTAGTATGTTCTTCATGCTAAGAGTGAAAATGAGTTACAAGAAATGTTGGACATTATAGTGAAAGAAAGCAAAAATAAAGGCCTCAACCTTAATAGCAATAAGACAGAGGTAATGGTAACAACAAAGAAAAAGACATCACCTCAGTGCAAAATAAAGACAAGTGGAACAATATTAAAACAGGTAAATGAATTTAAATATTTGGGAACTTTGTTAACCTCAGATGGAAGATGTACAAAAGAGGTGAGATGCAGAATGGCTCAGGCAAAAGCAGCTTTCCAAAAAATGAGGAAGATACTATGCAATCCATTTTTGACAATAGAAACTAGAAAAAGAGTTCTTAAATGTTACATAGAGCCAGTCTTAACATATGGATGCGAATCATGGATAGGACAACAGACAAGAAAATCACTGGAGTCTGTAGAAATTTGGTTTTACAGAAGAATGTTGAGAGTACCATGGACAGCTAAGAAGAGTAATGAAAATGCTATGAAAGAGGCCTAAGCAAAAAGAGAGCTAATTTCCAATATTAGGAAGAAACAATCATAATTTTTTGGCCATGTAATGAGAAGAGAACAACTGGAGTATATTGTAACAACTGGAAAAATTGAGGGACGAAGAGATAGAGGGAAGCAAAGAGAAAAAATAACAGACAGCTTAAGAGAATGACTTGGCAGAAGGTCAACAACAGAAATGATAAATAGCTGCCGAGATCGAAAGTTGTGGATAGACATGATCACATACGCCAGCAGGCCCGGTACTTGATGATGATGATGTTCTTAATGACATTAAAAATACTTTTTGCCATTCCTATTCTTTTGTTTATTTCATTTGTACATTTTCCATCACTGGTTATAGTATGTCCAAGGTAGTTCTAGTTCTGAACTGTCTCCAGGTCTATTCCTTCAATTTTGATATCCACTTGTGGGTTTTGAGTATTTTCATTGTTTATCATAGTTTTAGTCTTTTTGATATTCATATCTAGTCCGTATTTTTTGCTTGTCATGTTTATTTCATTAAGTAATTGTAGATCTTTAGGATTTTCTACTAGTAGTACAGTATCGTCAGCATATCTTAGGTTATTGATTATCTTTCCATGAATTTGTAGGTCTGGCATCTCTATGATGTTTTTAAAGATTTGCTCAGTGTATAGATTGAACAAGCTTGGTGATATGATGCATCCCTGTCTTACTCCTCTTTTTATATCAATGGTTGTAGAGTTCTCTTTGTTATATTTTATTATTGCTGTTTGTTCCCAGTATAGATTACATATTAGTCGTATGTCCATGTTATCTAGATGTATCTATTTTAGGCATTCTATAAGTTGGAAGCATAATTGAAGTGAGATAAGAGATTATTTCAAACAGAGAATATAGTGATGACTTTGAAGTGAGATAAGACATTATTTCAAAAAGAAATTATTGGGATGATTTTGAAGTAAGATAACAGATTATTTTAAACAGAGATTATATTGATGATTTTGAAGTAATATACCCGATTATTTTAAACAGAGATTATAGTGATGATTTTGAAGTGAGATAACCGATTATTTTAAACAGAGATCATAGTGATGATTTTGAAGTGAGATAACAGATTAAATTAAACAGAGATTATTATAGTGATGATTTTGAAGTGAGATACAAGATTATTTTAAAAAGAGATTAAAGGGATTATTCTGAAGTGAGATATATTTTTTTTCTTCTTCATTCCAAAACCCTGGAAGTCATTGTGGCAACACTGATAGACTTAGTCATTCTCCATTTTTCTTTCTATTTAATCATTCTTTTGGACTCAATTTAGTCCAGGTCTGTTCCCTCTTTGGTGTTATCTTCCCATCTCTTTCTCTACCCCACGTCTCCTTCTTACTTCTGGATATATTTTTTTTTTAATATGATATATTTTTTATAGAGAGATAAAGGTTGTCAATGTGACCCAAAAAAAAATACAGGAGAAATTATTTTGAAGAAAGATTAACAAGAGAGATGATTTTGAAGATAGATAACCTTAATGATGATTTTGAAGATAGATAATAACATTAAGGTAACAAGAGAGATGATTTTGAAGATAGATAACCTTAATGATGATTTTGAAGATAGATAATAACATTAAGGTAACAAGAGAGATGATTTTGAAGATAGATAACCTTAATGATGATTTTGAAGATAGATAACATTAAGGTAACAAGAGAGATGATTTTGAAGATAGATAACCTTAATGATGATTTTGAAGATAGATAATAACATTAAGGTAACAAGAGAGATGATTTTGAAGATAGATAACCTTAATGATGATTTTGAAGATAGATAACATTAAGGTAACAACAAGAGAGATGATTTTGAAGATAGATAACCTTAATGATGATTTTGAAGATAGGTAACATTAAGGTAACAAGAGAGATGATTTTGAAGATAGATAACCTTAATGATGATTTTGAAGATAGGTAACATTAAGGTAACAAGAGAGATGATTTTGAAGATAGATAACCTTAATGATGATTTTGAAGATAGATACATTAAGGTAACAAGAGAGATGATTTTGAAGATAGATAACCTCAATGATGATTTTGAAGACAGATAACATTAAGGATGATTTTGAAGACAGATAACAAGAAGGATGATTTTGAAGATAGATAACAGGAGAGATGATTTTAAAAGAGAGATAACAAGAGATAGTTTTCAAGATGTGATTTTAGGAGAGAGAAGCATTTTTTTTTTTTTAAAAAACAGATAAGAAGATTATTTTAAGAACGATAATTAAAGGGATAACTTTGTTGTACAAGAGAAATAACAATAGAAATGATTCTCTAGTGAAGTGGTATGAGAGATTTTTTTTTATAGAAACAAGAATTGAGATGACTTTAAGAGATAACGGACACATCATTCTGAAAGTACATGTACAAATTAACTTGGATCATTTTGGTTCATTTTTAAACAGATTTGTAAAAATGGTGTCACTTTAAAGACAATTAGACAAAAATTGTAAAGATCACAATACATAATGCAACCAGATTAATTTATTTTTAACCTCATCAAGAAAATCTTCATCAAGCTCTCCTTTCTCATCGATATTTCCAAATAGAAACCCTGTCAGATTTGACACTGTTAAAGATGCAGAGATGTGATCAGAAGCCATCATATGCTCCTGATGAAAGCTATCACTCGATCTATGATTTGCTTCAAGTCTAGAGCTATGGTCCAGATCTCTTTCCTCATCACTGTCCATTTTTAACAAAATATGGTCTCATTCAGCAAAGTAATTAACAGCTAACACAAGTCACTGATGACAAAACTGTTTTGTTTATTTTGGCTCTCCATTATAAGACTAGAAAATGTCCCAATATTTATTCTGAAAAAGAAAACAAAAAAGTTAACTTTAATTTTTTTTTTAAATAAATAAACACACATACAAATAAGTTAAAATATATAACCAACAAGGGTATTGGTGGTAGTAACCTGAAAAAAACCCACTAAATTAATGGTTTTTTTCTTAATAAAAAAAATTGTAATTTAGTGAGCTTTTTTTGGGTTTAAGATTTTCAGACAAAATTATGGAATAGACTCTACTTCTCTACTTATACTCTACTTCCAATTTGCTGCTTGGAAGTTAATTCTTCTACCTTTTAGCTCCCTGTGGAGCATAGGTCTTCAACAAACACTTTCCAAACCGTTATGTTTCTTGTCATTCTTTTAAGATCGTTCCATGTCTTCCCCATCATCTTCATCTCTGCTTCTATCTGTCTTCTCCAAGAATTCCTTGGTCTTCCTCTTTGTCTTTTTCCCTGGGGATTCAAAAAAAGGGCCTGTTGTGTAATACTCTCACTTGGCTCCGCAGTGTGTGTCCTATCCAGTGCCACCGTCTTTGCTGTATCTCTTATCCACTGGTATTTGACTGGTACATTTCCATAATTCTATGTTAGTGATTTTGTCCTGCCATCTCCATCCTTTCATTCTGCGTAAGCATCCATTAATGAAAGTCTAAATCTTCATAACTGTCATTTTATTTTGTTAAATGTTCATGTTATTTTATTATATTTTTATGGAAGTTAATTGCCAAGAGCTAACTCTAATGGCCTTTCCAAATAGACATTAGATCTAACACCATTTTATAGTCTCCTCTCTCTTCTTAATGTTCACCCATGAAGCGGGCGTGGATGCACTGTGTCGCTAGCTTATTGCAAAGCCACAATATCTGCATCTTTTAGTCTGATACGTCCATCATCAGCATGATTAGATTTTGCTAAACAACTGTGCCCATGCAACAGCCATTTTTTTACCTTTGATCCATTCTTTTCAACTTTTAACTGCTAAGGGTTATTTAATATGCACAAGTGTACACATTTCCTCCTATTGTCTACTACCAAGAGATTCTATCTATCTATTGTCCTTTCCAGCCAAAGACGACACATAGGGCAGAACCACAATCTCAGAAACAGAAACCTTGCATGCCAAAATGGCACATATTGCAGAGATCACTGCTTATAAAATATATGGCTCTGTTTCCATAACAATACTTTTTACAATGACAGCTTGTCAAGCCATCGATCAAACTCCTGTGTCGCCTCTTATGAAATACCTGGAAAGTCACAGTGTCACTATTCTTTACTTCCCTCATAATGAGGCCCCGGTAACACAAAGGTGACCAAGAGATTGGGGATAGGTTGACCCAAAAGAAAAAAACCATGGACTCAAATTGAAAACTCCCGATGCCTGTGACAGAATTCAAACCCAGAAACTTCCCGCACAGAAACCAACATCTTACTTCTAGACACCCAGTCATCTACACTCACACGTGGTCAAAAAGTTGAATTCACAGAAGTAACATTTTTTTTCTGAAGTTAAATACATGGGTGATACCAAAAGACACTAAAAATGGTTAAGATTCACACACAAACCCCAAAGAGATTCCGTAATCATCCCAAGAGATTTTGTGTTGCTCAGATCCCTCCACCCCTTTTGCCTCTTATTGGTTCATCCCAAAGGAGCATAACGGTGCTATATTTGGTATCAAAATAGCTGTTTGGAGATGCCTGAGAGAATATGTAAAGGGTCACATTAGTGTCCCTAATCTTGATTTTCATTTTGTGGTCAAATTTTCCTAGCCTTAGTTTCTCCTGTATGTTGAACACATTCGAAAATAAATGTCTCAGGAAAATACTTGGTATAGCGTGGAACGGATTCAAAACAAACGAAGAAATTAGAGAAATCGCCAATCAACTACTAATATCTTCAGTAATCAAGAAAAGACGATGGTCATATGTTGGACAAATGATGAGGAGAGATAATAACCCAATAACAAAGCAAGCCCTCATGTGGGAAACAATAGGAAAGAGGAAAAGAGGCCGACCCAGAGAGACACTGAGAAGAACATTGATCAGAGAGGCAAGAGAAGCAGGAATTGGCTCCCTCAATAAGATAGAGTTGCTTGCACAGGACAGAGACAAATGACGAGATACTAACTAAGTACAATTGACTAATTCATTTTTCAATTAATTACTTACACTACTATTAATAATGAATTCTGCCGTGTTCAAATAACATATTAATCTTCAAAATGAGATTCCAATTTAAAAAGTGAAAAATCAAAAGGACTACAGTTACTTGAGTTACACACAGTTACAACTGTGTTACTTCTATTACTTAGATGTTAGTAAATAAACTTTATAGAGGTACTTAAATATATAACATATTTTAAATAATAATTTACTAATCTATTTTTTATTGCCTTTAATCATCTGTAATGTAAATAGTGTAAGAACTATACAGTCTATTGAGTTTATTGTGCAGCAGTTAGTAACTTAAGTAATTGAGTTATTCGCGGGTCATCACCATTCCACTCCAAACATGTCCATAGGTGCCCAGATCCCCTCCTCAGTAAGTCTTGCAGTGTCCAGCAGCTGGCGACTCCAGTTCTGTGTTGGTTGATTAGTTTTCTTACACGCCCACTAAGTTTCTCATTTCTGGTTGTTCCCATCTCTTTCATCTGAAGGAGTGACATGGACTCATGGTTGTTGAAGTTCTGTGTCCTTACCACTTCCTGGAGGGCACTGATGATATCCGTCCGATCCATTGGTTGACCATCCTCAACAATAGCGTGGCTAGCCAACCTGTCCGCTCTTTCATTTCCCCGTACTCCCGCATGTCCTAGGATGTAGACAAAGGTGGCCTTATGTATTTTTGACTTCTGCAATTACTCTACCCATTGCTTACGTACAGACCCCGACTCCACTTTTCTTATGCTCACCGAATCACTCAGTCAGTATAGTATACGTCATCCGTCATGCGTGGGTGTAGTCTTGTGACTCTAACGAGTAACTTAAGTAAGCTGTGCTGAGCTACAGCCTATGGTACAGGTGGCTACAACAACAAGTAACAAGTACAACTGACTGACTCAGTTTTGGGCAATAATCAGTCAACAGCAGAGTCTTAGGAGTCTACAGCTAGCACTGCTGCATGCTTGCTTGCACGTTTCAATTTGTACTGACTATCATTCATCGTCACAACAATTAAATTACAAAGTAAAAAAAAGTATTTAAAAAACCAGAGAATCAAAACATCGCTTCAAACAATTCAAACACTCAGGAAACAGCTAGTTAAACCAGAAAAATATTCAAACAAGAAAAACAAAATTCAAATTAAATACAATATACATGATAAAACAATGCATGGTATAAATAATAATAATAATAATAATATAGTTGTCATGCAAAATATGCATGATGACATGATGACCATGGTCATGATGATTGATTCATTGCAGAACAGTACAAAAAAAAACAATGTCAATAACAGATAACAAATGATAAATTAATTGAACTGAAAGAAATGAATTAATTATGACAATTATGATTTAATTTAATGAATGATCCATCCATGATGTCAAACAATGACAATAAATCGCTTTTTTTATCACTTCAACGTTAATATTAATTCTCCTAAACGTTCTTATGTTCCAGCTATTTAAAAAAATAACTATAAAAGAGAAATAAAAAGCAAGTTAAGCTTTGATATCAATTCTACTTTGTCCACAGAACGAATCGTTGTTTTATCCATTTATCCAGCGACTCCATGTTTCCGGAAGTCCTACCAGGTATTTTGTACATCTTCCATCACTATTTGTTTTCGCTGTACTTTGTACATTCTCCATGGTAGCCAACCTTCGATGTGGAGACGGCACTCAATGATGATGACGTTGTACTTTGCACACATCATCATCGTCCTTGTTAAATGCATCGTTCAGTATTAACACTTTAATTTCTTTCTGATAACAAGTAAATATAGCAGTATATGTTATTTGGTATGGTCATGGACGTCTTGATAGACTGTTGGTAGGCAGCAAGCAATCGTGATAAAAGTCAGTTATCATCATTGAGTGCTGTCTCCGCATCGAAGGTTGGCTACCATGGAGCGCCATTCTACTCTGTCTCTTGCTTTGATGGTGCTGATTGTCATAGGTTGACTTGTCCATCTTTTGATGTTACTCGTCCATGTTATTCTTGTTCTGCCTCTGCCTCTTTTACCTTGTATTTTCCCTTCCAATATTACTTTTATTAGGGTGTTGTGTCTTTTAACATGCCCCACAAATTTCATTTGTCTTGTTTTAATTGTGTTTAGTAGTTCTCATTTCATTTTTAGTTGGTTTAAAACTTCATCGTTCGTTTTCTTTTCTTTCCATCCAATTCTACCTATTCTTCTATAATTTCACATTTCAAAGGTTTTAATTTTCTGTTATGTTTTCTTGTCTAATGTCCATGTTTCTGCACCATGCAGGAATATTGAATCAGTACTTTGGTAAAAATGTTGGTTTCTTATACTGTTTAGCTTAAAAGTTTCTTTCGTAGCTGTCTATCTTTCGTTCGCATGAAGTATTGTCTATATCTGCAATGTCGTTTCCTGTATAAATGTTACTGTCTTTTGTAATTCTTGCAGCGGCCCATATAGTTTTATCTGTAGTGTTGTATCTATGGGCCAAAGGATTTTCCTCAGTCTACTATATTCATTACAGTCTTGAAGTATGTGTTCAGCAGTCTGGGGCGCCTGTTCACATGTACATGTAGTTGAGGTGCCGATCTTGAATTTTGTATACATGTGACTGTGGAGTCGATTGTGTCCTGTTCTGAGACGTATAATGATAACTTGTTCCCATCTATTCATATTATTAAAAGCATCCTGATTTGGGGCCTGTGGTCTTCTGATTTATTAGATTATATGTTTCTTCAAATGGGATTGAACTGGTGTATCTGATTGTGAGCATGTTGCTCTCTCGTGATTGAATCTGCCAATATTGAATAGACAGATCCGTCTGCAGAATGAACATAATGTAATCGTGGTGTTTGGCCTCGTCTTCTTTTTCTTGCGACTTTTATCTTTTGAATTTGATATAAACGCTGCCTCGAATGTTACTGCACCGTTTTTATTTTTTATTTTATTTATTATTATTTTTTATTCTCCATGTGCTACGATCTGCAGCCAGATACTCTCAGGTTATTTCCCTGATAGAGAAATCACTCAAGACAGTCCTGCAAATATCCTTATATCTCAGCTCTGGTCTGCCCTTTGGCCTCTTTCCATCCCTAAGTTCGCCATACAATATTTGTTTTGGAATACGATTGTTTGCCACTCTTCTTACATGACCCAGCCACCTAAATATCAGACTCCTAAGTGTTGCCATGATGAATGGGAGTTTGGCTCGTTGTAAGACATTAGAGTTGGTTAGGAGCCAGTGGTGGGGTGTACTAAACACTCCAAAGTATGGTGAGAGTCTTACAAGGAAGGAACACAACACAATAATGACGTTTCGGCCTGTGGCCTTCTTCAGAATACAAGGACAACGATCGGTGAAGCACAATTATCTATAACTACATGTTAGAAGATCAAGTTGAGGGCGAGGAAAGTAGGATGTTGAAATAAGAAAGGAGAGGGAAGAGAGAAATGAATACTACATGAGGAGAGGTAGGTTGGGCATCAAGATATATAAAATAGAAAAAAGAGAAAAATATATATATTTTTTTTTTAAAAGAAAATTGTATCATAAAATGCACTTAGCTTAAAACAGCAAGTCTGCCCTCCGTGCTGGAACACATCAGAATGACTTGGAGTTGTAAGGATGTGCCTAGAAAGTAACACGTGACTGAAACACGCAAGTTTAGAAGGACCTGTGTGGCGGGAAAATAAATCAGAGGGGGCGGGGGTGGGGGAAGAAAGATAGGCGAAGCTGCCAAACTATGAAAACGATGGTCAATTGAGTTATTGAGTTATTGAGTTATTTGCGGGTCATCATCATTGCACTCCGAACATGTCCATAGGTGCTCAGATCCCCTCCTCAGCAATTCCCTCAGTGTCCAGCGACTGACGACTCCAGTTCTATGTTGGTTGATAAGTCTTCTTACACGGCCACCAAGTTTCTCATTTCTGGCTGTGCCCATCTTAACTCCCATTTCCATCATCCGAAGAAGTGACGTGGATCTGTGTTTGTCGAAGTCCTGTGCTCTTCCCACATCTCGGAGTGCATTGATGACGTCCGCCCGATCCATCGGTTGCCCGTCCTCAACGACAGCGCAGCTAGCCAACCTGTCCGCTCTCTCATTTCCCCGTACTCCCGCATGTCCAGGGACATAGACAAAGGTGACCTTACGTATTTTGGATTTCTGCAACGACTCTACCCATTGCATGCGTACAAAGCCCGCCTCCACTTTTTTTATCATGCTCATCGAATCACTCAGTATACATGCGTGGATGTAGTCTTGTGACTCTAACCATTTGAATGCCTTGGTCACTGCCATCACCTCCATTGTCATGCTACTCGTGGTCATGGCGTATGCACCACTGTCTTCCTTGGCTATTCTGCCTGCCGAACGTGCTGTAAATGCCCATGCACTTTTTTCGTGTCGTCTTACAGATCCGTCTGTATAGATGACTGCATCTTTCTCATCGGTGTTATCGCAGATGAGACCGTTGACCTCAGCATTAACCACGACTGGGTTCTGTTCCCTACTTTTCCTGTCGAGTGTGACAATACATGAGAAAGTCCCCTTGAATGACGTAGGCACCGGTATCCACTCCTCACCAACGCTGAGATTGGTAAGCCCACAGACCTGTTTGATGACATCTTCTGCTCGGCCCACCCATGATTTGCCTCTTTTTAGCCTGGTACCTTTCTCTGTGTTGAACACGTGGTGCAATGGATGCTCTGTATCTGTACTAATCTTCAGGTATGCTCGTGCTCTCCAGATCTTGATTCTGTCATCCATGGTTGGAAAGTCAAGAAGATACCTCATTGCCACACAGGGAGTGTCCCTAGTACATCCCAGGATAATGCGCATGGCTTCATTTTGTATTTTCTCCAGCCTATCAATTTGAGTCGTACTGACAGTAAGAATGGCCAGGGCATATTCGATAGGTGCGAGGACTAATCCCTGGTACAGAAGAGTAAGTAGCCTCTGCTCGATGTTGGCAGCTGCCATGACCTTCAAGGCGGCTAATCCTTTGCGGGATTTTGTTATCACATGGTCAACGTGGTCCCGAAAACACAGGCTGCGATCAAACTTAACTCCGAGGTATGTCATCAACTTGTCCCTGGTCACCTCATCAGCTCCCATTCGTACTACCGGTGTGGTCGTATTAACGATATGATTGTTAAGGGAGAACCATGAAACTGATGCTTTATTAGGATTAACTAAGGCACCTGAAATCCCACACCAGGAAGAAATGCGATCGAGTTCGTCTTGCATTGTGGAGGCGATTCCCCGTCTGTCTCTTCCCTGTCGATATACCAGAATATCATCAGCAAAAGTCATAGTTCTTCCCCTCCCATCCAGCTGTTGGGCCGTGATCGTTATTGTGTACACATTAAATAGAACTGGTGACAATGGTGAGCCTTCGATGGTCAATGGTGAGAGGAAAACTAGAGACCCAAAACCAAAGGCCTGGAGGGGCAAACTGCTAACCCATAAATCACTCGGACAATGCAAGTGAGAGATCCCGCGAGAGGTTAAAAGAAAGAGTGAATGAAAAGACAAAGTAGTGAACTGGAAGATGGGTGAGAGATAGACTCTACAGAATGGATGGCCTGGGACTGGAAGAGTTGAGAGGTAGGTCAACGAAGGGAGGAAGAGGGGGAAAGTGAATAACTAGAGGGAGAGATAAGGAGAGGAAGAATAAGAAAGCCGGTATAAGTCAAGTAAACTATTCGTTTAGTTTAGTCCAATAAATGTTTGTCTGCAACACAAGTATTCAGCCCTACTGGGAGATACTTGCATTAATAGGAAAGTACAGAAATACAAGTTTTTTCCTATCTGTGATCGTAACCCTATGCTATAGTCATAGGAACGCCTTCGTGTAAGACACTGCTCACAATAGCTAATTTTTTAGTTAGCTGCGTGGCAGTGTACCAAGCGTTCGGCTTCTCGCGGCAAGGCCAGGTGCCATGGAGTACGGGTTCGAATCCTGCTTCGGACCATATATTGTTCTCTGTTTTTTTCTGTTGTTGTTTGTCTGTCATTTTTTCCGAGTGCTAACACGTACTTCTTTGTTCTATTATTCCCTAAGTCAAGTAGGTAGGAAGAAGGGCGGTAGAGTGATAGAGGGGTGGTCCGGAGGAAGTTAGTTAATCGAGAGGTAGGGAATTATTAGAGGAGGAGGTAGGAAGAGGAGGGATAAGAAGCAGGTATGTGAAAAGTGGATAGGAGGAGAGGCGGTAGGTCAGAAGTGAATAGAAAGAGAGGGAGTCTAGAAGAAGTGGAGTAATAGGGGAATGGTGCGCAAGAGGTATGTACCATAGGAGGTAAAGAAGCTTGGAAATGATAGAACAAAGGGGGATTATGAGAGTCCTAGGAGAGGAATGAAAGTGGGCATCAGGATAAGGGGGATACTGGAATAGTAGGTATAGAGGAGTAGTGACTACAAGTGAATAGAGAGGAGAGGGGTGAGCTAGGAGTAGATCAGCAGAGAGGTGGTGGGAAGGACGAGGAACAATATAAGTGGGCAGAGAGATAGTACAGTCCAGGTGGAGAAGTGATATAGTGATAAGGAGGTGAAGGACATGTAGGTAGTCAGAAGAGAAAAGGGGTAGGGGTTAGGATGAAGGAGGTAAAATAGGGGTTACTCAAAGAGGATATGGAAAGCAGGGATGGACGAGGAGTAGAAGACCAAAGAAGTGAAATAGGAAGAGAAGTCCATAGGTGGGAGGATGGAGTCGGAGGAAGGAGGGTCCTCAAAGAGATCTGATGTCAATGTTTATGTGATACAAACCCTCACATGGTCTTTGGGCAGTGAGATCTGATGTCAATGTTTATGTGATACAAACCCTCACATGGTCTTTGGGCAGTGAGATCTGATGTCAATGTTTATGTGATACAAACCCTCACATGGTCTTTGGGCAGTGAGATATGATGTCAATGTTTATGTGATACAAACCCTCACCTGGTCTCTGGGTAGTGAGATCTGATGTCTAGACTTTACCCTCCTCTGGTCTCTGGGTAGTGAGATATGATGTCTAGACTTTATCCTCTTCTGGTCTCTGGGTAGTGAGATATGATGTCTAGACTTTACCCTCTTCTGGTCTCTGGGTAGTGAGATCTGATGTCTAGACTTTATCCTCTTCTGGTCTCTGGGTAGTGAGATATGATGTCTAGACTTTACCCTCTTCTGGTCTCTGGGTAGTGAGATCTGATGTCTAGACTTTACCCTCCTCTGGTCTCTGGGTAGTGAGATCTGATGTCTAGACTTTACCCTCCTCTGGTCTTTGGGTAGTGAAATCTGATGTCTAGACTTTACCCTCCTCTGGTCTTTGGGTAGTGAGATCTGATGTCTAGACTTTACCCTCCTCTGGTCTCTGGGTAGTGAGATATGATGTCTAGACTGTACCCTCCTCTGGTCTCTGGGTAGTGAGATATGATGTCTAGACTGTACCCTCCTCTGGTCTCTGGGTAGTGAGATCTGATGTATAGACTTTACCCTCCTCTGGTCTCTGGGTAGTGAGATCTGATGTCTAGACTTTACCCTCTTCTGGTCTCTGGGTAGTGAGATCTGATGTCTAGACCTTACCTTCCCCTAGTCTCTGGGTAGTGAGATCTGATGTCTAGACTTTACCATTCCCTGGATGATCTCTGAAGTAAAATCCTGTGTCTAGCCCTCTTAGGTAACAGCGAAAAGCAGGTGGTCCCACGTGCACTCTATAAATGATAAAGAAACCTTCTTCTTTCCTTCCTTATCTGCCTTTCAGCGTCAAGGGGAGATATAATTTGCAGTCTTTTGCTCTTCTGTTCGCCTCTGCTGCTGTTATATTTCCTAGTACTTGTAATATTCCGTCAATTCATATTTTTCGTGGTCGGTCCTTGGGTCTGGTGTTCTACAAAAAAAAAAAAAAAAAAACGTTATAGCAACGTTTATTGAAGGCTCGTTATCTCGTGTTTGGATCTTTCTGCTTTGTCACGTGGCCAAACCATTTTATCCGTTGAATCTTTATATATTCTATGGCGGGAGTTATTCCTAGCTATTTTTCTGTTTATCATTTGTGATCTTTACTCTCATGCTGTTTCCTGTCATTCGTATAACACATTTCATCTCAGTTGGGGTTATTTTTCTTTTTGTTCTTGCATCTAGGGTCCAGGTCTGGCATTGGTAGCACAACGTTGGGATGAAGATTGTATTGTAGAGTGCCCGTTTTCCCTCTAGAGTTATTACCTTGTTGGACAATAGTGGTGATAGCTGTCCAATTATTTGACAAGCTTTGTTGCACCTTAAATCCATTTCTGCGGTTTGTGAATTGTCTGTCACTAGACTTCCTAGATGATGAAGTCCATCTACTTGTTTTAGTTGTCTGTCGTCTATAGTTGCGTTGATATTCTGATTATCTTTTGCGACATTTATGACTTCTGTTTTGTTGATGTTAATTTTCATGTTGTATTTTGTGCCTGTGCTGGTGAGTCTATTTAAGTGTTCTTGTAGATCTTCTATTTTTCGATGTATCCATGCCTAATCGTCTGCAGATAGATGCTCGTTGATCTCCTCTGTCTTTGATGGGTTGACTAACTTCTATATAGAGTCCATGAATGTAATATACAGTAGAAAAGGGGGGGGGGCGGGGGAATATTACACACCCCTATCTTACACCTGATATAACTTCGAAGTGTGTAACTTGCTGCTGTTCTACCTGTGCAGTTGCTGTTGATGTAGAGACTTTTAATTAGGTTGGTTAGATGTTGGCTTACTCCGTATGTTGTTAGTGTCTCCCACAGTTGTTCTCTATTTGTTCTGTCGAATGCTTTTTCCTGGTCAATGAAGGCTATGTACACATGATTGCGCCCTGTCGTCTTTTCTGTTAGCTGTTTTAATGTGAATCCTCGTCAGTTCATCCTATTTTTTTTTTTTTTTCAGAACCCATTTGATAATCCCTTAATTAACTGTAGAACTCTTGGCAGTTGGAAATCCACAAAGAGTCATCATCATCATCAGTGCTATCTCCGCAACGAAGATTGGCTACCATAGAGCGCCATTCTGCCCTGTCTCTTGCTTCAATGGTGCAGGCTGTCATAGGCTGATTTGTCCATCTTTTGATGTTACTCGTCCATGTTAGTCTTGGTCTGCCTCTTTTACCTTGTATTTTCCCATCCAGGATTACTTTTAGTAGGATGTTGTGTCTTTTAACATGGCCTAAAAATCGCATCTGTCTTGTTTGAATTGTGTTTAGTAGTTCTCTTTTCATTTTTAGTTGTTTTAAGACTTCATAGTTTGTTTTCTTTTCCTTCCATTCAACTCTACATATTCTTCTATATATCCACATTTCAAAGGCTTCAATTCTCTATTCTGTTTTCTTGTCTAATGTCCATGTCTCTGCACCATATAGGAATATAGAAGAAGATGTAACATTTTGCTATGCTTAGTTTTAGCCGTGGTGTTATTTGTTTTGATGTTAGTATGTTCCTCATGACATTAAAATTACTTTTTGCCATTCCTATTCTTTTGTTTATTTCAGTTGTAAATTCTCCATCACTGGTTATAGTATGTCCAAGGTAGTTGTAGCTCTGAACTGTCTCCAGGTCTATTCCTTCTATTTTGATATCCACTTGTGGGTTTTGAGTATTTTCTTTGTTTATGATCATAGTTTTAGTCTTTTTGATATTCATATCTAGTCCATATTTTTTGCTTGTCATGTTTATTTCATTAAGTAATTGTTGTAGATCTTAAGGATTTTCTGCTAGTAGTACAGTATCGTCAGCATATCTTAGGTTATTGATTATCTTTCCATTAATTTGTAGGCCTGGTATCTCTATGATGTTTTTAAAGATTTGCTCAGTGTATAGATTGAACAAGCTTGGTGATAGGATGCATCCCTGTCTTACTCCTCTTTTTATATCAATGGATGTAGAGTTCTCTTTGTTATATTTTATTATTGCTGTTTGCTCCAAATATAGATTACATATTAGTCATATGCCCATGTCATCTAGATGTATCTCTTTTAGGCATTCTATAAGTTGTTTGTTGTGTACTCTATCAAAAACTTTGGTGTAGTCTATGAAGCAGGCATATATTGGTTTGTTTACTTCTGTGTATTTTTCTATTAATGTTCTCATGCAGCATCAAAGCAGATATTAACACCTCTACCAAGATGTTACATGTTCTATTGGATAAAATTTGGGAGAGGGAAGAAATACCTAAAGACTGGAGAGAAGGTTATATGATCAAACTACCAAAGAAAGGAAGTTTACAGGAGTGCACAAACTATAGGGGAATTATGCTACTATCAGTGCCAGGAAAAATATTAGGCAGAATCATTCTGGAGAGACTAAAGGAGGCTATAGAGAAACACTTGAGAGATGAACAAGCAGGTTTTAGGAAGAACAGTTCATGTGCTGATCAAATAACTACTCTACGTATAATAGTTGAACAAAGTCTAGAACTAAAATCCCCACTTTATATTGGATTCATAGATTACGAAAAGGCATTGATAGTTTAGACAGAAGAATGCTTTGGAAGTTGCTGAGTCATTACGGAATCCCCATAAAGTTTATTAACCTGATAAAAACAATGTATGAAGGAACAAAATGTAGTGTGGTGCATGAAGGACAGCTTACAGAAGCATTTGAAATAAGAACAGGAGTAAGGCAAGGATGCCTTCTATCCCCATTTCTCTTTCTACTGGCCATAGATTGGATTATGAAAATAACTCAAAACAACAGAAATGGGATCCAGTGGTCACTGACCAAACAACTTGATGATTTAGACTTTGCTGATGACATAGCTCTCCTATCACACAGCCATCAACAGATGCAGGATAAAATGAGTATATTAGATGAGAGATCACAACAGCTAGGACTAAAGATTAATAGAGATAAGACCAACATTATGAGAATTAATGCAGTTGGCAATAACCAAATAAAACTAGGAGAAATACCCCTACTAGACGTACAATCTTACATATATCTGGGCAGTAATATAGATAAAGAGGGAGGAACAGAAAATGATACCAAAATAAGGTTATCAAAAGCAAGAGGAGCTTTCACTGCACTGGGAAACATATGGAAATCCAAAATTAGGTTAAATACAAAAATTAAAATTTTCAACTCAAATGTTAAGTCGGTCCTATTATATGGCTGTGAAACATGGAGAATAACAAAATTGACAATCACGAAGGTACAGACTTTCATTAATGGATGCTTACGCAGAATAAAGGGATGGAAATGGCAGGACAAAGTCACTAACGTGGAATTATGGAAATGTACCGGTCAAATACCGGTGGATAAAGAGATACAGCGAAGGCGATGGCGATGGATAGGACACACACTACGGAAGCCAACTGAGAGTATTATACAACAGGCCCTTTTTTGGAATCCCCAAGGGAAAAGACAAAGAGGAAGACCAAGGAATTCTTGGAGAAGACAGATCGAAGCAGAGATGAAGATGATGGGGAAGACATGGAATGATCTTAAAAGAATTGCAAAAAAACAGAACGACTTGGAAAATGTTTGTTGAAGACCTATGCTCCACTGGGAGCTAAAAGGTAGAAGAATAAGAAGTTCTCATACAGAATATAGCTTCTTTTGTCCCGCTATTTTTCCTAAATCCAAATTGCTGCTCATCTAATTCAGTATTGATTTTATTCTGAATCCTTCCTTGTATAACTTTTAGCAAGATTTTTGTAACATGGCTCATTAGGCTTATTGTTCTAAAGTCACTGCATTCAACTGCACCATTCTTTTTAGGCAATGCAATGAAAGTTGATGTTTTTAGTTCATTTGGTATGTATCCTGTGTGGTATATGTCGTTGCATATGTCTGTCATCACTTCAGTGCCAAAATCTTCTAGTGCCTGTATCATCTCTATCTGTATGCTGTCAGGTCCTGCTGCTTTTCCCTTTTTCATTGTTTTTATAGCTTTTTCCACCTCAGATTTTAAGATTTTATAGCCTGATGTACATTTTATAACTGGTTTCTTGTCCCTTTGATCCTGAAATAGTTCTGTTATATATTCCTGCCACCTATCTATAATATCCTTATTGTCTGTTAGCACTTTTCCTTTTTGTCTGCAATGCATCCAACTTCTGTGGTTTTTTTATTTTTATTAGTCATTCTCTTTATTTCTGTGTGCATTCCTCTTAAGTCTTGTTTGCTTTCCATAGTTTCTATTTCTATACATTTTTGGCTGAGCCAGTCTTCTTTTGCCTTTTTGCGTATCTCATTATCTATTTTATTGTATTGGGCAGTGTTCTTCGCTTGTCTCCTTTCTTCCATTTTTTCTAAAATGGTGTTAGTTATCCATTTTTGTTTTTTGTTCTTTTCTCTTTTGGGTAAGGTGTTGCAGGTTTCTTGTATGCTTTTCTTTATGCATTGCCATTTGGTTGTTACTTTTTCATCAGGATTTTCTCTTCTGTATTGTTCAATTCCTTCTTCTAGCAGCTTTTGGTATGTGTTCTTTACTTGTATTGTATAGGTATCTTTAATATCTTTTTGATTTAAAGCTGTTATATCTAGTGGATTTGTTGATGAATTAGACTTTTGCTTATTTCTCTTTAGTTTGATTTTCATTTTAATCATTACAGGATTATGATCTGAATTAATATCTGCTCCTGGGTAGGTTTTGGCTTTCTATACACTGTTACGGAACCTTTCTTTTATTATTATGTAATCTATTTGATTCCTCTTCTTATCTCCAGGGCTTTTCCATGTGTATAGTTTCCTTTTCTCTTGCTCAAAGTAGGTGTTACATATTATTAGCCTGTTTTCTTCACAGAAATGTATTAATCTTTCTCCTCTGTCATTTCTTTTTCCTAAACCATGATTTCCTATAATGGTCTTATATCTACCTTTTCCTACTTTAGCGTTCATGTCACCCATTACAATCAAGATGTCTGAAGATTTCACTTGCTTCATAACTTTATTTAGGTCTTCATAGTATGCCTCTATTTGTTCATCTGTGTAGTCTTGAGTAGGTGCATATGTCTGTATTATTGCTATGTCGAATGGTTTTGCTTTCATCTTGAGTAGTATAATCCTATCACTGTATGTCCAGTGGGTACTTATATATTTTTGTAGCTCTCTTTTTATCAGTATTCCTACACCCCTTTGATGTTCTGTTCTGTTTCCTGAGTATATAAATGTATATTTTTCGTCCTCTATGTACCCACATTCTTTCCATCTTGTCTCTGATATGTAAATTAATGGACGAAGAGACAGAGAGACGCAAAGAGAAAAGATACTAGACATTGTAAGAGAGTGGTTTGGAAGAAAGTCAACAACAGAAATGATAAAATAACTGTTGAGAGTTGTGGAGAAACATGATCGTCTACGCCAGCAGGCACGGTACCTGATGATTATATATTTTTTTAAAAAGTCTCCATAATTTAGATGAATTCGCCTTGAATGAAGTAGAGACAGCTGTAAGGATCAAGGCTAACAACAAGGCTGCAGGTAAAGATGACCTCTGATGAAGTCCCTAGAGACTAGGAACTGCATTTTGCGTGTTAATTCATTTTTTTCCTTGACAGGGCCGTGTGCATAGGGGTCCCTAGCTGCACAGGCAGATAACTCTGTCTTCAGAGGTACTCATCTTTTTTTCCGTCCATGAGTAATTGACCTTTCAAGCCTGGCCTCGTTGCTGAGACCAGGGATGGTTGCCGCAGAGAGAAATCATCAATAAAAATCCCAACCGTGCAGTCGAGATTTCTCTCTCTCTCTGCGATCAGGACTCAATCAGAGTAGGATCCCAGACTCTCACATGAAGTCAGCTGTCAGGTTAAGTGTGTTGATCGCCCCCACAGACAGAACATCACAATTAGAGTCTGCCAGATCCACTCTGATTGAACACCCGTTGAAACGTTGCACTGTGTTCTGCGCCAGTGGCCCAGTGTATCCGATTTCAGCCAGCATTTTATTCAGGTTAGCTTTCCTTAGCCTTTGATTGTCCCCAATCTTCCTGCAAGGCAGCAGATGATCTTTTCTGTAGGGGGATTCTGCCCTTAGATGGTCGGCCCTCCCAGGTTTACGAGCACCATCTGCCCGAGTCACTAGAGGTGACTAACACAGCCGAGATTTGAACCCACTCTGTCTCGAGGCCGTGTCTTGCCTCGAGACCAACCAATCCCACGTAAAGATGATATAACATCTGGGATGCTAAAAGCAATATAGCCATAACTTAAAACACCTGCACAAAATGTTTCCCTACAACAGTCCACAATTATTATCACCTCTTAAGATGTTTGATTCTTACAAAAAAAACGTGATACTCACACAAAATTCAGTCCTTCTGGACTTCCAGTCAATATGGCGGATATGCGGAAAGGACCATTCAGGCACAGTATGAAAAGTGTTCCTGAAGTTTCCTTCATATTCCAAGTCCGGACTGCTGCCGGAGCTACTGAGTTTAATGATTTGTGCACACCGTGAGCTGTGTACTTCACCCGAATCGTGTTTCAATAGCTTATGATCAATGATGATATCGTACGACGAAGGACAGTTCAGTTGGGTTCACTTTCAGCACTGCTTGGCCTTATGCCTTTTGCTTTTAGTTGCTATGGTGGAGACTGCAACTGCCTTTATTTGTATTTGTTTGGATCTTTCTATGAGATGAGTTTTAGTTCGGATGATTCCACTAGCACGGGCGGTTGAGCAATTATAGATTTTAATTCGTTTGTGGTGATACTGGGGCCCCGAACGCGCCGACAAATTAGCTAATGAGGGAGGGAGATTACTACAAGAGAACCATCTGGTCAGCTACAATGAAGCCAAATCCATCATCAAAGGAAAGTATCATGAAAAATGGAAACAAGAACATCCAAAGTATAACGAGAGGGATGGATACCTCCAACTATCAAGGAGGGATCAAGTCATCATACTTCGCCTACGCACTGGCCACAACAGAATTAAAAACTACATGTTCCCCAAACTCAAAATAGGAACTACCAGCCAATGTCACTGTACACTGGACAACATGACAACAAACCATGTTCTACAGGATTGCTCCCAGTACACAAACCTAAGAAGGATAATGTGGTCCACACCCACCTCCCTGGAAGAGAAACTATACGGGGCAAGCGAAACACTTAACCAGACAGCTGCCTTCATAAGAGAGTCTGGAATCCTAGTCTGAATGACTCGCTGAAGAAAAAGAAGAAGATACCGAGGCCTTCGACTAACCATAACCATTCCTCCTGGACTTTGCTAGAGATGGCGTACACACAAACAACAACTTCAGGCTAGCAATAAAAGAGTGTTTATTTCACTCAAAACAGTGAACTTCATGTAAAGTCTTTGTGAAATTTATACACGAGAATTGTGGGGTATATACATTACACAACTGAACTGCATGTATTTAGATGTAATGAAGTTAATACGTGAATTACAACATGATACAAGAACTAACATTTCTAAACTCTTTGGTCAATCACATGACTAAAGAATTATGACACATTTTTTTTTAGTTCACAGAACACATTAAAATAAAAATAGTTTCTGAAAAAAATTGTTCAAAACATTGTAAAAATAGTTGTCAAACATTCACAATCAATCAAAATGTATTCAGTAATAAATACGTGAGCAAAGGTTGTAAAACATGTCATATATAAAACTTTGGAGATAATGCGAGATGTCAATAATTTGAAGAAACTGTATGAGTTTGACCCGTTTGAAAGAAAAAGACATTTCCTGAATGCACAATTAAAGTCAGTGATCTTGATTCTTCCAGCGCCGCTACTAGTCACTTCGGGTTATAATGTTTTGTTGTGTTTGCCCCCATTCATTTCTATTCTTGGCAAGATGTTCAATCTTTTCTAATGAGTCTATGCCTATCAACATTGCTTCCCTTACAAGTGTTCTTTTTTAGTGTTTCTTTAGGTCTTCCTCTTTTTCGGTATCCTGATGATTTCACGTAGAAGTGCCGGTTTTAGAATTATCTTGTTGTCTCTTCTCAACACATGCCCGACGACATATGTCATTATCATTGAGTGCCTTCTCCGCAATGAAGGTTGGCTACCATGGATTGTCATTCTACTCTGTTTCTTGCTTTGATCGTGCAGGCTGTCATAGATTGACTTGTCCATCTTTTGATGTTACTCGTCCATGTTAGTCTTGGTCTGCCTCTGCCTCTTTTACCTTGTATTTTCCTTTCCAATATTACTTTTAGTAGGCTATGACATATGTACATTTCCTTTTAATGGTAGATGAGATCGTTGTTTGCGTGGCTATTTATTTTATCTCTATATTAGTCTTGAATTAATTACATTTGACACATAGAGTATTCTTCTTAGGCATTTGCCTTCAAAAGCATTCAGTTTTCTCACAATCCCTATTTTTGTTTTCCAGGTTTCACACAGTATGTAAGAAACCCATTCGATTTAGCTCTTTCAGGCTGATGATATTCGCTTTTAATACATAATTAAATAAATTAATACTATTAATCTCTTGAGCAGGTTTTTTGGCATGACTCATAACACCAACGATTCTACAACATCCATGGGTGTTTCCCTACCAAGAGTTGTCCCTAAACAAGTATCAGGGTAAGGTTGTCAGCCTTATGCCCAACGGTCCATGTAAGACGGAAAATAAACATGACATCCATCTTGGAACGCACCGGAAGTAAATGGAGCAGTGTTTAAAAAGGTCAATGAATTTAAATGCATGGGAATGAGGCTAACCTTCAGATGGTGGATGTACAACAGAGGTGAGGGGTAGAATAGCTCAGATGGTGGATGTACAACAGAGGTGAGGGGTAGAACAGTTCAGATGGTGGATGTACAACAGAGGTGAAGGTTGAACAGCTCAGATGGTGGATGTACAACAGAGGTGAAGGGTTGAACAGCTCAGATGGTGGATGTACAACAGAGGTGAAGGGTTGAACAGCTCAGATGGTGGATGTACAACAGAGGTGAGGGGTAGAATAGCTCAGATGGTGGATGTACAACAGAGGTGAGGGGTAGAATAGCTCAGATGGTGGATGTACAACAGAGGTGAGGGGTAGAATAGCTCAGATGGTGGATGTACAACAGAGGTGAGGGGTAGAATAGCTCAGATGGTGGATGTACAACAGAGGTGAGGGGTAGAATAGCTCAGATGGTGGATGTACAACAGAGGTGAGGGGTAGAATAGATCAGATGGTAGATGTACAACAGAGGTGAGGGGTAGAATTATTCAAGGAAAGGTGACATTCCAAAAGAATGAGAAACATATTATGTAATGAAACTATCTGCTTCTTTCTTTCACATTTGTGTATCAGCGTCAAAGAGGAATACATTTATACCAATGGAAATATGATAAAGAGTTCTTAAGTCTTAATGTAAACATATGAATCAGGGACAATATACAAACATTGGATGAATAGAAAAATGTTGAGAATACCATGGACAGTAAAAAGATGTTCTAAAAGAAGCCAAAACAATAATGAAAGCTATTTTCCAACGACAGATAGAAACATCATTTTTGTGTGTGCCAACACCATCTATTTGTAGATCAAGGCCACCAACCTCTGCATACCAGACACACAATAATATTAGTCACACACGCTTTTTAATACAACATATCCTGTTTCCTAGTGAATGAGCTTTGTATTTGCAGCTTTAACCTATCAACAGTACAGACATCATCAATTTACTTTAACCTATCAACAGTACAGACATCATCAATTTACTTTAACCTATCAACAGTACAGACATCATCAATTTACTTTAACCTATCAACAGTACAAACATCATCAATTTACTTTAACCTATCAACAGTACAAACATCATCAATTTACCAAAAAGCAGATCTTCAGAAACAATGACAAGAACTGTCAATCGGTGAACTCCATAGGAATGGCAAATATGAGGCAGAACAAGAACTAACTGGTTGAGCATGGTGGATAGCAAAGATACTGTAGACCACATATTAGGCATCCTGTGATTGATGGCCACAGACCAAACAAAGTAGAGTGGTATTGTTGTCCTACAAGTAACAATAATGACAATTGCAAAAATACAGACCTTCATTAATGGATGCTTGCACAGAATTAAAGGATGGAAATGGCAGGACAAAATCATTAACTTAGAACTATGGGAAAGTACCAGTGAATTACCAGTGGACAATTAGATATAATGAAGATGATGATGCTGGGTAGGACACACACTGTGGAAGCCAACTGAGAGTATTTCACAACAGACCCTTTTTTTGAATCCCCAGGGGAATAGACAAAAAGGAAGACCAAAATATTCTTGGAGAAGACAAGTGGAAGGAGAGATGAAGATGATGGGGAAGACATGGAAGGATTTTAAAAGAATGGCAGGAAACAGAACGGCCTGGAAAGTGTTTGTTGAAGAACTATGCTCCACAGGGAGCTGAAAGGAAGAAGAAAAAGTTGCTATAATGAATACCAGTCACTGACTGTTCTGTTAACATGTGACCAAGATTAAGAAAGAGACAAATTATGACATGATTTCTAACAGTCAAGAAAAAAAAAAAAAAAAAAAAAAAAAAAAAAAAAAAAGGGGTCGTCCTCCAAGCCCTTCTAGACATATAAGAAATATGGTGTTACTGGCCATATTATTCCATGATTAATGGTTTGAGTGATGTAGTTGGTATCATGCCAGATTGTCCTTTATTTCCCAGAAAAATCTCTGGTATTCACTTTTAGAAGCTGGGCAATCCCTGAAGACTCCTAAAAAATAGCCAATTCTTGAGTTAAATCTGGACACTTCTGATCATGAAGTGCTTGCAGCAACCACTCAGCCACAGCGGCTCTTCTCTGTACTAAAAAAATACCTTGCCGAAGTTGGATGTGTTGAGTCAAAAGGCACAAATAGTACAATTTGATATAAACCAGAATGCAATGCATCTATGCACATTTTAACGTCCTATTAGGGGCGGACAATGAGAGAGAAGCAGTTGTCTTGGTAAACACCAGAAAGAGATAAATTGTTAACAACACAATTAAGACATGTTATTTCAAAATGTTGAAGTGCAATTATGATGTGATGGAAATTGCTAACAACACAATTAAGACATGCAAGTTATAATTGTTAATAGTTCAATTATTATGTCGTTTCAAATTGTTAACTGCAAAATTAAGACTTGTTAGTTGAAACCGTTAACAACACATCAGAGTAGTGAAATTTTAGCTGTTAACAGTTCACTTATAATGTAATTCCAATCCATTAACATTACAATTATGAAATATAATATAAGCATTAGTTAACAACACATCATTTCAAACCATTAAAAATATAGTTATGGCAGGTGATGCCAATATAACATAATATGCCATAATAACATTCTCATTATAATATAATTTCAAAGACTTCCATCTGTTAATATGTAAGTTTATACAATTTTATAGCATACGAATGACATAAACATTAATATTCTCAGTGCAAAATTTGATTTAAAATATTGATAAATTCATTAAATCATCATCTTTCTATCAAACATTAGACGGTAAAATTAAACATTTAAAAAAAAAAAGGTCTATTGGTGAAAAGCAGAGGTGAGATATGAATGAATCATGGAAACACAGCTTTCCAAAAAAAAAATGAGGAAGATACTGTACAGAAATGTGATTTCACAGAAGAATTTTGAGAATAAGAAGGACAGCAAAGAAGAGTAATGAAAATGTTATGAATGAGGCTAAAGCAAAAAGGGAGCTAATTTCCAATATTAGAAAGAAACAATAACAATTTTTTGGCCATGTAATGAGAAGGGAGCAGCTGGAATATGTTGTGACAACTGGGAAAATTGAGAGATGGAGAGATAGAGGGAAGCAAAGAAAAAATATACCAGACAGCTTAAGAGAATGAATTGGCAGAATGTCAACAACAGAAGTGATAAATAACTGTCAAGATCAAGAGTTGCGGGGAGATATGATCACCCACGCCAGCAGGCATGGCACTTGATGATGATGATAACTGGTCAAATTTGGAGCTGAGATAGTTCAGTGGTTAGTAAACCGGACTACAAAGAACAAGAGGTCAGGCTCGATCCTATTTTTTTCTCTCTGTGAAATCAAAACGGCACAGGCTTAATACTGGCCACATAACACATAAAATAACACGCTGACGGTCTATACATAATATGGACAATGACACCAAATGCCAGCTGGGATAATGGGACTCTTCTTTCTGTTTTCTCTATTAGCCAAACTCACAATTGGGCACCACTTTCAGGATACTTCTTTTTGTTCACCTGTTTGCGGTGTTTAGCGTATATATTAATATCTATCTATCTATTGACCTTTCGAGCCGTAACCGGCCCATAGGGCGTAGACCAAGATACACCTTCTCCTATATGAATTTTTGTTCTAGCAGTTTTCTTTTAAAGATATTTTATCAAATCTCGCCATCTGTCTCTGTTCTGTGCAAGCAGTTCTATCTCATTGAGGGAGCCGATTCCTGCTGCTCTTGCCTCTCTCATCAATGTTCTTCTCAGTGTCTCCTGGGTCTTCCTCTTTTTCTTTTACCTGTTGTTTCCCATATGAGGGCTTGCTTTGCTATTCGATTATTATCTCTTCTCATCACATGTCCAACGTATGACCATCGTCTTTCTTTATTACTGAAGATATTAGTGGTTGATTGGCGATTTCTCTAATTTCCTCGTTTGTTTTGAATTCGTTCCATTCTATACCAAGTATTTCCTTAGACATTTATTTTCGAATGCGTTCAACTTTGTTTCTATATCTCTTGTTGTTTTCCAGCTTTCACACGCATACGTAAGGGTTGATAGTACATTTGATTTGAATAGCCTAAGTTTTGTGTTTGTGCTAATGAGTTTTGATTTCCACAACTTTCAAGGCTTCTGAAAGACATTGCTGCTTTAGCCAGTCTGATTCTAATTTCTTTGCTCGTATCCCCTTCTCGATCAATGTGACTTCCAAGATAGATGAAGTGATCGATCTCTTCTACTGGTTTGTTTTCCATGTATATTTTGTCACTTGTTGGAATTAAACTTTTCATGACTTTAGTCTTTTCATGATTGACCTCAAGCCCAATTTTGCTGGCTATTGATGATAGTTCATTTGTGTTTTCCTGCATCGTTTTTATCTGATTGCTGATGAGAACTATGTCATCAGCAAAGTCCAGGTCCTCCAAATGGTCTCCTTGTATCCATTCGATGCCTTTATTACCAGTGCAGCATTTCTTCATTATGAAGTCCATAACAATTCCAAATAACAAGGGCGATAAAATACATCCTTGTTTAACCCAGTTTCTATTGGGAAACATTCGCTCAGTCCTTCCTCTGTTCGAACTGCACATGTGTAACCATCATACATGTCTTTGATAATATTTATGATTTTGATGGTAAGCCATATTGCTTCAGAATTTCCACAAAGAGTCTCTATGAATACTATCAAATGCTTTTTTGAAGAATATATATTAATAGCAAGGCTTTATATACTGGGAAAAGATCATTTAAAAACAACTGTTTCAGGTAACAAATGATAAAGTAGGAATCATCATCATGTACTTCCATTCTATCTACAGTGCCAGTTCTGTTGTTGTTAGCTGTTTGCCATGCCATGACCCCCAGCTATCTAGTATTTTCTCTCTTTGTCGTCCACGTTCTCTCTTTCCTTGTAACCAAATATTCCAACTTTCCTCTTCTCATAGTGTGCCCCAAAAATGTTGATTGTTTCTTTCTGATGTTTTTTAGGAGCTGCCTTATAAAAAGTAGGAATAGGTATACAAAAATAGGCATATATGTAATCATGTAAAATGTTCGTTCACACTTAGAACTCAATCAGGTTGACTTCCTGCACCATACAGACTGTAGCCTCAGCTTAGATCTCCAGCTAAGTATTTTTAATTCATGATTTTTCTGTAATATAGTTCTAGTAACTCTAGAGCATGTAGTTTAGTTGATCTTCATTTCATTGTTCATTTCTGTGTCCATGTTTTATGAAGAAGACTGCACATAGGCCGAAACATCATGACTTTTGTCTGTTCCTTTTCTGTAAATCTGTCACCCAACTTTGTAGAAGTGTCCTCCTAACCACACCACTAGCTCCATGTAAAATGTTATTGTGTAGATCTAGTAACTCTAGAGCATGTAGTTTAGTTGATCTTCACTTCGTTGTCCATGCTTTATAAAGAAGACTGCACGAAGGCCAAAATGTCATGATTTTGGTTTGTTCCTGTTGTAAATCTGTCACTAAACTTGTAGGAGTGTCTACCTAACCACACCACTAGCTCCATGTAAATGTTATTGTGTAGTTCTAGTAACTCTAGAGCATGTAGTTTAGTTGATCTTCACTTCGTTGTCCATGCTTTATAAAGAAGACTGCACGAAGGCCAAAATGTCATGATTTTGGTTTGTTCCTGTTGTAAAGCTGACACCCAACATTGTAGTAGTGTCTGCTACACCCCACCACTTACTTCATATAAAATGTTATTGTGCACTCCTGCTATTCATATGTAAAGCTATTTATTCATCATTTTTCACACCGGTCAAACAAAGACAGCGGGTGGAAGTTGTCATAATTCTTCAGGAATGGCAATTTGCTGTTAGTTCTTGGTTGTTCCTTAGTGCTACAATTGAGTTTTCCCTAGTAATTGTTCTGCGTAGCGATTCTCTTGGTGTTTCTCTGTTTTCTTTTATCAGATGGCTTGCATGAGAATGTGTGGTGGGGAAATCTTTCTTCATCCAATCTAAGCACATAACTAATGTTTACCAACAACTTTCTTCTTATAAAACTTGATAAATATTCTTATTCCATTTGACACATTTACTCTCCTGTCTTATCATTTTACATGTATTCTCTCCAACTTATTTGAGATTTTTCTGAGAAATTTGTTTTCAAAGGCATTTAATGTACAACTATAATTTATTTGTTGTTGTCTTTTTTATATGCAATAATAGTAAGTTGGTAACAAAGATTTTTTGTGTTTTTTTTCTTTACATTTGCCAGCTTTCACCTCTGGCCCTAGTGACTAGGAACTGAATTTTGTGTGTTAATCCATTTTTTCCTGGTAGATGTGCGCACAGGGATCACTTGCCACACAAGCAGATAACTCCATATTTGGAGGTACTTATATTTTTTCCATCGATGAGTAACAGACGTTTCAAACTGGGCCTGCAATGAAGGTGTGGTTGCTGCTGAGGAATTCATAAATAATAATCTCAACTGGTACAGCCAGGATTTGAACTCACAACCTCTCTGTCTGGAGACCGACATCTTGTCTTGAGACTAACCAGCCTCCCCCACCCCTAACAAAGAATTTATTTTGTTTATGTTTTTTTTATGTTAAGTGTATACAAAATTAGTTAGAGTGACTTCCTTTTGTGGTTTCAAAATGGTGGAACGTTTCAGGTTCTCTCGATCGCTGCAGACAATGCATCTGGGGTCTGATTAATTTCGGCTCTCTGATTGCAATTTTCTGTGTTGAAATCAAAATGATGTTCTACTTAGGAAATCTGCGCGATGAAGTGGACAAATCTGCACCGGCGAGTACATACAGCAATGTTTCTTTTTGACGGGTCAAGTATTGTAACAGCGACCTTCACCGTCTAGTGTTGTTTACGTCACAGTGAGTGCTGTTCAATGGCCGACGTTGGGATTTTTGACGCAAGTTATTTACATGCTGAAATAAATTAATGGATTGCTCCTTCAAGCCGACCGAAGATTTTCCTCTTTGGGAAATTGCACCATGTTTCGTTCGTTGTACGCTAACCGTAGGGTCTGTTGTTTGATGTGTGACAGGGATAATTCGACAACTACCTGTGTGTTTATATGTTCGGTTGGTGTCAAGAACAATGTCCTAACACCATCAAGCGCTATACATTTTTTTTCTCAATATGACGATCATCATTTTCAGGAGGACGTGAACTTCCATGGTATATAGTGGATAGGTGGCAGGAACCATTGAAGGCTATGTCTGAAGGGTCTTCCTTGTTGCAGTTTCCTCATATTCCAAGTCCGGCTTGTTGCAGGAGCTACTGAGTTAAGTGCTCTATGCACACTGTGAGCTGTGTGTCTCATCCGTAATGATCATGTTTCAATGTCCCAATTGTTTACGATGAAGGATGACATCGTATGACAGGGAACAGTTGACTGTGTTCACTTTCTGCACGGTTTCGTCTTATGTCTTTTGGCATGTGCTGAGACTGCTACGATGGGGACTACAGTTACCTTTCTTTGTTTGGGAGATGAGTTAATTCAGATGATTCCACTGGCACGGGCGGTTGAGCAATTATGGATTTTGATTCGTTTGCAGTGATACCAAGGCCTTCCATAACCAATAACCAATACTGAAGCATTATTACCCTTTGGGAAGATTCTAAAAAACATGACAATTCTGGTGTGCAGACACAGGTGGGGTTAGTGTATTTACATAATTATGTGAATTATACTATCTGGTGTTATATCATAAATGAGATGCTAATATACAAAGTATAAATACGCACAAAGTGTAAGTTAATATTTAAATTAATAAAAGTATTTTTGCGTGTTCTTTTTTTCTTCTTTCTTGTTCTGGATTTAGCATTCACCCTTTAATTCAAAGACATACGCCAACTTATGATCATTCAAGTTATCATTTTTCGAAGTTATGACATGAGTGAGCGTGATGGAAATTCATGTATTGAGAGCAACTACTATTTTCTATATTTAGTCATGTTTGTTTTGATAAAATTAGTCAGAAATGAAGCAAAACACAAATGAGTTATAAATGGGATGGCTGCTCGTAATCTTGCATGTAGCCTTGGATATCATATTACCTCTTTCGACATACCGTATACCCAAAATGTCATTAAAAAACAATATCATCTGGTTAGAATCACAAGACTACACACCCACGCCTGCATACTGAGTGATTTCATGAGCATGATCAGAAAAGTGGAGGCGGGCTCAGTATGTACGCAATGGGTAGAATCATTGCAGAAGTCAAAAATATGTCAGGTCACCTTTGTCTACATCCCAGGATATACAGGAGTACGGGGAAATGAAAGAGCGGACAGGTTGGCTAGCTGCACTATTGTTGAGGACAGTCAACCAATGTATCGGGTGGACATCATCAATGCCCTCAGGGAAGTGGGAAGGGCATGAAACTTCAACAACCATGAGTCCATGTCACTCCTTCGGATGAAAGAGATGGGAGTTAAGATGGGCACAACCAGAAATGAGAAACTTAGTGGGCGTGTAAGAAGACTAATCAACCAACACAGAAACTGAAGTCATCAGTCACTGAGCACCTATGGACATGTTCAGAGTGCAATGATGATGACCCGCAAATAACTCAATAACTTCCTGTTACTAATGCACGTTTTTTCTAACAAGGAAAAAACTATCTTATAATAATTTAATAAATCATTCATTGTTCTGTGAAGTGTTATTGCTGGCAATGTTCATTTAGGTTAAGAAACAAAATTTTTAACAAGTCACCATCATAAAAAGTAAAGAGTGACCTACATATTTAAACATTATTATAAAAAAACTACGCGGCAGCGAGCTTAAAAAAATATGATCTGTAATAACTATGTCGGTGATAATTCATCCTTAATTTATATTTTAAATGGTGTCTCGCTGCTGTGTAGTTATTTCTTTAACTCTTTCCGTACGTTTCGATGCACCGTGCGCCATGCCGATTTCAGCCATTTACATTTGACCACATAGTACGTGACTCTCAATTTGATTAGGGTGGACCATCATCAAACTATTTTTTTTTCCATGTTTTATATCATCTTAGTATTGGTGAAATCTAGTAAAGGGTTAATCTATTAAAGGGTGAAATCTAGTACCCTGTTTAATTAACTAAACATTCATGTATAGTATGTTATATGTTAGATAAATGTGTAGATTTATTCTTAAAACAATGAAAAATTTTGTCTCTGAAATCTCCTCCATTGCATTGATAAAAAGCTTTCGTACGGAAAGAGTTAAAGCATTAATTCTTTTTCTCCAGTAACACAGTATAAGAATACTAGATATCTAGGTCAGGTTAATTGTGCGCATGCGCAGAAATTACAGATCAGTTGCTCTCTAAAAATGACATTATAAATTATGACTAATTTATTTTATATGCTGTAAAAGAATATTGAAAAGAATAATATAAAATTGTCAAATTAATATAATTAAATTCTATTTTAAGTGATTGCAGTAGATGTAATTTAAAAAAAACATTTAGGAACTATATTTTACTGAGGTATAAGGATGTTTGATCATCTGTGGGCTGCATTGAGACAAGGGACACAACTAGTTCGATAGCAAGGCCCAATGTGAGATATATATATTGTCATTCTAAAGGGTGATAATCTTGAAAGCTTTGCTATACAAATTTGAGGGGAGACAAAAAACATATTTACAGGTTAAAAGTGTTGGTGTCAGTGTGGTTTCTGAGGTAGTTACTGACCTGAAGGTTCATGGTTCAATTCTTAGACGTGAAAATATTTCTGACACCAACAAGAATTTGAGGCTAAGTCAGCCTCTGAAAACAAGAACTAGAGATTGTTCTAGTAAAGCAGGCCAGCCTTACGTGGTAACGACTGAATATGTCACATGCTTTAAGAGATTAACAAATTCTACGAATAGCTGTTTAGTGGAGACCCTGAAAGGAAAACAAATACGAGATAGGTCAAAGACAACCTTGAGCAGGGCAGTAAAGTAAAGAACCCCGTCACGCCAAGTGACGTATAGAGAATATGGTGTCAGTGACCATAACTTTTATAGACCTTCGGCACATGATATTTGGGGCAATGTGGTTGGTATTACCCTCGAGCCATTTTACTTTCCAAGAAAATAAATCATGTACCTATTTAAGGCTTGGTGAACCCGCAAGCCGTTGATCAGAATCGAACTCGACCTCTTGTCCTTAGTAATCTAGTTCACTAACCACTGAGCAATCATGGCTCCCTGAGCAGAGCAGTGAATACAGAGAGTACATGTGAGCCAGACTTTGATCACCTTGTGGAAGGTGATTGTGGGCTATGAGAACAAGAGTGATCGATGAGAACAAATTAGCAATGTAACTACAATAGTAAGATTCTGAACAGAACCAATCTTGAGCAATGTACAGAGACAACAGGTAAAATGGCTATTCCCACATGGAAACAATATCTTATGATGGCATACCACACACAAGGCATATACAGGGTGTCTCACTCGCTTCGGAAGTCAGCTTTTCTCAATAATTCAAACACCAATGAAGATATTGCAACAAAATTTAAACAGGAGAACGTTCATTGAGTGAGAAATAACAAGAAATGTGTGTAAGTAAAGTAAAGAGTCCCGTCATGCCAAGTTGCATACAGGGAAAATAGTGTTAGCAAACATAATATTTAGACCTTCGGCACATGATTTTTGTGATAATGTGGTTGGTATTATCCCGTGCCACTTTACTTTCCCAGAAAAAAATATGGTACCCATTTAAGACAGGGTGAACCTGGAAGGAAGTCGTCAGTCAGGATCAAGCCCGACCTCTTGTCCTTTGTAGTCCAGTTCACTAACCACTGAACTATCACAGTTTCCTAAGAAATGTGTATTGGCGCTTAATGTTGCGATACAGAAAAGTGCAGCCTGCCTGAAATGCTTCCCTGTTGATCTTTGTCATTAGATTGGGGGCGCTACTCAATACGGATGTTCATCATGACTTTCAGTGTAGTACAGTAGGAATGAGTTCACACAGGATACCTGCAAAATGTGAAGTAATACCCTAGGGAAGAGAGTGTTTAGTGGTAAAACCAAATAAAGAAATGCTACCCAACTGAGCTACAGAAGTTCGAACAACCCATGTTCGATTCCCACTGGAAGCTGTGTGAATTGTACTTGTGGTTGGAAAAAAAATACCCCCGCTGTCAACCCAGCCACGGGCAGAAACGGATACCAGGGTATAGTACTCCGGGAAGGTGAGGAATGCCGCCTCGCATTCTGAGTTTTGATGCTTGAAATGACACTATCCAGAAGTCTCAGAACACTTCTGGATAGGCGGCCAAGCATATATGGATGAAAACTCACATGCTAAGACATCGGATTCAAGTCTCGTACTTTACCATGACCTTTTAAAGAAACGCTGCGTTCAGTAGTGTGTGAGACACCCTTAACAAGAAGTAGGAAACATAAAGCCAGTGTTAGATGGAGTAATATTATCAAGGAAACTCACCAACACCACGAGATGACAGTAATTGTGTCTCTTTAGATTAGAGCCTAGAGATTTGGTTTACCTGAAAGGACATAACAGAAAATGTAGAAGAAGGAGACGAAGAGATTTTATATTTTTATTTGGTCAGGAGATTTTATTCTTAAACAGATTATTGAACAATATGCGTGGTTAAGGCTTCCGTAGCTCGCTGGTTGCATAAAAACCTGATTTGTCCATTCAGTCACTCCTCCACTCCACATTTCCTACATTCACACAATGAATGAAGAGGTGCACATGGCCGTGTGGCTAAAACCACTGTTCCGCCGGCTGAAAAAGCTGACGTACGGTGTTCGAAGCCCGCGGTAGACAGAAAGCATTTTTTCTATCGGGGGTGAAATAAAAATCCTGAGTCACACACGTCGTGGCGACTGCTTGACCAAGCGGCCCTATCCATCGGGTTCTATCATTGCCCCCTGACACACACCAGCAATGGTACTATGTGTCATAAAGATAGTTTTTTTTAACACAATGATTCAACCTAATGAAAGTTAGTATTGCTAATTTCATAAGAATATGATCTGAGGAGATCCATAGAATTTGAACTACGTACAGAGACAACAAATGGGTTACTCATCTGGAAAGAATGCCATATAAAACATACTATAAGAGGAGATGGAGAAGAAGACATGGTAGACTAAGAGTAAGATAGACCAACAACTAAGGAACACTACAGCAACATCAATTGACAATGATTTAGGTTGCCACAAGGGAGAGAACTTCAACTTTGTATCATTCTTGACACCCAAAGTGGTATAAGAGGAGATGCAGAGAGAGAGAGAGAGAGAGAGAGAGAGAAAGAAAGAAAGAGGGACAATTTAGTTTTTTTTTTTAAAAAGTAAAATAATTCTGGAGGTAAAAAAAACTTAATGATTGTTAAAAGATAGATAAAAGTTGTAAAAACATTGGTTTCTTCATGTTTCAATATGGTATTTGTGTCCATATTTTCCAATAGCCAAAAACATATTTTACGGCTGATTCTGTCTAAACACTTTCTCAGAAAAAAAAACTGTTACTCATTTTTCTGGGCTCGGGGGCCCTGAAGGTGTGTCAATCTTAAAAAAAAATGTGTCTCACCTGGAAATTTAACCAAGTCTCTTTAAAAGGTTGGTGGTGATGTGTAAAAGAATCAAAGAGTAAAACTTTCATAATTAAATTACTTTACATGAAAAATATTAGTTAATTAATTAAAATACATATTTTTAGGTTTATTTTAATATAACAATGACACCTTGTTGATCGTTATACAAATGTTTGGCAGATATTATATAAATGCTTATAGATCTTCATGAACATCAAATAGTTATATAACAATGATAACATTATACAGTTTATCAAATGTACACCTTCTGTAGCAATCACATCTGCACATTTGTAACACTATATTGTACTAATGATATAGACCTTCATTAATGGATGCTTGAGCAGAATAAAGGGATCGAAATTGTAGGACAAAATCACTAACATAGAATTATGGAAAAGTACCATACAAAATACCAGTGGATAAAGAGATACAGCGAAGAAGATAGCGCTGGATAAGACACATACTACAGAAGCCAACTGAGAGTATTAAACAACAGGCTCTTTTTTGGAATCCCCAAGGAAAAAGACAACTAGGAAGACCAAAATATTCTTGGAGAAGATAGATGGAAACAGGGATAAAGATAATGGGGCAGACATGGAATGAATTGAAAAGAATGGCCAGAAACAGAACGGCTTGGAAAGTGTTTGTTGAAGACCTATGCTCCACTGGGAGCTGAAAGGTAGAAGAATAAGAATTGTAGTTATGAGCACGGTGGTTTGTAATAAAATTAATATCTACCCATTGTTCTTTTGAGCTGAAGACGGCACGCACATAGGGTTGAAATTTTAGACTTTCTGTAACTAATGATTTTTGTTATTTAAGTGTCAGAGCCTGTACAGGACCTACAATGTATGTCACCACACATCCCTGTTTTGTGTGAGTCGCCCTATCACTGTGAGCGAGCTGATGCTTGCTTTTGTTGCCTTAATGTTCTTTTCAGTGTTTCTTTAGGTTGGTCTCTTTTTCTTTCACCCTCTGGTTCCTATTTGAGGTGTTGTTTGGAGGTTCTTTAATATCTAGCGGGGTTATAATAAAGCAAAGGTTTCCTCCCTTGCCTAGCTTGGCATATGGGGAATATGGTGTTAGTGACCATATATTTTCCCATGACCAACGGCACATTTAAGGGCGATGTGGTCGGTATCATGCCAGGCAGACTTTAATTGCCAGAAAAATCTCTGGTACCCATTTTTAGAGGCTGAGTGAACCCCGGAGCCTTGTCGGTCCAAAAAAATGTACTACTTCTGGGATTGAACTCGGACCCTTCTGACCAGGAAGCGGAGCACACTAACCACTCAGCCAGAGACTCCAGTTTTAATAAAACTTATAGTTAAAAAGGGATAAGAGAAGGAGTATATTGGTCTACGCCCTATGGACCGGCTACGGCTCGAAAGGTCAAGAAATAGATAGTCACTATACTATTGGGGCCGCGATAGCTCAGTGGTTAGTGAACTGGACTACAAAGGACAAGAGGTAGGGTTCGATCCCAACGATGGCTTCCGGTTCACCCAGCCTTTAATGAGTACCGGATTTTTTCTGGGAAAGTAAAGTGGCACGGGCGTAAAACCGACCACATTACCCCAAAAATCATGTGCAAAAGGTCTGTAAAATTTATGGTCACTAACACCATATTCCCTATACGCCACTTGGCGTGACGGGGGTACTTTACTTTTTATTTTTATAGTTAAAGACCTCCCTTACAAGGGCCTCAGTAACAGAATCATTTTGGAAAGAATATTTTTAAAAGAAAAATGCTTGTGCTCAAGACAAAACTGTGCTGGACAGAAACCAATAACTGACTGTATGTGTTAAGATCAGTCATGGCTCTGGGAATAGATTATCCAATGTGGCCCTGTGAATCGGGAACAAAAATGGAAAGGCAAACCAGTATCCAACACCATACTAAAGTCGGATGCACTGGGCCTAAGATGTAATTATCACAGCTTGCCGTAAACCACAACAAAATATGCCCTCATGACCTCCTTTCAAGGTGGACAAGGAGTAGTCATCATCAGACAAGAAAAAAAAATTTTTTTTTTAAATCTTAAAATATCCATAAAGCAGAACATAAAATTTCATCTTCTCCTTTTACAATTTACTATTCTATCTATTGTCCTTTCGAGCCAAAGATAGGGCAGAACCACAATCTAAAAAAAAAAAAAAAAAAAAAAATTACTATTGCAAGTTGTTAAAAATACAAAGAAAAAAAAACGGAGAAGAAAATTATCTTTACTGCATCATCTATTACTGGGGTCTTCTACTACTGGGGTGGTGGCATTGTATGTGGAACATACAGCATTGTCTACTCATCTGTTTTACGAATCCAGAAGCCTATGAGCTGGCACCCTGAATTTGTTTTCATTATAAAGTGGTATTTTAGTTCTAATCTTGGAACTTTTTCAGCAATTATGGATGAAGATGCCTTGAGCCGAGAACTTTTCACCTTTTGTTCCTCTGTTAAAAATTGATAACATTAAAATTTCTTAAAATCGATATTTTATGGAAGTGGTTGAATTAGGGACACCACACGCACAAACCATAACAATTTGTATAACCTAAAGTAAATATTTATGTACGAATGATATTTTAGTTGAACAAAGTTTGTAACAAAAAGATCAAAGAAATGGCAAATCGGAGAGCTTCTAGGATACTACACACATAATTAAATTTTAAACTACAAATGTTTTTATTTTAAGATACAACTAGTTCTGCGATCATGGCTCATTTAGACTAGGGCTCAGACTCTCTTTGAAGGCAGCTGTTTTAGTGATTTGGTTGCCCCATATAGTTTCTCTTCCAGGGAGGTGGGTGTGGGCTACAATGTGCTGGGGGCAATCTTGTAGAACATGTTTGTTTGTCATTTTATTCAGTGGCACTGGCTAGCAGTTCCTATTTTGAGTTAGATACTTCTAATCACTTTGAATGTATAATAGTAGCAGCATGTGTATTCTATTTTCACAGAAAGGCACAAATGGGCAAATGAACTAAAGTATCCGTGACCCAGATTCCTTTCTCCTTCTTTTTGAATTAATCTCCGTTTTAATGTTTTGTAGTGTTTCTAACAGAAGAGGAATGATATTACCTGTACATCATTAACAGGAAGATGCTTATTGGATGATACTGGCCAAAACTTGAGAACAAATATAAAACCTAATGGAGAGTGTTTGAACCAACCCACTTGAGAACAAATATAAAACCTAATGGAGAGTGTTTGAACCAACCTACTTGAGAACAAATATAAAACTAATGGAGAGTGTTTGAACCAACCCACTTGAGAACAAATATAAAACCTAATGGAGAGTGTTTGAACCAACCCACTTGAGAACAAATATAAAACCTAATGGAGAGTGTTTGAACCAACCCACTTGAGAACAAATATAAAACCTAATGGAGAGTGTTTGAACCAACCTACTTGAGAACAAATATAAAACTTAATGGAGAGTGTTTGAACCAACCCACTTGAGAACAAATATAAAACCTAATGGAGAGTGTTTGAACCAACCCACTTGAGAACAAATATAAAACCTAATGGAGAGTGTTTGAACCAACCCACTTGAGAACAAATATAAAACCTAATGGAGAGTGTTTGAACCAACCTACTTGAGAACAAATATAAAACTTAATGGAGAGTGTTTGAACCAACCTACTTGAGAACAAATATAAAACCTAATGGAGAGTGTTTGAACCAACCACTTGAGAACAAATATAAAACTTAATGGAGAGTGTTTGAACCAACCCACTTGAGAACAAATATAAAACCTAATGGAGAGTGTTTGAACCAACCTACTTAGAACAAATATAAAACCTAATGGAGTGTTTGAACCAACCTACTTGAGAACAAATATAAAAACTTAGTGGGGAGTGTTTGAACCAACCTACTTGAGAACAAATATAAAACTAATGGAGAGTGTTTGAACCAACCTACTTGAGAACAAATATAAAACCTAATGGAGTGTTTGAACCAACCTACTTGAGAACAAATATAAAACCTAATGGAGTGTTTGAACCAACCTACTTGAGAACAAATATAAAACTTAATGGGAAGTGTTTGAACCAACCTACTTGAGAACAAATATAAAACCTAATGGAGAGTGTTTGAACCAACCTACTTGAGAACAAATATAAAACTAATGGAGTGTTTGAACCAACCTACTTGAGAACAAATATAAAACTTAATGGGGAGTGTTTGAACCAACCTACTTGAGAACAAATATAAAACCTAACGGAGAGTGTTTGAACCAACCTACTTCACCAAAGCTCTTTACATTTAAGTAGCAAAAACACTACCACAAAGAAAAATCACACAGTGGTTTATAGTCTTATATCACATATCAATTATGGTACAGAATATATCATACATGGGAGCCGCGATAGCTCATTGGTTAGTGAACTGGACTACAAAGGACAAGAGGTAGGGTTCGATCCCAACCGACGGCTTCCGGGTTCACCCAGCCTTTAATGGGTACCAGATTTTTTTCTGGGAAAGTAAAGCGGCACGGGCGTAATACTGACCTCATTACCCCCCAAAAAAAATCATGTGCCGAAGGTCCGTAAAATTTATGGTCACTAACACCATATTACCTATACACCACTTGGCGTGACGGGGTACTTTACATTTTTTTTTTTTATATATCATACAAGTTCAGGTAATGTAACAAAAGAATGAACAGTGAATGACTGAGTGGTTTTGTGTTGGAAATATTCTTGTACTGAATAATGATTTTATTTCATACATTTGATGAGATCTGCCACAAGTGCAACTTATAACTTGCAACTCATTTGTCCAATCCACTGGTGTAAGATGATAACTGTTAGTTGTAAGGAACTAGCAACTCATTTGTCTAACCTGCTGGTGTAAGATGATAACTGTAATTAACTTGCAACTCATTTGTTCGACCTACTGGCCTAAGGTGATAACTGTAATTAACTAGCAACTCAGTTGTTCGACCTGCTGGCCTAAGGTGATAACTGTAATTAACTTGCAACTCATTTGTTCAACCTGCTGGCCTAAGATGATAACTGTAAGTAACTTGCAACTCATTTGTTCGACCTGCTGGCCTAAGGTGATAACTGTAATTAACTAGCAACTCATTTGTTCAACCTGCTGGCCTAAAGTGATAACTGTAATTAACTTGCAACTCATTTGTTCGACACTGCTGGCCTAAGGTGATAACTGTAATTAACTTGTAACTCATTTGTTCAACTGCTGGTCTAAGGTGATAACTGTAATTAACTTGCAACTCATTTGTTAAACCTGCTGGCCTAAGGTGATAACTGTAATTAACTTGCAACTCAGTTGTACAACACACAGGTCTAAGACAATAACTGTTAGTATTTAGTAACTTGCAACTCAAAATTTCAACTCACTGGTCTAAAATGATAACTGTAAGTTGTAAGTAACTTGGAACTCATTTGTTCGACACACTGACTTAAGGTTAAATGGGCATTATATTTATATAACATCCATACAATGAGCTCTTTATACTGGTAAAGAAAATTAAATGATACTAGTAAAGTGGGAACGTAGAGGTAGATACAACCTTAAAACATGATGAAATCGTTCTAATCTGTTCTTGATTTTAACTCTTCTTGGGACATGAGTCTTCAACAACAGCTCTGCTAGTCCTTTTCTCTCTCATTCACTGTTTCTGGATAATTCGACGACTGTGTGTTTATATGTTCAGTTGCAGTCAAGAACGATATCCTAACATCATCAAGCATTATACATTTTTGTTCTCAATCAACGATTGAGACGATCGTAATTTTCGGGTGGACGTGAAATTCCGGTATATGGTGGATAGGCGGCAGGAACCATGGAAGGCTATGTCTGGAAAGTGTTCCTTGTTGTAGTTTCCTCATATTCCAAGTCCAGCTTGTTGCAGGAGCTACTGAGTTAAGTGCTCTGTGCACACCGTGAGCTGTGCGTTTCATCTGTTTTGATCATGTTTCGATATTCCAATTGTTTACGATGAATGATGATATCGTATGACAGGGAACAGTTGGCTGTGTTCACTTTCTGCGCGGTTTCGCCTTATGTCTTTTGGCGTGTGCTGAGACTGCTACGATGGGGACTACAGTTACCTTTCTTTGTTTGGGAGATGAGTTAGTATTTCGGATGATTCCACTGGCATTGGCGGTTGAGCAATTATGGATTTTAATTCATTTGCAGTGATACCGAGGCTTCCATAACCAATAATCAATCACTGTTTCTTCTGATGCTCTAGATTTATAACTTATCTTCTTAATCTGTCTAAATCAGAAAACGGAGCAGAAAATCAATGCCTTTGAAATGTGGATTTATTGAAAAATGGGGGAGAATTGGATGGAAGGAAAAGAAGACAAGAAGGAAGAAGAACAAAAAGATTTCTATTCTAAAAAGGAAGTAACCAAAAGAACAAGCAAAATAATATCTACATACACCATCTTATATTGCACATTTCTTCAATCTCCTGTGGCACTTCAAAACAACAGCAGTTGAATAACAAAAATACCAACATCATCAAGTACCATGACTGCTGGCATGAGTGATCATGTCTCTCCACAACTTTCTGTCTCTACAGTTATTATTAATTCTGGTGTGACTTTCTACCAATCAATCTCTTACACTGCCAGGTATCTTTTCTCTTCTCTCTGTCTCTCTATTACTTCTTCCTTCAGTTTCTCCAGCTGTTGAGACCAACATATGAGAACTGCTTCTTCCAAATGAGCTTCCATTTTGTCCTGGCCTTGTTTAAGAAAATCCTCATTACTCTTTTTAGTTACAAACATCTGAGGCATTATAAAATTATCTCATTTTTTAACTTTTTCCGTACGTTTCGCAGCACAGTGCGTAGTTAGTGTAAACTGTCATCAAACCATATTCCTTTTATGTCTTGTATCATTTTAGTTTGGGAGCCGTGATAGCTCAGTGGTTAGTGAACTGGACTACAAAGGACAAGGGGTAGGGTTCGATCCCAACCGATGGCTTCCGGGTTCACCCAGCCGTAAATGGGTACCGGATTTTTTTCTGGGAAAGTAAAGCAGCACAGGCGTAATACCGACCACATTACCCCAAAAATCATGTGCTGAAGGTCTGTAAAATATAGGGTCACTAACACCATATTTCCCTATACGCCACTTGGCGTGACGGGGGTACTTTACTTTTACTATCATTTTAGTTGTGATGAAATCTAATTCCTTGTTTAATTATCTAAAAATTCATATTTAATATGTTAAGTGTTAGATAATATAAACATATATATTAATATTAAAAAAACATGAACAATCTTGTTCTGAAATCTCTACCGCTAAATTGATTAAAAACCTACCGTACTGAAAGAGTTAATTTCGTTGTCTTGAAGTCCTGTTATAATTGATAGCTCTTTGTTAAGCTAAGCTGCCACAATCAAGATGTACTTGAATGAGCTCTCTCTCTCTCTCTGCGATCAAGACTCAATCAGAGTAGGGTTCCAGACTCTCTCATGAAGTCAGCTGTCTGTTTAAGTGAGTCGATTGCCCCATATAGTTTCTCTTCCAGGGAGGTGGGTGTGAACCACATTGCTCTTCTCAGGTCTGTGTAATGTGGGCAATCCTGTAGAACATGTTTTGTAGTCACATTGTCCAGTGTCCAGTGGCATGAATGAGCTCATTTAAGATCAAGAAGTGAAACAAGTTAGTTCGATAAAAATCTACATTTCCAAATGAACTAGTTAATTACAGTATTTAAGGGGCATGACACCTGACAGTAACAGAGCTGGATGCTGTCAGCGATACATAGCTGATGGCTTTCGCCAGGATCTGTGAGCCAGAACTACCCAGACCCTACTCCATCTCTTCGTGATGCTTCTAGAAACAGACTTGGCCAGTTTGGCCAAGCAAATAGGGATTTAAAAGGGAAAGTAGCACAGTACTCAAACATGCAGTAGTGAGGTCAGATGTGTTAGGCTAAAATGTTCAAACCACAACGCATCTACACCCACTTAACATTCTTTTAAGGACATATGATGAATGGGACTTAATTCCTTTAGTAGTCAATTGTGTGTGTGTGTGTGTGTGTGTGGGGTATGAACACCAGGAAAAAAAGAAATAATTATGGTTATTATACCTGGATACGCCATATGGAGATGGCACTAGCCCTAAGCTGCCAGATGCTTTCTTTAAACTGATAAAAATAGAATTTGTGCATGTGGGCAGTTCATGGGATGGGATAGGGATATTGAAGCAACTATGGATTTATCTGGTGTGCAGCGATGATGACCCTAACTAAAACTTATAAAGAAATGCATCATAAATCAACAATATATTTAATGATCTGCTACATCTTATCATTTATTACCACAAAAATTTCAATAAAATTCCAACAACATATAAAATTCATTATATGTTAAAAACTACTCCATGTTTCACGAACATTTTTCCCCCACCATTTTATTGGGAATTCTGGCCTTTCATTGGATAGTAAGAATAGTAACATAACCATGTTATATCAATTGGGAAAACACGTCAAAACAATGTATCAAGTAAAAATGTTCAACGATCGCCTATCACAGTTTTTCTTAGGACCAGAAAAAAAAATAGACTTCAGATTACTGTTTATCAAAGTATCTATTAAAAGCATACACAGCAGTAGAAGAATAAATTTCTTCCGCTGCACAGATGTTGAATGTCTGGCAGTATATTATTTATCTATGTTGTCCTTGTGGTTGTTTCTGGGTCTCTTATAAGCCGACCAATACTTTCTTTGATCACGTAATGTCTAATTTCTACAAAGTGTATGCAGCAAAAAGAGAAGACTGTAAATTTCTTCCGCTGCACAGATGTGAATGTCTGGCAGTATATTATTTATCTATGTTGTCCTTGTGGTTGTTTCTGGGTCTCTTATAAGCCGACCAATACTTTCTTTGAACACATAATGCCTAATATCTACAAAGTGTATGCAGCAGAAAGAGAAGACTATGTTAATTTCTTCACCACGTATCCTCTTTTCCATGAATAAGAAAAATGTGCATGATGTGTGGATAAACATATAAGGATGCGCACATAATCATACAGCACACAAATGTATATGATAAGATAACACACATATTTCAATTTGTGAATAACATCACATAGATGACATATAATCATTCACCATACAGGGCCTGTATCCACTAAGTTGATCATGTTTATGCTGCTTCTCTTATTGATACACCAGGAGATGAGAGTGAAAACAACAATCTCACCAACTTATATCCATACATTGTATCCAATTGTATTGCAAACATCAGCTTTATATCTCTAACTTTGTTGCAGTGTTATCATCATCCATGATATCAGGCTTCAAATCATTATCTCGATCTCCGTCTATAATAATCTCTTCACTTTTCCATCTTCGTTTTCTATCTTTCCCTTTTCCTATGAGTGCTTTCATTTCAGAGTTGATACTTTCAGATTTGTCACTCTTTTCAGCGCGAGAAAAGATAAGACTTTTATAATTTAGCGAATTAGTGGATGACGAATTATGAATGACCCCACCAACTGCTCCATGAAGGTCATCTGACACCTGCTCGATGTAGCCAGTTTTTTCACGAATGTGACAGAAGTGAAGGCAACTGGGTGCTACCAGTGTCACTTTGATGCTGTCTGTCTGATTATCCTCGATAGTTGAGCTAATTTCAGGATCCTCGTGCGCCATAACTGTCATACGAGTCATCACATCTGTGTCTGGATGAAGTGACTCCTGACTACCACCAATCTGATAAGAAAGAACATTTTCATATAAGTAAACATAAGGTATTTATATCCATCAGAACTTGTCAAGACATATAGTCCTGTAATAATTGCTGGATGAAGAAAGAACCCGATAACATCCCATGATGAAAATATAGTACTATTTGGGAAATTGCAAGTCAAATATTTCTCAGGGATAAATATTAGCCAAAGATGAATACTGCCAGGGATGAATATTACCCAAAGATGATTACTGCCAGGGATGAATACTACCCAAAGATGAATACTATCCCAGAATGAATATTACCCAAAAATGAATACTACCCCAGAATGAATATTACCCAAAGATGAATACTACCCCAGAATGAATATTACCCAAAGATGAATACTGCCAGGGATGAATATTACCCAAAGATGAATACTGCCAGGGATGAATATTACCCAAAGATGAATACTGCCAGGGATGAATATTACCCAAGATGAATACTGCCAGGGATGAATATTACCCAAAGATGAATACTGCCAGGGATGAATATTACCCTGACTTGTTCATCTTTTGATGTTACTCGTCCATGTTAGTCTTGGTCTGCCTTTTACCTTGTATTTTCCCTTCCAATATTACTTTTATTAGGCTGTTGTGTCTTTTAACATGCCACAAAAATTTTAATAAAATTTACATTAAAGATTTATTTACTTCATCCTAATTTTTTTTTTTTTTTCAAGTTTCTTTTTTCACCTTTCACCTACCTTTATGTTTGACCTAGGTTTTATCAGAGAACACACAATGACTTAATTTACTAGTGTTATAGGACATGAGATCTAACATATCAGTGGGCAAAGCACAGTATCTGACACTAACCTGCATGCCATATGCTCGTATATGTCCGCTTTGCACATGGGACATGTTCTCTGGTCTAACAACCATGGGTCAACGCAAGACTTGTGAAATATATGTCTGTGGGAAAAAAATATGAATTAATTTAAAATGTAAAACATGAATTTAAAAGTAAAATATAAACTAATTTAAAATGTAAAATATAAACTAATTTAAAAATGTAAAATATGAATTAGTTTAAAATGTAAGATATGAATTAATTTAAAATGTAAAATATGAATTAATATTAAAAGTAAAATATTAATTATTTTTAATGTGAAATATAAATTAACTTAAAATGTCTGTAATTGAAAGCTATATAGATCAAACAATCAACATTTTTCAGGCACATCATGGGAAGAGGAAAGTTGGAATACTTGGTTACAAGTGGCAAAATAAAAGGAAAGAGAGATCGCGGATGACAAAGAGAGAAAATACTGGATAGCTTGGTGTCATGGGAGACAAGATCAGAAATGAAGAACTGAGAAAAAAGCTAGGAATAGCCCCCGCCATAGAATATATAAGGAAACAACAGATAAAATGGTTTGGCCACATGACAAGGCAGAAAGAACAAAATACAACACAACAAGCCTTCAACAAACGCTGTGAGAACACCAGACCAAAGGGTCGACCACGAAAAAGATGGGTCGATGGAATCACTAGGAAACATAACAGCAGCAGAGGCGAATAGAAGAGCAAAAGACCGCAAATTATATCTCCCCTCGACACTGAAAGGCAGATGAAGGAAAGAAGAAGACCTTCTCAATCCTTGGTTGCTTGCATTCACCCGATGACTAAAGGAGTGCACCTCTTCATCATCCGCCCTTAAATGGACATTAAGTGAGCATGTCTGCATTGTGTTGTGGTTTGGAGTATAACTGTAATATTTGCACCTTTCAGCCCAACACATCCGACTTCAGCACATTATTTTTGACTACCGGGTTGTCAACCCTCTTTGATTCATAATCACTCGGCCAGACTAGACAGGTTAGTCTGTTACTGGAGGTACCACGAAGAGGTGAATGAAGCAGGGTCTGGATGGCACTGGTTCACCAATCCTGACGCAAGCCATCAGCTGTGGGTCGGCGACAACTTCTAGCTCTGTTGCTGTCGGGCTTCTTTAGCTCCGCACCTTCTCAATGAAAACTATCATATCATAATGTAACAATTACTGTCTTGAGAAACTAATTACAAGGCTTGATATGCTCTTGCTGGCTTGTTTACATTCGCCCAATGACTAAAGGAATACACCTCTTCATCATCTGCCCTTAAAAGGAAGTTAAGTGGGTGTACCTGCGTCATGTTGTGGTTTGCAGTATAATTGTGGTATTAGCGCCTTTCTGTCCAACACAACCGACTTCAGCACATTGATCTACTCTAAGACATTCCGTCTTCAGCCTACACACATTCTAAGTATAATCTATCCCACCATCTACTTCCCTCAGAGTTTCTCAACTGGACAGTCATTTCGCGACCTGCTGGAAACATCATAACAGTACTCTCTCTCTCTCTCTATAGTTGTACTGTAAAAGTCATTTCTTGATAGTTCCTGTCATTTCTATAGTCAGCCATCTAATACCCACTAACTAGTCTTTAGTAGTAAGTTTAGTTACTTGGGCAGTGAACTCTTGAGATTCACAACTTATAGCTGACCAACTTGTGTTCAAACACACGACGTTTCTTTTATCTCCATCAAAAGAGAACACTCCAAAATATTTTATTTATAATCTCCCCTTCCTTTTATGTGAGATAACTCTCCTTATTTCCTTACTCGTTAACATGGTGGCTGAATCATATACAAGCAGTATTAAACTTTCTAATAATGAGCACTTAATGGTTTTAACAATTTGAGGAAAAACTAGCACTCACCGACAAGGTAAAATCCGTATTACTTCATGAAATTTGTATGGTTCGATACATACAGCGCACTGGTCATATTCATTATCCAATTCCTGGAAAAAAGGAAAAATTTTAGTCAATTTATAATTCTACCTGACAACTAAACAATAATAATTCATTTTCATTCAATATCAATCTCTGTAATTTTTTCTTCAGTGTCTGAATCAAATATTTTTTGTGCAGTGTTTTATAGTCCATTCAGATTCGTTTGCCTAGACATTAATTTATTTTTTTCAAAACTTATGTTCATTTGCATTGATCTTTGAAGTTAGGTTTAGAATACTAATGTCGCTATAAAAATATTTTTTTATCAAAGAAATGTGATCCAGTTTCAAAGATGCCTTATTTAACCTATATTAAAAAAAAGTTAATCGATATTATAAACACCGGCGGGATTATGTAGATGCTTACATCTCACAGCTGATTCTTTAACATATAGGCATGACCTTCACGGCTGAATGCGCACCGTCCTAAAATAGTTATGTTTCCACTATAAATTTTTATAAAGAAATGTTACATATGAAATTTCCCGTTTAGCACATTTTAGCCGAAACCGGAAATTATGTGACGTCAAAATCACGGCCGTAGACTCGAGTTCGAGTCATAATTCAGAGGCAAATCTCAATATTTACAGAAAGGAGGCGGCACTATCCATATTATCTTCTGCAAGTCTATGTGAGAATGAATATAAAGGCAAAATATTTTACTGAGCATAACATTGCTATAAAGATTATCAATACTTCTGCAGAGAGCGTAAAAAGGGACATTTTTATTGTTCTTTATCAAACCCTGAGAAGAGAACAATGCATATTTTAGGTTTGTGTAAATGTTCATTTGATCGAATAGTTAAAGGAAGCGGATATTTATTGCCAACAAATGCAAGAAGCAAGGAAGGAAAGAAACGTTCGGGACCTAGTAAAAAGAGAAATCTGTTGAATGTTTGATATAAACGAAGAAGTGACACTTAGAAAGTTGAAGCTTTGGCTGAAAACTAACAACGACATTGAAATATCAAAAACTTCATTATGGAAAATATTAAGAAGTGCAGGCTTCACCTTTAGAAAGTATGCTGGTGGAAAAAACATTATTTGTGAGAAGCCACATCTAGTAGCTCTTAGAAGCAAGTATTTACGTGAAGTGAAGGAAATGCGCGAAAATGATTATGATATTGTTTATTTAGATGAAACTTGGATCAACGCTCATCATACAAATGAAAAGGAATGGCAGTTAGCAGATGGAAGTATTAAAAGATCAGTACCAAGCAGTAAAGGGCAACGTTTGATAGTTGCACATGCAGGTAGCAGACATAATGGGTTGTTGCAGAATGCTCATCTCGTTTTCATTTCAAAATCCATAGACAATAGAGACTACCACTCCGAAATGAATGGGCACATATTTAAAGACTGGATCGAGAAAAGTATCCTTCCAATATTAGATCGACCTTCTTGTCTGATAATGGACAATGCTTCATACCATAACGTAGTTAACGTAGAAGATAGAATCCCAACATCATCAAGTACAAAAGATGCAATCAAAACGTGGCTCATAAAAGAACACATACAAGTTAACGACAGCTACTTGAAACCCGAATTGCTTAGCCTTGTAAAACAGACACAACGTACAAAGATATTTAAAATAGACAAGTTAATTCAAGAACATGGCCATAGATGTTTGAGACTACCTCCATATCATGCACACTTAAATCCTATAGAACTAGTTTGGGCAAAAGTTAAAGGACACGTAGCATATACAAATAAAACTTTCAAATTATGCGATGTTGAGACACTTACAAATCAGGCTCTATCAAATATAAATAAAGACTACTGGGTAAAATGTGAGGATCATGTGTTACGCGACAAGAAGAGGAATATTGGAAAAAGGATGGTTTGTTGTTTGTTCAGCCGAAAGCAGTAATCGACCTATTTGACTCGTCTGATTCTGAATGATCATTACTCTGATTAAGTCTACAGATAAATAGTTTGATTTGCAAAATTTCCTAGTTGATTTGTTAAACAGTTTATTGTTCAAGACCACCCAAGCAATCAAAAATATGTTATAAGCAAACCAACAACCATTACTTTGAATGGAAGCCTGCTTGAGTCAGTACAGAAGTTCAGCTATCTTGGATCCACTATTACAGCCACACTTTCCTTAGATGAGGAACTAAATGTACGTATTTGAAAGGCAGCGACAACATTTGGGAAACTCACACCAAGAGCATGGAACTATATCAAATTGACTCTACGAACAAAAGTTCTATATATAATTTAAAATTTGTATACTTGCCACCAAGTAAAATTTTATGGACACGCCTAGGGTCATCGTTGCACTAGATTACTGTAAAACATTTTGATTAGGGTCAAAATAATAGTTACATGGGCAAAGATCAAAGGAATTCGCCGCTTTAAGAAAACCGTTATAGCTAGACATCGAGTAACACATATGTTCTCGTGACATGGACATTTTAACACCGTATGCCAAAATCATGTGAAATCATCAAGAACTTTTTGAATTATAAATCGTAACATCTCGGCAAACGATCTGAACGGACTATAATCTTCCTTGCTTTTATTTTTTTAAGACACCATACAAGCACATATCAAGTATAGGTTATATTGCCAGGTTGCCTTCTAATGGTAAGTTTTACCAAATTTCACTTTGTTTCTTTACTCTTTAGTTATCTTGTTCAGTAACTGAATAACAAAGCAAGCCCTCATGTGGGAAACAACAGGTAAGAGGAAAAGAGGAAGACCCAGAGAGACGTTGAGAAGAACATTGATGAGAGAGGCAGGAATCGGCTCCCTCAATGAGATAGAGTTGCTTGCACAGAACAGAGACAAATGGCGAGATTTGATAAAATATCTTTAAAAGAATTGAAAACTGCTAGAATACAAATTCAGATAAGAGAGGGAGTATCTTGGTCTATGCCCTATGGGCCAGCTATGCTTCAAAAGGTCAATAGATAGATAGATAGTCATATGCTAAGGTGTCCCTCGCCACACAAATATTTTCTTATTTCAGTTGTACTCATTAAGAGTTTTCACATTTTGGGTAGATTTTTTTCTATCAATTTTGTCTGGGCAGAGATAATTTTTGGTTACTCCTTTTTATTTCCATCTGTTAAGGTTCTTTAACGTATGCAGAATTCACACAGGACCTCATGTTTTTTGTCATTTTTCTAGAGGGATAGACATTGGATCTCACTACCCAAAGAATAGTCAAAGATAAATCCATGAAGAAACCATGGAATTGAAGTTAAAAATTCCCAAAGCCTACGCTGGGATTTGAACCCAGGACATTGTCTAGAGGCCAACATCTTATCTGTAGAACCCTCAGCTTCCTAAGAGGTTGTGAATCTTGGGGGACTGAGGCGTACAAAAAAAAAAAAAGGTGAATCAAAGACAGGAATAACTGGGAGTGGTGAGTTGAGGATTTCAACTTCAAATATAACCAAACAGCTAACAATGTTATTGAGAGTCGATAACGTTACTATGAGGTGAAGAAACCAAATAAATGCTTTAAAAAAAAAAAAATTAAACAGAAAAAAAAAAGATTGATAAAAGCATTATTTTTTAGTGCTTGTTTCTTAGTTTAGTATCCATTCCACTTACTTTATCTCCCACCTTCAGAGTCCGCTGAGGAATTTTTGTAATAGCTTTTTTGGCAGCACCGGACAGACGTCTCTTTAAAAGGAAAATATACAAATATTGATAAAAATTATGGTCATTTTAATCAATATAACAAGTAAAATCTGGCCAACAAAACAAAGAAAACCAAAAAATGTATTTGAAATAAAAAACAGAGCTATGATTAATAAAAACAGGTTTAAAAATACCGAATTATGATGATGATAAACATCATTATAAATTAAAAGGACTAAGCCATAAGACAAAACGGAGATATCAGTAACTCATAGAAATATTAAACAATTTAAAAATCTTCATTCCAACATTGTGCTACCAATGCCAGACCTGGGCCCTAGATGTAAGAACAATAAGAAAAATAACCTCTACAGAGATTAAATGTGTTAGACGAATGAGAGGAAACAGCATGAGAGATAAGGTCAGAAAGGAAAACTAAGAAAAAAGCTAGGAATAACCCCCACTATAGAATATATAAAGAAACAACAGATATATTGGTTTGGCACGTGACAAGGCAGAAAGATCAAAACACAACACATTGAACATACAATAAACATTGTGAGAACACCAGACCCATGATTGAAAAGACTACTGAATCAATAATCAAATAATCAGTAAAGGTGTTTTAATCCTAATTATTTTACAATGATATTTAACCCTAGATTACAATACCTATCTGAAAATGATACCAAAATAAGGATATCGAAAGCAAGAGGAGCTTTCATTGCACTGGGAAACATATGAAAATCCAAAGAAATTAGGTTAAATACAAAAATAAAAATTTTCAACTCAAATGTTAAGTCGGTCCTATTATATGGCTGTGAAACATGGAGAACAACAAAATTGACAATCACGAAGATACAGACTTTCATTAATGGATGCTTACGCAGAATAAAAGGATGGAAATGGCAGGACAAAATCACTAACATAGAATTATGGAAATGTACCAGTCAAATACCAGTGGATAAAGAGATACAGCGAAGACGATGGCGCTGGATAGGACACACATTACGGAAGCCACTGAGAGTATTACACAACAGGCACTTTTTTAGAATCCCCAGGGAAAAAGACAAAGAGGAAGACCAAGGAATTCTTGGAGAAGACAGATAGAAGCAGAGATAAAGATGAGGGGGAAGACATGGAATGATCTTAAAAAAATTGCAAAAAACAGAACGACTTGGAAAGTGTCTATTGAAGACCTATGCTCCACTGGGAGCTAAAAAGGTAGAAGAAGAAAGAAGACAATACCATATTTGTACTCTCCCAGTTACGATACTTAATAAAAATTACTACCACGTAAATGCACCATTAGGTGCTTTAAAAATAGTAATTTCTCTAAACTTTTGACAGTCCCGTGTGTTCACACCAGGCAAATCACAGGGACTCAAAATTCTTGACTCAAGGGGAGTTATTCTGTTCATTTTAATTAACGCTCAAAAATTTTAATAAGGAGATTACATAGTTGTGGAAATCAAAACTCATTAGCACAAACACAAAACTTAGGCTATTCAAATCAAATGTACTATCAACCTTACGTATGCGTGTGAAAGCTGGAAAACAACAAGAGATATAGAAACAAAGTTGAACGCATTCGAAAATAAATGTCTAAGGAAAATACTTGGTATAGAATGGAACGAATTCAAAACAAACGAGGAAATTAGAGAAATCGCCAATCAACCACTAATATCTTCAGTAATAAAGAAAAGACGATGGTCATACGTTGGACATGTGATGAGAAGAGATAATAATCGAATAGCAAAGCAAGCCCTCATATGGGAAACAACAGGTAAAAGAAAAAGAGGAAGACCCAGGGAGACACTGAGAAGAACATTGATGAGAGAGGCAAGAGCAGCAGGAATCGGCTCCCTCAATGAGATAGAACTGCTTGCACAGAACAGAGACAGATGGCGAGATTTGATAAAATATCTCTAAAAGAAAACTGCTAGAACAAAATTCATATAGGAGAAGGTGTATCTTGGTCTACGCCCTATGGGCCGGTTACGGCTCGAAAGGTCAATAGATAGATAGATAGATAGATTACATAAATCACTAATTGCAATTAATTCCTTCACAGAAATAAACTTACTGCAAGTATTTCCTTAGCGTGAGAATAGCGGAATCTCTGAATATAGTAGAAAACCAGCCAGGCCAGAGAGACAATCATCAGCACTATGAAAGAGATGGACACAAACAGCACTGATGTTTTGCTGATGCTGTTTGGGACTGAGGAGTTTAGATTGCCCATTTTTCCAGGTTTCAAATGCATATGGACCTCATATCCTTTTCCATCCATGAAACAATTTCATTGCCGTCATTTTTGTACAGCAGTACAGCAATACTATTGACTGCTGCAATGAAAGGAATTATTTATTCATTACATGAAGGTGACAAATTATTAATGTAAATACATTACATAAAATTCATAAATGATACAATGTAAATACTTCATTACATCAAATTCATAATTTATCAAATGTAATCACTTTGTTACATCATCATCATGTACCGGGCCTGCTTATGTAGGTGATCATGTCTCTCTAGAACATTCGATCTCGACAGTTATTTATCATTTCCGTTGTTGACCTTCTGCCAAGCCATTCTCTTAAGCTGTCTGGTATTTTTTTCTCTTTGCTTCTCTTTATCTCTTCGTCCCTCAATTTTTCCAGGTTGTTACAATACATTCAAGTTGTTATCTTCTCATTACATGGCCAAAAAATTATGATTGTTTCTTCCTAATATTGGAAATTAGCTCTTTTATTACATAAACTTCACAAATAATAATTAGCAAATACTTCATTACTAAGACAGTTTATAATCTGTTGTCTTGTGCCCTATGTAGATTTTCTACCCATTTCTCATTATGATTGGCTTCTTCTGCTTTCATACTTCTGAATATTTACAATATTTCATCTATACTTCTTTTTCCAAGAAACCTCTTAATCTGTTGTTTTCATTACAAAAAAATTGATAACAGTTATGTTTTCCTTTACACCCTGCTAGGTGTATGGGGAAATGGTGTCATTTACCATATTTTTCCATTAACACTGCACATTTTGAGGTGATGCAGTTGATATCATTGCTAAGTCACCTTTATTTTCCACAAAAATATCTGTACCCATTTTTACAGACTGGGTGAACCCCTCAGCCACGTGACCCAAAAAAGCATTTCAGAAAATAAAAAATGTCATATGCAACAAATCTAGAAGTGAGAAAGAGAGTTCATCTGTGCTATATAGAGCACCTGACCTACGGAAGCGAATCATAGGCCTTAAACAAACAAATGAAAAGGCAATTAGAGGCCACAGAGATGAAATTTCTCAGAAGAATGTTGAAAGTTCCCTGGACAGCTAAAAAAGACAATAAAGGAAATTCTTAAAGAGGTCAACACAAAAAGGGACCTCAAAGAGAAAGAAACAATTAACATTTTTTCAGGCACATCATGAAAAGAGGAAAGTTGGAATACTTAGTAACAAATGGGAAAAAATACAGGGAAAGAGAGGTCGCGGATGACAAATCCAGAAAATACTAGATAGCTTGGTGTCATGGTAAACAGTCAACAACAGAATTGATTAGACATGGTGGATAGAAGATCGTGGAAGGACATGATCACCTATGCCAACCGGTATGGCACATGACATGAAGATGACCAAATCAGCTGTGCCATTATTATTGACTATACTATATCATGAGTTGTTGCCTTCAGCCAGTTTATGAGCTTAGATGGACGATACTCAATGATAGTGGGTGTTTTAGACACAAACTTGTAACTAGATAAACTTTAAGATCAAAATATAATTATTTACCATCTTTATGATCCATTATCGTTTTAGTGGTACCAGGTACATCATTATAAATAGCTATTGCAGAAGCATTGTGTACTTTTGTTGCTATTCTTATTTTAGTAGCGAAAGAGCAATCTCCTCTTTCTACTAAAGCAATCCAACTTTCCGATGGAAACTTTTCATTATTGTAGTTAGTACATCCAAAATGGGTTTGTGCTCCAGATTTATTCAACACATTAACTACGTGCATCACTACACCAGATACTTCAGTGTTAAGACTTTGCTTTCCATAATTTCCTTCGAACATCTTGAAATTATATGACTTGTTATTCGTTTTCTTGTCCGTAATGACATATGTAGTGTTGATCTCTACATACTGAAATTCCTGTTGTGACGGATACAGATTTGGGTCATCTGAGCAAGAAGGGTATGGTAACATCACTACCAAAATAAACAAGAAAACTACACCCTACCATGACCTAACCTAACCAACCACCATCTTGAAAAACATTCACTCAAAACCAAGCTCTTCAGCGACTCCATAATAGTTGCAGGCATTAATAAAACAATCACAGGTGGTATAAATTAAGTATATAATACATTATGGGTTATTTCTGCTACAAGAAATAACATATTTCTGCTACGTTTTGATGGAAATGCGATTAACTGAAATAATTGCGTTCAAGGCCTCCATTTGTTGTGATGTGAGTCCCGTACTTTTTTGGTACAAAGTTGTGTAAAACGTCATCAACAAGGAAGGTGGAGGAGCGCCCTCTGTAAACAAATAATGTCAACAACATACTGAAAACAGTATATGGCTGGGTTTAGAATCCATGTTGCATCGAGTCAAGGATAATATTTAAATAATAACAATTGAAAGCATGTACATCATGTAAAGTGACTTTATTAAAAACCTTTAAATTATGTGATATTAACAGCTGGTGACCCCTCCTTGTACAGGCAGGCATACTCAATGTTGGTTCTTTGGTTATGGAAGGCCCCGGATCATACTCATACTTGAACTTGAGTATCACTGCTAACGAATTAAATCCATCTCAACCGCCAGTTGAATCATCCGAATTACTAACTCATCTCCCAAACAAAGAAAGGTAGCTGTAGTCCGCATCATATCAGCCTCAGCACACGCCAAAAGACAAAAGGCGAAGCCGCACAGAAAGTGAACACAGCCAACTGTTCCCTGCCATACGATATCAAAATTATCATCATTCATCGTAAACAATTGGAATATCGAAAAATGAACAAAACGGAGGAAACACACAGCTCACAGTATGCACAGAGCACCTTACTCAGTAGCTCATGCAACAAGCCGGACTTGGAATATGAGGAAACTGCAACAAGGAACACTTTCATACACAGCTTTCAATGGTTCCTGCCGCCGATCCACCATATTGACCGGAAGTTCACGTTCCCCCCGAAAATGTTGTCAGTGACTGAGTGAGGAATGAGAGGGTTTTTACGGTTTTAATATTCAGTATATTAAATATTAAAAAACAGCAGAAAGAAACAATAATTTTTCTGGCACATTATGAGAAGAGGAAAATTAGAATACTTGGTTACAACTGGCAAAATAAAAGGGAAGAGAGATCGCGGATGATAAAGAGAGAAAATACTCGATAGCTTGGTGTCATGGAAGGAAAACAATCAACAACAGAACTGATACGATGCACTGTAGATAGAAGATTTTGGAAGGATATGATCGCCTACGCCAACCGGTAGGGCACATGATGATGATATTATATATAGGACATACGACTAATATGTCATTTATACTGGGAGCAAACAGCAATAATAAAATATAACAAAGAGAACTCTACATCCATTGATATAAAAAGAGGAGTAAGACAGGATGCATTTTATCACCTAGCTTGTTCAAACTATACACTGAGCAAATCTTAAAAAAACATAGAGATGCCAGGCCTACAAATTAATGGAAAGATAATCAATAACCTAACAATATAGTATTACACAACAGGCCCTTTTTTGGAATCCCCAGGGGAAAAGATAAAGAGGAAGACCAAGGAATTCTTGGAGAAGACAGATCGAAGCAGAGATGAAGATGATGGGGAAGACATGGAATGATCTTAAAAGAATTGCAAAAAACAGAACGACTTGGAAAGTGTTTGTTGAAGACCTATGCTCCACTGGGAGCTAAAAGGTAGAAGAAAAGAGGCAGACCAAGACTAACATGGACGAGTAACATCAAAAGATGGACAAATCAGCCTATGACAACCTGCACCATCAAAGCAAGAGACAGCGAAATGGTGCTCCATGGTAGCCAACCTTTATTGCGGAGATGGCACTCGATGATGATGATGAATATTCAGTATTCAGTCCATCATAGCTATGTAGTAATTTTAATTATTATTATAAATAGATGATCAAACAGAGTGTGTTGGAAGATATGTGCATCACATAACAGATCCCTTAGTCAAGGTCAGTGTAGCAAAAAAGATGATCTATTCAGGTCTACAGAATTGCGTCGTAAACAACAACAATGAGTTTGGTCCCTCAAGGAATTTAGCCCTAAGATAAGATACTGATGTTGACTGATACCTGACACTAGATGTGTCCCATCTTAGCAGATCCGACATTGACTTTGGTGTAATATTTAATTTATTTGATTGGGCCATGACGATAAGCTTCTGGACATCAGCAAACATTGGTCTAGGGGTTTAGTTCTCGCTTAGGGTGCGAGAGTTCCGGGGTTGAAATCCTGGAGAAGCACAATTTTTATGGGGTCTGGGTAGTCTAGAGGTACGACGGCGGCCTCAGGATAGGAAGGAGTCAAGTTCAAATCCCACCAGAAGCGGTGGTAATTTATAGGAAAAATTGATCGCTTGGGTCCTGAGATACGATGTCTAGCCCTCTCGGATAACGGCAATAAACAGGAGGTCCCTTATGCACTTGCGCACGTTAAACTGGATCTTTTGTCAGTTATAATCCTATGGATTCATCCAGTGTCAGTTATGATGATCCAAACAACAAATGATTAACTTCACTTATTTGTTGTAACAGTGTGTAGTAGCTTACCTGTTTAGACATTCAATTCTTGCTTACCAGTTTAGACATTCTATTCTTGCTTACCTGTTTAGACATTCTATTCTTGCTTACCTGTTTAGACATTCTATTCTTGCTTACCTGTTTAGACATTCTATTCTTGCTTACCTGTTTAGACATGCAAGATTCTTGCTTACCAGTTTAGACATTTTATTTGAGCTTACCAGTTTGGACATTCTATTCTTGCTTACCATTTTAGGCAGTCTGTTCTTGCTAGTAATTATTTCTTTTAGAACCTGTTTACATGAGTGAAGTAAGAAAAAAAGGTCTTCGTCATGCAACGTGGAGTTATAGGAAATATTGTGTCAACCGTCGATAATGCATTTTTTTAGTGGTGTGGTCAGCACTGTGCCATATTTCTTTCTCAGAAAAACCTCCATACTGAACCTACCTAGAAGATCATACGTAACCATACCAGACACGTGTCCTCAGGAAATCAGGCCATAAACCAGTTAAGGTTAATAAAGAATAATAGAACAAAGAAGTATGTGTTAGCACTGGAAAAATTGACAGACAAACAACAATAGAAAAAACGAAGAACAATATATGGTCCGAAGTGGGATCGAACCCGTACTCAGTGGCACCGCACCTTGCCACGAGAAGCCGAACGCTTGGCACACTGCCACGCAGCCAACTAAAAAATTGGCTATTGTAGCAGTGTCTTACACGATGACGTTCTCAATGACTATAGCATAGGGTAACGATCACAGACCGGAAATAAATTGTATATTTGTACTTTCCTATTAATGCAAGTATCTCCCAGTAGGGCTGAATACTTGTGTTGTAGACAAACATTTATTGGACGAAACAGCACGAATAGTAGTTTCCAGTGGTTATATACTGGGTACAAATAATAATACATAAATATTATTATATGGGGTACTTCCGAGGCGATAATAGGGAATAATAGAACAAAGAAGTGTGTGTTAGCATTTCCGGTCTGTGATCGTTACCCTATGCTATAGTCATTGAGAACGTCATCGTGTAAGACACTGCTACAATAGCCAATTTTTTAGTTGGCTGCGTGGCAGTGTGCCAAGCGTTCGGCTTCTCGTGGCAAGGCGCGGTGCCACAGAGTACGGGTTCGATCCAACTTCGGACCATATATTGTTCTTCGTTTTTTTTCTATTGTTGGTTGTCTGTCAATTTTTCCGAGTGCTAACACATACTTCTTTGTTCTATTATTCCCTATTATCGCCTCGGAAGTTCCCCATATAATAATATTTATGTATTATTATTTGTACTAAGGTTAATAAACCTTGGAACATTCTGCACAATTGCAAACGATTGGAAGATGGGTCACGGACAACAGTGATCACTGTTGATCAAGCGCTGGTAACATAAACAACAGTCCTTACTCTGTGACAGAACTAGCACAGCGGCAGAGGACAATGTAACATACACACAACAGTGCTCAGAGCCAATGGAGAAACAAAAGAACTAAAAAATGACTAAAAGAGCCATAAACAAACGCTACGAAAACGCCAGATTAAGAGGAAGACCGAGAATGAGATGGATAAAGGGAATACTAGAGTCACTAGAAGGGATAACACCAGAAAAGGCCAACAGAAAAGCAAAGAATCGCAGACTGTATCTTCCCTCGATGCCAATGGCAATGGAGGAAGAATAGAAGAAGCAGAACATTCTGCTTCTTTTTCTTCTGTTGCGTACACCTCTAGACGTCACTATTCTCATATATATATATAGCTCAAAGAAAGTATTCATCAGCTCGAATCTGGTAACATCACTATTCAGCTTGTCTTGGTTTGGTACCGGTGATGACCACAAGAGCTTTCTCTGTTCATCATACGTTGGGCATGATTGTAGCAGATGTTCAGCAGTCATTTTGCCTGTGCTACAGTCACATTCATCAGAGGGTTCTATTTGTAAGGTGTTGAAAAGGTTGTATTTCAATTTTTTTAGGCCTGCTCGTAGTCTCATAATTGTCCTTTTCTGTTGAGCTGGTAGCATACTAATTTTAAAAAAAGCTTAATGGAAAGATAATCAATAACCTAAGATGATACTGTACTATTAGCAGAAAATCCTAAAGATCTACAACAATTACTTAACGTAATAAACATAACAAGCAAAAAATATGGACTAGATATGAATATCAAAAAGACTAAAACCATGATCATAAACAAAGAAAATTCTCAAGACCTACAATTAAATATCAAAGTTGAAGGAATACATCTGGAGACAGTTCAGAGCTACAACTACATGGGACATACTATAACCAGTGATGGAAAATGTACAACTGAAATAAACAAAATAATAGGTATGGAAAAAAGTACTTTAAATGCCGTGAAAAATATACATAACATCAAAACAAATAACACCAGGGCTAAAACTAAGAAAAGCAAAATGTTACATCTTCTCAATATTCCTGTATGGTGCAGAAACATGGACATTAGACAGGAAACAGAACAGAAAATTGAAGGCTTTGAAATGTGGATTTATAGAAGAATAGGTATAAATGGATGGAAAGAAAAGAAAACAAACGAGGAAGTTTTAAAACAACTAAAAATGAAATGAGAACTACTAAACACAATTAGAACAAGACAAATGAAATTTTTAGGGCATGTTAAAAGACACAACATCCTAATAAAAGTAATATTGGAAGGGAAAATACAAGATAGCAGAGGCAGACCAAGACTAACATGGACGAGTAACATCAAAAGATGGACAAGTCAACCTACAATAATCTGCACCATCAAAGCAAGGGACAGAGTGGAATGGCACTCCATGGTAGCCAACCTTCGATGTGGAGACAGCACCCTATGATGATGATGATGGTAGCATACACGACCCTTTTCAGATAGATTAAGTACTTGCCTTTTGTGTGTGTGTGTGTGTGTGTGTGTGTGTGTGTGTTGTGTGTGTGTGTGTGTGTTTGTATTTATATTTGTTGTGTTGTACTAGAAGATGGCTTCTGATGAAACGTAGTTTGTCCCGTTTCTCCTTAGGTTCAGCTACTTGATACCATTTTATTTATATTTGTTGTGTTATACTAGAAGATGGCTTCTGATGAAACGTAGTTTGTCCAGTTTCTCCTTAGGTTCAGCTACTTGATACCATTTTATTTATATTTGTTGTGTTGTACTAGAAGATGGCTTTTGATGAAACGTAGTTTGTCCAGTTTCTCCTTAGGTTCAGCTACTTGATACCATTTTATTTATATTTGTTGTGTTGTACTAGAAGATGGCTTTTGATGAAACGTAGTTTGTCCCGTTTCTCCTTAGGTTCAGCTACTTGATACCATTTTATGTTTATTTTATATATAACAAGACTGTTTTTTTTTTTTACAAATAAAATTTATTTTATAAGGGAAGTATATACATTGTAGATTCAGCCTTAATAGCAGAAAGACAGAAGTAATGGTAACAACAAAGAAAAAGACATCATCACTTCAGTGCAAAATAAAGACAAGTAAAAAAGTAAAGTACCTCCGTCATCACGCCAAGTAGCGTATAGGGAATATGGTGTTAGTGACCATAAATTTTACAGACCTTCGGCACATGATTTTAGGGGTAATGTGGTCAGTATTACGCCCGTGCCACTTTACTTTCCCAGAAAAAATCCGGTACACATTAAAGGCTGGGTGAACCCGGAAGCCGTCTGTTGGGATCGAACCCTACCTCTTGTCCTTTGTAGTCCAGTACACTAACCACTGAGCTATCGCGGCTCCCAAAATAAAGACAAGTGGAACAATATTAAAACAGGTAAATGAATTTGCATTTTTGGGAACTTTGTTAACCTCAGACGGAACATGCACAACAGAGGTGAGATGCAGAATGGCTCAAGCAAAAGCAGCTTTCCAAAAAATGAGGAAGATACTATTCAATCCAATTTTGACAATAGAAACAAGAAAAAGAGTTCTTAAATGTTATGTAAAGCCTGTTTTAAAATATAGATGTGAATCATAGACAATAAGACAACAGACAAGAAAATCACTGGAGTCTGTAAAAATGTGGTTTTACGGAAGAATGTTGAGAATACCATGGAAAGCTAAGAAGAGTAATGAAAACATTTGAAAGAGGCCAAAGCAAAAAGAGAGCTAATTTCCAATATTAGGAAGAAACAATCATCATTTTTTGGCCATGTAATGAGAAGAGAACAATTGGAATATATTGTAACAACTGGGAAAATTGAGGGACAAAGAGATAGAGGGAAGCAAAGAGAAAAGTTACCAGACAGTTTAAGAGAATGGCTTGACAGAAGGTCAACAACAGAAATGATAAATAACTGTCGTGATCAAAAGTTGTGGAGAGACATGATCACCTATGCCAGCAGGCCCTGTACTTAATGATGATGATGATGATGATATACATTGTAAAAGGGATATATACATAATAATATATTTGTAAACATTATCATGTCATATGTCTTTGAGCATTTAAACAAAGCTTGAAGCTTCCAAGCCATTTAAAGCTTCTATCACAAGAAAGAAAACAAAATCGCGTGGAACTGGTTCAATAAGGCTGGACTATAAATTCAATAATAGCTTCAACAATCAATATATACAATAAATATAATTAGTAATATAGTGTGATAGTAAATATGGTCAAGAGCTTGTAAGCTTTTACGCTCAGATGCAGCAGCAGGCTGACAGCTGGGAGTCATGACAGATGGACCTCTCCCGCCCCCTCCCTTTTCAATTGGAAACAATTGGAATATATTGTAACAACTGGGAAATTGAGGGACAAAGAGATAGAGGGAAGCAAAGAGAAAAGTTACCAGACAGTTTAAGAGAATGGCTTGACAGAAGGTCAACAACAGAAATGATAAATAACTGTCGTGATCAAAAGTTGTGGAGAGACATGATCACCTATGCCAGCAGGCCCTGTACTTAATGATGATGATGATGATGATATACATTGTAAAAGGGATATATACATAATAATATATTTGTAAACATTATCATGTCATATGTCTTTGAGCATTTAAACAAAGCTTGAAGCTTCCAAGCCATTTAAAGCTTCTATCACAAGAAAGAAAACAAAATCGCGTGGAACTGGTTCAATAAGGCTGGACTATAAATTCAATAATAGCTTCAACAATCAATATATACAATAAATATAATTAGTAATATAGTGTGATAGTAAATATGGTCAAGAGCTTGTAAGCTTTTACGCTCAGATGCAGCAGCAGGCTGACAGCTGGGAGTCATGACAGATGGACCTCTCCCGCCCCCTCCCTTTTCCTCCCACCACGTATCAGGAAGCTAAAATGCTGAAACAATTGTTCAGCACATCATATCTGATGATCAGATTGTCTCGTATTGCAATCTTGCTATACAAAGTTTCCTATCAATCTCAAATCAAATGCACAAAGCTTTTCATTTATCCTTTGCCTGATGATCAAATGTGAGTTAGTCATGATCCATTTCCTGGAATTTTGTGCCTGTCTGGGCTATTGTCACTGCTCCAGTTGCCATCTGGTTAGGGGCGTTGTATATCATGCCTGATAAATCAGAATGCAATTGACTTCTTTACAATTACACTTTCATTTAGATCAGCATTTCCCAACGTGGGCACTACTGCCCCTGGTGGGGGGGGGGGAGCTGGAACTATCCAAAGTAGTGGCGGTAGCCTCATTCACAATTGGTGGGGGGGGGGGGAATACAAATAAGGGGGCTATGGAAGCATAAAGAAAGAGAAGAAAATGTGGAAAAGATGCATTGCCAGAGTAATCAGCAGTCAAAATTAGTGATGTGTCCGATTAAAAAAAAATTATATCAGAGAATATCATTTGTTTTTGAGACTCAGAGGTTAACAAGATGTCAAGATGGAGTCTTGACTTATTCGTTGCAGTGCAGGAAATTTGCCTGCGCAGGGATGTTATATTTCCCTCAAGATACTCTTATGTTAGTAGAGGCTACTAAATTTTTGCAACGTAGTTGCTTTAAACTACTAAAAGAATATAAACTGTCATACGGCATTTATCACATTTCAGGGAACTGTACAGCTGGTAAAAAATGACATATTTCCAGTGCCGCCACTATGAGCTGTTCTGGTCTTTATTTTGAAGGGACTCATGAAAGGAAATTTTGCTTGCAGCATTTTGAGTTGATGGAGATGACTAAGGAGTCTACTGCGACTGGGAAAAGGTACCATTTCAAGAACACATGCTAGTTTTGCATCAATTACCTCCTACATAGCTACACCATCACCACCATTCTCATTTACACTATTTCCTAACTACTACGTCTTGATAAAAGTTTCATTTTCCTAATCAGCTTCAGGACACCTCTGTATTGCAATCTCACTATATTCACATGGCATTGCATGATCTTGTTAAAGATAGACCCACACGATCTGTTGAAAAATAATGAGAACATATTTAATTAACAGCAAAATAATAATTTAAAGAAGGAAAAAGAGTTTAAACCTGACATTAAGTAGCTCGCTTAAAGTCAGATAATCAGCTCACAATTTCAAGTCATATAATGAACTCACAATTTCAAGTCATATAATGAACTCCCAATTTCAAGTCATATAATGAACTCCCAATTTCAAGTCATATAATGAACTCCCATTTCAAGTCATATAATGAACTCACAATTTCAAGTTATATAATGAACTCACAATTTCAAGTCATATAATGAACTCACAATTTCAAGTCATATAATGAACTCACAATTTCAAGTTATATAATGAACTCACAATTTCAAGTCATATAATGAACTCACAATTTCAAGTTATATAATGAACTCACAATTTCAAGTCATATAATGAACTCACAATTTCAAGTCTTATAATGAAATCACAATTTCAAGTCATATAATGAACTCACAATTTCAAGTCATATAATGAACTCACAATTTCAAGTCATAAAATGAACTCACAATTTCAAGTCATATAATGAACTCACAATTTCAAGTCATATAATGAAATCACAATTTCAAGTCATATAATGAACTCACAATTTCAAGTCATATAATGAACTCACAATTTCAAGTCATATAATGAACTCACAATTGCAAGTCATATAATGAACTCACAATTTCAAGTCATATAATGAACTCACAATTTCAAGTCATATAATGAACTCACAATTTCAAGTCATATAATGAACTCACAATTTCAAGTCATATAATGAACTCACAATTTCAAGTCATATAATTGTGTTCCAAACAGAAAAATAATTTCAACGTTAAAATAGTTAAATGATTCTAATATTTTTACTTACAAAAATGTATCATATCTGCCTGTATAATCTAGTGCCAGGACTCTATCCTCCTCTCCACTTCTTCTAGTCTCAACAACACCGAGTTCTTGATCTCCTTTTTGTTAAAATTCTAGAGTGTTTCTTCATCATACACTGTTGTTTGTCACTTATACTTTAGTTGATTTGCTCATTTGTGTCTTTCCAGGAAGATAAAATATATATGCTTTTTCTATTTTACAGTCAAAGAGATTCACTATCATCAAGTACCATGCCTGCTGGCGTAGGTGATCATGTCTCTACACAACTTTCATTATTTATCATTTCTATTGTTGACGTTTTCTTTTCTCTTTGCATCCCTCTATCTCTTTGTCCCTCAAGTTTCATAGTTGTTACAATATATTTCAGCTGTTTCCTTCTCGTAACATGGCCAAAAAATGATGATTGTTTCCTCAAAGTGTTTAGTGGAAGTTTTATCTTAAAATGTAAAAACTGTTGTGCTTGTTTCTTTCTTCACTCCCTCTTGTACCTGTTCAGGTGATCTGGTGCTCAACCTTTTTGACAGCTTCAACAATGTCATCATTGACTATTGATGTTGTTGTTTTAGTGGGTTTTTTTTTTACATTGTCTGTCCTTCTTACTCTGGGGTCTGTTTCTTGCTTTTCTCCCGCCACCTCTTTTAATATATGTTTTGCGTGGTGAGGGATCACATGGCATTCTTTTTAGACAGACAAACCAGTTTATTTGTTTTCTCTGTATGTAGTTTAGGATTGGTTCAATGTCTACTCACTCTTATATCATTTCTGATTCTGTCTTTTGTTTCCTCTGTATGTAGTTTAGGGTTGGTTCAATGCCTACTCACTCTTAAATCATTTCTGATTCTGTCTTATGTTTCCTCTGTATGTAGTTTAGGATTGGTTCAGTGCCTACTCTTTCACTTATAATATCATTTCTGATTCCGTCTTTTCAGTTCACTCTAAGCTGACCAATAAAATTGAACATAGCAAACCCCCCCCCCCCCCCCAGAAGCACTCAGATTTGTCAAACTTTGATATTATTGTTACAAGCATTAACCACTAAAATAGTATTCATACATATTTTTTTTTTACTTTAGATAAAAATTACACTTTTTATGTCTTGTGTCACAAATTTAAACCACTCCCATAAAATATACATTTTACGAATGAGTGGAATGTAATAGGCTCAGGACATCTTCATCCACAAATGTTACAAAATATCCAAGATTATAATTACAATTCCTCTTTGAGATGAAATTAGCTTCAGCATAAATCACTTTCTTTCATCCATGTAGTGCCGTCTCCACATCAAAGGTTGGCTACCATGGAGCACCATTTTACTCTGTCTTTTGTTACTTCTTCTTTTTCTTCTTTCCTTCCTCATTTGCCTTTCAGCGTCGAGGGGAGATATAAATTTGCGGTCTTTTGCTCTTCTGTTCGCCTCTGCTGCTGCTATGTTTGCTAGTGCTTCTAATGTTCCATTGATCCATCTTTTTCGTAGTCGACCCTTGGGTCTGGTGGTCTCACAACGTTTGTTGAAGGCTCGTTGTGTTGTGTTTTGATCTTTCTGCCTGGCCAAACCATTTTATCGGTTGTTTCCTTATATATTCTATGGCGGGGCTATTCTTAGCTTTTTTTCTCAGTTTTGTTACCTGATGGTGCATTTTTTCATAGGTTCACCTGTCCATCTTTTCATGCTACCAGTCCAGTTTAGTTTAGGTCTGCCTCTGCCTTGTCTACCTTGTACCTTACCTTCTAAGATACTTTCACTAGGGGATTGTGCCTCTTCACATGTCCCAATAATTTCAGTTGTGGTTTTTTAGTTGTGTTAAGTGAGAAAGAGAGTGTGCTATATAGAGTCAATTCTGATCTATGGAAAAGAATTGTGGACAGTAAACAAACAAATGAAAAGACGATTAGAGGCCACAGAGATGGGATTTCTCAGAAGAATGTTGAAAGTTCCCTGGACAGCTTAAAAGACCAATGAGAAAATTCTCAAAGGGGCCAATACAAGAAGGGAGCTCCTAAAAAACATCACAAAGAAACAATCAACATTTTTCGGGCACCTCACGAGAAAAGGAAAGTTGGAATACTTGGTTACAACTGGCAAAATACAAGGAAAGAGAGATTGCGGACAACAAAGAGAGAAAATACTAGATAGCTTGGTGTCATGGCATGGAAAACAGTCAACAACAGAACTGATACGATGCACTGTAGATAGAAGATTGTGGAAGGACATGATTGCCTACGCCAACCGGTATGGCACATGATGACGATAAGTAGTTCTTATTTCCTTCTCAGTTGATTTCTAACTTCCTTGTTTGTCTTATATTCTTTCCACCAAATTCTCACATTTTTTCACTATACTTCCGCATTTCAAAGGCTTCAATTTTCTGCTGTTTTCTTATTTAATGTCCATGTTTCCATTAGTAAGAAATTCATTAACACAAAACATTGGTCCGTAGATACAACACTACAGACAAAACTATATCTATCTATCTGTCTGTTAACCTTTCGAGCCGTAGCCGGCCCATAGGGCGTAGACCAAGATACTCCTTCTCTTATCTGAATTTTTGTTCTAGCTGTTTTCAATTCTTTTAAAGATGTTTTATCAAATCTCGCCATTTGTCTCTGTTCTGTGCAAGCAGCTTTATCTCATTGAGGGAGCCGATTCTTGCTTCTCTTGCCTCTCTCATCAATGTTCTTCTCAGTGTCTCTCTGGGTCTTTCTCTTTTTCTCTTACCTGTTGTTTCGCACATGAGGGCTTGCTTTGCTATTCGGTTATTATCTCTTCTCATCACATGTCCAACATATGACCATCGTCTTTTCTTTATTACTGAAGATATTAGTGGTTGATTGGCGATTTCTCTAATTTCCTCGTTTGTTTTGAATTCGTTCAACTTTGTTGTTATATCTCTTGTTGTTTTTCCAGCTTACACACATGCGTAAGGGTTATTAGTACATTTGATTTTAATAGTCTAAAGTTTTGTGTTTGTGCTGATAAGTTTTGATTTCCACAACTTTTCAAGGCCTCTTAAAGACATTGCGGCTTTAGCTATTCTGATTCTAATTTCTTTGCTCGTATCCCCTTCTCGATCACTGTGACTTCCAAAACAAATAAAGTGATCGATTTCTTCCACTGGTTTGTTTTCCATGTATATTTTGTCGTTTGTTGGAATTAAGCTTTTCATGACTTTAGTCTTTTCATGATTGATCTCAAGCCCAATTTTGCTGGCTATTGATGGTAGTTCATTTGTGTTTTCCTGCATCGTTTTTATCTGACTGGTGATGAGAACTATGTCATCAGCAAAGTCGAGGTCCTCCAAATGGTCTCCTTGTATCCATTCGATGCCTTTATTACCAGTGCAGCATTTCTTCATTATGAAGTCCATAACAACTCCAAATAACAAGGGCGATAAAATACATCCTTGTTTAACCCCAGTTTCTATTGGGAAACATTTGCTCAGTCCTTCCTCTGTTCGAACTGCACATGTGTAACTATCATACCTGTCTTTAATAATATTTATGATTTTTTGATGGTAAGTCATATTGCTTCAGAATTTTCCACAAAGAATCTCGATGAATACTGTCAAATGCTTTTTTGAAGTCGATGAAGTTAAGTACAAAAGGTTTTTGCTTTTCAATGTGTTCCTCCAATATACAAACTATATGAGCAACTTCAAAAATTACAAAAGACAGTAACATTTATACAGGAAACGACACTGCAGATATAGACAATACTTTAGGAGAACGAAAGATTGAAATATTCACACAAACAACTTACTGCAAGTATTTCCTTAGCTTGTAAACATTGCATATTCTGAACATAACAGAAACCAGTCAAATCAGCGACATGATCATCGGCAAATAAAAGATATGGACACAAAAGGCACAGATATTTTGCTGATGCTGTTTAGCATTCCAAAGCCTCCAAATTCCAAATACATGGAGACATTATAGCCTCTGTCTGTCAATCGAGCAATTTCTTTACCGTCTGATTCTTGTAGAAATACAGCAACACTATGTGGTTCTGCAATGAATACAAGTGATTGTTACATGAAATTAACACAATATAAAATGTAAATACTTTGTTACATAACATTCACAAATTATTATGTAACTTGTTTTATCTGTCCATTTTTCTTCTAGCTTTTATGTAACTTGTTTTATCTGTCCATTTTTCTTCTAGCTTTTATGTAACTTGTTTTATCTGTCCATTTTTCTTCTAGCTTTTATGTAACTTGTTTTATCTGTCCATTTTTCTTCTAGCTTTTATGTAACTTGTTTTATCTGTCCATTTTTCTTCTAGCTTTTATGTAACTTGTTTTATCTGTCCATTTTTCTTCTAGCTTTTATGTAACTTGTTTTATCTGTCCATTTTTCTTCTAGCTTTTATGTAACTTGTTTTATCTGTCCATTTTTCTTCTAGCTTTTATGTAACTTGTTTTATCTGTCCATTTTTCTTCTAGCTTTTATGTAACTTGTTTTATCTGTCCATTTTTCTTCTAGCTTTGACTTTATTTCTGTTTAAAACGTTATGCTGCTTTGTAACAATGTATCATAGAGCATGAACGAATAGGATGACTCTAGAACGAAAAAAGTATAATGGACACGATTAATGTAGAATTAATATGATTGGTCAGAAACAACATGTGACCAAGGGGTATAAACTTAGGAGAGTGCTCTGTGCACACTGTGAGCTGTGCGTTGATTCCGTTTTGATCGTGTTTCGATATATCAATTGCTTACTATGAATGACGGAGAACATATGGCTGTGTTCACTTTCTGTGCAGTTTCGCCTTATGCCTTTTGGCACATGCTGAGACTGCTATGATGGGGACTGCAGCTACGTTTCTTTGTTTAGTAGATGAGATAGTAATTCGGATGATTCACTGGCATTGGCAGTTGAGCAATTATGGATGTTAATTCATTTGCAGTTTTTTTTAATAAGAAAGTGGATTCGGGATCTGTATGTATGCAATGGGCAGAGTCATTGCAGAAGTAAAAAAAATATGTAAGGTCACCTTTGTCTACGTCCCAGGACATGCGTGAGTATGGGAAAATGAAAGAGCGGACAGGTTGGCTAACTGCGATATTGTTGAGGACGGTCAACCAATGGATCGGACAGACATCATCAGTGCCCGCCGGGAAGTGGGAAGTGACACAGGACTTCGACATCCATGAGTCCACGTCACTCCTTTGGATGAAAGAGATGGGAGTCAAGATGGGCACAGCCAGAAACGAGAAACTTAGTGGGCGTGTAAGAAGACTTATCAACCAACACAGAACTGGAGTCGTCAGTTGCTGGACACTTCGAGACTTGCTGAGAAGGGGATCTGAGCACCTATGGACATGTTTGGAGTGCAATGATGATGACCCGCTAATAACTCAATAACTCGTTTGTAGTGATATCGGGGCCTTCCATAACCATAGGGCACACAAAGATAATAAAATAAAGCCGGTCATGCTGCAATTTTTTGTTGCCTGCAATGGGCATGAGCCCAAAGTAGTTTTCACTTTCATTTTTAGATGGCAATTGTGGTCTAATATAACATAGAAGACTTAGTCTGAGGTTGAACGGATTGTGCCGCACCAAGAAGTAGACAAAACCTACAAGACGACAACAAGCATGCAGGGATTCTGTTGATAATTCATTCAGAATTAATAAATATATTTTTATTGTGATTCTAAGATGATTCCAGCTATTCTTATAATTAAATGATGTCAATGAAGTCATAGAGCATATAAATGGTAACGGAATAGATGATGGTAATGAAGATTGTGATCAGCTAGAATCATTCAAGAACTGGAGAAGTTAGACAGAGAATGTTCCCAGACAAGAATAGCAGTTGTTTGACAATGTCCAACATTTTATGCACTTGAATATTTAGAGTAGAATTGCTGACAGTCTCATGGTGTTTACAGTATAATATATACATTCATTCAAAACAATTAAAAAAAAAGAGTTCTTAAATGCTACGTAGAGCTAGTCTTAACATATGGATGTGAATCATGGACAATAGGACAACAAACAAGAAAATCATTGGAGGCTGTAAAAATGTGGTTTTACAGAAGAGTGTTGAGAATATCATGGACAGCTAAGAAGAGTAATGAAAACGTTCTGAGGGAGGCCATGATAAGAAGAGAACTAATACCTAATATTATGAAGAAACAATCACCATTTTTTTTTGGTCGTGTAATAAGAAGAGATATATAGAGACAATGGCTGCGATCTCTGACTAGCAAAGTCACTGTCAAGAAGGAAAGGAATGGCAAACTACCTTCTTATATTGCCTATAATAATTATGTTAAAACACAACTTAATATCTAGAGGAAAGTTGGAATACTTGGTTACAATTACAACTGGCAAAATAAAAGGAAAGAGAGATCGTGGACAACAATGAGAGAAAATACTGGATAACTTGGTGTCATGGCATGGAAAATAGTCAACAACAGAACTGATACGATGCACTGTGGATAGAAGATTGTGGAAGGACTTGATCGCCTACGCCAACCGGTATGGCACATGATGATGATAATGAATGAGAAGGGAGCAGTTGGAATATATTGTGACAAATGGGAAAGTTGAGGGATAAAGAGATAGAAGGAAGCATAGAGAAAAGACACCAGACATTTTAAGAGAATGGCGTGACAGAAGGTCAACAACAGAAATGATAAATAACTGTCGAGATCGAAAATTGTGGAGAGACATGATCACCTATGCCAGCAGGCCCGGTACTTAATGAAGATGATGATATACATTGTAAAAGGGATATATACATAATAATATATTTGTAAGCATTACCATGTCATATGACTTTGAGTATTTATTTTCCAAACAATATATGGCCCAATTTATAATAGCCAAGCAATATGTGACCCCATTTATAATAGCTAAGCAATATGTGACCCCATTTATAATAGCCAAGCAATATATGACCCCATTTATAATAGCCAAGCAATATATGACCCCATTTAGAATAGCCAAGCAATATATGACCCCATTTAGAATAGCCAAGCAATATATGACCCCATTTATAATAGCCAAGCAATATATGACCCCATTTAGAATAGCCAAGCAATATATGACCCCATTTATAATAAAGGTAAAGGTAAAGGTAAAGGTAAAGTACGAGATTTGAACCGGCGTCTTAGCACGCGAGTTTCCACCCATATGTGCTCGGCCGCCTATCCAGAAATGTTCGGAGATTTCTGTATAGTGTCGCTTCAAGCATCGAAACTCAGATGCGAAGCAACATTTCTCACCTTCCCAGGGTAATACCCTGGTACCCATTTCTGCCAACGGCTGGGTCGACCGTGGGGGTATTTTTTTTTCCAACCACGAGTACAATTCACACTGCTCCCAGCGGGAATCGAACACGGGTTGTCCGAACGTCGGTAGTCCATTCGGGTTTATAATAACCAAGCAATATGTGCCCCCATTTATAATAGCCAAGCAATATATTACCCAATTTATAATAACCAAGCAATATATGATCCAATTTATAATAACCAAGCAATATATTACCCAATTTATAATAACCAAGCAATACATGACCACATTTATGATAGCCAAGCAATCTGTAATCCAATTATAATAAGCAAGCAATCTGTAATCCAATTTATAATAAGCAAGCAATATGTGACCTCATTTATAATAAACAAGCAATATGTACCCCCATTTATAATAAACAAGCAATATGTACCCCCATTTATAATAACCAAGCAATAAATGACCCCATTTATAATAGCCAAGTATTGGATTTGTATTTTTGTTTGCTTATTTACTGCTTCCCATTCTATCAACGCTTTCTACACTTCCCTTTATAACGCAATAGTCACCACATTACTGTGCTGTTCCCCTGGTAATAAAATAATCTCTCCTGTGTTTTGATCAATCCTTCTTGTGAGGCATTGTTTGTGGATACATCTGCTTTTCTTACTAAGCACTCTGGATCAACCAGACTCCTTTTCTACCTTTAAATTCCTCAGTCTTTCAAAGTATACATCCTTGTCCCATCTATCTTCCTCCTCTTCTCTTAAGTAGTGAAAAACAAACTTGGCGATGTCCTCTTTGTCCAGAGTCAGGCCACACTCAGTGTCAGAACTGCTAGCGAGTTTATCGACTATTTCATTGCCATGTACACACCAGCGTGCCCTGGACAGTACACACAGGTTAACGTGCTCGCTTTAAAGCCACCTAAGAGCTGCATCCACTTCTGCTGCAAAGACTGTCTGTCAATCTTCTGTAGCATACTTTGTAAGTCCGTCACAAAAGACTGTCAATCTTCTGTAGCATACTTTGCAAGTCCGTCACAAAAGACTGTCAATCTTCTGTAGCATACTTTGCAAGTCCGTCACAAAAGACTGTCAATCTTCTGTAGCATACGTTGTGAGTCCGTCACAAAAGACTGTCAATCTTCTGTAGCATACTTTGTAAGTCCGTCACAAAAGACTGTCAATCTTCTGTAGCATACTTTGCAAGTCCGTCACAAAAGACTGTCAATCTTCTGTAGCATACGTTGTGAGTCCGTCACAAAAGACTGTCAATCTTCTGTAGCATACATTGTAAGTCCGTCACAAAAGACTGTCTGTCAATCTTCTGTAGCATACTTTGCAAGTCCGTCACAAAAGACTGTCAATCTTCTGTAGCATACATTGTAAGTCCGTCACAAAAGACTGTCAATCTTCTGTAGCATACATTGTAAGTCCGTCACAAAAGACTGTCAATCTTCTGTAGCATACATTGTAAGTCCGTCACAAAAGACTGTCAATCTTCTGTAGCATACTTTGTAGGTTCGTCACAAAAGACTGTCAATCTTCTGTAGCATACATTGTAAGTCCGTCACAAAAGACTGTCAATCTTCTGTAGCATACTTTGCAAGTCCGTCACAAAAGACTGTCAATCTTCTGTAGCATACTTTGTAAGTCCGTCACAAAAGACTGTCAATCTTCTGTAGCATACTTTGCAAGTCCGTCACAAAAGACTGTCAATCTTCTGTAGCATACATTGTAAGTCCGTCACAAAAGACTGTCAATCTTCTGTAGCATACTTTGCAAGTCCGTCACAAAAGACTGTCAATCTTCTGTAGCATACTTTGTAAGTCCGTCACAAAAGACTGTCAATCTTCTGTAGCATACATTGTGAGTTCGTCACAAAAGACTGTCAATCTTCTGTAGCATACTTTGCAAGTCCGTCACAAAAGACTGTCAATCTTCTGTAGCATACTTTGTAAGTCCGTCACAAAAGACTGTCAATCTTCTGTAGCATACATTGTGAGTTCGTCACAAAAGACTGTCAATCTTCTGTAGCATACTTTGCAAGTCCGTCACAAAAGACTGTCAATCTTCTGTAGCATACTTTCTAAGTCCGTCACAAAAGACTGTCAATCTTCTGTAGCATACATTGTAAGTCCGTCACAAAAGACTGTCAATCTTCTGTAGCATACATTGTGAGTCCGTCACAAAAAAGACTGTCAATCTTCTGTAGCATACTTTGCAAGTCCGTCACAAAAGACTGTCAATCTTCTGTAGCATACTTTGTAAGTCCGTCACAAAAGACTGTCAATCTTCTGTAGCATACTTTCTAAGTCCGTCACAAAAGACTGTCAATCTTCTGTAGCATACATTGTGAGTCCGTCACAAAAGACTGTCAATTTTCTGTAGCATACATTGTAAGTCCGTCACAAAAGACTGTGTGATCCACGTTCCTTGTAACCAATCACGTTATCGCCACTGGTCAATTCAGAGGAAGTATGTTTACAGCACTTGGAAAAATGACAAACAATCAACAACAGAAGCAAGACCGAACCTACTCTATAATAATATTCATTTATTATTATTTGTCTCCAGTCTAAACCACTGAAAACTACTATTCGTGCTGTTTCGTCCTAAATGTATGTCTGCAACGCAAGTATTCAGCCCTACCCTATCCTGGAGATACTTGTCTTAATAGGGAAAATACAGATACACAATTTATTCTCGAGTTGTGATCGCAGCCCTATGCTATAGTCATGAGTACACCTGTGTGAAAGACATCGACAATGATGGCTAATTTTTTTTAGTTAGCTGAGATGGCAGTGTTCCCTAACGTTTGGCTTTTCGTGGCAAGGCGCCGTGTCAAGGAGTATGGGTTCGACCCTGCTTCGGACCATATATTGTTCTTTGTTTTTTTTTCCTGTTGTTGATTATTTGTCATCTTTTCCGAGTGCTGTAAACATACCTCTTCCTCGGAATTGATTCGCTGATTATCGCTTCGGATGTATCTCTCTATAATCATCATCATCGAGTGCCGTCTCCGCAACGAAGGTTGGCTACCATGAAGCGCCATTCTGCTGTCTCTTGCTTTGATGGTGCAGGTTGTCATAGACTGATTTGTCCATCTTTTGATGTTACTCGTCCATGTTATTCTTGGTCTGCCACTGCCTCTTTTACCTTGTATTTTCCCCTCCAGGATTACTTTTAGTAGTCTGTTGTGTCTTTTAACATGGCCCAAAAATCGCATTTGTCTTGTTTGAATTGTGCTTAGTAGTTCTGTTTTTCATTTTTAGTTGTTTTAAGACTTCATCATTTGTTTTCTTTTCTTTCCATCCAATTATACCTATTTTTCTATATATCCACATTTCAAAGGCTTCAATTCTCTGTTCTGTTTTCTTGTCTAATTTCCATGTTTCTGCACCATATAGGAATATTGAGAATATGTAACATTTTGCTATTCTTAGTTTCAGCCCTGGTGTTATTTGTTTTGATGTTAGTACGTTCTTCATGACATTAAAATTACTTTTTGCCATTCCTACACTTTTGTTTTATTTCAGTTGTACATTTTCCATCACTGGTTATAGTATGTCCAAGGTAGTTGTAGGTCTGAACTGTCTCCAGGTCTATTCCTTCAATTTTGATATCCACTTGTGGGTTTTGAGTATTTTCTTTGTTTATGATCATAGTTTTAGTCTTTTTGATATTCATATCTAGTCCATATTTTGTGCTTGTTTATTTCATTAAGTAATTGTTGCAGATCTTTAGGAATCTCTGCTTGTAGTACAGTATCGTCAGCATAACTTAGATTATTATCTTTCCATTAATTTGTAGGCCTGACATCTCTATGATGTTTTTAAAGATATGCTCAGTGTATAGTTTGAACAAGTTTGGTGAGGACGCATCCCTGTCTTACTACTCTTTTTATATCAATGGGTGTAGAGTTCTCTTTGTTAGATTTTATTATTGCTGTTTGCTCCCCCCCCCCCTCTATAATAATATTCATTTAATATTATTTGTCTCTATCGCCGCTTCTATCTCCACTATCATGCTGAGCACTGTAATGTCACAATTTCCCGATTCCCCACACACTTTCTTACCATGCACGTTAGCCATAAAACCCCCAATCACTGCGCTGTCTGCAGTATACAGAACCTGGTGTCTAAATTATAGCGTCTTAAGGCGATGACACTTTTTCTATGGATTCCCTTATTATGCCATGTTGACATGCAAGGTTTCTGTTTTTGAGATCGTGGTTCTGCCCTATGTGCCGTCTTCGACTCGAAAGGACAATAAATAGATAGATAGCTCTGATGGCCCAGTTATGACACTCCCTGCTGAGCAGAATGACTACTTTTGTTAGCTTTTTTCCCCCCGACTATTACTTCTACTCAATCCTTGCCAGCCCTAATGTCACTTACATACTCTCCTTTATGGACACTTCTGCCTTGGTCGTCCAGGATATTGCATGCCTGCCCTATGTCGCACATAATTCCGAATGCTATGGGGTACTAATTAATGTCTTATCACGTTCAAATAAGCCTGTATCTGAGCAGACTTAAATCGCAGTCTGTGCTAGATGGTGTACGATGACAGTTATGAGCCCGTTTGCGGCAGGGTGTTTTAAATGCAAACTTAGATCAACTTTACATGACTTCCGTCTCCAAGATGGCGGATTTAGTCCACGTCCTCTCGATCGCTGCAGAAAATGCACCCAGGGTCTGATTAATTTCGGATCTTCATTGCACTTTTCTGCGTTAAAGTCAAAATGATGATATGCTTTATACATCTGTGTCGCTAAAGCGAGGTCGTAAGCGACGACAGTCTGTTTTTGATGAATCAAGTGTTGTGAGTGAGACCTTCCACCGTCTAGACTTGATCTGTGTTTTACGTTGCATTGGTGCTGTTCATGACTGTTGTTGAAATTCTTTGACGAGGGTTATTTCCATGTTACACATTAATGTAAACTACTTCGTCAGCCGCAGATTTGTCTTTCTGGGGAATTTGCTTCGTGTTTTATTTGTCGTAGGCTGCTTACACTTGAGTAATCAGACAGAAATCTAAAGGGATCGAGATTATTTTGTTCGGCGACATTGTTGTGTGCTACGTCATCGTAATGGTTCCCTAGACCGGCCGTGCGCTAATCTTACGGTCTGCTGTTTGATGTGCGACCGGGAAAATTTGACGTCTGACTATGTGTGTATATGTTCGGAATTGGAGTCATCAACGATGGCCTAATATCATCAAGTGCTACGACGATCATCATTTTCAAGAGGACGTGAATTACCGGTATATGGGGATAGGCGGCGGGAACAGTTGGAGGCTGTGCATGAAAAGTGTTGCTTGTTGCAGTTTCCTCATATTACAAGTCGCATGTCTGTGTTAGTCACCTCTAGTGACTCGGGCAGACGGTGCTCGTAAACCTGGGAAGGCCGACCATCTAAGGGCAGAATCCCCCTACAGAAAAGATCATCTGCTGCCTTGCAGGTAGATTGGGGATAATCAAAGGCTAAGGAAAGCAAACCTGAACAAAATGCTGGCTGAAATCGGATGCACTGGCGCAGAAAACAGTACAACGTTTTAACAGGTATTCAATCGGAGTGGATCTAACAGGCTTAAACAGACAGCTGTCTTCGTGCGAGAGTCTGGAGTCCTACTCTGATTGAGTCCTGATCGTATATATATATATATATAATATATATATATATATATATATATATTAATATATATATATATATATATATATATATATATATAGAGAGAGAGAGAGAGAGAGAGAGAGAGAGAGATCAACTTTACATTAAATGTAATTACTTACCATTTCTATGATACATTATCGTTTTAGAAATACGAGGTACATCATTATAAATAGCTATTGCAGAAGCATTGTGTACTTTTGTTGCTATTCTTATTTTAGTAGCAAAAGAGCACTCTCCTCTTTCTACTAAAGCAATCCAACTTTCCGATGGGAACTTCTCATTACTGTAGTTAGTACATCCATAATGATTTCTTGCTGCTGGTATTCCGGACTTATTCAAAACGTCATAAGTCACGACGTGCATGACTACCCCAGAAACGTTCGAATCAACACTATGCTTTCCATACATTCCTTCAAACGTCTTATTATGTGTTTTTGTCTCATTGTCTCTATATGTAATGCTGACCTTCACAATTCGAAAAGTAGCATCCCATTGAGACGAATTTGAATTAATAATTTCCTGATCTGAACGAGCGCACGAAAGCATCATTGTCAATACAACCAGGAAAACTACGCCCCTACCGTGACCTGAGAACCATCTTGAGCTTGAAAGTTCCCGCAAAATTAAGTTCGTTGCCATAACTGTAGAACTTTAGTGTGGGAATGATTTCGTTGAATAAAAGATTAACAGGTGAAGAATTTCAACAAATTATAAATCACACGTTGTTCCTACTTTAAAAAAAATATAGCACGTCCCTGCTAAATTGTTGATGTCAATGAAACAAAACGACGATCCCGCATCCGTCTCCACATTAATAGAATCTAATTGTTGTGATACTTTTTGTTAACGAAGTTACAAAAACAAGCGAAAACGTCATCAACGAGTTGACGCCCCCTGTAATCAAATAATGTCAACATCACCCAGACAACAGCGAAGTTGAGGTCACCACGCATGTCAAAGTTCCACTGAGTTTCCCTTTGCCAAAGGTCTCAATTTTGAGGCCTGAGATACTATCTGAAACAAAATATCTTAATTGATACAAATGTCAGGAAATTTGATAATTTTTTAAAAAAATTGTTTGTATCCCTGTCTTTTAAACAGAGAAAGCTTGCTAGTATATCATCATCATCATGGTGCGCCATACCAGTTGAGTAGGCGATCATGTCTTTTCACAATCTTCTATCCACCGTGAATCGTATCAGTTCTGCTATTCTCACAAAATTAGAGCTGGAGGTTGTCAGCGACCCACAGCTGATGGCTTGCGCCAGGATCAGTGAACCAGAACCATCCAAACATTGCTCCACCTCTCCGTGGTGCCTCTAGTAACAGACTAACCTGTCTAGTCTGGCCAAGAGAGTAGGGATCGAAGAGGGAAGACAACCCGGTGCTCAAAAATGTCATGCTGAAGTCGGATGTGTTGGGTCGAAAGGCGCAAATATCACAGTTATACTGTAAACCACAACACGACGTAGACAAGCCCACTTAACGTCCTTTTAAGGGTGGATGACGAAGAGGTACACTCCTTTAGTCATCGAGCGAACACACGCAAGCAAGCAACATCAGTTCTGCTATTGACTATTTTCCATGACATGACACCAAGCGATGCAGTATTTTCTCATAATTTAAAAATATAGTATTCAAGTATAGCTAGTATTTCAAGTATGAACAAAATCTATTTTTGTTCGGATTACAATGATGATGACCCGCAAATAACTCAGTAACAAATTATATTGTTGTTCGGATTACAATGATGATGACCCGCAAATAACTCAGTAACAAATTATATTGTTGTTCGGATTACAATGATGATGACCCACAAATAACTCAGTAACAAATTATATTGTTGTTCGGATTACAATGATGATGACCCGCAAATAACTCAATAACAAATTATATTGTTGTTCGGATTACAATGATGATGACCCACAAATAACTCAGTAACAAATTATATTGTTGTTCGGATTACAATGATGATGACCCACAAATAACTCAATAACAAATTATATTGTTGTTCGGATTACAATGATGATGACCCACAAATAACTCAGTAACAAATTATATTGTTGTTCGGAGTGCAATGACGATGACCCGCAAATAACTCAGTAACAAATTATATTGTTGTTCGGAGTGCAATGACGATGACCCGCAAATAACTCAGTAACAAATTCTATTTCTAACTCATTCTGCTCCTGCAATCAAAATAGTAAAGATAATATATCATATTATTGGTCGTTTCAAATCTAAATGTTCACGATTAACATGAAATATCTCCTCTTTCCCTGCACTTACAAACTTGATTTTTTGCATCTGGCCTTGTTTTTCCAAGGTCCCACCGATTTCACAAAATTTAATGATGTAGGAAGTACGCTTCATCATGAAGCAGCACTTTCCTTTGATCTCAGTGAATTTACGGATCTTTTTGCTCCTGGAGAAAATAATTTACCGTACATTAATGGAAATCAGCTTCTCGACATAGGCGTCTCTACACAACTTGAAAGTTGGAGGCGTTTATCAACTGTTTACTTTCTATTGTTTACTTTCTTTAAAATACTATGAGAATGTCAATGTTATAGCCTTTACAGACGGTCTAAAACAAATCAGCGTATAAACAGTTCCATTAATGAAAACTATTTAAACAATATACAACAAAGAATACATTTTTAAAAAATTAATTATCCGTTGCGAGCGATAACGAGCATGACATATCAAGCAAAGTTATTGTTTATGGGTACGCTTGTGACTAAAGAGTCCGATGTAAGCACGGGATCCTCTTCACTGTAAAGAGCTACATTGTTCGTTTTATGTCTTTCCATGTGACTTTCATTATTTTACGTAAACAAGACATATGAAAGTGATTTAGTTTCTTTGCATGCCTGCAGTACACATATCAAGAATCTTTACATTTTCAAAACGTTATCAACTTTAGCTAAAGATTGATCATGCGGACATATAAAAACGTCCATTATTATTTCATTTATTCTGAATCAGAGGAGTCTAACATATTGATTACTAATCTGGGCTGAACGAACGATAGTCCATCTTTTTTCCAATAGTCATTTTCTTCTTTTAAGACATGATCTTCACATTTGCACCAAAAATCTTTGTCAATCTGTGATAGAGCAGCATATGTCAGTCCTTTTATATCGCATAGTTTAAAACTTGTATTCTCAGCTGCCACCTGCCCTTTAATTGTTGCCCAAACGAGTTCAATGGGGTTTAATTGTGGATGATAAGGGGGCAGTCTCAAGCACGTATGACCATGCTGTTGAATGATTTTGTCTATTTGGAATACTTTGGTCTTTTGCGATTTCTTAACAAGTGACAGTAATTCAGGTTTCAAAAATCCCTCGTTAAATGGAATTCCTTCCTTTCTTAGCCAAATCTTTATAACATCTTTTGTACTGGTAGATGTAGGAATTTTGTCTTCTTCTGCCACAGCGTTGTGGTACGACGCGTTGTCCATTACCAGACATGATGGTCTGTCTAGAATTGGAAGAAGAGTATTTTCAATCCACTCTCTAAATATATGGCCATTCATCTCGGTGTGATAGTCCCTGTTGTCAGTATAATTAGAGGTGAATATAAGTTCTGCATTTTTCACCAACCCTTCTTTTCGGCTGCCTGCATGTGCCATTATAATACGCTGTCCTTTTCCAGTGGGTACACATCTTTTAATACTTCCATCTGATAACTGCCATTCCTTTGCACTTGTGTGGTGAGAATTTATCCAAGATTCATCTAGAAATACAATATCATAACCTTGGTTACGCATTTCCCGTACTTCACGTAAATATTTACTCCTCATAGAAACTAAGTGCGGCTTCTCGCAGATGACATTTCTACCACTATCGTACTTTCTAAACGTAAAACCGATGCTTCTAACAGTTCTCCATAATGTTGTTTTCGACACAACAATGTCATTTTCTGCTCTCAGTCGAATTTTCAGTTTTCTTAAAGTCACAGTTTCTTTGGAATCGAACATTTTACAAATTGCTCTTCTAATCACTTCCTTGTCAAAACTATCTACTACTTTCTTTCTTCCTAGCGTCCTAGTCTTGATTGAACTGGACACTCCGTTAGCTTTAAGCACTTGTTTGAAAAAGCGTTTGCTTATACCCAATGCGTGAATAGTTCTCTTTTCTGGCTTTGAGATGCTTCGATACAGTTTTCCACGCTTAGCTTCTATGCAAAAATATTTATACACCTTTATTGCCACTGATTGCAATGTAAGGAACTTTACTTTTATACCCATTGACTAACAGATCACAAATTTAACGAATTTACCCAATAATTAGGATACGCCGTTGCACATAAATCACAACAAAACGACAGGAAATGGGATGCACCGGATATAAAATTATAACTATGACGCGTTTTATGTGTTTTTTAGTGCTTAAAACAGGGAAATTGGCGCGCATTACGTTCAAGATGACAAGTCCGTGTGTGCTCACTCATATGAAGCGGTAATTCCTCCAAATATATGGTTTGACCAAAATGCCTTAAATTTGTATACTTCAAATAAAGAATATTTAAAACTATACGTTTGTTGGTGAGGAAATGAATGTACTTCTTGGGACCAAAAAATCACAAGACCATATGCAAAATTTCAGCATTATCAATCAATTGGTTGCAGAGATATGGAATTTTAAACACCTTCAAAATATTTTGAAACGACCAATAGCAGCTACACACAAGAATTAAGAACGTCAGCAATATTCATTGAAACCAATTCCACAGAAACAATTGTATTTTTACACTCAGTGCTAGCTAAAATAGAATTTTCTCTGAATAGCAAGAAAACAGAAGTAATTGTCATATTGAAGAAACAATATCACACACACACACACACACACACACACACACACACACACACACACACACACACACGCACACACACACACACACAAACAGATAAATCTGAAACAAGTGCAACGTTTCAAATACTTGGGCACAATAATAACATCAGATAGAAGATACACAACAGAAATAAAAAGCAGAATAGTTCAGGCCAAAATAGGATTTCAAAAAATGATAAATATCTTATGCAACAAATCTATGTCAATAAAAATGAGAAAGAGCTCATTGGTGCTATATAGAACCAACTCTGATCTATTGGAAGCGAATGAGGGACAGTAGACAAACAAATAAAAAGACCAATAACCAATAACTGTCTGAAAGTTCTCTAGACAGCTAAAAAGACCAACGAGGGCATTCTCAAAAAGGCCAAAACGAAAAGGGAGCTTCTAAAAACATTAAAAAGAAACAATCCATATTTTTTCGGGCACATTATGAGAAGTGAAAAGTTGGAATGTTTGGTTACAACTGGAAAAATAAGGGCAAAGAAAAATCGCGAACGACAAAAAGAGAAGATACTATAGATGTGTGGTGTCATGGCGTGGAAAAACAGTCAACAGAACTAGTAGGATGTACTGTGGATAGAAAATAGTGAAAGATGTCTACGCTAACCGGTATGACACATAATGATGATGATATTATTTAAATGGGACACAAAGGAAACGATCAAATTGTAGATTCAGTTGTCATTTGTGGCTACTGCTGTACACGTTTTGTCAGCAATTCATGTTGTATTCTCTGTTTTCAATATATATATATATATATATATATATATATATATATATATATATATATATATATATATATATATATATATATATGTATGTATATATTTGCGTTCGCCAGCTTTCACCTCTGACGAAGTCCCTAGAGACTAGGAACTGAATATTGCGTGTTGATCCAATTTTCCCTGGCAGCCGCGTGCTCAGGTGTCCCTCGCCGTACAGCCAGATAACTCCGTCTTCGGAGGTACTTATATTTTTTTCGTCGATGAGCAATTATGATTCAACTCGTTTCCCTGCTGAGACCAGGGGTGGATGCCGCAGAGAGAAATCATAAATAAATATCCCAACTGGTTCAGCCAGGATTTGAACTCACAACCTCTCTGTCTCAAGAGTAGTAGTGTTGGTGGCTGTTTACCCTACCTAAAAGTGCACGTACATGCACCGAAACTGCACGGTGACTTCCACCGTGCAGTGGTGCAGTGGTGCAAAAAAAAAAAAAATTACAGCCACCAACACTACTAGCTTTTTGTTGTTTTTTTGTTGGAATTTGATATGTAGGGGTGTCAAATATTATGTTTGAGGTATGCCTTGAGGTTAAATTTCATTTTTTTAATTTCAGGGGCGTATCCCACAAAAATGGTAAGGGTTGGGTAACAATTTCAAAAGTGATTTTTAAGTAAATTTTTGGTATGGGGATGTCTAAAATAAAGTTTTAGGTAAGCCTACGTGCTAAATTTACGATTTTCCACGAATTCAGGGGCGTAGCCACCAAAAATGGTCAGGGGGTAAAATCCTAAAAGTGGGTTTTAATGTATATTTTTGCTATGGGGATGTATAAAATAAAGTTTGGGGTATGCCTAGAGTGAAAATTTACGATTTTTACCGATTTTATGGGCGTATCCCTCAAAAGTGGTAAGGGGGTAACAATCATAAAAAGTGATTTTAAAGAAAATTGTTGGTATGGGGATGTCTAAAATAAAGTTTGGGGTATGCCTTGAGGTTAAATTTCATTTTTTTTTATCGATTTCAGGGGCGTATCCCACAAAAATGGTAAGGGGGTAACAATTTCAAAAGTGATTTTTAAGTAAATTTTTGGTATGGGGATGTTTAAAATAAAGTTTGAGGTATGCCTTGAGGTTAAATTTCAATTTTGTATCGATTTCATGGGCGTAACCCTCAAAAGTGATAAGGGGGTAAAATCCTAAAAGTGGTTGTTAATGTAAATTTTTGCAATGGGGATGTCTAAAATAAAGTTTGGGGTATGCCTAGAGTGAAAATTTACGATTTTTTACCGATTTTATGGGCGTATCCCTAAAAAATAATAAGGGGGTAAAATCCTAAAAGTGATTTTTAATGTAAATTTTTGCAATGGGGATGTCTAAAATAAAGTTTGGGGTATGCCTAGAGTGAAAATTTACGATTTTTACCGATTTTATGGGCGTATCCCTAAAAATAGTAAGGGGGTAACAATTTCAAAAGTGATTTATAAGTACATTTTTGCTATGGGGATGTCTAAAATAAAGTTTTTTGGACTTCGAATATAACTATCTGCTCGTTGTGTCTAACTAGTATGAGTATGGGAGTAGATTTTTATGGTTTTGAGGTCGACTTTTTGAGTATGAGCCTAAATTTGTGTGTTCTGGGGGTAAAATATTTGCGATGTGACCAAATTTTTTGGGCTTTAGAAATAACGATCGGTTCGATGTGTCTAACAATTATGACTATATGAGTAGCTTTTTGAAATTTTTAGGTCGACTTTTTTAATATGAGCCTACATTTTTGTATTCTGGGAGTAAAATGTTTGCGATTTGGTCTAACTTTTTTTTACTTTGGATATAACTATATGTTCGATGTGTTTAACAATTATGAGTATGGGAGTAGATTTGTAGAGTTTTAAGGTCGACTTTTTTGAATATGAGCCTAAATTTGTGTATTCTGGTGGTAAAATCTTAGTGATTTGGTCTAACATTTTGGACCTTGAATATAACTTCCTGCTCGTTGTATCTAACTATTTATGACTGTCATGGAACTCCTGGTATTGCATCAGGGGTCAAAACGTGTTCAAGTAACCCGCCACTTGTATTATTTCCTCCCACCTTTGACCCGCTAGGTGGATGTATCAGGGGCCGAATCGATTTAAAGTATCCCATGCGTCAGACTCGACAGCACTCCAAGTTGAAAATGAGGTCAGTTATCACGATAACAGTAATCATTTTCTTTGATTAGTTAATCCAGAGGTCAGTCATTTCGTTGTGGGTGTCCGATAGAAATCCTCTTCTCTGGTTGGTTAATCCAAAGGTCAGTCATTTCGTTGATGGGTGTCCGATAGAAATCCTCTTCTCTGATTGGTTAACCTAGATGTTAGTCGAGGGTGGAATAGTGTCGTCCAACTTTTATTTACCAGATTATATTTAAACTAGTCGGATGTGAGACTTCGTGTTATAAGCGCGATTGATTCACGGGAGTTTATTTTCATAGTACTGTTCAGTCTAGCGGTCTGTGTTGTAGTGGTATATTTTACGGTGTAAGTTGAATTTTTTTTTCTGTTTTTCTCTTATCTCATAACGATGTGGTAGGTTATCATTAAAGGAATTTCGGTTGTATTAATGGTGATGTGTATAAAGTACGTATGTTAAGCCTTGCCGAGTGTATTATTCCTTCGTTTTTCATATGTTTATCTTATTGGTTGTTTAAAAAGTAGATATTTCAAGTCTTTTTTGCAATTGATATTCAATGTTATTAATGTGTTACACTGGCGGTAAGGTAAAAATACGAATGAGGGCGGAACGCTAGGAGAGGTAAAGAGAGAGAGAGAGAGAGAGAGAGGAAGGAAGGTAGAATGGTAGGAGAGAAGTCTAGTAGGGGTTAGAAGAGAGAGAGAGCGAGAGAGAGAGAGAAGCATATGAGAAAGAAGGCGAGATGCTAGGTATAAATGGCGAGAATAATCAAGTGTTACAATAGGAGGGACGCTAAAAATATGAATGAGGGCGGGGGAGATAAAGGGAGAGGAGGAGGGTGGACTGATAGATTAGAAGTGTAAGAGAGGATAGGGGAGAAAGAGAGAGAGAGAGAGAGAAGGAAGGCGAGATGATAGGCATAAATGGAGAGAATGAGTAAGTGTTTCAATGGAGGGAAATCTAGGCTGGAATAGGAGAGAGAGAGAGAGAGAGAGAGAGAGAGAGAGAGAGAAATTTAGGGGAGCGAAGTAGAGCTAATGGGTTTAAATGGAGAGAATGAGTAAGTGTTACAATGGAGGGAAGTCTATGACGGAAGCTAAATGTACGATGGAGGGTGGAATGTTAGGAGAGAGAGAGAGAGAGAGAGAGAGAGAGAGAGAGAGAGAGGATGAAAGCTGGAATGATAGGAGAGACGTCTAGGAGTGAGAGAGAAGTCTAGTGAAAGAGAGAGATAGCGAGAGAGAGAGAGAGAGATGGAGAGGGAGAGAGAACGAGCGAGAATGATCGAGAGCGAAAGCGACAGCGATGGAGAGGGAGAGAGAGAGATAGCGAGAGAGAGAGATAGCGAACCACTATTACTGATGAGCAAGCGAGAGCTAGCACCTGCTTTCCTTCCTTTTCAAATCATTACAACACACTATTTATTTACAAGCGCGCACATACCGTGAGGCAGTGCGCATCATGAGGTCACCTATGCTCACCAAGGTCTCGCTGTCTTGGTCGATCCGTCTTGCTGCGTTTTTTTTCGTTTTTTTTCTATATAGAAAGTATACACGCAGAAAAGGTAAGGGGAGGGGGGCATTAACCGCTGCGTTTTTTCTATATAAAAAGTATACACGCAGCTGCGTTTTTTTCTATATAAAGTATACAAGCAGAAAAGGGGAGGGCATTAACCGCCACCTCTACTACTCTCAAGGCCGGCGTCTTGTCTTGAGTCCAACCAGTCCCCAAAAGTACCTATATAAGAACTATTTTTTCAGGTCGGGCAATTTGACCTGATACTGAATGCAGTAGATAGTACAACCTGCGGCTGTCCTGCTGCCTTGCAGGTGCACTCGGAGAATAAAAGGCTAAGGGAGGTTACCCAAACAAATCCTACTGTTTTGTGGGTGAGACTTTTTAGTCAAAGTCTAGCGGAGCCAACTATAATTAAACAAACCAACAGTAGGCAACAGAAAACCGCCGTCATAATTTCTTTGCATAATCATGTATCGCCAAATCATCATTTTTCGGCCATGTAATGAAAAGGGAACAGCTGGGATATATTGTAAGAACTGGGAAAATTGATGGACGAAGAGATAGAGGGAAGCACAGAGAAGGGATACTAGACAGCTTAAGAGAATGGCTTGGCAAAAGGTCAAGAACAGAAATGATAAATAACTGTCGAGGTCGAAAGTTGTGGAGTGACATAATCACCTACGCCAGCAGGCCCAGTACTTGATGATGATGATGATGATGATGATGATGATATAAGAATGTATCACTATCTTTGGGTTGATACAGTACAAGCAATGACGTCAACCCATGTGAAGTATTAATTAGCCCCAATGAAGTCTATCCATGTACATATCTAGTGTTTTGTTTTTCTTTGAGACAAAGACGTACATAGGACAGATATTCTAGACCCTTCATATCCATCAATCTTTGCTGTGGGGTGTCAGGTTTTGCATTGTAACTCGCCACATGTCCCTGTTCTGGACGAGGAGCTCAACCTCGTCATGGGAGTTAACGCCTGCTGGTGTTATCGCTCTACTTTGTGTTATATTTCTCTCACAGTTGTTTGTTTTCATCTCAAAGTGGCAATTTAGTTACAATCTTCGACATTTGTTAGTATTTACTGTTGAAGATATCATCATCAAGCACCGGGCCTGTTGCAAATGAAATGCTTTACAGAAGAATGTTGAGAATACCATGGGCAGCTAAGATGAGTAATCAAAATGTTATGAAAAAGACCAAAGCAAAAATAGAGCTAATTTCCAATATTAGGAAGAAACGATCATCATTTTTGACCATGTAATGAGAAGAGAACAACTGAAAAAATTGAGGGACAAAGAGATTGAGGGAAGCAAAGAGAAAATATACCAGACAGTTAAGTGAATGGCTTGGCAGAAGGTCAACAACAGAAATGATAAATAACTGCCGAGATCGAAAGTTGTGAAGAGACATGATCACCTACGCCAGCAGGCCCCAGTACTTGATGATGATGATGATCAGTGGCAACCAACTGTGCTCTAGGTCTACCTCTTTTATCTAGATCTCTAATTCCCATCTCAGAGCTAGCGTTGAGATTCTCTTGTTGTCTCTTCTTAATACAATATGCTTGTTTGCTTGCTTGCTTGCTTGCTTACGTTCGCCCGATGACTAAGGTATTCTAGAGTATTCTGGTAACCTAGAATATTCCTCTTCATCGTCCGCCCTTAATAAACGTTAAATGGGCGTGTCTGCGTTGTGTTGTCGTCTGCAGTATAACTGTTTTATTTGCGCCTTTCGACCCAACACATCCGACTTCAGCACGACATTTTTGAGTACCGGGTTGTCTTCCCTCTTCGATCCCTACTCGCTTGGCCAGACTAGACAGGTTAGTATATTACTAGAGGCACCGCGGAGAGGTGGAGCAGGGTCTGGATGGTTTTGGTTTACCGATCCTGGCGCAAGCCATCAGCTGTGGGTCGCTGACAACTTCCAGCTCTGGTGCTGGGAGGCGCGCCTTCGCCTCCTAATACAATATTACTTGAACATTAATTGTCATAGAGTGCCATCTCCACAACGAAGGTTGGCTACCATGGAGCGCCATTCTGCTCTGTCTCTTGCTTTGATGGTGCAGGTTGTCATAGGCTGATTTGTCCATCTTTTGATGTTACACGTTCATGTTAGTCTTGGTCTGTCTCTGCCTCTTTTACCTTGTATTTTCCCCTCCAAGATTACTTTTAGTAGGATGTTGTGTCTTTTAACATGGCCCAAAAATCGCATTTGTCTTGTTCTAATTGTGTTTAGTAGTTCTCTTTTCATTTTTACCTGTTTTAAGACTTCATCGTTTGTTTTCTTTTCTTTCCATCCAATTCTACCGATTCTTCTATAAATCCATATTTCAAAGGCTTCAGTTCTCTGTTATGTTTTCTTGTCTAGTGTCCATGTTTCTGCAAATATAGGAATGTTGAACAACATGAATGGAAACTTGCTCATTATGCTTGAGTTATTATTGAGTTACTTGTGGATCATCAACATTGCACTCCGAAGCTCAGATCCCTTCCTCAGCAATTCCCGAAGTGTCCAGCGACTGACCACTCCAGTTCTGTGTTGGTCACATTATACTCTCGATGCTGAAAGGCAAATGAGGAAGGAAAGCAGAAGAAAACAGTACTTTATAATCGTCAGGATCATAGACAAGGAGTTGAAGAACTATGAATAAATTATTGATGAGGACACAAAGAGTGAGCTCATCGTTAACAAGCAATTTAGATAGAATGTATATTTATAGATCAGCGTTTCTCAAACTGTGGTAAGCAGGCCCCCCCCCCCCCCCCCCAGAGGTCCTCTTTAAGAATAGTATATATATTTCGGAGCTAAATGATGGACAAGTCAGTCTATGAGAACTTACACCTTCAAAGCAAGAGACAGGGCGAAATGAAGCTCCGTGGTAGCCAACCTTCGATGCGAAGATAGCACTCAATGATTATGAGCTAAATGAAAAGAGAGAATGAATGAAAGCACAAGAAAATAAATCGTAAATTGAGTTCAATCCCGGGGGTCCACGACTGCAAAATGTATTTAAGAGGGTAAAGGTCAAGGTAAAGTGCGAGACTTGAACCGGCGTCTTAGCACGCGAGTTTACACCCATATGTGCTCGGCCGCCTATCCAGAAATGTTCGGAGATTTCTGTATAGTGTCGCCGCAAGCATCGAAACTCAGATGCAAGGCGACATTCCTCACCTTCCCAGGGTAATACCCTGGTACCCATTTCTGCCAACGGTTGGGTCGACCGTAGGGGTATTTTTTTTTTCCCAACCACGAGTACAATTCACACTGTTCCCAGTGCGAATCGAACACGGGTTGTCCGAACGTCGGTAGTCCAGTCGGGTTGTTTTCCCAACTAGGCTATCGAGGCCCCCAATTTAAGGGAGTGAGGCGGGTTGGGGGGGGGGGGTCCTACGGTAATGGAAACTTTGAGAACCGTTGTTATAGATGACTACTTTGAGATCAGTAACTGTTTGTTCAACATTTATGTCTCTAGTTACCTTAATAATCATGATCTTGGTCCTCCCAGCGCTGCTAGACATCTACCACAACCTACTTTAATTATGTCCTAAGTGCAGAAGGGAAACCAAGGAAACCTCCAGTAAAGTAACATATTCTGTTATTCAAGCTATAGACGGCTGATATAAATTTACTCACAAGCAACCCTGCTCACAAGGCTGAAGACGTCATGCCAGTTGGGGGTTTTCCGGTGGCTTTCCGCACTCTTGCCCCACTCTATAGATGGCTATGTACCAGCCGTGGTCTTTACTCAAACACAGCCATGTATAGATTTACAAAGGCTCGTGGACAGAAAATAAAACCGAAAAACCCTTCAACTAGTGTGACGTTATCAGCTATAGGAGCTATAGACGGATGACGTCAAGGCACTCATAACATCGGAAAAATTGACAGACAAACAACAATAGAAAAAAACGAAGAACAATATATGGTCCGAAGTGGGATCGAACCCGTACTCAGTGGCACACTTTCCTATTAATGCAAGTATCTCCCAGTAGGGCTGAATACTTGTGTTGTAGACAAACATTTATTGGACGAAACAGCACGAATAGTAGTTCCCAGTGGTTATATACTGGGTACAAATAATAATACATAAATATTATTATATGGGGAACTTCCGAGGCGATAATAGGGAATAATAGAACAAAGAAGTATGTGTTAGCACTCGGAAAAATTGACAGACAAACAACAATAGAAAAAAACGAAGAACAATATATGGTCCGAAACAATATATGGGTTCGATCCCACTTCGGACCATATATTGTTCTTCGTTTTTTTCTATTGTTGTTTGTCTGTCAATTTTTCCGAGTGCTAACACATACTTCTTTGTTCTATTATTCCCTATTATCGCCTCGGAAGTTCCCCATATAATAATATTTATGTATTATTATTTGTACCCACTCATAACATCCCATGTTTGCAAAGCTGAAAACGTCACTTTAGCTGGGGGAAGAGGTGGGGGTGGGGGTGTCTCCGGGAATTTCCTGTCCGCTTTTGAAGTAAAAAAAAAATGTAGAGCCCCCGTCACGCTAAGTGGCGTATAGGGGATATGGTGTTAGTGACCATAATTTTTACAGACCTTCAGCACATGATTTTTGGGGTAATGTGGTTTATATTACGCTCGTACCGCTTTACTTTCCCAGAAAAAATCCGATACCCATTTAAGGCTGGGTGAACCCGGAAGTCGTCGGTTGGGATCGAACCTGACCTATTGTCCTTTGTGGTCCAGTTCACTAACCACTGAGCTATCTGGGCTCCTTTGTCCGTCCGCAGGCCATCGTAAACCTATATGTGAGGTAGGCTCATTTGATTAAGGGCGCAGAAATTCACAAATATCTCTCCATTCTCGTTTATATCTCCAAATCCATGTTTTCCCATAATCTCTTCGAAGCCTATGATGGCTGATCCTACCTTAGCATTTAGGTCTCCCATCAAGATTATAATATCCTTGGCTCGTCTTGCATCCATCTGACATTGTAGCTGTTTGTAAAAATCATCTTTAACTGAATCATCCTTATCGTTGGTTGGTGCATAGCATTGTATAATGTGTAATTTTATTTTGTATTTGGTTGTTCTAAATGTTGCTCTCACCAGTCTTGGTCCCACTGCCTCCCATTCTATTAGTGTCTTCTGTGCATTCTTTGATAGCATTATAGCTACCCCTTCGCTATGTTGTGCTCCTGGTTCCTGGTGTCCTGATGATAAAATCATCTCCCCTGTATTCAGTTTTATTATCTCCGCTCCCAGCCATCATGTTTCACACATTCCCAGAATATCTATTTTGTAGTTAGTCATTTCTGCTGCCACTTGTGCCGCTTTTCCCTGTTCGTTAAGGGTACGAACATTCCAGGTGCCAATTCTGGAGGATTTCCTGGTAGACAAAGGGTGAGTCGGCAACCCGGACTCCTTACGGCTTTCTCCGGATTGCGTCATACGTCTCTTAGACAGAGAGCCCTTCTCTTTCCTGGTTGACGGATTAACTTTATCTCTCTTTGACTTGTCCATGTTTGTGAAGTTTTTTCGGCTTATTTATTTTACAGTATGGGATAGCCAGTCCCATGCCTAACCCTCCTTTCTCGCCTCTTACGAACTATCCTGGTAGGGTACAGCGCCACTATTCTTTACTCCCCTTTCGGGCCCCGGCAGCGCACGGGAGCAAACAGAGTGTGTTGGAAAATATGTGCATCACATAACAGATCCCTTAGTCAAGGTCAGTGTAGCAAAAAAGATGGTCTATTCAGGTCAACAGAATTGCGTCGTAAACAACAATAATGAGTTTGGTCCCTCAAGGAATTTAGCCCTAAGATAAGATACTGATGTTGACTGATACCTGACACTAGGTGTGTCTCATCTTAGCAGATCTGACATTGACTTTGGTGTAATATTTAATTTATTTGATTGGGCCATGACGATAAGCTTCTGGACATCAGCAAACATTGGTCTAGGGGTTTAGTTCTCGCTTAGGGTGCGAGAGTTCCGGGTTGAAATCCTGTAGAAGCACAGTTTTTATGGGGTCTGGGTAGTCTAGAGGTACGACGGCGGCCTCAGGATAGGAAGGAGTCAAGTTCAAATCCCACCAGAAGCGGTGGTAATTTATAGGAAAAATTGATCGCTTGGGTCCTGAGATACGATGTCTAGCCCTCTCGGATAACGGCAATAAACAGGAGGTCATTTATGCACTTGCGCACGTTAAACTGGATCTTTTGTCAGTTATAATCCTATGGATTCATCCAGTGTCAGTTATGATGATCCAAACAACAAACGATAAACTTCACTTATTTGTTTTAACAGTGTGTAGTAGCTAACTTAATTGAAAACTGCTAGAACAAATTTAGATAAAAGGAGTATCTTGGTCTACGCCCTATGGGCCGGCTATGACTTTGAAGGTCAATAGATAGTAGAGTAGCTTACCAGTTTATACATTCTATTCTTGATTACTAATTTAGACATTTTATTTTTGCTTACCAGTTTAGACATTCTATTCTTGCTAACCAATTTATACATTTTATTTTTGCTTACCATTTTAGACATTCTATTCTTGCTTACCAGTTTGGACATTCTGTTCTTGCTAGTAATTACTTCTTTTAGAACCTGTTTACGTGGGTGAAGTAAGAAAAAAAGGTCTTCGTCATGCAACGTGGAGTTATAGGAAATATTGTGTCGACCGTCGATAATGCATTTTTTTAGCGGTGTGGTCAGCACTGTGCCATATTTCTTTCTCAGAAAAACCTCCATACTGAACCTAGAAGACCATACGTAACCATACCAGACACTTGTCCTCAGGAAATCAGGTCATAAACCAGTTAAGGTTAATAAACCTTGGAACATTCTGCACGATTGGAAACAATTGGAAGACGGGTCATGGACAACAGTGATCACTGTGCACAGGCAAGCGCTGGTAACATAAACAATAGCCATTACTCTGAAATAGAACAAGCACAGTGGCAGAGGACTATGTAAAATACACACAACAGTGCCCAGAGCCAAGATAATGGAGAAACAAAAAGAACTAACAATGAGTCAAAGAGCCATAAACAAACGCTACGAAAACGTCAGATTAAGAGGAAGACCGAGGAAGAGATGGATAAAGGGAATACTAGAGTCACTAGGAGGGATAACACCAGAAGAGACCAACAGAAGAGCAAAGAATCTCAGATTGTATCTCCCCTCGATTCGATGCCAACGGTAATGGAGGAAGGATAGAAGAAGAAGAACTTTCTGCTTCTTTTTCTTCTGTTGCGTACACCTCTAGACGTCACTATTAATAAGCTCAAAGAAAGTATTCATCAGCTCGAATCTGGTAACATCACTATTCATCTTGTCTTGGTTTGGTACCGGTGATGGCCACAAGAGCGTTCTCTGTTCATCATACGTTGGGCATGATTTTAGCAGATGTTCAGCAGTCATTTTGCCTGTGCTACAGTCACATTCATCAGAGGGTTCTATTTGTAAGGTGAAGAAAAGGTTGTATTTCAATCTGTTGAGGCCTGCTTGCAGTCTAAAAATTGTCCTTTTCTGTTGAGCTGGTAGCATACTAGTTTAAAAAAAAGGCTTAATGGAAAGATAATCAATAACCTAAGATATGCTGATGATACTGTACTACTAGCAGAAAATCCTAAAGATCTACAACAATTACTTAATGTGATAAACATAACAAGCAAAAAATATGGACTAGATATGAATATCAAAAAGACTAAACCTATGATCATAAACAAAGAAAATTCTCAAGACCTACAATTAAATATCAAAGTTGAAGGAATACATCTAGAGACAGTTCAGAGCTAAAACTACCTGGGACACACTATAACCAGTTATGGAAAATGTACAACTGAAATAAACAAAAGAATAGAAGTACTTTAAATGCCATGAAAAATATACTAACATCAAAACAAATAACACCAGGGCTAAAACTAAGAAAAGCCAAATGTTACATCTTCTCAATATTCCTGTATGGCCCAGAAACATGGACATTAGACAGGAAAACAGAACAGAAAATTTCAGGCTTTGAAATGTGGATTTATAGAAGAATAGGTAGAATTGGATGGAAAGAAAAGAAAACAAACTATGACGTTTTAAAACAACTAAAAATGAAACGAGAACTACTAAACACAATTAGAACATGACAAATGACATTTTTAGGGCATGTTAAAAGACACAACATCCTAATAAAAGTAATATTGGAAGGGAAAATACAAGATAAAAGAGGCAGAGGCAGACTAAGACTAACATGGACGAGTAACATCAAAAGATGGACAAGTCAACCTATAACAATCTGCACCATCAAAGCAAGAGACTTTGGAGTGGAATGGCGCTCCATGGTAGCCAACCTTCGATGCGGAGACGGCACTCAATGATGATAATAGTAGCTTACATGACGCTTTTCAGATAGATTAAAAGTACCTGCCTTTTATGTGTGTGTTTTTGTATTTATATTTGTTGTGTTGTACTAGAAGATTACTTTTGTTGAAATGTTGTAGTTTGTCTTGTTTCTCCTTAGGTTCAGCTACTTGATACCATTGTATGTTTATTTTATATATAACAAGACTGTTTTTTTTTTTAAATAAAATTTATTTTATAAGGGAAGTATATACATCGTAGATTCAGCCTTAATAGCAGAAAAACAGAAATAATGGTAACAACAAAGAAAAATACATCACTTCAGTGCAAAATAAAGACAAGTAAAAAAGAAAAGTACCCCCGTCATCACGCCAAGTGGCGTATTGGGAATACGGTGTTAGTGACAGACCTTCGACACATGATTTTAGGGGTAATGTGGTCAATATTACGCCCGTGCCGCTTTACTTTCCCAGAAAAAAAATCCGGTACCCATTAAAGGCTGGGTGAACTCGGAAGCCGTCGGTTGGGATCGAACCCTACCTCTTGTCCTTTGTAGTCCAGTACACTAACCACTGAGCTATCGCGGCTCCCAAAATAAAGACAAGTGGAACAATATTAAAACAGGTAAACGAATTTAAATTTTTGGGAACTTTGTTAATCTCAGACGGAACATGCACAACAGAGGTGAGATGTAGAATGGCTCAAGCAAAAGCAGTTTTCCAAACAAATGTGGAAGATACTATGCAATCCAATTTTGACAATAGAAACAAGAAAAGAGTTCTTGAATGTTATGTAAAGCCTGTTTTGAAATATGGATATGAATCATAGACAATAAGACAACAGACAAGAAAATCACTGGAGTCTGTAGAAATGTGGTTTTACGGAAGAATGTTGAGAATACCATGGAAAGCTAAGAAGAGTAATGAAAACGTTTGAAAGAGGCCAAAGCAAAAAGAGAGATAATTTCCAATATTAGGAAGAATCAATCATAATTTTTGGCTATGTAATGAGAAGAGAACAGCTGGAATATGTTGTAACAACTAGGAAAATTGAGGGACAAAGAGATAGAGGGAAGCAAAGAGAAAAATTACCAGACAGCTTAAGAGAATGGCTTGACAGAAGGTCAACAACAGAAATGATAAATAACTGTCGTGATCAAAAGTTGTGGAGAGACATGATCACCTATGCCAGAAGGCCCTGTACTTAATGATGATGATGATGATATACATTGTAAAGGGATATATATACATATATATATTGTCCTTTCGAGCCGAAGACGGCACATAGGGCAGAACCACAATCTCAAAAACAGAAACCATGCATGCCAAAATGGCACATATTGCAGAGATCACTGCTTCTAAAATCTATGGTCTGTTTCCATAACAATACTTTTTACAATGACAGCTTGTCAGGCCATCGATCAATCTCCTTAGTCGCCTCTTACGATATGCCTGGAAGGTCACAGTGTCACTATTCTTTACTTCCCTCGTAATGAGGCCCCGGTAACACACAGGAGAAAAGGGATATATACATAATAATATATTTGTAAGCATTATCATGTCATATGACTTTGAGTATTTAAACAAAGCTTGAAGGCACCAAGCCATTTAAAGCTTCTATCACAAGAAAGAAAACAAAATCCCGCGGAAATGGTTAATAAGACTGGACTATAAATTCAATAATAGCTTCAACAATCAATATATACAATGAATATTATTAGTAATATAGTGTGGTAATAAAGTTGGTCAAGAGCTTGTAAGCTTTTACGCTCAGATGCAGCAGCAGGCTGACAGCTGGGAGTCATGACAGATGGACCTCTCTTCCCCTCCCCCTCCCTTTTCCTCCCACCACGTATCAGGAAGCTAAAATGCTGAAACAATTGTTCAGCACATCATATCTGATGATCAGATTGTCTCGTATTGCAATCTTGCTATAAAAAGTTTCCTATCAATCTCAAATCAAATGCACAAAGCTTTTCATTTATCCTTTGCCTGATGATCAAATGTGAGTTAGTCATGATCCATTTCCTGGAATTTTGTGCCTGTCTGGGCTATTGTCACTGCTCAAGTTGCCCTCTGGTTAGGGGTGTTGCCTATCATGCCTGATATATCAGAATGCAATTGACTTCTTTATATTTACATTTTCATTTAGATCAGCATTTCCCAACGTGGGCACTACTGCCGCTGGGGGGAGCTGGAACTATCCAAAGTAGTGGTGGTAGCCTCATTCACAATTGGTGGGAGGGGGGAGGTGGGGGAATAAAAATAAGGGGGCAGTGGAAACATAAAGAAAGAGAAGAAAATGTGGAAAAGGTGCATTGCTAGAGTAATCAGCAGTCAAAATTAGTGATGTGTCCGGAAAAAAAAATTATATCAGAGAATTTCATTTGTTTTTGAGACTCAGAGGTTAACAAGATGTCAAGATGGAGTCTTGACTTATTCGTTGCAGTGCAGGAAGTTTGCCTGCGTAGGTATGTTATATTTCCCTCAAGATACTCTTATGTTAGCAGAGGCTACTAAATTCTTGCTTGGTATCTTGAACTACTAAAAGAATATAAACTGTCATACGGCATTTATCACATTTCAGGGAACTGTACAGCTGGTAAAAAAATGACATATTTCCAGTGCCGCCACTATGAGCTGTTCGGGTCTTTATTTTGAAGGGACTCATGAAAGGAAATTTTGCTTGCAGCATTTTGAGTTGATGGAGATGACTAAGGAGTCTACTGCGGCTGGGAGAAGATACCATTTGAAGAACACATGCTAGTTTTTCATCAATTACCTCCTACATAGCCACACCATCACCACCATTCTCATGTACACTATTTCCTAACTACTACGTCCTGATAAAAGTTTCATTTTCCTAATCAGCTCCAGGACACCTCTGTATTGCTGTCTCACTATATTCACATGGCATTGCATGATCTTGTTAAAGATAGATCCACACGATCTGTTGAAAAATAATGAGAACATATTTAATTCACAGCAAAATAATAATTAAAGAAGGAAAAAGAGTTTAAACCTGACATTAAGTAGCTCGCTTAAAGTCAGATAATCAGCTCACAATTTCAAGTCACATAATGAACTCACAATTTCAAGTCATATAATGAACTCACAATTTCAAGTCATATAATGAACTCACAATTTCAAGTCATATAATGAACTCACAATTTCAAGTCATATAATGAACTCACAATTTCAAGTCATATAATGAACTCACAATTTCAAGTCATATAATGAACTCACAATTTCAAGTCAGATAATCAGCTCACAATTTCAAGTCATATAATGAACTCACAATTTCAAGTCATATAATAAACTCACAATTTCAAGTCATATAATGAACTCACAATTTCAAGTCATATAATGAACTCCCAATTTCAAGTTATATAATAAAATCCCAATTTCAAGTCATATAATGAACTCACAATTTCAAGTCCTATAATGAACTCACAATTTCAAGTCATATAATGAACTCACAATTTCAAGTTATATAATGAACTCACAATTTCAAGTCATATAATGAACTCACAATTTCAAGTTATATAATAAAATCCCAATTTCAAGTCATATAATGAACTCACAATTTCAAGTCATATAATGAACTCACAATTTCAAGTCATATAATGAAATCACAATTTCAAGTCATATAATGAAATCACAATTTCAAGTCATATAATGAACTCACAATTTCAAGTCATATAATGAACTCCCAATTTCAAGTCAAATAATGAACTCACAATTTCAAGTCATATAATGAACTCACAATTTCAAGTTATATAATGAACTCACAATTTCAAGTCATATAATGAACTCACAATTTCAAGTTATATAATGAACTCACAATTTCAAGTCATATAATGAACTCACAATTTCAAGTCATGTAATGAACTCACAATTTCAAGTCATATAATGAACTCACAATTTCAAGTTATATAATGAACTCACAATTTCAAGTCATATAATGAAATCACAATTTCAAGTCATATAATGAACTCACAATTTCAAGTTATATAATGAACTCACAATTTCAAGTCATATAATGAAATCACAATTTCAAGTCATATAATGAACTCACATTTTCAAGTCATATAATGAACTCACAATTTCAAGTCATATAATGAACTCACAATTTCAAGTCATATAATGAACTCACAATTTCAAGTCATATAATGAACTCACAATTTCAAGTCATATAATGAACTCACAATTTCAAGTCATATAATGAACTCACAATTTCAAGTCATATAATGAACTCACAATTTCAAGTCATGTAATTGTGTTCCAACCAGAAAAATAATTTCAACGTTAAAATAGTTAAACGATTCTAATATTTTTACTTACAAAAATGTATCATATCTGCCTGTATAATCTAGTGCCAGGACTCTATCCTCTCTCCACTTAAGTCTCAACAACACCGAGTTCATCATCCCCTTTTTGTTAACATTCTGGAGTATTTCTTCTTCATACACTGTTGTTTGTCACTGATACTTTAGTTCATTTACTAATTTATGTCTTTCCAGGAAGATAAAATATACATGCTTTTTCTATTTTACAATCAAAGAGATTCACCATCATCAAGTACCATGCCTGCTGGCGTAGGTGATCATGTCTCTACACAACTTTCATTATTTATCATTTCTATTGTTGACTTTTTCTTTTCTCTCTGCTTCCCTCTACGTCTTTGTCCCTCAAGTTTCCCAGTTGTTACAACATATTCCAGCTGTTACCTTCTCGTAACATGACCAAAAAATGATGATTGTTTCCTCAAAGTGATTAGTGGAAGTTTTATCTTAAAATGTAAAAACTGTTGTGCTTGTTTCTTTCTTCACTCCCTCTTGTACCTGTTCAGGTGATCTGGTTCTCAACCTTTTTGACAGCTTCAACAATGTCATTATTGACTATTGATGTTGTTTTCTATCTATCTATTGACCTTTCGAGCCGTAGCCGGCCCATAGGGCGTAGACCAAGATACACCTTCTCCTATCCGAATTTTTGTTCTAGCAGTTTTCTTTTAAAGATATTTTATCAAATCTCGCCATTTGTCTCTGTTCTGTGCAAGCTGCTCTATCTAATTGAGGGAGCCGAATCCTGCTGCTCTTGCCTCTCTCATCAATGTTCTTCTCAGTGTCTCCCTGGGTCTTCCTCTTTTTCTCTTACCTGTTGTTTCCCACATGATGGCTTGCTTTGCTATTCGGTTATTATTGTTTTAGTGGGGTTTTTTTTTTTTTTACATTGTCTGTCCTTCTTACTCTGGGGTCTGTTTCTTGCTTTTCTCCCTTCACCTCTTTTAATATATGTTTTGCGTGGTGAGGGATCATTTGGCATTCTTTTTTAGACAGACAAACCAGTTTATTTGTTTTCTCAGTATGTAGTTTAGGATTGGTTCAATGTCTACTCGCTCTTATATCATTTCTGATTTTGTCTTTTGTTTTCTCTGTATGTAGTTTAGGATTGGTTCAATGTCTACTCACTCTTATATCATTTCTGATTTTGTCTTTTGTTTTCTCTGTATGTAGTTTAGGATTGGTTCAATGTCTACTCGCTCTTATATCATTTCTGATTTTGTGTTTTGTTTTCTCTGTATGTAGTTTAGGATTGGTTCAATGTCTACTCGCTCTTATATCATTTCTGATTTTGTCTTTTGTTTTCTCTGTATGTAGTTTAGGATTGGTTTAATGTCTAGTCGCTCTTATATCATTTCTGATTTTGTCTTTTGTTTTCTCTGTATGTAGTTTAGGATTGGTTCAATGTCTACTCGCTCTTATATCATTTCTGATTTTGTCTTTTGTTTTCTCTGTATGTAGTTTAGGATTGGTTTAATGTCTACTCGCTCTTATATCATTTCTGATTTTGTCTTTTGTTTTCTCTGTATGTAGTTTAGGATTGGTTCAATGTCTACTCGCTCTTATATTATTTCTGATTTTGTCTTTTGTTTTCTCTGTATGTAGTTTAGGATTGGTTCAATGTCTACTCGCTCTTATATCATTTCTGATTCTGTCTTTTGTTTTCTCTGTATGTAGTTTAGGATTGGTTCAATGTCTACTCGCTCTTATATCATTTCTGATTCTGTCTTTTGTTTTCTCTGTATGTAGTTTAGGATTGGTTCAATGTCTACTCGCTCTTATATCATTTCTGATTCTGTCTTTTGTTTTCTCTGTATGTAGTTTAGGATTGGTTCAGTGCCTACTCTTTCACTTATAATATCATTTCTGATTCTGTTTTTTTTTCAGTTCACTCTAAGCTGACCAATAAAATTGAACATATCACCCCCCCCCCTCCCACAACAGCACTCAGATTTGTCAAACTTTGATCTTTTTTTACAAGCATTAACCACTAAAATAGTATTCATACATAATTGTTTTACTTTAGATCAAAATTACATTTTTTATGTCTTGTGTCACAAATTTAAACCACTTCCATAAAATATACATGTTAAGAATGAGTGGAATGTAATAGGCTCAGGACATCTTCATCCACACATGTTGCAAAATTTCCAAGATTACAGTTAAAATGCGTCTTTGAGATAAAACAAACAGCTGAGTATAAATCACTTTCTTTCATTCATTCGGTGCCGTCTCCACATCAAAGGTTGGCTACCATGGAGTACCATTTTAGTCTGTCTTTTATTACTTCTTGATGGTGCACTTTGTCATAGGTTCACCTGTCCATCTTTTCATGCTACCAGTCCAGTTTAGTTTAGGTCTGCCTCTGCGTTGTCTACCTTGTACCTTACCTTCTAAGAAAACTTTCACTAGGGGATTGTGTCTCTTCACATGTCCCAATAATTTCAGTTGTGGTTTTTTAGTTGTGTTAAGTGAGAAAGAGAGTTCATCTGTGCTATATAGAGTCAATTCTGATCTATGGGAAAGAATTGTGGACAGTAAACAAACAAATGAAAAGACGATTAGAGGCCACAGAGATGGGATTTCTCAGAAGAATGTTGAAAGTTCCCTGGACAGCTTAAAAGACCAATGAGAAAATTCTCAAAGAGGCCAACGCAAGAAGGGAGCTCCTAAAAAACATCAGAAAGAAACAATCAACATTTTTCGGGCACATCATGAGAAAAGGAAAGTTGGAATACTTGGTTACAACTGGCAAAATACAAGAAAGAGAGATTGCGGACAACAAAGAGAGAAAATACTAGATAGCTTGGTGTCATGGCATGGAAAACAGTCAACAACAGAACTGATACGATGCACTGTAGATAGAAGATTGTGGAGGGACATGATTGCCTACGCCAACCGGTATGGCACATGATGATAAGTAGTTCTTATTTCCGTCTCAGTTGGTTTCTAACTTCCTTGTTTGTCTTATACCAACAAACAAGGACAACCAAATAAGGAAGTTAGAAACTAACTGAAACGGAAATAAGAACTACTTATCATCATGTGCCATACTGGTTGGCGTAGGCAATCATGTACTTCCACAATTTTCTATCTAATTCCACCAAATTCTCACATTGTTTCACTATAGATCCACGTTTCAAAGGCATGGAGTACAGTGTATAATGAAGAAATTTTGCAACATGTGTTAATTTCAAAGACACGGGTCGTCAGTCGTTGGACACTGCGGGACTTGCTGAGGAGGGGATCTGAGCACCTATGGACATGTTCGGAGTGCAATGATGATGACTCGCAAATAACTCAATAATTTCAAAGGCTTAAATTTTCTGCTGTTTACTTATTTCATGTCCATATTTCCATTAGCAAGTAATTCATTAACACAAACATTGGCCCGTAGATACAACACTACAGACAAAACTATATGGGCCACTACAAGAATTACAAAAGACAGTTAAATTTATACAGGAAACGACATTGCAGATATATACAATACTTTAGGAGAACGAAAGATTGAAAGATTCATACAAACAACTTACTGGCCGTATTTACTTAGCTTGTAAACATTGCATATTCTGAATATAACAGAAAACCAGTCAAATCAGCGACATGATTATCAGCAAAATAAAAGATATGGACACAAAAGGCACAGATATTTTGTTGATGCTGTTTGGCATTCCAAAGCCTCCAAATTTCAAATACATGGAGACAGTGTAGCCTCTGTCTGTCAATCGAGCAATTTCTTTACCGTCTGATTCTTGTAGAAATACAGCAACACTATGTGGTTCTGCAATGAATACAAGTGATTGTTACATGAAATTAACACAATATAAAATGTAAATACTTTGTTACATAAAATTCACAAATTATTATGTAACTTGTTTTATCTGTCCATTTTTCTTCTAGCTTTGACTTTATTTCTGTTTAAAACGTTATGCTGCTTTGCAACAATGTATTACAGAACATGAACGGATAGGGTGATTCTAGAACGAAAAAAAAACACTATAATGGACACAATTAATGTGGAATTAATATGATTGGTCAGAAACAACATGTGACCAAGGGGCATAAACTTAAAAGAGTGCTCTGTGCACACTGTGAGCTGTGCGTTGATTCCGTTTTGATCCTGTTTCGATATACCGATTACTTACGATGAATGACGGAGAACAGATGGCTGTGTTCACTTTCTGTGCGGTTTCGCCGTATGTCTTTTGGCACATGCTGAGACTGCTATGATGGGGACTGCAGCTACGTTTCTTTGTTTAGTAGATGAGATAGTAATTCGGATGATTCCACAGGCATTGGTAGTTGAGCAATTATGGATGTTAATTCGTTTGCAGGTTTTTATAAGAAAAGTGGAAGCGGGATCTGTATGTATGCAATGGGCAGAGTAATTGCAGAAGTAAAAAAATATGTAAGGTCATATCTGTCTATGTCCCAGGACATGCGGGAGTATGGGAAAAATACAGAGCGGACAAGTTGGCTAACTGCGATATTGTTGAGGACGGTCAACCAATGAATCGGACGGAAATCATCAATGCCCTCCGGGAAGTGGGAAGGGCACAGGACTTCGACAACCATGAGTCTATGTCACTCCTTCGGATGAAAGAGATGGGAGTTAAGATGGGCACATCCAGAAATGAGAAACTTAGTGGCCGTGTAAGAAGATTAACCAACACAGAACTGGAGTCGTCAGTCGCTGGACACTTCGAGACTTGCTGAGGAGAGGATCTGAGCACCTATGGGCATGTACGGAGTGCAATGATGATGACCTGCTAATAACTCAATAACTCGTTTGTAGTGATAGCGGGGCCTTCTATAACCATAGGGCACACAAAGATAATGGGATAGCTCAGTGGTTAGTGAACTGGACTACGAAGGACTAGAGGTAGGGTTCGATCCCAACCGACGGCTTCCGGTTCACCCAGCCTAAAATGGGTACTGGATATTTTTCTGGGAAAGTAAAGCGGCACGGACGTAATACCGACTACATTACCCCAAAAATCATGTGCTGAAGGTCTGTAAAATTTATGGTCACTAACACCATATTCCCTATACGCCACTTGGCGTGACGGGGTACTTTACTTTTTTTTTTTTTACACAAAGATAATAAAATAAAGCCGGTCATGCTACAATCTTTTGTTGCCTGCACATGGGCGTCAGCCCAAGGTAGTTTTCACTTTCATTTTTAGATGGCAATTGTGGTCTAATATAACATAGAAGACTTAGTCTGAGGTTGAACGGATCGTGCCGCACCAAAAAGTAGACAAAACCTACAAGACGACAACAAGCATGCATGGATTCTGTTGATAATTCATTCAGAATTAATTAATATATTTTTATTGTGATTCTAAGATGATTCCAGCTATTCTTATAATTAAATTATGGCAATGAAGTCAATAGAATATATAAATGATAACGGAATAGATGATGATAATGAAGAATGTGATCAGCTAGAATCATTCAAGAACTGGAGAAGTTAGACAGAGAATGTTCCCAGACAAGATTAGCAGTTGTCTGACAATGTCCAACATTTTATGCACTTGATTATTTAGAGTAGAGGAAAAATAAAAAAATAGAAAAAAATTGTATGTAATTTTTAGAGTAGATTTGCTGACAGTCTCATGGTGTTTATAGTATCATATATACATTCATTATGGAGACGCGATAGCTCAGTGGTTAGTGAACTGGACTACAAAGGACAAGGTGTAGGGTTCGATCCCAACCGACGGCTTCCGGGTTCACCCAGCCTTTAATGCGTAGCGGATTTTTTTTCTGGGAAATTAAACCATGTGCCTAAGGTCTGTAAAATTTATGGTCACTAACACCATATTTCCTATACGCCACTTGGTGTGACGGGGGTACTTTACTTTTCTTTTGTTTTTTTATTCTGCTTTTTAAAAACTAACATGGACGAGTAACATCAAAAGACGGACAAGTCAGCCTATGACAATCTGCACCATCAAAGCAAGAGACAGAGTGGAATGGCGCTCCATGGTAGCCAACCTTCGATGCGGAGTACGGCACTCAATTATGGTGATTCTGCTTTTTATTTCTGTGGTGCATCTCCCATCTGATGTTATTATTGTGCCCAAGTATTTGACGCGTTGCACTTGTTTCAAATTTTTCCTGTTTATTTTTATGCTGCACGCTGGTGATGATTGTTTCTTCGATATAACCATTACTTCTGTTTTCTTACTATTCAGACTGAGACCTTTCTTGTTGCTTTCTTTTACTATTATGTCTATTATTTCTTGTAGCTCATTCTCTGTCTCTGCTATTAAGACTGTGTCATCCGCATATCGCAAATTATTTATGTTGTGACCGTTGACTTCAATTCCTTTTTTGTCTACTATTGATCTCATAATATATTCGCTGTAAAGTGAAAACAAATCCGACGACAGAACACAGCCTTGTCTGACTCCCTTGTTTTATAAGTTGAAATTGTCGGGTCTTGTTGTTAATTCGTTTTGCTGCTGTTAATCAACCAGAACACAGCCTTGTCTGACTCCCTTGTTTTATAAGTTGAAATTGTCGGGTCTTGTTGTTAATTCGTATTGCTGCTGTTAATCAACCAGAACACAGCCTTGTCTGACTCCCTTGTTTTATAAGTTGAAATTGTCGGGTCTTGTTGTTAATTCGTATTGCTGCTGTTAATCAACCAGAACACAGCCTTGTCTGACTCCCTTGTTTTATAAGTTGAAATTGTCGGGTCTTGTTGTTAATTCGTATTGCTGCTGTTAATCAACCAGAACACAGCCTTGTCTGACTCCCTTGTTTTATAAGTTGAAATTGTCGGGTCTTGTTGTTAATTCGTATGGCTGCTGTTAATCAACCAAAGAAAAAAAAGAACAATCTATGGTCCGAAGCAAAACCGAACCTACACTATAATAATATTCATTTATTATTATTTGTCTCCAGCCTAAACCACTGGAAACTACTATTCGTGCTTTATTGTCCTGAATGTTTGTCTGCCACGCAATTATTCAGCTCTACCCTATCTGGGAGATACTTGTCTTAACAGGAAAAAATACAGATACACTATGTATTTCCGAGCTGTGATCGCGGCCTTATGCTATAGTCACGAGAACACCTGCGCGAAAGACATTGCATACGAAGCTAATTTTTTAGTTAGCTGAGTGGCAGTGTTCCCTAGCGTTTCGCTTTTTGTGGCAAGGCGCTGTTTCAAGGAGTACGGGTTCGATCCTGCTTCGGACCATATATTGTTCTTTGTTTTTTTTTTTCTGTTGTTGATTATTTGTCCTTTTTTTCCGAGTGTTGTAAACATACCTCTTCCCTCTTAATTGACTCGCTGATTATCACTTCGGAAGTCTCCCTCTATAATAACATAAATTTATTATTATTTGTCTCTATCGTCGCTTATGCTTCTTTTATGTCCATTATCATGCTGAGCACTGTAATGTCACAATTGCCAGATTCCTCAGCCACTTTCTAACCATGCTGGTTAGCCACAAAACCCCCAATTACTGCGATGTCTGCAGGATACAGAACCAGGTGTCTAAATTATGGTGTCATAAGGCGATGACACTTTTTCTATGGAATCTTATTATTATACCATTTTGACATGCAAGGTTTCTGTTCTTGAGATTGTGGTTCTGTCCTATCTGCCGTCTTCGACTCGAAAGAACAATAAATAGATAGATAGCTCTATAGGCCCAGTTATGACACTCCCTGCTGAGCTGTATGACCACTTTTGTTGACCTCTTTTTTTCCCCAACTATTACTTCTACCCTGGACCCTAGATGCAAGAACAATAAGAAAAATAACCTCTACAGAGATGAAATGTGTTAGACGAATGACAGGAAACAGTCTGAGAGATAAGATCAGAAATGAAGAACTGAGAAAAAAGCTAGGAATAGCCCCCGCCATAGAATATATAAGGAAACAACCGATAAAATGGTTTCGCCACGTGACAAGGCAGAAAGAACAAAACACAACACAACGAGCCTTCAACAAACGTTGTGATAACACCAGACCCAAGGGTCGACCACGAAAAAGATGGGTCGATGGAATATTAGAAGCACTAGGAAACATAACAGCAGCAGAGGCGAACAGAAGAGCAAAAGACCGCAAATTATATCTCCACTCGACGCTGAAAGGCAGATGAGGAAGGAAAGAAAAAAGAAGAAGATTACTTCTTACAATTAGATTACAATCCTTGCCAGCCCTAATGTCACTTACATACTTTATGGACACTTCTGTCTTGGCCGTCCAGGATATTGCATGCCTGCCCTATGTCGCACATAATTCCGAATGCTATGGGGTACTATTGGTCGTTTCAAAATATTTTGAAGGTGTTTAAAATTCCATATCTCTGCAACCATTGATTGATAATGCTGAAATTTTGCATATGGTCTTGTGATTTTTTGGTCCCAAGAAGTACATTCATTTCCTCACCAACAAACGTATAGTTTTAAATATTCTTTATTTGAAGTATACAAATTTAAGGCATTTTGGTCAAACCATATATTTGGAGGAATTACCGCTTCATATGAGTGAGCACCCACGGACTTGTTATCTTGAACGTAATGCGCGCCAATTTCCCTGTTTTAAGCACTAAAAAACACATAAACGCGTCATAGTTATAATTTTATATCCGGTGCATCCCATTTCCTGTCGTTTTGTTGTGATTTATGTGCAACGGCGTATCCTAATTATTGGGTAATTTCGTTAAATTTGTGATCTGTTAGTCAATGGGTATAAAAGTAAAGTTCCTTACATTGCAATCAGTGGCAATAAAGGTGTATAAATATTTTTGCATAGAAGCTAAGCGTGGAAAACTGTATCGAAGCATCTCAAAGCCAGAAAAGAGAACTATTCACGCATTGGGTATAAGCAAACGCTTTTTCAAACAAGTGCTTAAGCTAACGGAGTGTCCAGTTCAATCAAGACTAGGACGCTAGGAAGAAAGAAAGTAGTAGATAGTTTTGACAAGGAAGTGATTAGAAGAGCAATTTGTAAAATGTTCGATTCCAAAGAAACTGTGACTTTAAGAAAACTGAAAATTCGACTGAGAGCAGAAAATGACATTGTTGTGTCGAAAACAACATTATGGAGAACTGTTAGAAGCATCGGTTTTACGTTTAGAAAGTACGATAGTGGTAGAAATGTCATCTGCGAGAAGCCGCACTTAGTTTCTATGAGGAGTAAATATTTACGTGAAGTACGGGAAATGCGTAACCAAGGTTATGATATTGTATTTCTAGATGAATCTTGGATAAATTCTCACCACACAAGTGCAAAGGAATGGCAGTTATCAGATGGAAGTATTAAAAGATGTGTACCCACTGGAAAAGGACAGCGTATTATAATGGCACATGCAGGCAGCCGAAAAGAAGGGTTGGTGAAAAATGCAGAACTTATATTCACCTCTAATTATACTGACAACAGGGACTATCACACCGAGATGAATGGCCATATATTTAGAGAGTGGATTGAAAATACTCTTCTTCCAATTCTAGACAGACCATCCTGTCTGGTAATGGACAACGCGTCGTACCACAACGCTGTGGCAGAAGAAGACAAAATTCCTACATCTACCAGTACAAAAGATGTTATAAAGATTTGGCTAAGAAAGGAAGGAATTCCATTTAACGAGGGATTTTTGAAACCTGAATTACTGTCACTTGTTAAGAAATCGCAAAAGACCAAAGTATTCCAAATAGACAAAATCATTCAACAGCATGGTCATACGTGCTTGAGACTGCCCCTTATCATCCACAATTAAACCCCATTGAACTCGTTTGGGCAAAAATTAAAGGGCAGGTGGCAGCTGAGAATACAAGTTTTAAACTATGCGATATAAAAGGACTGACATATGCTGCTCTATCACAGATTGACAAAGATTTTTGGTGCAAATGTGAAGATCAAGTCTTAAAAGAAGAAAATGACTATTGGAAAAAAGATGGACTATCGTTCGTTCAGCCCAGATTAGTAATCAATATGTTAGACTCCTCTGATTCAGAATAAATGAAATAATAATGGACGTTTTTATATGTCCGCATGATCAATCTTTAGCTAAAGTTGATAACGTTTTGAAAATGTAAAGATTCTTGATATGTGTACTGCAGGCATGCAAAGAAACTAAATCACTTTCATATGTCTTGTTTACGTAAAATAATGAAAGTCACATGGAAAGACATAAAACGAACAATGTAGCTCTTTACAGTGAAGAGGATCCCGTGCTTACATCGGACTCTTTAGTCACATGCGTACCCATAAACAATAACTTTGCTTGATATGTCATGCTCGTTATCGCTCGCAACGGATAATTAATTTTTTAAAATGTATTCTTTGCTGTATATTGTTTAAATAGTTTTCATTAATGGAACTGTTTATACGCTGATTTGTTTTAGACCGTCTGTAAAGGCTATAACATTGACATTCTCATAGTATTTTAAAGAAAGTAAACAATAGAAAGTAAACAGTTGATAAACGCCTCCAACTTTCAAGTTGTGTAGAGACGCCTATGTCGAGAAGCTGATTTCCATTAATGTACGGTAAATTATTTTCTCCAGGAACAAAAAGATCCGTAAATTCACTGAGATCAAAGGAAAGTGCTGCTTCATGATGAAGCATACTTCCTACATCATTAAATTTTGTGAAATCGGTGGGACCTTGGAAAAACAAGGCCAGATGCAAAAAATCAAGTTTGTAAGTGCAGGGAAAGAGGATATATTTCATGTTAATCGTGAACATTTAGATTTGAAACGACCAATAATTGATGTCTTATCACGTTCAAATAAGCCTGTATCTGAGCAGACTTATGTCGTAGTCTGTGCTAGATGGTGTACGATGACAGTTTTGAGCCCATTTGCTGCAGGGTGTTTTAAATGCAAACTTAGATAAACTTTACATTAAATGTAATTACTTACCATCTCTATGAGACATTATCGTTTTAGATTTACCAAGTGGATTATTATAAATAGCTATTGCAGAAGCATTGTGTACTTTTGTTGCTATTCTTATTTTAGTAGCGAATGAGCACTGTCCTCTTTCTACTAACGCAATCCAACTTTCCGATGGGAACTTCTCATTACTGTAGTTAGTACATCCAAAATGATTTCTTACTGCTGGTGCTCCGGACTTATTCAAAACGTCATACGTCACGGCGTGCATGACTACCCCAGAAACGTTAGAAACAACACTATGCATTCCATACATTCCTTCAAACGTCTTATTATGTGTTTTTGTCTCATTGTCTTTATATGTAATGATGACCTTCACACGTCGAAAAATAGCATCCCATTGAGACGAATTTGAATTAATATTTTCCTGATCTGAACGAGCGCACGAAAGTACCATTGTCAAAACAACCAGGAAAACTACGCCCCTACCGTGACCTGAGAACCATCTTGAGCTTGAAACTTCTCGCAAAATGAAGTTATTTGCCATAACTGTAGAACTTTAGTGTGGGAATGATTTAGTTGAATAAAAGATTAACAGGTGAAGAATTTCAACAAATTATAAATCACACGTTGTTCCTGCTTTAAAAAAAATATAGCACGTCCCTGCTAAATTGTTGATGTCAATGAAACAAAACGACGATCCCGCATCCGTCTCCACATTAATAGAATCTAATTGTTGTGATACTTTTGTTAACGAAGTTACAAAAACAAGCGAAAACGTCATCAACGAGTTGACGCCCCCTGTAATCAAATAATGTCAACATCACCCAGACAACAGCGAAGTTGAGGTCACCTAACATGTCAAAGTTCCACTGAGTTTCCCTTTGCCAAAGGTCTCAATTTTGAGATATTATCTGAAACAAAATGTCAAAATTGATACAAATGTCAGGAAATTTGATAATTATTTTTGTTTCAATTGCATGTATCCCTATCTTTTAAACAGAGATAGCTTGCTAGTATATCATCATCATCATCATCATCATCATCATGGTGTGCCATACCAGTTAGCGTTGGCGATCATATCTTTTCACAATCTTCTATCCACTGTGCATCGTATCAGTTCTGCTATTCTCACAGCACCAGAGCTGGAGGTTGTCAGCGACCCACAGCTGATGGCTTGCGCCAGGGTCAATGAACCAGAACCATCTAGACCCTGCTCCACCTCTCCATGGTGCCTCTAGTAACAGACTAACATGTCAAGTCTGGCCAAGCGAGTAGGGATCGAAGAGGGAAGACAACCCGGTGCTCAAAAATGTCGTGCTGAAGTCGGATGTATTGGGCCGAAAGGCGCAAATATAACAGTTAGACTGCAAACCAAAACACAACGCAGATACGCCCACTTAACGTTTATTAAGGGCGGATGACGACGAGGTACACTCCTTTAGTCATCGGGCGAACGCACGCAAGCAAGCAACATCAGTTCTGCTATTGACTATTTTTCATGACATGACACCAAGCGATGCAGTATTTTCTCATAATTTAAAAATATAGTATTTAAGTATAGCTAGTATTTCAAGTATGAACAAAATCTATTGTTGTTCGGAGTGCAATGATGATGACCCGCAAATAACTCAGTAGAAATTCTATTGTTGTTCGGAGTGCAATGATGATGACCCGCAAATAACTCAATAACAAATTATATTGATGTTCGGAGTGCAATGATGATGACCCGCAAATAACTCAGTAACAAATTCTATTTCTAACTCATTCTGCTCCTGCAATCAAAACAATAAAGATAATATATCATATTAGCAGCTACACACAAGAATTAAGAACGTCAGCAATATTCATTGAAACAAATCCCATGGAGACAATTGTATTTTTACACTCAATGCTAGCTAAAATAGAATTTTCTCTGAATAGTAAGAAAACAGAAGTAATGGTCATATTGAAGAAACAATCATCACCATCACCATCACACACACACACACACGCACGCGCGCGCACACACACACACACACACACACACACAACCAGACAAATCTGAAACAAGTGCAACGTTTCAAATACTTGGGCACAATAATAACATCAGATGGAAGATGCACAACAGAAATAAAAAGCAGAATAGTTCAGGCCAAAATAGGATTTCAAAAAATGATAAATATCTTATGCAACAAATCTATGTCAATAAAAATGAGAAAGAGAGCTCATCGGTGCTATATAGAACCAACTCTGATCTATTGGAAGCGAATGAGGGACAGTAGACAAACAAATAAAAAGACCAATAACCAATAACTGTCTGAAAGTTCTCTGGACAGCTAAAAAGACCAACGAGGACATTCTCAAAAAGGCCAAAACGAAAAGGGAGCTTCTAAAAACATTAAAAAGAAACAATCCATATTTTTTTTCGGGCACATTATGAGAAGAGAAAAGTTGGAATGTTTGGTTACAACTGGAAAAATAAGGGCAAAGAAAAATCGCGAACGACAAAAAGAGAAGATACTATAGATATGTGGTGACATGGCGTGGAAAAACAGTCAACAGAATTAGTAGGATGTACTGTGGATAGGAAATAGTGAAAGATGTCTACGCTAACCGGTATGACACATAATGATGATGATATTATTTAAATGGGACACAAAGGAAACGATCAAATTGTAGATTCAGTTGTCATTTGTGGCTACTGCTGTACACGTTTGTCAACAATTCCTGTTGTATTCTTTGTTTTCAATATATATATATATATATATATATATATATATATATGTATGTATATATTTGCGTTTGCCAGCTTTCACCTCTGACGAAGTCCCTAGAGACTAGGAACTGAATTTTGCGTGTTGATCCAATTTTCCCTGGCAGCCGCGTGCTCAGGTGTCCCTCGCCGTACAGGCAGATAACTCCGTCTTCGGAGGTACTTATATTTTTTTCGTCGATGAGCAATTATGATTCAACTCGTTTCCCTGCTGAGACCAGGGGTGGGTGCCGCAGAGAGAAATCATAAATAAATATCCCAACTGGTTCAGCCAGGATTTGAACTCACAACCTCTCTGTCTCAAGGCCGGCGTCTTGTCTTGAGTCCTACCAGTCCCCAAAGTACCTATATAAGAACTATTTTTTTCAGGTCGGGCAATTTTACCTGATACTGAATGCAGTAGATAGTACAACCTGCGGCTGTCCTGTTACCTTGCAGGTGCACTCGGGAGAATAAAAGGCTAAGGGGGATTACCCTGAAATTAAACAAATCCCACTGTTTTGTGGGTGATACTTTTTAGTCAAAGTCTAGCGGAACCAACTATAGTTAAACAAACCAACACAAGGCAACAGAAAACCGCCGTCATAATTTCTTTGCATAATCATGTATCGCCAAATCATCATTTTTCGGCCATGTAATGAAAAGGGAACAGCTGGGATATATTGCAAGAACTGGGAAAATTGAGGGATGAAGAGTTAGAGGGAAGCAAGGAGAAGGGATACCAGACAGCTTAAGAGAATGGCTTGGAAAAAGGTCAAGAACAGAAATGATAAATAACTGTCGAGGTCGAAAGTTGTGGAGAGACATGATCACCTACGCCAGCAGGCCCAGTACGTGATGATGATGATGATATAAGAATGTATCACTATCTTTGGGTTGATACAGTACAAGCAATAGCGTCAAACCATTTGAAGTATTAATTAGTCCCAATGAAGTCTATCCATGTACATATCTAGTGTTTTGTTTTTCTTTGAGACAAAGACGTACATAGGACAGATATTCTAGACCCTTCATATCCAACAATCTTTGCTGTGGGGTGTCAGATTTTGCACAGGGCCCGCATTGTAACTCGCCACATGTCCCTGTTCTGGGCAAGGAGCTCAACCTCGCCATGGGAGTTAACTCCTGCTGGTGTTGTCTCTCTACTGTGTATTATATAGGGTGTCTCTTTAATGACTGTGCATTTTTTGTTGTTGAAATAATTACGCACCTAAATTTTATCTATGTATGATGTAATAGTTCAAGCACCATTTACGTGTTCATTTAAACATCACTGCTACATGATAGATCTGGCTTACAATGGTGTTAACGATTGAAGAAAGAGTATTTATAGTGGAGCATGTGTTCCGTAACGGCGGCAAGTATTCGAATGGGGTTGTTGAACAATTTGTGAATAGATTTCCTGATGCACCAGTGCCTCATCGAAATACTGTGGGTAATTTAATAATCAAATTTCAAAACACCGGTAGTGTACATGATGTTAGCCGTCCTGGTAGACCATCTGTTCTTGAAGTAACATCTCTCAACATCCAGGACAGCATTCTAATGAGTCCTGGCAAATCAATAAGAAAGCTGGCTCAACAAGTACACAAATCAAGCAGTACTGTTCATAGAGTTCTGAAGAAAAAAATTAAAGTTACATCCGTACAAATTTTCCGTCGTTCCTCAATTAAAAGAATTAGATCACCAATCCAGAATTAATTATTGTATGTGGTTTGAGAATGTCCTAGCCCAAGAAGGTGAGGAAATCCTTGATTTCACTTTCTTCACAGATGAAGCATGGTTCCATTTGTCTGGGTACGTGAATAGGCAGAATGATCGTCTTTGGAGTGATGAAAATCCACATGCATTGCACCCAGTGCCTCTCCACGATCAGAAAGTAGGAGTGTGGTGTGCAATGAGTCGTCAGCGGATAATCGGCCCAATTTTCTTCTATGACACAATAAATTCAGAAAGATACAGGATTAACATACTGGAGCGATTCGTAACCCAACTTTCTGAGCCAGAAATTGAAAAAGCTTGGTTTCAACAAGATGGCGCAACTGCTCACACTGCTGTAAAATCACTGGAATTTTTATATCAAATTTTTGCTAATCGTATAATCTCTCGCGGAATTTGGCCTGCACGGTCTCCTGATCTTACTCCCATGGACTACTATCTCTGGGGTGAACTGAAAGGAAAAGTGTACGAAAACAATCCCCACACACTCGATGAGCTGCAGGTTTCAATCGCCAACAACATTAATAATGTTACACAGCCCATACTGCGTAAGGTTTTTGACAATATGAAAAAACGTATCAACATTTGCCAACTAAAACGTGGTGGATATTTCGAATACCTTTTGTGAATAGTGATGTTATATGTTTAACTTTACCGAAAAAGGAACAAGCTACAGCAGTACATGATGCGTGATTTACATAAATAAATTGGAACAACTAGATTTTCAAATAATGCACAGTCATTAAAGAAACACCCACCGATCTGGAAGACCTTCAATTTCACAAGACCAAATTATGGAACTCCAAGACAGAATTACAATGAGTCCAAATGCATCTTTAAACCACTTGTCTCAACAGGTGCAAATATCTAAGAGTTCTGTTCACAAGGTTTTAAGAAGTGAACTACACTATCGTCCATACAAATTAACTGAAGTGTCTCAACTCCAAGAAAGAGATTATGAATCCCGTTTAAACTACTGCATGTGGTTTCAGAATTTTATTTATGAACATGGCGCTGCCATCCATGACGTCACTTTTTTCACTGATGAGGCCTGGTTTCATTTATCCGGTTATGTGAACAGTCAGAACAATCGGCTGTGGAGCAGTGAAAACCCCCATGAATTTCATCAAGTGCCGCTGTACGATCAAAAAGTCGGAGTGTGGTGCGCTATAAGTCGTATGCGGATAATAGGACCTATATTTTTTAATGAAACAATAAATGCAGAACGTTACCGTACTTTAATTCTGGAACCGTTCATAGCACACCTTACAGAACGGGAAATTATGGAATCCTGGTTTCAGCAGGATGGGGCAACAGCACACACAGCCACAACAGCACTCAATTATTTAGAAAGCATATTTGCAAATCGCATTATTTCACGTGGAATCTGGCCTGCTCGTTCACCAGATCTAACACCCCCAGATTATTATCTGTGGGGGGCATTGAAGGGGAAAGTTTATGAAAATAATCCGCAGACAATTAATGACCTAAAGACTGAAATAGTAGACAAGATTAAACAAATATCACCAGACATTATTCTGAAGGTTTTCGCAAATATGGAAAGACGAATCACGACATGTCTTGAGGCCCGTGGTGGACATTTTCAACATATGCTTTAGGCACAACTTTATTGTGTTAATACCAACATTACCCATTATAAGCTCGCCGATAGCAGTCAAGTATATTTGAATATTTTACAATTTGTGTGACGCATTAGTTAACCGCATTTCTGGTGACGTTTTTCTTCCGAGAGTAGAAATTCACTGCACTGCAACTTTAAAAACACCCTGCTCACAGTTATTTGTTTTCATCTCAAAGTGGCAATTTAGTTACAATCTTCGACATTTGTTAGTATGTATTTACTGTTGAAGATATCATCATCAAGCACCGGACCTGCTGCAAATGAAATGCTTTACAGAAGAATGTTGAGAATACCATGGGCAGCTAAGATGAGTAATCAAAATGTTATGAAAAAGACCAAAGCAAAAATAGAGCTAATTTCCAATATTAGGAAGAAACAATCATCATTTTTTGACCATGTAATGAGAAGAGAACAACTGGAAAAATTGAGGGACAAAGAAATAGAGGCAAGCAAAGAGAAAATATACCAGACAGTTAAGTGAATGGCTTGGCAGAAGGTCAACAACCGAAATGATAAATAGCTGCCGAGATCGAAAGTTGTGAAGAGACATGATCACCTACGCCAGCAGGCCCCAGTACTTGATCATGATGATGATCAGTGGCAACCAACTGTGCTCTAGGTCTACCTCTTTTATCTATTTCTCTAATTCCCATCTCAGAGCTAGCGTTGAGATTCTCTTGTTGTCTCTTCTTAATACAATATGCGTGTTTGCTTGCTTGCTTGCTTACGTTCGCCCGATGACTAAGGTATTCTAGAGTGTTCTGGTAACCTAGAATATTCCTCTTCATCGTCCGACCTTAAAAAAACGTTAAATGTGCGTGTCTGCGTTGTGTTGTGGTTTGCAGTATAACTTATATTTGCGCCTTTCGACCCAACACATCCGACTTTCAGCACGACATTTTTGAGTACCGGGTTGTCTTCCCTCTTCGATCCCTACTCGCTTGGCCAGACTAGACAGGTTAGTATATTACTAGGGGCACCGCGGAGAGGTGGAGTAGGGTCTGGATGGTTTTGGTTTACCGATCCTCGCGCAAGCCATCAGCTGTGGGTCGCTGACAACTTCCAGCTCTGGTGCTGGGAGGCGCGCCTTCGCCTCCTAATACAATATTACTTGAACATTAATTGTCATAGAGTGCCATCTCCACAACGAAGGTTGGCTAACATGGAGCGCCATTCTGCTCTGTCTCTTGCTTTGATGGTGCAGGTTGTCATAGGCTGATTTGTCCATCTTTTGATGTTACTCGTCCATGTTAGTATTGGTCTGTCTCTGCCTCTTTTACCTTGTATTTTCCCCTCCAAGGATACTTTTAGTAGGCTGTTGTGTCTTTCAACATGGCCGAAAAATCGCATTTGTCTTGTTCTAATTGTGTTTAGTAGTTCTTTTTTTCATTTTTAGCTGCTTTAAAAGACTTCATCGTTTATTTTCTTTTCTTTCCATCCAATTCTACCTATTCTTCTATAAATCCATATTTCAAAGGCTTCAGTTCTCTGTTCTGTTTTCTTGTCTAGTGTCCATGTTTCTGCACCATATAGGAATGTTTAACAACATGAATGGAAACTTGGACATTATGCTTGAGTTATTATTGAGTTACTTGTGGATCATCAACATTGCACTCCGAAGCTCAGATCCCCTCCTCAGCAATTCCCGCAGTGTCCAGCGACTGACCACTCCAGTTCTGTGTTGGTCACATTATACTCTCGATGCTGAAAAGCAAATGAGGAAGGAAAGAGGAAGAAAACAGTACTTTATAATCGTCAGGATCATAGACAAGGAGTTTAAGAACTATGAATAAATTATTGATAAGGACACAAAGAGTGAGCTCATCGTTAGCAAGCAATTTAGATAGAATGTATATTTATAGATCAGCGTTTCTCAAACTGTGGTCAGCGGCCCAAAGAGGTCCACTTGAAGAATAGTATATATATTTTGTAGCTAAATGATGGACAAGTCAGTCTATGAGAACCTACACCTTCAAAGCAAGAGACAGGGCGAAATGAAGCTCCATGGTAGTCAACCTTCGATGCGAAGATGGCACTCAATGATAATGAGCTAAATGAAAAGAGAGAATGAATGAAAGCACAAGAAAATAAATCGTAAATTGAGTTCAATCCCGGGGGTCCGCGACTGCAAAATGTATTTAAGAGGGTAAAGGTAAAGTACGAGACTTGAACCGGCGTCTTAGCACGCGAGTTTCCACCCATATGTGCTCGGCCGTCTATCCAGAAATGTTCGGATATTTCTGTATAGTGTCGCCTCAAGCATCGAAACTCAGATGCGAGGCGACATTCCTCACCTTCCCAGGGTAATACCCTGGTACCCATTTCTGCCAACGGCTGGATCGACCGTAGGGGTATTTTTTTTTCCCCAACCACGAGTACAATTCACACTGTTCCCAGTGCGAATCGAACACGGGTTGTCCGAACGTCGGTAGTCCAGTCGGGTTGTTTTCCCAACTAGGCTATCGAGGCCCCCAATTTAAGGGGTGGGGGCGGGTTGGGGGGGGTGGGTCTACGGTAATGGAAACTTTGAGAACCGTTGTTATAGATGACTACTTTGAGAACAGTAACTGTTTGTTCAACATTTATGTCTCTAGTTACCTTAATAATCATGATCTTGGTCCTCCCAGCGCTGCTAGACATCTACCACAACCTACTTTAATTATGTCCTAAGTGCAGAAGGGAAACCAAGGAAACCTCCAGTAAAGTAACATATTCTGTTATTCAAACTATAGACGGCTGATATAAATTTACTCACAAGCAACCCTGCTCACAAGGCTGAAGACGTCATGCCAGTTGGGTGGGTTTTCCAGTGGCTTTCTGCACTCTTGCCCCCTCTATAGATGGCTATGTACCAGCCGTGGTCTTTACTCAAACACAGCCATGTATAGATTTACAAAGGTTCGTCGACAGAAAATAAAACCGAAAACCCTTCAACTAGTGTGACGTTATCAGCTATAGGAGCTATAGACGGATGACGTCACTGCACCCATAACAGCCCCTGTTTGCAAAGCTGAAAACGTCACTCTAGGCTGGGGGGTTTTCCGAAAATTTCCTGTCTGCCCGTAAAAGTAAAAAAAAAAAAAAAAAAAAAGTAGAGCCCCGTCACGCCAAGTGGCGTATAGGGAATATGGTGTTAGTGACCATAATTTTTACAAACCTTTGGCACATGATTTTTGGGGTAATATGGTTGATATTACGCTCGTACCGCTTTACTTTCCCAGAAAAAATCCGGTACCCATTTAAGGCTGGGTGAACCCGGAAGCCGTCGATCTGGATCGAACTTGACCTCTTGTCTTTTGAAGTCCAGTTCTCTAACCACTGAGCCATCCTTTGTCCACCCGTAGGTCATCGTAAACCTATAGTTGCCTGTTACTCAATCACCCCAAACTTGAAAGTGGTAACTGCATGACAACAAATAATAGATAACTTCTGCTTTCCTTCTGTTATCGATGACAAATAATGTAAACCTTCTATATTATCAGAGTAAAGCGTAGAAGGTTCCTTCTGGGGGACTGTTCAATCTCGAGGCAAGACGTCGATCTCGAGACAGAGAGCTTGTAAGTTCAAATCCCAGCTGAATCAGTTGGGATTTTTATTTATTATTTCTCTCTGCGTCAACCACCCCTGGTCTTAGCAACGAGGCCCGGCTTAAAACGTCAATTACTAATCAACGGGGAAAAATATGAGTACCTTCGAAGACGGAGTTATCTGCATGTGTGGCGAGGAAACCCCTGTGCTGCCGATTAGGGTTTAGGGCTGCATGGTGATCGATCCTGTCAACAGAAATTCAGAATTTCCCAATGAACTTTGGCTTTGATGCGAGCTGTAACATGTTGTGAAATGGATAAGGGGAACTCCCACTGCAGTGGAACTGTTTCTCTAAACAGAACAGAACCTTTAATTTGTACGGATTTTTCTATAAATTGGACCAGTAATTCTTTTAAGGTAATTTGTAAGAGAAAACAAACGTATTTCTGCATCTTTTCTGATTTAAAATACGTATATAGAAGAGCAAAAGTAGTTGGGCATATACTGTAACTGCTAACAAAGATGGAAGATACACCACAGAAATAAAAAGCAGAATTTCAGAAAATGAAAAATATCTTATGCAACAAGTCTATGTCAATAGAAGTGAGAATGAGAGTTCATCAGTGCTATATAGAACCAATTCTGACCTATGGAAGCGAATCATGGACAGTATACAAACCAATGAAAAGACGATTAGAGGATACAGAGATGTGATTTCTCGGAAGAATGTTGAAAGTTCCCTGGACAGCTAAAAAGAACAATGAGGAGGGGAAGAGGAAAGTTGGAATACTTGCTTACAATTGACAAAATAAAAGGAAAGAGAGATTACGGACGACAAAGAGAGAAAATACTAGAAAGCTTGGTGTCATGGCATGGCAAACAGTCAACAACAGAATTGATACGATGCACTGTATATAGAACATTGTGGAAGGACATGATCGCCTAAGCCAGCCGGTGTGGCACATGATGATGATGCTAACTAATCAAATCATAATAAATCTACATTTTAAACGGGCTATAAATAATGAGTTCATGAAGCCCTCCTGCATGAATTACGCATAACCAATACAAATGTAGGTTTAACTAACATTTGTTAATGGCAACTGTGATCTAGTGTAACCTAGAACAGTGGTCGTCAAACTGCTCCGCGGAGTCCAGGTGCTCCGTAAGCACATACTAGGGACTCCACCGACATCATTATGTCATCATCATTAAGTGCCATGCCGGCATAGGTGACGTTCCCCCACAAACCTCTACCCACAGTACAACTCATCAACTTCGCCACTGTTGTTAAGCTGTCTAATATTATTTCTCTGTGTCGCCTGAGATCTCTCATTCCCTCTTGTCATTGGAGCTTTGTAAAACAAGAATACCCAGAAGTAGGCAGGAAGGCCCTACGAGTTTTAATTCCTTTAGCGACTACCAACTTATGTGAGACCAGGTTTTCAGCATTGGAAGCCATCAAAACAAGTACAGGTCACATGTGGAAGCTGAGAGAGAGATTAGAATAGCAATTTCCAAACTTATGCCCAGATTTGAAGATCTAATGAGGATGAGACAAGCTCTTTCTTCTCATTGACTTTGTTACAGGATACAAATATCACAATGTTGGTTCATTCAGTTATTTTTTAAAATTTCAATTACAAAAATGACACTAATTTATTTAATTTATACCCAAAAACGGGAGACTCGATAGCTCAGTGGTTAGTGAACTGGACTACAAAGGACAAGAGGTAGGGTTTGATCCCAACCGACGGCCTCCGGTTCACCCAGCCTTTAATGGGTACCTGATTTTTTTTCTGGGAAAGTAAAGCGGCATGGGCGTAATACCGACCACATTACCCCAAATATCATGTGCCGAAGGTCTGTAAAATGTATGGTCACTAACACCATATTCCCTATACGCCACTTGGCGTGACGGGGGTACATTACTTTACTTATACCCAAAAACGTAAGGTTGTTTACCTCCGCAATCAATATAACATATTAAATATGCTATTAAAATATGTTTTTTTTCTTCACATTGTTGATATATGGTGCTGTCATGTTGAATTGTGATTAAGAGTTAGGGCTTTGTTGTCTGAAAAAAAAAGTTTGATGACCGCTGACCTAGAAGATATAGTCAGAGGGTAACTAATTGTACCTTGTTTTATTGACTAACCAAGCAAGGTTACCCAGCAGTAGATCCCATCCCGCTGTGGAATACTAGGAAATGAGAAAGCAGATCAGCTGGCAAAAGAAGGCCCAGCAGGCAAGCAACCAGATGCACCAGTTACATACCATCAGAAGAAATGGATAAACAAATCGGTTAGAAGACCATAAACTCAAAAAAAATCAACATTCCTTTCATAATATGAATAGATGGGAACAAGTTATCATCATATGCCTCAGAACAATATATAATCGATCCCATAGTCACATGTAGGGAGCCGCGATAGCTCAGTGGTTAGTGAACTGGACTACCACGGACAAGGGGTAGGGTTCGATCCCAACCGACGGCTTCCAGGTTCACTCAGCCATAAATGGGTACCTGATTTTTTTTCTGGGAAAGTAAAGCAGCACGGGCGTAATACTGATCACATAGGATACTGATACACTGATACTAATCATGTGCTGAAGGTCTGTAAAATATAGGGTCACTAACGCCATATTTTTCCTATACGCCACTTAGTGTGACGGGGGTACTTTACTTTTTTTTATAGTCACATGTATACAAAACTCAAGATTGGAACCTCAGTCACATGTACATATGGACAGACATCCCAGACTACTGAACACATACTTGAAGGCTGCACTGAATATAGTAGACAGGAAAATCTATTGCCGCATAGATACAACACTACAGACACAACTATATGAGCCACTGCAAGAATGACAAAAATATAATATTGACAATACTTCAGATGAACAAAAGATTGATAGATGCACCTTACAAAGAAGGCAGAAAACCAAAGATCAACCAGACAAGCTATTGAGATCTGGGGGAAAAAGTATGGACATGCCAGGTTTTTTTCCCCATTTGTAGAACTTTTTTTGACATGCCAGGTTTTTCCCCATTTGTAGAACTTTTTTTGACATGCCAGGTTTTTTTCCCCATTTGTAGAACTTTTTTTGACATGCCAGGTTTTTCCCCATTTGTAAGACTTTTTTTTGGAGATGCCAGGTTTTCCCCATTTATAAGACTTTTTTTTGGACATGCCAGGTTTTTCCCCATTTATAAGACCTCTTTTTGGACATACCAGGTTTTCTCCCATTTATAAGACCTCTTTTTGAACATACCAGGTTTCCTCCCATCTATAAGACCTCTTTTTGAACATACCAGGTTTCCTCCCATTTGTAAGACCTCTTTTTGGACATGCCATTTATAAGAATTGTGTTTGTCTGGTGTACAGGTAGGCCTTAAAAAACGTGGACGATGGGATAGCTACTTTTTATAATCTGAATTATGTAAGGAAACATGTGTACTTATTTATATTTATTTTAAAATAAATTATGTAAAATTATTAACAGGTTTTTTTGTTTTAATTTTGTTAAAACCAGATTTACAACATCCTTGTTCATTATTTACAGATGTGGTATTATTGTTTTGAGTATTTTTTAAAAAAATGCAGAGAGATTTGTTAATAAACCATGTTTCCACTGGCAAAGACTTGTTTTTTATGCTCAAGATGTTTAGAGAAAGTGTTAAATTATTATGAGAAGTGACTGGGAGTTTGCTTTTTTTGTATTCAAAACAGTTAATTACGTTCATGCCAAAGTGGCATTTGAGTTATAAACTTGGGAAATTGTGAGGCCTTTATGGTTGAAGATGTTCTGAGTCTAGTGCAGTCCCCTTATTCTTTAAACTGATATTTTATGTGAGTGGTTATAGTTTGTGATATCACACACAAAAAGTGACATTTTTAACTTAAGCAAATATTTATCTGTGAATGATGTTTTAATACCAGTTCTCATAACACATGTTAAGTCAGTCTTATTATATTGCTGTGAAACATGGAGAACAACAAAAATTACAATCATGAAGATACAGACCTTTATTAATGGATGCTTACGCAGAATGAAAGGATAGAAATGGCAGGACAAAATCAGAAACATAGAACTATGGAAATGTACTAGTCAAATATCAGTGAATAAAGAGATACAGTGAAGGCGATGGTGCTGGATAGGACACACACTGCGGAAGCCAACTGAGAGTATTACACAACAGGCCCTTTTTTGAAATCCCCTAGGAAAAAAAAGAGGAAGACCAAAATATTCTTGAGAAGACAGATGGAAGCAGAGATGCAGATGATGGGGAAGACATGGAGTGATCTTAAAAGAATGGCAAGAAACAGAATGACTTGGACAGTTTTTGTTGAAGACCTATGCTTCACAGGGAGCTGAAAGGTAGAAGAAGAAGACTCATAACAAGAAGATCAAAGAATGTCAAATCTGAGAGTTTTGAGGGATATAATAATCAATTTTTAGCAACAAATGCTTTTTTTTTAAATTTTACGTTAAAGCTTCTAATAAATTTAATGTATAATCGAAGAAGCATGAATATTTCATCCTACTGGAAAAACACAAATGAGCTAATCCACTAAGGTATCAGTGACAAACAGCTGTGTCGAAACATATCCTCCAGTCACCCAGCCAAAAAATATATTTACATGACCTTAGATCATTTAGGTCAGGGTTTGACAAAATATCGATGCAGAGAGTTCTGGGCAACATTCCCCCAGTTGATGTGCTCAAAAGAAGTAGAGGTCGTATACTTTCCCAAAGACAGTAATGCTACTGTGTAATCATCACATAATGTCTTGTAAAGAACCAAACTCCCAGCCACCATGGCAACACTTAGGTGTTGGAGATTATGGTGGTTGCATCAAATGATAAGAAAAGGCAACAATTGCATTCCTAAATAATTATTGTATGGAGAACTTAGGAACTCGCATTACTAAATAATTATTGTATGGAGAACTTAGGAACTCGCATTACTAAATAATTATTGTATGGAGAACTTAGGAACTCGCATTACTAAATAATTATTGTATGGAGAACTTAGGAACTCGCATTCCTAAATAATTATTGTATGGAGAACTTAGGAACTCACATTCCTAAATAATTATTGTATGGAGAACTTAGGAACTCGCATTACTAAATATTATTGTATGGAGAACTTAGGAACTCGCATTACTAAATAATTATTGTATGGAGAACTTAGGAACTCGCATTCCTAAATAATTATTGTATGGAGAACTTAGGAACTCGCATTCCTAAATAATTATTGTATGGAGAACTTAGGAACTCGCATTACTAAATAATTATTGTATGGAGAACTTAGGAACTCGCATTCCTAAATAATTATTGTATGGAGAACTTAGGAACTCGCATTCCTAAATAATTATTGTATGGAGAACTTAGGAACTCGCATTACTAAATAATTATTGTATGGAGAACTTAGGAACTCGCATTACTAAATAATTATTGTATGGAGAACTTAGGAACTCACATTACTAAATAATTATTGTATGGAGAACTTAGGAACTCGCATTCCTAAATAATTATTGTATGGAGAACTTAGGAACTCAAAAAGAAAAAAAGGGCAGACCAGTCCTGAGATATAAGAATGTTTGCAGGGCTTGAGAACAGAGATTCCTTTGAGGGAATTCTCTGTCAGTGAAAGAAACTGGGAAAATCTCATGTCAGATCGTAGCACATAGAGAACAAAAATAAAAAATAAAAAACAGCACACCAACATTCAAGAATATAATGATGTCAAAGTCAGAAAACAAAAGTCACAGGAGAAAGGAGACAAGGCCTGACACCACAAAGACGTCTTCATTCTGCAGTCAAATTTGTCTATCCAATATTGGCAGATTCAGCCATGAGAGAAGCTGCACAGTAAAACAGCAACCAGCATAAGGCACTAATATATTACAATAAACCGACAAATATTGATTGCTTGCTGTCTGTCAAGATGACAAAGGCCCTATATAAACCTTTACCTTCCAATTATTAAATACATATATAAATGGCATACAAAATATATATATTGCCACAACATAGAAACTGGAGTTGATTAGTTATAAATCACATACTAAATATATATGGCCACAACATAAAAATAGGAGATGATTAATTATAAATCACATACAAAATATATATGGCCTTAACATGAGAGCTGGAGTGGATTGATTATAAATGACAAACAAAATATATTTGGCCGTAACTTCAGAACCTGGAGTGAATTAATTATAAATATCATACAAATATATGGCCTTAACTTCAGAACCGGGATTGAATTCATTATAAATAACATACAAAATATACATGGCCTTAACATGAGAGCTGGAGTGGATTGATTATAAATGACAAACAAAATATATATGGCCTTAACTTCAGAACCTGGAGTGAGTTCATTATAAATATCATACAAAATATATAAGGCTTAACTTCAGAACCTGGAGTGAATTCATTATAAATATCATACAAAATATATAAGGCTTAACTTCAGAACCTGGAGTGAATTAATTACAAATAACATACAAAATATATAAGGCTTAACTTCAGAACCTGGAGTGAATTAATTACAAATGACATATTGTATATATGGCCTCAGCTTCAGGAAGTGGTGTGGATTTATTATCATGTTCAGGTTAGTTTATGACCTCAGCTTCAGGAAGTGGTGTGGATTTATTGTCATGTTCAGGTTAGTTTATGACCTCAGCTTCAGGAAGTGGTGTGGATTTATTGTCATGTTCAGGTTAGTTTATGGCCTCAGCTTCAGGAAGTGGTGTGGATTTATTGTCATGTTCAGGTTAGTTTATGGCCTCAGCTTCAGGAAGTGGTGTGGATTTATTGTCATGTTCAGGTTAGTTTATGACCTCAGCTTCAGGAAGTGGTGTGGATTTATTGTCATGTTCAGGTTAGTTTATGACCTCAGCTTCAGGAAGTGGTGTGGATTTATTGTCATGTTCAGGTTAGTTTATGACCTCAGCTTCAGGAAGTGGTGTGGATTTATTGTCATGTTCAGGTTAGTTTATGACCTCAGCTTCAGGAAGTGGTGTGGATTTATTGTCATGTTCAGGTTAGTTTATGGCCTCAGCTTCAGGAAGTGGTGTGGATTTATTGTCATGTTCAGGTTAGTTTATGGCCTCAGCTTCAGGAAGTGGTGTGGATTTATTGTCATGTTCAGGTTAGTTTATGACCTCAGCTTCAGGAAGTGGTGTGGATTTATTGTCATGTTCAGGTTAGTTTATGACCTCAGCTTCAGGAAGTGGTGTGGATTTATTGTCATGTTCAGGTTAGTTTATGACCTCAGCTTCAGGAAGTGGTGTGGATTTATTGTCATGTTCAGGTTAGTTTCTGACCTCAGCTTCAGGAAGTGGTGTGGATTTATTGTCATGTTCAGGTTAGTTTAGTTAACAGGCCAACTTTATTTCATATCTTCCAAGTCCATAAGTGTTCAGATCTGCTACAAAGTATATCCCTCAATGTGTAGAAACTAATTGATTATCATCACATTCAGGCAAAGGTTAGTGACAATGAAAGAACAGATGTGCTGGGAACAATTCAAGAATGGATGTGCTGGGAACAATTAAAGAACGGATGTGCTGGGAACAATGAAAGAATGGATGTGCTGGGAACAATTAAAGAACAGATGTGCTGGGGACAATGAAAGAATGGATGTGCTGTGAACAATGAAAGAACGGATGTGCTGAGGACAATGAAAGAACGGATGTGCTGTGAAAAATGAAAGAATGGATGTACTGGGGACAATGAAAGAATGGATGTGCTGGGGACAATGAAAGAACGGATGTGCTGGGAACAATGAAAGAACGGATGTGCTGGGGACAGTGAAAGAATGGATGTGCTGGGAACAATGAAAGAACGGATGTGCTGGGGACAATGAAAGAACGGATGTGCTGTGAACAATGAAAGAACAGATGTGCTGGGGACAATGAAAGAACAGATGTGCTGGGAACAATGAAAGAATGGATGTGCTGGGGACAATGAAAGAACGGATGTGCTGGGAACAATGAAAGAACGGATGTGCTGGGGACAATGAAAGGACGGATGTGCTGGGAACAATGAAGAACGGATGTGCTGGGGACAATGAAAGAACGGATGTGCTGGGGACAATGAAAGAATGGATGTGCTGGGGACAATGAAAGAACGGATGTGCTGGGAACAATGAAAGAACGGATGTGCTGGGGACAATGAAAGAATGGATGTGCTGGGGACAATGAAAGAATGGATGTGCTGGGGACAATGAAAGAACGGATGTGCTGGGAACAATGAAAGAATGGATGTGCTGGGGACAATGAAAGAACGGATGTGCTGGGGACAATGAAAGAATGGATGTGCTGTGAACAATGAAAGAATGGATGTGCTGGGGACAATGAAAGAATGGATGTGCTGGGAACAATGAAAGAATGGATGTGCTGGGAACAATGAAAGAACGGATGTGCTGGGGACAATGAAAGAATGGATGTGCTGTGAACAATGAAAGAACGGATGTGCTGAGGACAATGAAAGAACGGATGTGCTGTGAAAAATGAAAGAATGGATGTACTGGGGACAATGAAAGAATGGATGTGCTGGGGACAATGAAAGAACAGATGTGCTGGGAACAATGAAAGAACGGATGTGCTGGGGACAATGAAAGAATGGATGTGCTGGGAACAATGAAAGAACGGATGTGCTGGGGACAATGAAAGAACGGATGTGCTGTGAACAATGAAAGAACAGATGTGCTGGGGACAATGAAAGAACGGATGTGCTGGGAACAATGAAAGAATGGATGTGCTGGGGACAATGAAAGAACGGATGTGCTGGGAACAATGAAAGAACGGATGTGCTGGGGACAATGAAAGAATGGATGTGCTGGGAACAATGAAAGAACGGATGTGCTGGGGACAATGAAAGAACGGATGTGCTGGGGACAATGAAAGAATGGATGTGCTGGGGACAATGAAAGAACGGATGTGCTGGGAAGAATGAAAGAACGGATGTGTTAGTGACAATGAAAGAACGGATGTGCTGGGAACAATGAAAGAACAGATGTGCTGGGGACAATGAAAGAACGGATGTGCTGGGGACAATGAAAGAATGGATGTACTGGGAACAATGAAAGAACGGATGTGCTGGGGACAATGAAAGAACGGATGTGCTGGGAACAATGAAAGAACGGATGTGCTGGGGACAATGAAAGAACGGATGTGCTGGGGACAATGAAAGAATGGATGTGCTGGGAACAATGAAAGAACGGATGTGCTGGGAACAATGAAAGAACTGATGTGCTGGGGACAATGAAATAACGGATGTGCTGGGGACAATGAAAGAATGTATGTGCTGTGAACAATGAAAGAATGGATGTGCTGGGGACAATGAAAGAATGGATGTGCTGGGGACAATGAAAGAATGGATGTGCTGGGGACAATGAAAGAATGGATGTGCTGGGGACAATGAAAGAATGGATGTGCTGGGGACAATGAAAGAACAGATGTGCTGGGGACAATGAAAGAACGGATGTGCTGGGAACAATGAAAGAATGGATGTGCTGGGGACAATGAAAGAACGGATGTGCTGGGGACAATGAAAGAATGGATGTGCTGGGAACAATGAAAGAACGGATGTGCTGGGGACAATGAAAGAATGGATGTGCTGGGAACAATGAAAGAACGGATGTGCTGGGGACAATGAAAGAACGGATGTGCTGGGGACAATGAAAGAATGGATGTGCTGGGAACAATGAAAGAATGGATGTGCTGGAACAATGAAAGAATGGATGTGCTGTGAACAATGAAATAATGGATGTGCTGGGGACAATGAAAGAATGGATGTGCTGGGGACAATGAAAGAATGGATGTGCTGGGGACAATGAAAGAATGGATGTGCTGGGGACAATGAAAGAATGGATGTGCTGTGAACAATGAAATAATGGATGTGCTGGGGACAATGAAAGAATGGATGTGCTGGGGACAATGAAAGAATGGATGTGCTGGGAACAATGAAACAATGGATGTGCTGGGAACAATGAAAGAATGGATGTGCTGGGGACAATGAAAGAATGAATGTGCTGGGGACAATGAAAGAATGGATGTGCTGGGGACAATGAAAGAATGGATGTGCTGGGGACAATGAAAGAATGGATGTGCTGGGAACAATGAAAGAATGGATGTGCTGTGAACAATGAAATAACGGATGTGCTGGGGACAATGAAAGAATGGATGTGCTGGGAACAATGAAAGAATGGATGTACTGGGAACAATGAAAGAATGGATGTGCTGGGGACAATGAAAGAACAGATGTGCTGTGAACAATGAAAGAATGGATGTGCTGGGGACAATGAAAGAATGGATGTGCTGTGAACAATGAAAGAATGGATGTGCTGGGAACAATGAAAGAATGGATGTGCTGGGGACAATGAAAGAACGAATGTGCTGGGGACAATGAAAGAATGGATGTGCTGTGAACAATGAAATAACGGATGTGCTGGGGACAATGAAAGAATGGATGTGCTATTGACAATGAAAGAACGAATGTGCTGGGCACAAAGAAACAACGGATGTATTAGTGACAATGAAAGAACAGATGTGCTGGGGACAATGAAAGAATGGATGTGCTGGGCACAAAGAAACAACGGATGTATTAGTGACAATGAAAGAACAGATGTGCTGGGGACAATGAAAGAATGTATGTGCTGGTGTTAAAGAAAGAACGGATGTACTGGGGACAAAGAAAGAACGGATGTGCTAGTGACAATGAAAGAACAAATGTGTTGGGCACAAAGAAACAACAGATGTATTAGTGACAATGAAAGAACGGATGTGCTGGGGACAATGAAAGAATGGATGTGCTAGTGACAAAGAAAGAATGGATGTGCTAGTGACAAAGAAAGAATGGATGTGCTAGTGACAATGAAAGAATGAATGTGCTGGGCACAAAGAAACAACGGATGTATTAGTGACAATGAAAGAACGGATGTGCTGGGGACAATGAAAGAATGGATGTGCTAGTGACAAAGAAAGAATGGATGTGCTAGTGACAAAGAAAGAATGGATGTGCTAGTGACAAAGAAAGAATGGATGTGCTAGTGACAAAGAAAGAATGGATGTGCTAGTGACAATGAAAGAACAAATGTGTTGTGCACAAAGAAACAACAGATGTATTAGTGACAATGAAAGAACGGATGTGCTCGGGACAATGAAAGAATGGATGTGCTAGTGACAAAGAAAGAATGGATGTGCTAGTGACAATGAAAGAACGAATGTGCTAGTGACAAAGAAAGAATAGATATGCTTGTGACAAAGAAAGGATGTACTGGTGTTAAAGAAAGAACGGATGTACTGGGGACAAAGAAAGAACGGATGTGCTAGTGACAAAGAAAGAATAGATATGCTTGTGACAAAGAAAGGATGTACTGGTGTTAAAGAAAGAACGGATGTACTGGGGACAAAGAAAGAATGGATGTGCTAGTGACAAAGAAAGAATAGATATGCTTGTGACAAAGAAAGGATGTACTGATGTTAAAGAAAGAACGGATGTACTGGGGACAAAGAAAGAACGGATGTGCTAGTGACAAAGAAAGAATAGATATGCTTGTGACAAAGAAAGGATGTACTGGTGTTAAAGAAAGAACGGATGTACTGGGGACAAAGAAAGAACGGATGTGCTAGTGACAAAGAAAGAATAGATATGCTTGTGACAAAGAAAGGATGTACTGGGGACAAAGAAAGAACAGATGTGCTAGTGACAAAGAAATAACGGATGTGCTAGTGACAAAGAAAGAATAGATATGCTTGTGACAAAGAAAGGATGTACTGGTGTTAAAGAAAGAACGGATGTGCTAGTGACAAAGAAAGAACGGATGTGCTAGTGACAAAGAAAGAATAGATATGCTTGTGACAAAGAAAGGATGTACTGGGGACAAAGAAAGAACGGATGTGCTAGTGACAAAGAAAGAACGGATGTGCTAGTGACAAGGAAAGAATAGATATGCTTGTGACAAAGAAAGAATAGATATGCTTGTGACAAAGAAAGAATAGATATGCTTGTGACAAAGAAAGAATGTGCTAGTGACAAAGAAAGAATGTACTAGTGATAAATTATCAGTGGTCTATCAATGAGGTCTGGCGTCCAGCCCTGCAGAATAACAGCAATAAACAGGAGTTCAGGAGTCCCATATGCACTCAGGCACCTTAAAGAACCTTTGACAATTAAAATCACAGAAAGTAGGTTATAAATATGGCCGCTGTCATGACAAAATTGTCAACAAAATCCGTCACACACATAGTGGATCCTGTGGTTATGGCTGTGCTACAGAGTTTGTGAACGTAGATCAGGGATTCTCCTCGGATTTTTTTGAGGGGATATCAGAGCACCTATGGACTTATCCGATTTGTAGTGATGATGATTCTAACATCAGCAAGTTTATGGACATGTCTGATTTGCAGTGATGATGACTCTAACAACAACAAGTTTATAGACTTGTCTGATTTGCAGTGATGATAATTCTAACAACAACAAGTTTATGAACTGGTCTGATGTGCGATGATGATTCTAAAATCAACAACAAGCTTATGGACTGGTCTGATGTGCAATGATGATGATGATTCTAACAACAAAAAGTTTATGGACTGGTCTTATGTGCAATGATGATGATTCTAATATCAACAACAAGTTTATGGACTGGCCTGATGTGCAATGATGATGATTCTAACAGTAACAACAAGTTTATGAACTGGTCTGATGTGCAATGATGATGATTCTAACAGCAGCAACAAGTTAATGGACTGGTCTGATGTGCAATGATGATGATTCTAACAGTAACAACAAGTTTATGGACTGGTCTGATGTGCAATGATGATGATACTAACAGTAACAACAAGTTTATGAACTGGTCTGATGTGCAATGATGATGATTCTAACAGTAACAACAAGTTTATGGACTGGTCTGATGTGCAATGATGATGATTCTAACAGTAACAACAAGTTTATGAACTGGTCTGATGTGCAATGATGATGATTCTAACAGTAACAACAAGTTTATGAACTGGTCTGATGTGCAATGATGATGATTCTAACAGTAACAACAAGTTTATGGACTGGTCTGATGTGCAATGATGATGATACTAACATAAAAAAGTTTATGGACTAGTCTGATGTGCAATGATGATGATTCTAACATCAACAACAAGTTTATGGACTGGTCTGATGTGCGGTGATGATGATTCTAACATCAACAACAAGTTTATGGACTGGTCTGATGTGCGGTGATGATGATTCTAACATCAACAAGTTTATGGACTGGTCTGATTTGCAGTGATGATGATTCTAACATCAACAACAAGTTTATGGACTGGTCTGATGTGCAATGATGATGATTCTAACAGTAACAACAAGTTTATGGACTGGTCTGATGTGCAATGATGATGATTCTAACATCAACAAGTTTATGGACTAGTCTGATGTGCAATGATGATGATTCTAACATCAACAAGTTTATGGACTGGTCTGATGTGCAATGATGATGATTCTAACATCAACAACAAGTTTATGAACTAGTATGATGTGCCATGATGATGATTCTAACATCAACAAGTTTATGAACTGGTCTGATGTGCAATGATGATGATTCTAACATCAACAACAAGTTTATGAACTAGTATGATGTGCCATGATGATGATTCTAACATCAACAAGTTTATGAACTGGACTGATGTGCAATGATGATGATTCTAACATCATCAAGTTTATGGACTAGTCTGTTGTGCAATGATGATGACTCTAACATCAACAACAAGTTTATGAACTGGTCTGATGTGCAATGATGATTATTCTAACAACAAGTTTATGAACTGGTCTGATGTGCAATGATGATTATTCTAACAACAACAACAAGTTTATGAACTGGTCTGATGTGCAATGATGATGATTCTAACAGCAGCAACAAGTTAATGGACTGGTCTGATGTGCAATGATGATGATCCTAACACCAACAACAAGTTTATCAACATCTTAGGCAGCAAGAATTTAAAAGTAAATATGGCAAAAGGTGAAAGAAAATAATATGATGTCATGGGTTTCATGATATCAAATGTTCATGTCATAAAATCTGAAGATTATCATTGCAAAAAAACATCACAAGACTGGTCTTCTGTTTGTTGGCAGAATCCATAGCTGTAGAGATAACAGTGACCTGTCTGTCTGTCTCCAAAGACACAGACTATTTCATGGGAACCCTTCATGGAAGAAGTGAAATTAGGTCTTGATTGACTTCAGATTGGTGACCATGTGACCAACCAAAGGTCAGCTAGCTCTTGCTATCTAGGCTGTTCTGAAATAAAGAATTTTTTTGTGAACACACTTGGCATAATTTGTTCGTGAGCACACTTGGAATAATTTGTTCATGAGCACACTTGGAATAATTTGTTCATTAATACACCTGGCATAATTTGTTCATGAACACACTTGGAATAATTTGTTCATTAATACACTTGGCATAATTTGTTCGTGAGCACACTTGGAATAATTTGTTCATTAATACACTTGGCATAATTTGTTCGTGAGCACACTTGGCATAATTTGTTCGTGAGCACACTTGGAATAATTTGTTCATGAGCACACTTGGAATAATTTGTTCATTAATACACCTGGCATAATTTGTTCATGAACACACTTGGAATAATTTGTTCATTAATACACTTGGCATAATTTGTTCGTGAGCACACTTGGAATAATTTGTTCATTAATACACTTGGCATAATTTGTTCGTGAGCACACTTGGCATAATTTGTTCATGGACACACTTGGCATAATTTCTTCATGAACACACTTGGCATAATTTGTTACTGGACACTCTTGGCATAATTTCTTCATGAACACACTTGGCATAATTTGTTCATGGACACACTTGGCATAATTTGTTCATGGACACACTTGGAATAATTTGTTCATTAACACACCTGGCATAATTTGTTCATGAACACACTTGGCATAATTTCTTCATGAACACACTTGGCATAATTTGTTACTGGACACACTTGGCATAATTTCTTCATGAGCACACTTGGCATAATTTGTTCATTAACACACCTGGCATAATTTGTTCATGGACACACTTGGCATAATTTCTTCATGAGCACACCTGGAATAATTTGTTCATTAACACACCTGGCATAATTTGTTCATGAACACACTTGGCATAATTTCTTCATGAACACACTTGGCATAATTTGTTCGTGAGCACACTTGGAATAATTTGTTCATTAACACACCTGGCATAATTTGTTCATGAGCACACTTGCCATAATTTGTTCATGGACACTCTTGGCATAATTTCTTCATGAACACACTTGGAATAATTTGTTACTGACACACTTGGCATAATTTGTTCATGGACACTCTTGGCATAATTTCTTCATGAACACACTTGGAATAATTTGTTACTGACACACTTGGCATAATTTGTTCATGAACACACTTGGCATAATTTGTTCATGGGCACTCTTGGCATAATTTGTTCATGGACACTCTTGGCATAATTTGTTCATGGACACACTTGGCATAATTTGTTCATGGACACTCTTGGCATAATTTGTTACTGGACACACTTGGCATAATTTGTTCATCGACACTCTTGGCATAATTTGTTACTGAACACACTTGGCATAATTTGTTCATGGACACACTTGGCATAATTTGTTACTGGACACACTTGGCATAATTTGTTCATGGACACACTTGGCATAATTTGTTACTGGACACACTTGGCATAATTTGTTACTGAACACACTTGGCATAATTTGTTCATGGACACTCTTGGCATAATTTGTTACTGGACACACTTGGCATAATTTGTTCATCGACACTCTTGGCATAATTTGTTACTGAACACACTTGGCATAATTTGTTCATGGACACACTTGGCATAATTTGTTACTGGACACACTTGGCATAATTTGTTCATGGACACACTTGGCATAATTTGTTACTGGACACACTTGGCATAATTTGTTCATGGACACACTTGGCATAATTTGTTACTGGACATACTTGGCATAATTTGTTCATGGACACACTTGGCATAATTTGTTACTGGACACACTTGGCATAATTTGTTACTGGACACACTTGGCATAATTTGTTCATGGACACACTTGGCATAATTTGTTCATGGACACACTTGGCATAATTTGTTACTGGACACACTTGGCATAATTTGTCCATGGACACACTTGGCATAATTTGTTACTGGACACACTTGGCATAATTTGTTACTGGACACACTTGGCATAATTTGTTCATGGACACTCTTGGCATAATTTGTTACTGGACACACTTGGCATAATTTGTTCATGGACACACTTGGCATAATTTGTTCATGGACACACTTGGCATAATTTGTTCATGAACACACTTGGCATAATTTGTTCATGGACACACTTGGCATAATTTGTTCATGGACACACTTGGAATAATTTGTTCATGGACACTCTTGGCATAATTTGTTACTGGACACACTTGGCATAATTTGTTACTGGACACACTTGGCATAATTTGTTCATGGACACACTTGGCATAATTTGTTCATGGACACTCTTGGCATAATTTGTTCATGGACACACTTGGCATAATTTGTTCATGGACACACTTGGAATAATTTGTTCATGGACACACTTGGCATAATTTGTTCATGGACACACTTGGCATATACAAGTAGCTAAAGAAAAAAAATAATCTGTTGTTTCTTTGTGACATTATGCTCACCTGGTCTCTAAGTAGTGAGATCCAATGTCTAGCCCTCTCAGATAACTGCAATAAACAAGAGGTCCGGTGAACATTCTGCGCACGTTAAAGAAGCATTGGCAGTTAAATTAAAAAAGAACAGGCCATAAATTTGGCCACTGCCCTGGCAACATTTTTATAAAAAAACCTGCCCACATCGTGGATCCCAGGCCGTTTCTACAGAGTTCATGCACAAGGGTCAGAGTTCTCAGATCTTTCTAAAATTAGATATCAGAGCACCTATGGGTTTGTCCAGTGTGCAGGGATGTTGATCCTAAAATGAACAAACAAACAAACACACCTTAACTTTTATATTGTTGTTGTTGTTGTAAATGTTCTCCTCCTCTTCAACATCAGCAGTGGAATGAGCATGATGGCACTGACCAACAAGACGACCCCATGCAGGACAAATGAGATAGTGTAGCTGCCAGTCCAGTCAAAAATCAATCCTGTAGAAGAAAGGTACAAGGAAGATAAAAGGAAGGTGCAAAGAAGGAAAAGGAAGATGCAAGAAAGGGAAAATGAAGATGCAGGGAAGGTGCAAGATACAATAATGTTATGTTCCTTTCTTCTTGTCCTTCATTATATAAAGTTGTTAGCTGCCAACAATTTATAACATCTTGTAGGTCAGAAATGTAGGCAAAATGTTACGTCTTCTCAATATTCCTGTATGGTGCAGAAACATGGACATTAGACAAGAAAACAGAACAGAAAATTGAAGCCTTTGAAATGTGGATTTATAGAAGAATAGGTAGAATTGGATGGAAACAAAAGATAACAAATGATGAAGTTTTAAAACAACTGAAAATAAAAAGAGAACTACTAAATACAATTAAGACAAGACAAATAAAATTTTGGGGGCATGTTAAAAGACACAACGGCCGAATAAAAGTAACATTGGAAGGGAAAATACAAGGTAAAAGAGGCAGAGGCAGATCAAGACTAACATGGACGAGTAACATCAAAAGATGGACAAGTCAATCTATGTCAGCCTGCAGCATCAAAGCAAGAAACAGAGTACAATGGCGATCCATGGTAGCCAACTTTCGTTGCGGAGAAGGCACACGATGACGATGACGATGACGTAAGTCAGAAGCAAGTCATTACAGAGATGATATGTTTGAGAAAAGCACTGGAATAGACCACAAGAGACAAAAAATGAAAAATTTTGTCATAGAGAAAAATTCTTACAGCCTTTAGAGGGATTTGAACTCAGGACTTTCTTGTTCAGAGGCAGGCTAGACCACTCAGTCCTCCTAAAACAGACAAGAATATAGCATAAATTAAGTAAGGGACAGAATCAGAAATGATGTCGTAAGAGAGAGAATGTGTATTGAATAAATTCTAAACTACATACAGAGATGACAAATGAAACTGCTCATGTGGACAGAATGTCAAAAGATTCTGTACCAAATAAAACATATATTAAAACATGAGATGGAAGAAGATCTCACAGTAGACCCAGAGTAAGATGGACTGACAACATTTAATAAAAGCTACTAAAGTATAAATTGACGATGGATGAGGCTGTCAGAATGGCAAGAACTTTGTATCTCACTCAATACCTGAAGGGGTATAAGATTAAGTGAAGAGAGATAGAGGAGGGCAGCTTTGTATCTCACTCAATACCTGAAGAATCTGCTGCCTTGCAGGAAGATTGGGGACAATCAAAGGCTAAGGAAAGCAAACCTGAAAAAATGCTGGCTGAAATCAGATGCACTGGGCCACTGGCGCAGAACACAGTGCAACGTATTAACGGGTGTTCAGTCAGAGTGGATCTGGCGGACTCTAAATGTGACGTTCTGTCTGTGGGGGCGATCAACACACTTAACCTGACAGCTGACTTCATGTGGGAGTCTGGAATCCTACTCTGACTGAGTCCTGATCGCAGAGAGAGAGAGAGGGAGAGAGAGAATACCTGAAGGGAAATAAGATTAAGTGAAGAGAGTTAGAGGGCAGCTTTGTATCTCACTCAATGCCTGAAGGGATATAAGATTAAATGAAGAGAGATAGAGGAGGGCTGCAACAAAATCTTTCCATTTTAATCGGGTCCATGTGTCCTCTTCAGGGTGTCCAAAATATGACACGTTTACTATATTCCTTGCTTGCATTCGCCCGATGACTAAAGGAGTACACCTCTTCATCATCCGCCCTTAAAAGGACGTTAAGTGGGCGTGTCTGCTGTGATTTGCATTTTAAAAAAAAGTAAAGTACCCCCATCACGCGAAGTGGCGTATAGGGAATATGTTGTTAGTGACCATAAATTTTACAGACCTTCGGCACATGATTTTTGGGGTAATGTGGTCGGTATTATGCCCGTGCCGCTTTACTTTCCCAGAAAAAAATCCGGTACCCATTAAAGGTTGGGTGAACCAGAAGCCGTCGGATGGGATCGAACCCTACCACTTGTCCTTTGTAGTCCAGTTCACTAACCACTGAGCTATCGCGGCTCCCCGTGGTTTGCAGTAAAACTGTGATATTTGCGCCTTTCAGCCCAACACATCCAACTTCAGCACGACATTTTTGAGTACCAGGTTGTCTCCCCTCTTCGATCCCTGCACGGTTGGCCAGACTAGACAGGTTAGTCTGTTACTGGAGGTACCACGAAGAGGTGGAACAGGGTCTGGATGGTTCTAGTTCAACAATCCTGGTGCAAGCCATCTGCTGTGGGTCGCTGACAACTTCCAGCTCTGCTGCTGTGAGGCACGCCTTCACTCTACTACATTTCTGCCACCACCATTCTCTTCTACTACTGGGTCCATCAGACAACTGCTCTTCTTTATTTCTCGCCCCTAAAAGGTCATTAAGTAATTGTGGATGCATTGTGTCTATGTTTACAGCAAACTGCACTATCTGCATCTTTTGGCCTCACATATTTGACTTAAGCACTTCATTTATGGGTACAAAGTTCCTTTCCTTCTATATCCCTGCTTTTTTGGCTACATTTGTTTGTTTTCAGAACATTTACATCGTAAGGAGATGAACTAGGATCTTCATCAGCTGTTGTTCACTGATAACAGTGATAACCAAGAACTACTCTGTAGATTATGAGTTGCTAACCTCTATCAACACTAGTGTTGTTCTGGTGTCTTGGTGTCCTCCATCAGGCTGTAATGAAGAAATTGAAATTGTAACAAACTATGAATATCTGGGATCTTCGAGCCATAGCCGGCCCATAGGGCGTAGACCAAGATACTCTTTCTCTTATCTGAATTTTTGTTCTAGCAGTTTTCAAATCTTTTAAAGATATTTTATCAAATCTCGCCATTTGTCTCTGTTCTGTGCAAGCAGCTCTATCTCATTGAGGGAGCCGATTCCTGCTGTTCTTGCCTCTCTCATCAATGTTCTTTTCAATGTCTCTCTGGGTCTTCCTCTCTTCCTATTACCTGTTGTTTCCCACATGAGGGTTTGCTTTGCTATTCGGTTATTATCTCTTCTCATCACATGTCCAACATATGACCATCGTCTTTTCTTGATTACTGAAGATATTAGTGGTTGATTGGCGATTTCTCTAATTTCCTCATTTGTTTTGAATTCATTCCACGTTGTACCAAGTATTTTCCTTAGACATTTATTTTCGAATGTGTTCAAATTTGTTTCTATATCTCTCGTTGTTTTCCAGCTTTCACACGCATACATAAGGGTTGATAGTACATTTGATTTGAATAGTCTAAGTTTTGTGTTTGTGCTGATGAGTTTTGATGAGATTAGCAATAGCAACACAACAATTTAACACCATGAAGAACATGTGGCACAATACCAGCAAGGCAGTAAAATTAAAATTTCTAAGGACATGTATCTTCCCGAAAGCAACATATAATTGTGAATCAATGACAATCTTCCAAATAGCAAGGAAGAAAATCAATTCAATCGAAACAAAAGGCTACAGAAAAATCCTTAAGATACCTTGGATGTTGAAAAAGAGCAATGAAGACATACTAAAAGATTTAAACTTTAAAAGAATTGGTTTATAAACACTGTTCTACAGAAGAAATTTAAATACTATGGCCACATCAAATGACACAATGGACTGGAAAGAATAATAATGGAAGGCATGGTTCCTGGGCAACATGACAGGGGCAGACCAAGAAGAAGATGGTTTCCAGACATCAAGGATACCTTGAACATGACAGCAGAAGAAGTGAGAGATCTGGCTAGAGACAGCGATTCTTTCAGACAAGCTATGGTGAATGCAACATTCTGCAAAAGACATGGGACCTGATGATGATGATGATGATGATGATGATGATGATGATGATGATGATGATGATGATGATGATGATAATGATGATGATGATGATGAAACTGCAATGTAGTCTACCTCATGCTTTACCTCTTCTCAGATGCAAGACAGTTCTTGTCTTAATCTGTGGATCTCTTGTGGACAATGGCATACTGACATGGATAATAGATCCGTATCTCTATTGACCTTTCGAGCCGTAACCGGCCCATAGGGCGTAGACCAAGATACACCTTCTCCTATATGGTCCGTATGTGCTATCAAAAAAATCTCAAAGTACATACCCTCAAACTGAACCACAGGGTAAAAGAAAAAGAGGTCGACCTGGAAGTGGGCTCTCTTAATAATGAGTTGAAGCTGTTTCTTTTCATCTTAAAGTGGTATTTTAGTGCTAATGTTGGAAATTGTGTGTCATATATGGATAAAGATTGGTTCCTTTTTTTTTTTTTTTTATTTTGGTTCTTTGGTTATGGAAGGCCCTGGTATCACTGCAAACGAATTAAAATCCATAATTGCTCAACCACCCGTGCCAGTGGAATCATCAGAATTACTATCTCTTCTCGCAAACAAAGAAAGGTAGCTGTAGTTCCCATCATAGCAGTCTCATCACACGCCAAAAGACATAAGGCAAAACCGCACAGAAAGTGAACACAGCCATCTGTTATCCATCATATGATATCATCATTCATCGTAAACAATTGCTGTTTAAACAGTTATGCTCAATAACTGTTTAAGACAGGGCAACTAAAACATCTCTGACAAACCACTCTACAAAAACACAGACTAACCTGCAAGTGGTGTCCCAAAGACTGTAGCAACTCCCATAAAACACAGCAGCAAACCAAAGGACTCAGTCACCAGAGAGATTCCCACTATATCTATGGTCACTAGAGGAAATAGTGTTGCATAGGCACCTAGAAGTTACAAATAAATAAAATTATGTATTTGTTTCCTTCTCTTCTTCTTCTTCTTCCTCCTTTTATCCCTTCTTCTTCCTTTTCTTTTCCTTTATCTGTGTTTTCATCCTCCTCCTTTTTTTCATTCTTCTTCTTCTTCCTCTTCTTTCTCTTCCTTTTCTTCCTCTTCTTTCTCCTCTTTTTCTTCCTTTTCTTTTTCTTCCTCCTCTTTTTCCTTCTTCTTCTTCCTTTCCTCCTTTTTTCATTCTTCTTCTTCTTCCTCTTCTTTTTCTTCCTCCTTCTCTTTTTCCTTCTTCTTCTTCCTTTCCTCCTTTTTTTCATTCTTCTTCTTCTTCCTCTTCTTTTTCTTCCTCCTTCTCTTTTTCCTTCTTCTTCTTCCTTTCCTACTTTTTTCATTCTTCTTCGTCTTTTTCCTTCTCCTTTTTTTCCTTTTCCTCTTCTCCTCCTCCTCATTTTTCACCGCCTCTTCTTCTTTTATTTTGCTTTCTTCTTTCTATTCTTCCCATAACTCTGGAAGTCGTTGTGACACCAAGGATAGACTTTGTTAACCTTCTCTATTTCTTTCTATCTCCATCAATTCTTTGAGACTGTGCGAAGACAAGGCCTGGCCGTTCTTTCATGTTATATTCCCATCTCTTTTCTCTGCTTACCTCCCCTTATCACTCACTCCTTCCAGAATTCCTTGCTGGTCTAAGCTAGGTCAGACGATCAAGATACTTGTTTACTCGAGAATAGAATAAAAACTATACAGAGAACAAATATGAGAAGTGAGTGAACTGTTTTCCAAGTAGGTCAACATAGATTAAATTCAATTTAATTTAGTCAACAAATTATCCTCATTGTACGAGTACAAAGGACAATTCCACAGTGCTCAAAACCCTTCTCCAGCACGTTCCTCAACAGTATTTATTTCAGGAAAAAATGTATGGTGGTGGTGTGGTGGTGGGGGGGGGGGGGGGGGTTTCTAATTCGGGGAGAGGGCGGCATTTAAAGGAAAAACAATTCCAGGTCTTCAATAATATATCTCACTTACCTGTAGTGTCTGTCTCTTGTTTAGGTCCTCATTTCAAGTCTTCAATAATATTTCTTACTTACCTGTAGTTTATGACTCTTGATTAGGTCTTCATTTAACATCTTAAATATCTCTCACTTACATGTAGTATATGTCTCTTGTTTAGGTCCTCATTTCAAGTCTTCAATAATATTTCTTACTTACCTGTAGTTTAGGACTCTTGATTTGGTCTTCATTTAACATCTTAAATATCTCTCACTTATCTGTAGTATATGACTCTTGTTTAGGTCCTCATTTAAAGCAAATGTACTTTCCTTTGTTTTTTAATGATGCAGCGCTCAAGACATAAAGAATTCTTCACGTGGAATCTCTTCTCCTTCAATAGAAATTCTCATGCAGTTATCCAGCAAACCATCTCCTAGTTGGGTTCTTAGTGGAGTGATTATTCTGTTCATAGTACTGAAGGACCTTTCAACAATGGCTGCTAATATTGATTGGTACAGTCTACATTTTCACACTAGTATTCTTCAGTTCATCATAACCAATTGAATTGAAGAATACATTTAATTGTGATACATTGTTGTTAACATTTGACGAGGAATATTTAAAAGATCTGCTTGCAAATGATCCTGATCTATGTCATGCAAACACTGAGTGTTAACATCCGACACTTATATATGCTAAATGTGATGAAATGATTAAGAAAATGAGCATAAAAAAAAAAGTAAAGTACCCCCGTCACGCCAAGTGGCATATAGGGAATATGGTGTTAGTGACCATAAATTTTACAGACCTTCGGCACATGATTTTTAGGGTAATGTGGTCGGTATTATGCCCGTGCCGCTTTACTTTCCCAGAAAAAAATCCGGTACCCATTAAAAGCTGGGTGAACCCGGAAGCCATCGGTTGGGATCGAACCCTACCCCTTGTCCTTTGTAGTCCAGTTCACTAACCACTGAGCTATCGCAGCTCCCTCAAGAAAATGAGCATGCTGGAATTAATTACAAGACTTTCTTACTAAAACTTTTGTCCATTTCAGATATTACAGAATCTGTGAATTTAGCAAGTGTTCATAAACACGTTTTGTCATCAGAGACATCTAGTTTTTATTGTTCTGAGTGTGACACTTTATCTTTCAATTCTTTATATATTGCAGTGAAACCACTTTGTTCATGTTTTTTTGCTTTTTGTTCATCTGTAGATATTGATTTTAAGTGTAAAGATGTCCTTGAAATTAACTTTGATAGAATTGCCAACTGACATTCCCGCTTCTGCAAGCATTTGCTTAAATTAGAAACAGCTCCCAGTATCTCCACCAATAGGCAAAGTTGATTTTTCCATTTCAATAAGTAATCCTCCAGCCAATGAAGCTAGATCTGCCCCACCCTTATGTCAATGCTCACAAGTCATCATGATTGACCCATAACATTTCTCAATGTTGTGAATGGTGTTATAATGACTGAGCCAGTGCACGTCTGTAGCCTCTGGCATTCTCAGCATAGGATTTTATAACATTTTTTTTATGTCACGGAGAACTGTTTCTCGTTGTAGATTGGTGGAACAGCTTATTTATGTCTCTAACTACATTAAAAAAACCTTTCACACAGGGGACTGATCTCTTGCACTTGTCACAGCAAGTAACAATACATGAGCCCTTCAATGTATGTAGGAAATAGTCCCTCCTGATTTATCTGACATCTTTTTGTGAACCATGTATGTAGGAAATAGTCCCTCCTGATTTATCTGACATCTTTTTGTGAACCATGTATGTAGGAAATAGTCCTTCCTGATTTATCTGACATCTTTTTGTGAACCATGTATGTAGGAAATAGTCCTTCCTGATTTATCTGACATCTTTTTGTGAACCATGTATGTAGGAAATAGTCCTTCCTGATTTATCTGACATCTTTTTTGTGAACCATGTATGTAGGAAATAGTATCTCCTGATTTATCTGACATCTTTTTGTGAACCATGTATGTAGGAAATAGTCCTTCCTGATTTATCTGACATCTTTTTGTGAACCATGTATGTAGGAAATAGTCCTTCCTGATTTATCTGACATCTTTTTGTGAACCATGTATGTAGGAAATAGTCCTTCCTGATTTATCTGATATCTTTTTGTGAACCATGTATGTAGGAAATAGTCCTTCCTGATTTATCTGACATCTTTTTGTGAACCATGTATCTAGGAAATAGTCCTTCCTGATTTATCTGACATCTTTTTGTGAACCATGTATGTAGGAAATAGTCCTTCCTGATTTATCTGACATCTTTTTGTGAACCATGTATGTAGGAAATAGTCCTTCCTGATTTATCTGACATCTTTTTGTGAACCATGTATGTAGGAAATAGTCCCTCCTGATTTATCTAACATCTTTTTTGTGAACCATGTATGTAGGAAATAGTCCCTCCTGATTTATCTGACATCTTTTTGTGAACCATGTATGTAGGAAATAGTCCTTCCTGATTTATCTGACATCTTTTTGTGAACCATGTATGTAGGAAATAGTCCTTCCTGATTTATCTGACATCTTTTTGTGAACCATGTATGTAGGAAATAGTCCTTCCTGATTTATCTGACATCTTTTTGTGAACCATGTATGCAGGAAATAGTCCTTCCTGATTTATCTGACATCTTTTTGTGAACCATGTATGTAGGAAATAGTCCTTCCTGATTTATCTGACATCTTTTTGTGAACCATGTATGTAGGAAATAGTCCTTCCTGATTTATCTGACATCTTTTTGTGAACCATGTATGTAGGAAATAGTCCTTCCTGATTTATCTGACATCTTTTTGTGAACCATGTATCTAGGAAATAGTCCTTCCTGATTTATCTGACATCTTTTTGTGAACCATGCATCTAGGAAATAGTCCTTCCTGATTTATCTGACATCTTTTTGTGAACCATGTATCTAGGAAATAGTCCTTCCTGATTTATCTGACATCTTTTTGTGAACCATGTATCTAGGAAATAGTCCTTCCTGATTTATCTGACATCTTTTTGTGAAACATGTATGTAGGAAATAGTCCTTCCTGATTTATCTGACATCTTTTTGTGAACCATGTATGTAGGAAATAGTCCTTCCTGATTTATCATGTATGTAGGAAATAGTCCTTCCTGATTTATCTGACATCTTTTTGTGAACCATGTATGTAGGAAATAGTCCTTCCTGATTTATCTGACATCTTTTTGTGAACCATGTATGTAGGAAATAGTCCTTCCTGATTTATCTGACATCTTTTTGTGAACCATGTATGTAGGAAATAGTCCTTCCTGATTTATCTGACATCTTTTTGTGAACCATGTATGTAGGAAATAGTCCTTCCTGATTTATCTGACATCTTTTGTGAACCATGTATGTAGGAAATAGTCCTTCCTGATTTATCTGACATCTTTTGTGAACCATGTATGTAGGAAATAGTCCTTCCTGATTTATCTGACATCTTTTTGTGAACCATGTATGTAGGAAATAGTCCTTCCTGATTTATCTGACATCTTTTTGTGAACCATGTATGTAGGAAATAGTCCTTCCTGATTTATCTGACATCTTTTTGTGAACCATGTATGTAGGAAATAGTCCTTCCTGATTTATCTGACATCTTTTTGTGAACCATGTATGTAGGAAATAGTCCTTCCTGATTTATCTGACATCTTTTTGTGAACCATGTATGTAGGAAATAGTCCTTCCTGATTTATCTGACATCTTTTTGTGAACCATGTATGTAGGAAATAGTCCTTCCTGATTTATCTGACATCTTTTTGTGAACCATGTATGTAGGAAATAGTCCTTCCTGATTTATCTGACATCTTTTTGTGAACCATGTATGTAGGAAATAGTCCTTCCTGATTTATCTGACATCTTTTTGTGAACCATGCATGTAGGAAATAGTCCTTCCTGATTTATCTGACATCTTTTTGTGAACCCCGGAGATACTGCCTGAAAAATGAGAACTTCCATCAAATCCACAAGCAATAATATTAGCAAATGTCATACCTCATTTATTTATTTCACTTTGAATGCAGTTTGTGATGGCTTCAGCTGTTGTATAATGGAGTTTGTGATGGTTTCAGCTGTTGTATTTTGAAGTGGCTGCAGTGAACTACAGTCCAGTTGGCTGTAGTTTTTGCAATGCCAACCATATCTCAAGCCAGCAAGCTGAAAGAGTTTTCCTGAAATCACCCGAAACTTGTAATATCTTTAACAATGTGAGCTATAGATGGCTGACGTCATTATACTCACCACTGTTCTTGTTTGCAAAGCTGAAAACAGCAGTGTTTCCTAGCGTTTGGCTTTTCGTGGCAAGGCACTGTGACACTGAGTACAGGTTCGATCCTGCTTCGGTCGGTATATTGTTCTTTGTTTTTTTTCTGTTGTTGATTATTTGTCATTTTTTCCGAGTGCTGTAAACATACTTCTTCCTCTGAATTGATTCGCTGATTATCGCCTTGGAAGTTTCCCTCTATAATAATATTCATTTATTATTATTTGTCTCCTGAAAACATCACGCTTGTTGGAGGTTTTCCTGGAATTTCCTCTCAGCTCACAGGCCTAAGTAAATTTATAGTTGGCTGTGTCAAAAACAAAATAAAACCAACCAATCATATCTACTCATTCCCAGAAGCTAAAAATACTTACCAATAAAACAACCAAAAGTAAATGTATACATGCTGTGCAGTACATGGCTGGATCCACACAAAGGACTGAAGGAAGTAGCAGTTCCACAAATTGTTAAACATCCAATGTAATAAAATGAGCGGTCAACCAGCTGGCGATCTGCCAGCCATCCAAAAAATAATCTGCCAAAAATGTTGCCAGCTCCATATAGGGATACCAAAATAGCTGCTTCTGTTCTCTCAATACTGTTATTATTGGAGAAACAAAAATTGTTTACAGGAAAAAAATTAAAACTAATAGAGAATGAAATATAAATATAAGTAATACATTTTTTTTTATATACTGAAAATCATATAGAGCTATATAGAGCCAATTCTGATCTATAGAAGCGAATCATGGATTCAACAACATGGATTCATGGATTCACAAACAAATGAAAAGATGATTAGAGGTCACAGTGATGGGATTTCTCAGAAGAATGTTGAAAGTTCCCTGGACAACTAAAAAGACCAATGAGGACATTCTCAATGAGGCCAGCACAAAAAGCGAGCTCCTAAAGAACATCAGAAAGAAACAGTCAACATTTTTCAGGCACATCACAAGAACAAGAAAGTTTAAATACTTGGTTATAACTGGAAAAATACAGAGAAAGAGAGATTGTGGATGACAAAGAGAGAAGATACAAGACAGTTTGGTGTGATGGTACAGTCAATAGCCAATAAAAGAATTGATACGATGAACAGTGGACTGAGAGTGGTGGAAGGACATTATTGCCTATGAAACTGCTATGGCACATAATGGTGATGATGAAATAATGTCCAGGTAATGCAGACGTTTGTGGTAATGTAAAACTTGGTAGGCAGGTTTCAGTCACATAAATAAGTAAAATGTAAAGTACCCTCATCACGCCAAGTGGCATATAGGGAATATGGTGTTAATATATGGTGAATATGGTGGACCATAACTTTTACAGACCTTCCGTACATGATTTTTGGGGTAATGTGGTCGGTATTGCGCCCGTGCCGCTTTACTTTCCCAGAAAAAAATCTGGTACCCATTAAAGGCTGGGTGAACTGGAAGCTGTCGGCTGGGATCGAACCCTACCTCTTGTCCTTTGTAGACCAGTTCACTAACCACTGAGCTATCATGGCTCCCCAGCTGCACAAATGGTGGAGATAATCTATCTATCTATCTATCTTTCGTTCGCCCGAAGCATTGTCTACATCTGCAATGTCGTTTCCTGTATAAATTTTACTGTCTTTTGTAATTCTTGCAGTGGCCCATATAGTTTTGTCTGTAGTGTTGTATCTATGGGCCAATGGATTTTCCTCAGTCTACTATATTCAGTGTAGTTTTGAAGTATGTGTTCAGCAGCCTGGGATGCCTGTCCACATGTACAAGTAGTTGATGTGCCGATCTAGAAGTTTGTATACATGTGACTATGGAGTCGATTGTGTCCTGTTCTGAGGCGTATAATGATAACTTGTTTATATCTATTCATATTATGAAAGGCATCCTGGTTTGGTGAAGATAATAAACATGAAATGACTTTGACTTAGCATACAGCTTGCTGCTCCTCATGGAACAAAGGGCTGCAACCATTCTCAGCCGACGGACCTGGTTCTGTAGTTCTCCAAACAAACCCACTTCCATCCTGCAGCCTTTGCTTTTGTTCTTCTTCATGTCTGCTTGGGCCTTCCAACTTTCCTAGTTTCTTGTGGATTAGTGGGGTCGAGGTAAAGAAATGTACAAAAAGTGGATTAGTAGGGTCGAGGTAAAGAAATGCACAAAAAGTGGATTAGTGGGGTCGAGGTAAAGAAATGTACAAAAAGTGGATTAGTAGGGTCGAGGTAAAGAAATGCACAAAAAGTGGATTAGTGGGGTCGAGGTAAAGAAATGTACAAAAAGTGGATTAGTAGGGTCGAGGTAAAGAAATGCACAAAAAGTGGATTAGTGGGGTCGAGGTAAAGAAATGTACAAAAAGTGGATTAGTGGGGTCGAGGTAAAGAAATGTACAAAAAGTGGATTAGTGGGGTCGAGGTAAAGAAATGTACAAAAAGTGGATTAGTGGGGTCGAGGCAAAGAAATGTACAAAAAGTGGATTAGTGGGGTCGAGGTAAAGAAATGTACAAAAAGTGGATTAGTGGGGTCGAGGTAAAGAAATGCACAAAAAGTGGATTAGTGGGGTCGAGGCAAAGAAATGCACAAAAAGTGGATTAGTGGGGTCGAGGCAAAGAAATGCACAAAAAGTGGATTAGTAGGGTCGAGGCAAAGAAATGCACAAAAAGTGGATTAGTGGGGTCGAGGCAAAGAAATGCACAAAAAGTGGATTAGTAGGGTCGAGGTAAAGAAATGCACAAAAAGTGGATTAGTAGGGTCGAGGCAAAGAAATGCACAAAAAGTGGATTAGTGGGGTCGAGGCAAAGAAATGCACAAAAAGTGGATTAGTAGGGTCGAGGTAAAGAAATGCACAAAAAGTGGATTAGTGGGGTCGAGGCAAAGAAATGCACAAAAAGTGGATTAGTGGGGTCGAGGTAAAGAAATGCACAAAAAGTGGATTAGTAGGGTCGAGGTAAAGAAATGCACAAAAAGTGGATTAGTGGGGTCGAGGCAAAGAAATGCACAAAAAGTGGATTAGTGGGGTCGAGGTAAAGAAATGCACAAAAAGTGGATTAGTAGGGTCGAGGTAAAGAAATGCACAAAAAGTGGATTAGTAGGGTCGAGGTAAAGAAATGCACAAAAAGTGGATTAGTAGGGTCGAGGTAAAGAAATGCACAAAAAGTGGATTAGTAGGGTCGAGGTAAAGAAATGTACAAAAAGTGAATTAGTAGGGTCGAGGCAAAGAAATGCACAAAAAGTGGATTAGTAGGGTCGAGGTAAAGAAATGCACAAAAAGTGGATTAGTGGGGTCGAGGCAAAGAAATGCACAAAAAGTGGATTAGTGGGGTCGAGGTAAAGAAATGCACAAAAAGTGGATTAGTAGGGTCGAGGTAAAGAAATGCACAAAAAGTGGATTAGTGGGGTCGAGGTAAAGAAATGCACAAAAAGTGGATTAGTAGGGTCGAGGTAAAGAAATGCACAAAAAGTGGATTAGTAGGGTCGAGGTAAAGAAATGCACAAAAAGTGGATTAGTGGGGTCGAGGCAAAGAAATGCACAAAAAGTGGATTAGTGGGGTCGAGGCAAAGAAATGCACAAAAATTGGATTAGTGGGGTCGAGGCAAAGAAATGCACAAAAAGTGGATTAGTGGGGTCGAGGCAAAGAAATGTACAAAAAGTGGATTAGTAGGGTCGAGGCAAAGAAATGCACAAAAAGTGGATTAGTAGGGTCGAGGCAAAGAAATGCACAAAAAGTGGATTAGTAGGGTCGAGGTAAAGAAATGCACAAAAAGTGGATTAGTAGGGTCGAGGTAAAGAAATGCACAAAAAGTGGATTAGTAGGGTTGAGGTAAAGAAATGCACAAAAAGTGGATTAGTAGGGTCGAGGCAAAGAAATGCACAAAAAGTGGATTAGTAGGGTCGCGGTAAAGAAATGCACAAAAAGTGGATTAGTAGGGTCGAGGCAAAGAAATGCACAAAAAGTGGATTAGTAGGGTCGAGGCAAAGAAATGCACAAAAAGTGGATTAGTAGGGTCGAGTTAAAGAAATGCACAAAAAGTGGATTAGTAGGGTCGAGGCAAAGAAATGCACAAAAAGTGGATTAGTAGGGTCGAGGTAAAGAAATGCACAAAAAGTGGATTAGTAGGGTCGAGGCAAAGAAATGCACAAAAAGTGAATTAGTAGGGTCGAGGTAAAGAAATGCACAAAAAGTGGATTAGTAGGGTCGAGGCAAAGAAATGTACAAAAAGTGGATTAGTAGGGTCGAGGCAAAGAAATGCACAAAAAGTGGATTAGTAGGGTCGAGGCAAAGAAATGCACAAAAAGTGGATTAGTAGGGTCGAGGCAAAGAAATGCACAAAAAGTGGATTAGTAGGGTCGAGGCAAAGAAATGCACAAAAAGTGGATTAGTAGGGTCGAGGCAAAGAAATGCACAAAAAGTGGATTAGTAGGGTCGAGGCAAAGAAATGCACAAAAAGTGGATTAGTAGGGTCGAGGCAAAGAAATGCACAAAAAGTGGATTAGTAGGGTCGAGGCAAAGAAATGCACAAAAAGTGGATTAGTAGGGTCGAGGCAAAGAAATGCACAAAAAGTGGATTAGTGGGGTCGAGGCAAAGAAATGCACAAAAAGTGGATTAGTAGGGTCGAGGCAAAGAAATGCACAAAAAGTGGATTAGTGGGGTCGAGGCAAAGAAATGCACAAAAAGTGGATTAGTAGGGTCGAGGCAAAGAAATGCACAAAAAGTGGATTAGTGGGGTCGAGGCAAAGAAATGCACAAAAAGTGGATTAGTAGGGTCGAGGCAAAGAAATGCACAAAAAGTGGATTAGTAGGGTCGAGGCAAAGAAATGCACAAAAAGTGGATTAGTAGGGTCGAGGCAAAGAAATGCACAAAAAGTGGATTAGTAGGGTCGAGGCAAAGAAATGCACAAAAAGTGGATTAGTAGGGTCGAGGCAAAGAAATGCACAAAAAGTGGATTAGTAGGGTCGAGGCAAAGAAATGCACAAAAAGTGGATTAGTAGGGTCGAGGCAAAGAAATGCACAAAAAGTGGATTAGTAGGGTCGAGGCAAAGAAATGCACAAAAAGTGGATTAGTAGGGTCGAGGCAAAGAAATGCACAAAAAGTGGATTAGTAGGGTCGAGGCAAAGAAATGCACAAAAAGTGGATTAGTAGGGTCGAGGCAAAGAAATGCACAAAAAGTGGATTAGTAGGGTCGAGGCAAAGAAATGCACAAAAAGTGGATTAGTAGGGTCGAGGCAAAGAAATGCACAAAAAGTGGATTAGTAGGGTCGAGGCAAAGAAATGCACAAAAAGTGGATTAGTAGGGTCGAGGCAAAGAAATGCACAAAAAGTGGATTAGTAGGGTCGAGGCAAAGAAATGCACAAAAAGTGGATTAGTAGGGTCGAGGCAAAGAAATGCACAAAAAGTGGATTAGTAGGGTCGAGGCAAAGAAATGCACAAAAAGTGAAGCAGCAGTGAAGTAAATAGTGAGGAGAAATGAAAAAATGTGTGGTGAGATGCAATGTGGGTCATGTGCACAGTCTGACACTTGATAGCAAAGATTGTCTGACATGGAGAGCCTAGATTACCTGCCCTTTGTGCAGGCTTTGGCTCAAATGGACAAAGACAGACAGACATACAGACAGACAGACATACATACATACAGACACATAAATAGACAAATAGTTAGAACTGCATATCTCCTCCATACACAAACACACATGCCAACATCCAAACACACACACAAACCTCATATACAGTAGTTTACCAAACTCACCCGCTATTCAATGCACGGTCAACCATATAGATAACTGGCATTAAAAATGATATATTAGTTAGAAAATTGCTGATCCCAAACACCATGAATGGGCCATCTTTGAGCAGGTAGATGTACTTGTTAACTCCTGCTTCAGGTTGTGTTCCGTGGGAGTTTTCCGTGTCACCTGATGTTTTGATAGAAGGAAAGAAGCAATGAAATTAGTCTCAAGTGTTAATATAATTGTAAGGAGTAGTAAGTGGCAAAGACATATTGCTTCTTCTTCTTCCTTTTAGCTCCCTGTGGAGCATAGGTCTTCAACAAATATTTTCAGCTCCCTGTGGAACAAAGGTCTTCAACAAACACTCTCAACTCCCTGTGGAGCATAGGTCTTCAACAAATACTTTCAGCTCCCTGTGGAACAAAGGTCTTCAACAAACACTTTCAACTCCCTGTGGAGCATAGGTCTTCAAAAAACACTTTCAGCTCCCTGTGGAACAAAGGTCTTCAACAAACACTTTCAACTCCCTGTGGAGCATAGGTCTTCAACAAATACTTTCAGCTCCCTGTGGAACAAAGGTCTTCAAAAAACACTTTCAACTCCCTGTGGAGCATAGGTCTTCAAAAAACACTTTCAGCTCCCTGTGGAACAAAGGTCTTCAACAAACACTTTCAACTCCCTGTGGAGCATAGGTCTTAAACAAACACTTTCAGCTCCCTGTGGAACAAAGGTCTTCAACAGATATTTTCAGCTCCCTGTGGAACAAAGGTCTTCAACAAATATTTTCAGCTATCTGTGGAGCACAGGTCTTCAACAAACACTTTCAGCTCCCTGTGGAACAAAGGTCTTCAACAAACACTTTCAACTCCCTGTGGAGCATAGGTCTTTGAACAAACTCTTTCAGCTCCCTGTGGAGCATAGGTCTTCAACAAACACTTTCAGCTTCCTGTGGAGCATAGGTCTTCAACAAACACTTTCAGCTCCCTGTAGAGCATAGGTCTTCAACAAACACTTTCAGCTCCCTGTTGAGCATAGGTCTTCAACAAATACTTTCAGCTCCCTGTGGAGCATAAGTCTTCAACAAACATTTCCCAAGCTGTCATGTTTCTGCCATTTTCTTGAGATCATTCCACATCTTCCCATTCTCTTCATCTCTGCTTCTCCTGCAACACTTTGAGGCCACATCAGATAAATAAAAGAAATAAAAGTTTCAGGGAGGTTGTATATTGACAGCAACAATTTAGAATATAAGTTATTGCAAGTAAGAATGCCATACAGCAAGGATGGTTGTTACATCGGAGAAGATTTCAACAAAAGCAATTATTTTTAAAAAATTTGCACTCATTAAAATTATACAATTTATTTTTAAAATGTGTATATTCAGTTCACCTGTCTCTTCAGCTATCCAAGGATATGAACCAGGAACTGATGCCGCATGGCTACCCACTTCAGAAGATGATGGAAGTATAATTAAGTTACATTTGCTATGGATACTTGTACTAGATTTTGCTGTCAAAGTCTTTTCCAGATACAGAAGAGTTCCTATACTTCCTGCAAGCATGATCTGTTTACTAGATAAACTAGATATTTTGTTTGAAACAATAGGAGATGACAAGGGCAGCAACTTTCTTTCAGAATAAATTTCCATTTCACTAGAATATAATTTTCCACCTGGAAAATGTTTCTGATTAAAAGTATTTAGAATTTCCATACTTCCACCTTTTCTGGTATGGCAGTCTTTGTTAACATATGAAATTCTTTCATTTATATTTGTATTTGACATTGAGATTAAACTATTAAAATCTTTGCTGCAATTTTCTTTGATGTCACAAGTCTGTTTTTTGGATTGCCAAAGTGCCACTGGAGTTAAATCATTGGACATAATTTCATGACAGGAATTGTAACCACTCTGCTGATGTTTCTCTAATAACTTGTTCAAATCATCACAATGATGAATCACAACAGAGGGAATGGATGATAAATCAACATGTTGATCAGGAATCACTGTCTCAGATGTTGGCAACTGATGATAAATAAAGTTGTCACTGCATTTACTGATATCTAAAGAGTTATTGTGCTGGCAAGGATAACAGTGGTTATTGAAATTGCTTGTCCTCGTGTCATTGTTGCATTTCTCATCTAAAAGGGTAGTTTCAGGTGCTGATGAGAAATTGGTTTCTCCCTCATTCTCTCCTTTATGAGTTTTAACATTTGCAGACTTTCTCAACGGACGCATTAAAGCACCAAGTATGCAAATGTTTAAGAACATTCCTGAAAGAATTAGCATGCATCCACGCCAGCCATAGAAATCTACCAGCCAGTTCAAAAATGGTGCCATGCAGAATGTCCCAACACCCACACCTGACGTTGCAATTCCCATTGCCAACGATCGTTTTCTCGAGAAGTATGTAGCAATCAATGAGATGGAGGGGAGATAGCAGCAGCCAGCACCTGTGCCTGAAAAAAAACATAGGTTTATTAATTATAAGTTTAAATATAGTTTTTTTCACAAATTAAAACAATTGACAAATTTAAGGCTAAATCGATGATCACAAACCAAGATAACCCACAAGTGGATGTCAAAAAGAATGAAACAGACATGGAAACAGTTCAAAACTACAACTACCTTGGACATACTATAACCAGTGATGGAAGATGTAAAACTGAAAAAAACAAGAGAATAGGAATGGTTAAAAGTAATATTAATGACATGAAAAATGTCATCATCATCATCATCATGTGCTTCCACAATCTTCTATCTACAGTGCATCATATCAGTTCTGTTGTTGGCTGTTTTCCATGCCATGACACCAAGCTATCCAGTATTTTCTCTCTTTGTCATCTGTGATCTCTCTTTCTTTTATTTTGCCAATTGTAACCAAGTATTCCAACTTTCCTCTTCTCATGATGTGCACAAAAATATTGATTGTTTCTTTCTGATGTTTTTTAGGAGTTTATTTTTTGTGTTGGCCTCTTTGAGAATTTCTTCTTTGGTCTTTTTAGCTGTCCAGGGAACTTTCAACATTCTTCTTAGAAATCCCATCTCTGTGACCTCTAATCGTCTTTTTATTTGTTTGTCTACTGTCCATGATTTGCTATGTTCGTCAAAGTTTCGCCATGAAAAATATACTAACATCAAAACATATAATGTCAGGGCTAAAACTAAGAATAGCAAAATGTTATATCTTCTGAACACTCCTGTATGGTGCCAAAACATGGACTTTATACAAGAAAACGAACATAAAATTGAAGCCTTTAAAATATGGATTTATAGAATAGGAAGAATTGGATGGAAAGAAAAGAAAACAAATGATGAAGTCTTAAAACAACTAAAAATGAAAAGAAAACTACTAAACACAATTCAAACAAGATAAATGAGATTTTGGGGAGCATGTTAAAAGACACAGCAGCCTACTAAAAGCAAACTTGGAAAGGAAAATACAATGGAAAAGAGGCAGGGGCACACCATGACTAACATTGACGAGTAATATCAAAAGATGGACAAGTCAGCCTTTGACAATCTGCACTATCAAAGCAAGAGACAGAGTGGAATGGTGCTCCATGGTAGCCAACCTTTATTGCGGAGACGGCACTCGATGATCATGATGATGACAAACTTAAAATGCTCATTCGATTAGCTCCTCCCTGGCAGAAGATGGCACATAGGGCAGAATTCATAACCTTTTAACCTTTCATGTCATTCATTTCTCACAGCTGTTTGTTTTCATCTAAAATTGGTATTTTAGTTCTACTCTGGAAAACTTTTCATCATTTGGGGAAGGAAATATCAAGAGCCTAGTACATTCCTCTGATTCTTCAAATGGATACTTTATGGATGAGGTTCCAATTTGTGACACCACAAACACAAAACAGAACACAACAAAACATTTGAGTGATCAACACACAACACAATGAGCCCTGAATAAACTTTGCGAGAATACCAGACCCATGGGTCAACCATGAAAAAGATGGATTGATGGAATACTAAAAGCACTAGGAAACATAACAGCAGCAGAGGCAAACAGAAGAGCGAAAGGCCACAAATTATATCTCCCCTTGACGCTGCAAGGCAAATGAGGAAGGAAAGAAGAAGAAGTCAAACACAAAACACTAAATATTTTAGAACAAGAAAATATTTTTCAATTATAATTTAGTAGAATAATGTTCTAACCAAAATAAAAATGTTCAACTCCAATGTTGAGTCAGTCTTATTATATGGCTGTGAAACATGGAGAACAAAAAAAAATGACAATCATGGAGACACAGACCTTCATTAATGGATGCTTACACAGAATAAAAGGATGGAAATTGCAGGAGAAAGTCACTAAAACAGAATTATGGAAAAGTACCGGTCAAATGCCAGTGGAAAAAGAGATACAGCAAAGACAATGACGTTGGATAGAACACACACTGGGAAAGCCAACTGAGAGTATTACACAACAGGCCCTTTTTTGAATCCCAAGGAAAAAGACAATGAAAAAGACAATGAAAAAGACCAAAATATTCTTGGAGAAATCAGGTGGAAGCAGAGATAAAGATGACAGGGAAGACTTGGAATGATCTTAAAAGAATGGCAAAAAACAGAACGGCTTGGAAAGTGTTTGTTGAAGAAGACCTATGCTGCACAGACAGCTGAAAGGTAGAAGAAGAATAATACAGAAATCTTGTCACGAGCAGTCGCCATGAGGTGTTCAGGTCTGAATTTGTATGTCACCCCCAAAATAAGAAACTTAACTCTAACCAGATTCAGTTCCATGTTCAATCCATGGGAAACAACAGGTTCTAAATAAATGAGGACCTAAACAAGAGGAAAAGAGGAAGACCCAGAGAGACACTGAGAAGAACATTAATGAGAGAGGTAAGAGCAGCAGGAATCGGCTCCTTCAATGAAATAGAGCTGCTTGCACAGAACAGAGACAAACGGCGAGATTTGGATAAAATATCTTTAAAAGAATTGAAAACTGCTAGAATAAAAATTCAGATAAGAGGAGTATCTTGGTCTATGCCCTATGGGCCAGCTACGGCTCGAAAGGTCAATAGACAGAGATAGAAATGAAAGGTTTATTATAGCTAACATTAATTTGACGATATTTTTTACCACATATGACCAAAAAAATGCATTTGTGCTTCCAATTTGGTCAAAAAATTATCTATCTATTGACCTTTTGAGCTGTAACTGGCCCAAAGGGCATAGACTCAGATACTACCATTTCGAAATTTCCTTTCTAGCAGTTTCAATCCTTGCAAAGATCTTTTATCAAATCTCGCTATATGTCCCTGTTCTGTGCAAGCATTTCAATCTTATTGAGGGAGCCAATTCCTGCTGCCTTTGCCTCTCTCATCAATGTTCTTCTCAATGTTTCTCTGGGTCGGTCCTTTTTCCTCCTTCCTGTTGTTTCCCACTTGAGGGCTTGCTTTGCTATTTGGTTATTATCTCTTCTCATCACATGTCCATCATCTTTTCTATATTACTGAAGATATTAGTGGATTGGTGATTTCTCTAATTTCCTCGTTTGTTTTGAATTCATTCCACGCTATGCAGAGCTCAAAATATTACGTAAACCTAAATTATGTTTCAAATATGTATTTATGTGGCCAATAAAAACAGCATTAGAACTTTCTGAAAGGCATGGCATTTTTTGTTGAAATTAACTTGTGTTTTTCAAAAATGCATGTCAGGAAAAAAAATATGACATGTCATAAAAATCCAAGCTCTAACATTAAATCATGAACAGCTGCAGGTGTAAAAACTTAAGCCCACCTGATACTATTCCTATAGAGGCAAATAAGTAGTAGATATTCATAGCAAAGTAGCTGATAGCAAAGCCAAAACTCATGAGAATGCTGCCAAGTATGACCACACCTCTATTCCCAAGCCACTTGCTTAGTACTCCTGGTAATGGACCTGGAAAATATATAAAAGTAAACAAAGATTTTTGATAAGATGAAAAGGTGAATCTGTGTCATCACTTCATCATCCTCATCATCAAGTACTATGCTACCAGCGTAGGTGATCTTGTCTCTCCACAACTCTCGATCTCAACAGTTATTTATCATTTCTGTTGTTGACCTTCTGCCAAGCTATTCTCTTAAGCTGTCTGGTATATTTTCATTGCTTCCTTCTATCTCTTCATCCTTGATTTTTCCAGTTGTCACAATATATTCCAGCTGCTTCCTTCTCATTACATGACCAAAAAAATGATGATTGTTTCTTCCTAATATTGGATATTACCTATCTTTTTGCTTTGGTCTCTTTCAGAATGCTTTCATTACTCTTCTTAGCTGTCCATGGTATTCTCAACATTCTTCGTAAAACCACATTTCTACAGCCTCCAGTGACTTTTTTGTCTGTTGTCCTATTGTCCATGATTTACATCCATATTTAAGACTGGCTCTACATAACATTTACGAACTCTTTTTTCTTGTTTCTATTGTCAAAAATGGATTGCACAGTATCTTCCTCATTTTTTGAAAGCCGCTTTTGTCTGAGCTATTCTGCATCTCACCTCTGTTGTACATCTACCATCTCACCTCTGTTGTACATAAACCGTCTCACCTCTGTTGTACATCTCACCTCTGTTGTACATCTACCATCTCACCTCTGTTGTACATCTACCATCTCACCTCTGTTGTACATCTACCATCTCACCTCTGTTGTACATCTACCATCTCACCTCTGTTATATACCTATGCCCACCTGCCTTGCTGGTGTCTATGAAAATAAAAGATAGTGAAAACATTAGTTTAGGACTGCTCTAGTGAAAATCAACGAACTGTGGCAGACACTGAGAAGCACTGAGGAATGCTGAAAAGAGTATTGCAGTGAAAAAAAAATATATAATGGGAAGCTCTGTATGCAAAGCTTTGTGACAAGAGGCAATCTGATCTTTAGAAGTTACCCCATCAAGTATGTGATTTAGCCTTATAAGCATATTGACACTGGTAGGGGAGTGTGCCTGCCTGGGTCAAGAAATATGTTAGGGTGTGCCGTCAAGTCATTTCTTATAGCTAATTAGTCAATCGAAAATAGACTTGTCCAATGCCTTATGGAGATGGCTCACCATATCCAATGAAATATGGAAGGTCCGACCTGTCCAACACCCAACAGAGATGGTTCAACTTATCCAACACCCTACAGAGATGGTTCAACTTGTCCAACACCCTACAGAAATGGCTCAACTTGTCCAAAACCCTACAGAGATGGTTCAACTTGTCCACTACCCTATGGGAAGGGCCGACTTGTCCAACACCCTACAGAGATGGTTCAATTTATACAACACCCTACAGAGATGGTTCAACTTATCCAACACCTACAGAGATGGTTCAACTTGTCCAACACCCTACAGAAATGGCTCAACTTGTCCAAAACCCTACAGAGATGGTTCAACTTGTCCACTACCCTATGGGAAGGGCCGACTTGTCCAACACCCTACAGAGATGGTTCAATTTATACAACACCCTACAGAGATGGTTCAACTTATCCAACACCCTAAAGAGATGGTTCAACTTGTCCAACACCCTACAGGGATGGTTCAACTTGTCCAACACCCTACAGGGATGGTTTGACTTGTCCAACACCCTACAGGGATGGTTTGACTTGTCCATCACCCTACAGGGATGGTTTGACTTGTCCAACAACCTACAGAGATGGTTCAACTTGTCCAACACCCTACAGAGATGGTTCAACTTGTCCAACACCCTACAGAGATGGTTCAACTGGTCCAACACCTACAGAGATGGTTCAACTTATCCAACATCCTACAGAAATGGCTCAACTTGTCCAATGTCCTACAGGGATGGTTCAACTTATCCAACACCCTACAGAGATGGTTCAACTTGTCCAACACCCTACAGAGATGGTTCAACTTATCCAACACCCTACAGAGATGGTTCAACTTATCCAACACCCTACAGAGATGGTTCAACTTGTCCAATGCCCTACAGAGATGGTTCAACTTATCCAACACCCTACAGAGATGGTTCAACTTATCCAACACCCTACAGAGATGGTTCAACTTGTCCAATGCCCTACAGAGATGGTTCAACTTATCCAACACCCTACAGAGATGGTTCAACTTATCCAACACCCTACAGAGATGGTTCAACTTGTCCAAAACCTACAGAGATGGTTTGACTTGTCCAACACCCTACAGAGATGGTTCAACTTATCCAACACCCTACAGAGATGGTTCAACTTGTCCACTACCCTATGGAAAGGGCCGACTTGTCCAAAACCCTACAGAGATGGTTCAACTTATCCAACACCCTACAGAGATGGTTCAACTTATCCAACACCCTACAGAGATGGTTCAATTTATTCAACACCCTACAGAGATGGTTCAACTTATCCAACACCCTAAAGAGATGGTTCAACTTGTCCAACACCCTACAGGGATGGTTTGACTTGTCCAACACCCTACAGGGATGGTTTGACTTGTCCAACACCCTACAGGGATGGTTTGACTTGCACAACACCCTACAGGGATGGTTTGACTTGTCCAACACCCTACAGGGATGGTTTGACTTGCCCAACACCCTACAGGGATGGTTTGACTTGCCCAACACCCTACAGGGATGGTTTGACTTGTCCAACACCCTACAGGGATGGTTTGACTTGCCCAACACCCTATAGAGATGATTCCACATGTCAAACACCCTACAGAGATGGTTCAACTTATCCAACACCCTACAGAAATGGCTCAACTTGTCCAACAACCTACAGAGATGGTTCAACTTGTCCAATGCCCTACAGAGATGGTTCAACTTGTCCAACACCCTACAGAGATGGTTTGACTTGTCCAACACCCTACAGAAATGGCTCAACTTGTCCAACAACCTACAGAGATGGTTCAACTTGTCCAATGCCCTACAGAGATGGTTCAACTTGCCCAATGCCCTACAGAGATGGCTCAACTTGTCCAACAACCTACAGAGATGGTTCAATTCGTCCAATACCCTACTGAGACGGTCCGACTTTTCCAACACCCTACAGAGATGGTTCAACTTTTCCAACACCCTACAGAGATGGTTCAACTTGTCCAACACCCTACAGGGATGGTTTGACTTGACCAACACCCTACAGAGACGGTCCGACTTGTCCAACACCCTACAGAGATGGTTCAACTCGTCCAACGCCTACAGAGATGGTTCAACTTATCCAACACCCTACAGAGACGGTCCGACTTATCAACACCCTACAGAGATGGTTCAACTTATCCAACACCCTACAGAGATGGTTCAACTTGTCCAACGCCCTACATAGATGGTTCAACTTGTCCAACACCCTACAGAGATGGTTCAACTTATCCAACACCCTACAGAAATGGTTCAATTTATCCAACACCCTACAGAGATGGTTCAACTTGTCCAACAACCTACAGAGATGGTTCAACTTGTCCAACACCCTACAGAGATGGTTCAACTATCCAACACCCTACAGAAATGGTTCAACTTATTCAACAACCTACAGAGATGGTTCAACTTGTCCAACAACCTACAGAGATGGTTCAACTTGTCCAACACCCTACAGAGATGGTTCAACTTGTCCAATGCCCTACAGAGATGGTTCAACTTGTCCAACACCCTACAGAGATGGTTCAACTTATCCAACACCCTACAGAGATGGTTCAACTTATCCAACACCCTACAGAGATGGTTCAACTTGTCCAATGCCCTACAGAGATGGTTCAACTTATCCAACACCCTACAGAGATGGTTCAACTTATCCAACACCCTACAGAAATGGCTCAACTTGTCCAATGTCCTACAGAGATGGTTCAACTTATCCAACACCCTACAGAGATGGTTCAACTTATCCAACACCCTACAGAAATGGCTCAACTTGTCCAATGTCCTACAGAGATGGTTCAACTTATCCAACACCCTACAGAGATGGTTCAACTTATCCAACACCCTACAGAAATGGTTCAACTTATCCAACAACTACAGAGATGGTTCAACTTGTCCAACAACCTACAGAGATGGTTCAACTTGTCCAACACCCTACAGGGATGGTTTGACTTGTCCAACACCCTACAGAGATGGTTCAACTTGTCCAACACCCTACAGAGATGGTTCAACTTATCCAACACCCTACAGAGATGGTTCAACTTATCCAACACCCTACAGAGATGGTTCAACTTGTCCAATGCCCTACAGAGATGGTTCAACTTATCCAACACCCTACAGAGATGGTTCAACTTATCCAACACCCTACAGAAATGGCTCAACTTGTCCAATGTCCTACAGAGATGGTTCAACTTATCCAACACCCTACAGAGATGGTTCAACTTATCCAACACCCTACAGAAATGGCTCAACTTGTCCAACAACCTACAGAGATGGTTCAACTTGTCCAAAACCTACAGAGATGGTTCAACTTATCCAACACCCTACAGAGATGGTTCAACTTGTCCAATGTCCTACAGAGATGGTTCAACTTATCCAACACCCTACAGAGATGGTTAACTTGTCCAAAAACCTACAGAGATGGTTTGACTTGTCCAACACCCTACAAAGATGGTTCAACTTGTCCAACACCCTACAGAGATGGTTCAACTTATCCAACACCCTACAGAAATGGTTCAACTTATCCAATACCCTACAGAGATGGTTCAACTTGTCCAAAAACCTACAGAGATGGTTCAACTTATCCAACACCCTACAGAGATGGTTCAACTTATCCAACACCCTACAGAAATGGTTCAACTTATCCAACACCCTACAGAGATGGTTCAACTTGTCCAACAACCTACAGAGATGGTTCAACTAGTCCAACACCCTACAGAGATGGTTCAACTTATCCAACACCCTACAGAAATGGTTCAACTTATCCAACACCCTACAGAGATGGTTCAACTTGTCCAACAACCTACAGAGATGGTTCAACTTGTCCAACACCCTACAGAGATGGTTTAACTTGTCCAACACCCTACAGAGATGGTTCAACTTGTCCAACACCCTACAGAGATAGTTCAACTTATCCAACACCCTACAGAGATGGTTCAACTTATTAAACACCCTACAGAGATGGTTCAACTTGTCCAATGCCCTACAGAGATGGTTCAACTTATCCAACACCCTACAGAGATGGTTCAACTTATCCAACACCCTACAGAAATGGCTCAACTTGTCCAATGTCCTACAGGGATGGTTCAACTTATCCAACACCCTACAGAGATGGTTCAACTTATCCAACACCCTACAGAAATGGCTCAACTTGTCCAACAACCTACAGAGATGGTTCAACTTGTCCAAAAACCTACAGAGATGGTTCAACTTATCCAACACCCTACAGAGATGGTTCAACTTGTCCAATGTCCTACAGAGATGGTTCAACTTATCCAACACCCTACAGAGATGGTTCAACTTGTCCAAAAACCTACAGAGATGGTTTGACTTGTCCAACACCCTACAGAGATGGTTCAACTTGTCCAACACCCTACAGAGATGGTTCAACTTGTCCACTACCCTATGGGAAGGGCCGACTTGTCCAAAACCCTACAGAGATGGTTCAACTTATCCAACACCCTACAGAGATGGTTCAACTTGTCCAAAAACCCTACAGAGATGGTTCAACTTGTCCACTACCCTATGGGAAGGGCCGACTTGTCCAAACCCTACAGAGATGGTTCAACTTATCCAACACCCTACAGAGATGGTTCAACTTGTCCAAACCCTACAGAGATGGTTCAACTTGTCCACTACCCTATGGGAAGGGCCGACTTGTCCAACACCCTACAGAGATGGTTCAATTTATACAACACCCTACAGAGATGGTTCAACTTATCCAACACCCTAAAGAGATGGTTCAACTTGTCCAACACCCTACAGGGATGGTTCAACTTGTCCAACACCCTACAGGGATGGTTTGACTTGTCCAACACCCTACAGGGATGGTTTGACTTGTCCAACGCCCTACAGGGATGGTTTGACTTGTCCAACAACCTACAGAGATGGTTCAACTTGTCCAACACCCTACAGAGATGGTTCAACTTGTCCAACACCCTACAGAGATGGTTCAACTTGTCCAACACCCTACAGAGATGGTTCAACTTATCCAACACCCTACAGAGATGGTTCAACTTATCCAACACCCTACAGAGATGGTTCAACTTGTCCAATGCCCTACAGAGATGGTTCAACTTATCCAACACCCTACAGAGATGGTTCAACTTATCCAACACCCTACAGAAATGGCTCAACTTGTCCAATGTCCTACCGGGATGGTTCAACTTATCCAACACCCTACAGAGATGGTTCAACTTATCCAACACCCTACAGAAATGGCTCAACTTGTCCAACAACCTACAGAGATGGTTCAACTTGTCCAAAAACCTACAGAGATGGTTCAACTTATCCAACACCCTACAGAGATGGTTCAACTTGTCCAATGTCCTACAGAGATGGTTCAACTTATCCAACACCCTACAGAGATGGTTCAACTTGTCCAATGTCCTACAGAGATGGTTCAACTTATCCAACACCCTACAGAGATGGTTCAACTTGTCCTAAAACCTACAGAGATGGTTTGACTTGTCCAACACCCTACAGAGATGGTTCAACTTATCCAACACCCTACAGAGATGGTTCAACTTTTCCACTACCCTATGGAAAGGGCCGACTTGTCCAAAACCCTACAGATATGGTTCAACTTATCCAACACCCTACAGAGATGGTTCAACTTATCCAACACCCTACAGAGATGGTTCAATTTATCCAACACCCTACAGAGATGGTTCAACTTATCCAACACCCTAAAGAGATGGTTCAACTTGTCCAACACCCTACAGGGATGGTTCAACTGTCCAACACCCTACAGGGATGGTTTGACTTGTCCAACACCCTACAGGGATGGTTTGACTTGTCCAACACCCTACAGGGATGGTTTGACTTGCCCAAAACCTACAGGGATGGTTTGTCTTGTCCAACACCCTACAGGGATGGTTTGACTTGCCCAACACCCTACAGGGATGGTTTGACTTGCCCAACACCCTACAGGGATGGTTTGACTTGTCCAACACCCTACAGGGATGGTTTGACTTGCCCACACCCTACAGAGATGATTCCACATGTCAAACACCCTACAGAGATGGTTCAACTTATCCAACACCCTACAGAAATGGCTCAACTTGTCCAACAACCTACAGAGATGGTTCAACTTGTCCAATGCCCTACAGAGATGGTTCAACTTGTCCAACACCCTACAGAGATGGTTTGACTTGTCCAACACCCTACAGAAATGGCTCAACTTGTCCAACAACCTACAGAGATGGTTCAACTTGTCCAATGCCCTACAGAGATGGTTCAACTTGTCCAATGCCCTACAGAGATGGCTCAACTTGTCCAACAACCTACAGAGATGGTTCAATTCGTCCAATACCCTACTGAGACGGTCCGACTTTTCCAACACCCTACAGAGATGGTTCAACTTGTCCAACACCCTACAGGGATGGTTTGACTTGTCCAACACCCTACAGAGACGGTCCGACTTGTCCAACACCCTACAGAGATGGTTCAACTCGTCCAACGCCCTACAGAGATGGTTCAACTTATCCAACACCTACAGAGACGGTCCGACTTATCCAACACCCTACAGAGATGGTTCAACTTATCCAACACCCTACAGAGATGGTTCAACTGTCCAACGCCCTACATAGATGGTTCAACTTGTCCAACACCCTACAGAAACGGTCCGACTTGTCCAACACCCAACAGAGATGGTTCAACTCGTCCAACAACCTACAGAGATGGTTCAACTTGTCCAACACCCTACATAGATGGTTCAACTTGTCCAACACCCTACATAGATGGTTGACTTGTCTAACACTCTACAGAGATGGTCCGACTTGTATAACGCCCCGCAGAGAAGATCCAACTTGTCCAACGTCCTATGGAGTTGGTCGGACTTGTCCAGTGCCCTATAGAGATCGTTGGAATTGTCCAGCACCCTATGGCTATGGTCCAACATCTCCAATGCCCTATGGGTAGGATCCAACTTGTCCAACACCCTGTGAAAAGGGTAAAGCCCGACACCCTATGATGAAAGTCCGACTTTTCCAATGCACTTTGTAGAGGTTTAGGTGGATCCAGTCTGTGACTTGAAGGAATCACACTCAAGAACCTGACACCTAGGTCATTATTCACTGTAAACTTAAGCAAGAACAGAACTGAAATACTAATTACTAGCAAGATCACAACAAATTTGGATACAAACCTATGACACACATTAAGGCCACTGCTAGAGAGATGATCCAGCTGGTTGCTCCCTTGCCATCACCAAAGTAATCCAACCAGGCCACGTATACCACGCTGAGAGAGTACATTGTACCTATCACCATCATGTGGATAAGGAAGGAACAAGCGACAATCACCCACCCCCAGCCGCCATCAGGAACGTCTGGCTCAGTCATCATTCTGCGAATAATGGACAAACAGATACAGAACTGAGAAAAAAAACAGGAATAATTCCTGCCATAGAACACATAAAGAAACAATAGATACAATGAGTTGACCAGGTGGTAAGTCAGAAAGAGCAAAAAAAAAAAATGAACAAACACAACACAATGATACCTTAATAAGTGTCAAGAGAAGACCTAAGGACTGACCATGAAAAAGATGGGCCAAGATAGGCAGCTGAGGCCAAGAGAAGAGCAAAAGACTACAAATTATATATCTCCCTTCGACGCTGAAAGGCAAATAAGTAAGAAAAGAAAAGAAGATACAAGACAAAGAGAGACACACTGCAGAAGCTAATTGAGAGTACTACACGACAAGACATTTTTTTTTTTTGGAATCACCAGAGGAAGATACAAAGAGGAATCCAAAACATACTTGAAGAAGACAGGTAGAAGCAGAGATGAAGATGATGGAGAAGGCATTAAACGGTCTTAAGAGAATGGCAAGAAACAATGGCTTGGAACGTGTTTGTTGAAGATCTATGCTCCACAGGGAATTGGTAGGAAAAAGAAGAAGATACGAAATAAATGGATTTAAAAATTATACATACGAGATTAGTGGATCTAAACATTGAAGGTACGAGATGACTGAATGCTAAAATAGTGAATTTGAGGAGAATGGATACGAGAGAAATGGATGCGCAGAAGGTGGATTTGAGAAGAATGTATGGGATATGAGAAAATGAGATATGGGGTGGTAGGATTTTAAAATAGTGATACGAGAAGAATGGATGGGATGAGAAAATGAGATATGAGATGGTAGGATTTTAAAATAGTGATACGAGACGAATGGATGGGATGAGGAAATGCGATATGGGGTGGTAGGATTTTAAAATAGTGATACGAGAAGAATGGATGGGATGAGAAAATGCGATATGAGGTGGTAGGATTTTAAAATAGTGATACGAGAAGAATGGATGGGATATGAGAAAATGAGATATGGGATGGTAGGATTTTAAAATAATGATAAGAGAAGAATGGATGGGATGAGAAAATGCGATATGAGGTGGTAGGATTTTAAAATAGTGATACGAGAAGAATGGATGGGATGAGAAAATGCGATATGAGGTGGTAGGATTTTAAAATAGTGATACGAGAAGAATGGATGGGATATGAGAAAATGAGATATGGGGTGGTAGGATTTTAAAATAGTGATACGAGAAGAATGGATGGGATGAGAAAATGCGATATGAGGTGGTAGGATTTTAAAATAGTGATACGAGAAGAATGGATGGGATATGAGAAAATGAGAAATGAAGTGATAGGATTTTAAAATAGTGATACAAGAAGAGTGGATGGAGAGAAGTGGGTGTTAGAAGTGCATATTTAAAATGTGTGGATATGACATGTAAACATTTGAAATGAGAGGATATCACAAGTAAACATTTTAAATGTGTGGATATGACAAGTAAACATTTGAAATGATTGGATATGACAAGTAAACATTTGAAATGTGTGGATATGACAAGTAAACATTTGAAATGACGGGGTATGACATGAAACATTTGAAATTAGTGGATATGACAAGTAAAAGTATGAAATGAGGGGATATGACAAGTAAACATTTGAAATGTGTGGATATGACAAGTAAACATTTTAAATGTGTGGATATGACAAGTAAACATTTGAAATGAGTGGATATGACAAGCAAACATTTGAAATGGGGGGGGGGAGGGGGATATGACAAGTAAACATTTTTAAAGTGTGGATATGACAAGTAAACATTAGAAATGTGGGGATACAACTAGTAAACATTTGAAATGAGTGGATTTGATAAGTAAACAATTTATATGTGGGGTTATGACAAGTAAACATTTGAAATGTAGGGATATGACAAGTAAGCATTTGAAATGTAGGGATATGACAAGTAAACATTTGAAATAAGTGGATATGACAAGTAAACATTTTAAATGTGTGGATATGACAAGTAAACATTTAAAATGAGTGGATATGATAAGTAAACATTTGAAATGTGTGGATATGACAAGTAAACATTTGAATTGAGTGGATATGACATGTAATCTATTTAAAAGTGTGGATATTACAAGTAACCATTTTACATGAGTGGATATGACAAGTAAACATTTGAAATGGGGGGGGGGAGGGATATGACAAGTAAACATTTGAAATGAGTGGATATGACAAGTAAACATTTGAAATGAGTGGATATGACAAGCAAACATTTGAAATGAGTGGATATGACAAGTAAACATTTGAAATGAGTGGATATGACAAGTTAACATTTGAAATGTAGGGATATGACAAGTAAACATTTAAAATGAGTGGATATGATAAGTAAACATTTGAAATGTGTGGATATGACAAGTAAACATTTGAATTGAGTGGATATGACATGTAATCTATTTAAAAGTGTGGATATTACAAGTAACCATTTTACATGAGTGGATATGACAAGTAAACATTTGAAATGGGGGGGGGGGAGAGGGATATGACAAGTAAACATTTGAAATGAGTGGATATGACAAGTAAACATTTGAAATGAGTGGATATGACAAGCAAACATTTGAAATGAGTGGATATGACAAGTAAACATTTGAAATGAGTGGATATGACAAGTTAACATTTGAAATGTGTGGATATGACAAGTAAACATTTGAAATGTGTGGACATGACATGTAAACATAAAAAAAGTGTGGTTATGACAAGTAAACATTTGAAATGAGTGGATATGACATGTGAACATTTGAAATGTGTGGATATGACAAATAAATATTTTTAAAGTGTGGATATGACAAAAAAACATTTTTAAAGTGTTGATATGACATGTAAACATTTGAAATGGTGGATATGACAAGTAAACATTTTTTAATGTGTGAATATGACAAGTAAACATTTGAAATGAGGGGATATGACACGTAAACATTTGAAATGATGGGATATAACATGTAAACATTTAAAATGAGTGGATATGACAAGTAAACATTTGAAATGATGGGATATGACATGTAAACATTTAGAAATGAGTGGATATGACACGTAAACATTTGAAATGATGGGATATGACATGTAAACATTTAAAATGAGTGGATATGACAAGTAAACATTAGAAATGTGTGGATATGACATGTAAACATAAAAAAAAGTGTGGTTATGACAAGTAAACATTTGAAATGAGTGGATATGACATGTGAACATTTGAAATGTGTGGATATGACAAATAAACATTTTTAAAGTGTGGATATGACAAAAAAACATTTTTAAAGTGTGGATATGACATGTAAACATTTGAAATGGGTGGATATGACAAGTAAACATTTTTAATGTGTGAATATGACAAGTAAACATTTGAAATGAGGGGATATGACACGTAAACATTTGAAATGATGGGATATAACATGTAAACATTTAAAATGAGTGGATATGACAAGTAAACATTTGAAATGATGGGATATGACATGTAAACATTTAGAAATGAGTGGATATGACACGTAAACATTTGAAATGATGGTATATGACATGTAAACATTTAAAATGAGTGGATATGACAAGTAAACATTAGAAATGAGTGGATGTGACAAGTAAATATTTGAAATGTGTGGATATGACAAGTAAACATTTGAAATGATGGGATATGACATGTAAACATTTAGAAATGAGTGGATATGACATGTAAACATTTGAAATGATGGGATATGACAAGTAAACATTTGAAATGAGTGGATATGACAAGTAAACATTAGAAATGGGTGGATGTGACAAGTAAATATTTGAAATGTGTGAATATGACAAGTAAACATTAGAAATGAATGGATATGACATATAAACAATTGAAATGAGTGGATATGACAAGTAAACATTTGAAATGAGTGGATATGACAAGTAAACATTTGAAATGAGTGGATATGACAAGTAAACATTTGAAATGTGTGGATATGACAAGTAAACATTTAAAAGTGTGGTTATGACCAGTAAACACTTGAAATAATGGGATATGACGTGTAAACATTTGAAATGTGTAGATATGATAAGTAAACATTTTAAATGTGGGGTTATGACAAGTAAACATTTGAAATGAGGGGATATGACAAGTAAGCATTTGAAATGTAGGGATATGACAAGTAAACATTTGAAATGAGTGGATATGATAAGTAAACATTTGAAATAATGGGATATGACGTGTAAACATTTGAAATGTGTGGATATGACAAGTAAACATTTGAAATGAGTGGATATGATAAGTAAACATTTGAAATTGTGGATATGACAAGTAAACATTTTAAATGTGGGGTTATGACAAGTAAACATTTGAAATGTGTGGATATGACAAGTAAGCATTTGAAATGTAGGGATATGACAAGTAAACATTTGGAATAAGTGGATATGACAAGTAAACATTTGAAATGTGTGGATATGACAAGTAAACATTTAAAATGAGTGGATATGATAAGTAAACATTTGAAATGTGTGGATATGACAAGTAAACATTTGAATTGAGTGGATATGACATGTAAACTATTTAAAAGTGTGGATATTACAAGTAACCATTTTACATGAGTGGATATGACAAGTAAACATTTGAAATGAGGGGATATGATAAGTAAACATTTGAAATGTAGCGATATTACAGATTCAGGAACGATATTATAAGAGAAAGAGTAGGCACTGAGCCAATCCTAAGCTATATACAGAAATAACAGATAAACTGGTTTGCTCATCTAGAAAGAATGTTGTGTGATTTCTTACATTTTGTGTATGGTATCCCAAATTTGAACTATCTTTTTGTCCTTTCGAACCGAAGACGGCACATTGTCAGAACCACAATCTCAGAAACGGAAACCTTGCTTGCCAAAATGGCATATATTGCAGAGATCACTGCTCTAAAATCTATGGCTCTGTTTCCATAACAATACTTTTTACAATGGCAGCTTGTCAAGCCATCGACCACCTCTTTAGTCACCTCTTACAACATGCCTGGAAGGTCACAGTGTCACTATTCTTTACTTCCCTCATAACGAGGCCCCGGTAACGCACAGGTGGAATATCAAACAGCAGAACAAAGTATTAAACTCCCAATAAATTTGAACTACTCCCATAAAATGGAGCCGCGATAGCTCAGTGGTTAGTGAACTGGACTACAAAGGACAAGGGGTAGGGTTCGATCCCAACCGACGGCTTTCGAGTTCACCCAGCCTTAAATGGGTACCGGATTTTTATCTGGGAAAGTAAAGCAGCACGGGCGTAATACCGAACACATTACCCCAAAAATCATGTGCTGAAGGTCTGTAAAATATAGGGTCACTAACACCATATTTCCCCATATACTTTACTTACTCCCATAATATATCAATTTAAAATGAGTGGAATGTAATATGCTCATGACATCATCATCCACAAAAAGCTGCAAAACTAAGATTACAAGTAAAATATCACTTTGAGTTGTAAACAAATAGCCGTGTATATCACCATTGTAAATATAACCCTTTAATCAGTTTGAATGTTACATTACACTGATCATATACAGGCTCAATAAGAAAGATCAAAACACAACACAACGAGCCTTCAGCAATCGTTGTTAGAATATCAGAACCATTGGTCGACTACGAAAAAGATGGGTCGATGGAATATTAGAAACACTAGGAAATATAACAGCAGCAGAGGCGAACAGAAGAGCAAAAGATGGGTCGATGGAATATTAGAAACACTAGGAAACATAACAGCAGCAGAGGCGAACAGAAGAGCAAAAGATGGGTCGATGGAATATTAGAAGCTCTAGGAAACATAACAGCAGCAGAGGCGAACAGAAGAGCAAAAGATGGATGGTTGGAATATTATAAGCACTGAAACATAACAGCAGCATGAGGCGAACAGAAGAGCAAAAGATGGATGGTTGGAACATTAGAAGAACTAGGAAACATAACAGCAGCAGAGGCGAACAGAAGAGCAAAGGACCGCAAATTATATCTCCCCTCGACGCTGAAAGGCAAATGAGGAAGGAAAAAAGAAAAAAAAGAAGATATACAGGTTATATTTGTGAAATAAATTTTAAAATGTGGTAATGCAACTAAAATAATCATTATCATTGAGTGCCGTCTCTGCATGGAAGGTTTGCTACCATGGAGTGCCATTCTGCTCTGTCTCTTGCTTTGATGGTGCAGGTTCTCATAGGCTGATTTGTCCATCTTTTCATTTTACTCGTCTTGGTCTGTCTCTGCCTCTTTTACCTTGTATTTTCCCTTCCAAGATTACTTATAGTAGGCTGCTGTGTCTTTTAACATGCCCTAAAAATCTAATTTGATTTGTTTGAATTCTGTTTAGTAGTTTTATTTTCATTTTTAATTGTTTTAAGACTTCATTGCTTGCTTTCTTTTTTTTCATCCAATTCTTCCTATTCTTCTATAAATCCACATTTCAAAGGCTTCAATTTTCTGTTATGCTTTCTTGTCTAATGTTAATGTTTCTGCGCCAAAAAGGAATGTTGAGAAGATATAACATTCTGCTATTCTTAATTATAGAACAACACCAATGATAAAAACCGTGTTATTAATGATAAAAAACCGTGTTATTAATGATAAAAACCGTGTTATTAATGATAAAAACCGTGTTATTAATGATAAAAACCGTGTTATTAATGATAAAAACCGTAATGATAAAAACCGTGTTATTAATGATAAAAACCGTGTTATTAATGATAAAAACCGTGTTATTAATGATAAAAACCGTGTTATTAATGATAAAAACCGTGTTATTAATGATAAAAACCGTGTTATTAATGATAAAAACCGTGTTATTAATGATAAAAACCGTGATCTACACTGAATTTTGGATCCGTATCTATTTGATTCCAAGCGAATTTTCAAGAAAATAATTCAAACTCACTCCACTCACGAAACAATTCAGAAACTCATTAAATTCACATTGAATGAACAAACTGAAACTTTTATTCAAATTGCCAGCAACAGTCTAAATTTTGAACAGCTTGACGTTTACACGGGCGTAATACCGACCACATTACCGCAAAAATCATGTGCTGATGGTCTGTAAAATGTATGGTCACTAACACCATATTCCCTATACGCCACTTATCGTGACGGGGGCACTTTACTTTACTTTGATGTTTATTACATTATTATCAACTTACTATCAAACGTTCATTCTACAATACCAGGCATTAACGATAATTCTCCGAGCAGCTGTTCCCTTCGCTTTATTACCTATAACAGCTGATCTTCTTCTTCTCCTTTCTCTTCTTATTTTTTACCCTTTATTTTTTCATTTTCTTCTGTTTTTTCTTCTTTTTTTTCCTTCTTCCTCTTTCTCTTTATCTCCTCCTCCTCATTCACTTCCTCTTCTTTCTTCTTTCTCTTAATCTTCTTTTGCCCCTCCTCTTCCTTCTTCTTTCTCTCCGTCTTCTTTTATTCCTCTCCTTCTCATTTGCCTACTCTTCCATCTTCTTTCCCTTCGTATTCTTCTAACTCACCACCTCATCACTACCTCATCTTCTTTCTCTTTGCCCTAACCCTGACCCTAGCCCTAACCCTAAATCCTAAACCCTAAACCTAACGCAAAACCCTAACCATAAACCCTAACCCCAACCCCAACCCTAACCTCTAACCACTAACCCGAACCCTAAACCATAAGCAGTAACCTTAAACCCTAAATCCAAACCCTAACCCTAAACCATAACTTTAGACCGAAACCCTAACCCCAAACCCAAACCCTAACACTAAACCCTACCCCTAACCTTAAAACATAAACCCTAACCCCTAACATTAAACCCTAAAACTAAACCCTAACCCCTAACACTAAACCCTAACCCTAACATTAAACCCTAACACTAAACCCTAACCCTAACCCCTAACACTAAACCCTAACCCTAACCCCTAACACTAAAGCGTAACATTAAATCCTAACACTATGCGAACACTAAACACTAACCCTAAACCTTAACCCTAAATCCTAACCCTAAACCTAAACCCTAACCCTAAACCTAAACCCTAACACTAAATCCTAACCCCAACCCTAAACCCTAAACCTAACACTAAATCCTAACCCTAAACCCTAATCCTAAAACTAAACCCTAACCCTAACACTAAGTCCTAACCCTAAACCCTAATCCTAAAACTAAACCCTAACCCTAACATTAAATCCTAACCCTAACCTTAAATCCTAAATCCTAACCCTAAACCTAACCTTAAATCCTAAATCCTAACCCTAACCCTAACCTTAAATCCTAAACCCTAACCCTAACCTTAACCTTAAATCCTAAATCCTAACCCTAACCCTAAACCTAACATTAAATCCTAACCCTAACCCTAACCCTAACCTTAAATCCTAAATCCTAACCCTAAACCTAACATTAAATCCTAACCCTAATCCTAACCCTAACCTTAAATCCTAATTCCTAACCCTAAACCTAACATTAAATCCTAACCCTAACTCTAACCCTAAATCTTAACCTGAACCCTAACCCTAACCCTAACCCTAAATCCTAACCTTAACCCTAACCCTAAATCCTAACCCTAAACTTAACCCTCAATCCTAACCTAACCTTAACCCTAAATCCTAACCCTAACTCTAACCCTAAATCCTAACCTTAACCCTAACCCTAAATCCTAACCTTAACCTAACCATAAATCCTAACCTTAACCCTAACCCTAAATCCTAACCCTAACCCTAAATCCTAACCTTAACCCTAACCCTAAATCCTAACCTTAACCCTAACTCCTAACCTTAACCCTAACCCTAAACCCTAACCCTAAATCCAAACCATAACCCTAACCCTAAATCCTAACCCTAACCCTAAGTCCTAAAACTAAAACCTAAGCCAAAACCCTAACCCTAACCCTAAATCCTAACCCTAGCCCTAATCTTAAATCCTAACCCTAACCTTAAAACCTAACCCTAAATTCTAACATTAACCCTAACCCTAAATCCTAACCCTAACCTTAAATCGCAACCTTAACCCGAACTCTAAATCCTAACCTTAACCCTAACCCTAAATCCTAACCCTAAACCTAAACCCTAACCCTAAATCCTAACCTTAACCCTAAATCCTAACCCTAACGCTAACCCTAAATCCTAACCCTAACCCTAAATCCTAATCCTAACCCTAACCCTAAACCTAACATTAAATCCTAACCCTAATCCTAACCCTAACCTTAATTCCTAACCCTAAACCTAACATTAAATCCTAACCCTAACTCTAACCCTAAATCTTAACCTGAACCCTAACCTAACCCTATCCCTAATCCTTTCCCTAACCCTAACCCTAAATCCTAACCTTAACCCTAACCTTAAATCCTAACCTTAACCCTAAATCCTAACCCTAACCCTAACCCTAACCCTAAATCCTAACCTTAACCCTAAATCCTAACCCTAACCCTAACCCTAACCCTAAATCCTAACCCTAACCCTAACCCTAACCCTAAATCCTAACCCTAACCCTAAATCCTAACCCTAACCCTAACCCTAAATCCTAAAATCCTAACCCTAACCCTAACCCTAAATCCTAACCCTAAATCCTAACCCTAACCCTAAATCCTAACCCTAACCCTAAATCCTAACCCTAAATCCTAACCCTAACCCTAACCCTAAATCCTAACCCTAACCCTAAATCCTAACCCTAACCCTAAATCCTAATCCTAACCCTAACCCTAAATCCAAACCCTAACCTTAAATCCTAACCCTAAACCCTAATCCTAACCCTAAATCCTAACCTTAACCCTAACAATAAACCATAACCCTAACCTTAACCTTAAATCCTAACCCTAAACCCTAATCCTAACCCTAAACCCTAACCCTAAATCTAAATCCTAACCCTAAACCCTAACCGTAACCCTAAACCCAAACCCTAACAATAAACCATAACAATAATTTTACCCTAAATCCTAACCCTAACCCTAAACCCTAAACCTAAACCCTAAACCTAAACCCTAACAATAAAAATAACAATAAAAAATAACAATAAAAATCCTAACCCTAAACCCTAACACTAACCCTAAATCCTAACCCTAAACCTAAACCCTAACAATAAACCATAACCCTAAATCCTAACCCTACCCCTAACCCTAAATCCTAACCCTAACCCTAACCCTAAACCTAAACCTTAACAATAACCCTAACCCTAACCCTAACCCTAAACCCTAGTAGTTGTAACAGCTGTTGTATTCTAGTCTAGTCGAAGTAGTAGTTCTAGTAGTAGTAATATTAGCTCTAGTAGTAGTGGTAGTATAGGCTAGTATCAGTTGTAGTAGTTCTAGTAGTGGTTGTATAGGCCTGTAGCAGTAGTAGCAGTCTAATAGTAGTAGTTATAGTAGTCCTATTAGTTGTAGTAGTACTTCTAGTTGTAGTAGTAGTAGTTTTTGTTGTATAGTCTAGTAGTAGTATTAGCTCCAGTAGTAGTTATAGTAGTTTTTCTGGTAGTAGCTGTAGTATAGTCTAGTAGTAGTATAGTCTATTAGTAGTATAGTCTAGTAGTAGTATAGTATAGTAGTAGTATAGTCTAGCATATACTACAATCTATAGTATTTCCAGTATTAGTTGTAGTAGTAATAGAAACATTCTCGGATATCTCAGAATAGGACACATTTAACACTTTCAAATATTTCATGTATTTTATTTTCTACAAACAATACTACATTTATTATCATCATGTGCCATACCTTAGGCGATCATGTCCTTCCGCTATCTTCTATCCACAGTACATTGTATCAATTCAGTTGTTGACTGTTTTCCATGCTTTGACACCAAGCTATCCAGTATCTTCTCTCTTTGCCGTCTGCGATCTCTCATTCCCTGTAGTTTACCAGTTGTAACTAAGTATTCTAACTTTCCTCTTCTCGTCGTGTGCCTGAAAAAATGTTGATTGTTTCTTTCTGATGTTTTTTTAGGCGCCCCGAGCTCCTATTTTTGTGTTGGCCTCTTTGAGAACGTCCTCAATGGTCTATTTAGCCGTCAATGTAACTTTCAATATTCTTCTGAGAAATCCATCTCTGTGGCCTCTAATAACCGTTTCATTTGTTTGTCTACTGTCCATGATTCGCTTCCATAGATCAGAATTGGCTCTATATAGCACCGATGAACTCTCCTTTTCACTTCTATTGACATAGACTTGCTGCGAAAGACGTTTTTTCATTTTCTGAAATGATATTTTGGCTTGATCTATTCTACTTGTTATTTCTGTGGTGCATCTTCCATCTGATGTTATTATTGTGCCCAAGTATTGGACGTGTTGCACTTGTTTCAGATTTGTTCTGTTTATTTGTATGTTGCATGATGGTGATGATTCTTTCTTCGATATGACCATTACTTATGTTTCCTTACTGTTCATACTGAGACCAATCTAGTTGCTTTCTTTTACTATTATGTCCATCATTTCTTGTAGTTCATTCTCTGTCTCTGATATTAAAACTATATATCTTAAGAGCATATCCAAAGAAATGAGGTTGTAAGAATGAGGATACGAGGATCGCTGTCAAATTTGTGTAAGGATCTAGTTCTGGAAGAAGATCTCACAATCACAACCGATACCATTCGCACGACACTTAAAAGGTCACACAACACTGCTCCTGGTCTAGTTGGTGTTCGGTACGATGACATAGGCGATTTAGCTGACGACGACTTGACAAAACTGGCCAATGAGTTTAATGTCAGCATTCAGAGTGGCCAGATTAAGGAGGAGTGGCTACACAGCTACTTACTACCGCTACCGAAGCCAAACAAGAACCATTCTCAGACCAGTGCCTACAGAATCATCACAATACAGAACACTGCAGGCAAGCTGCTGGAGAAAATAGTTGCCCGTGTCCTCACCTGTCTCCTTGAACAGAAACGTGCATTCCCACCCACACTCGGAGGTTATAGATATAACAAAAAGACATGGCTCAATGCGGCAGTCTTTGCCTATGACGTCTTCAAAGGCTTCCACAGACGAGAGGAGACATGTGCTGCTGCTATAGATCTGGAGGATGCATACAACAGGGTACCATTTGAATATCTCATGCATATGTTCCTCAAACTGGCGGTGCACCCCTTCCTCATTAGATGGATCGCCGCGGCACTGTTTCAGAGGAAGGTGGTACTCAGATGTGGAAGTTGGTCTTCTGAGCCAACATCCATTTGTCCAGGGCTGCCACAAGGCTCACCATTGTCCCCAGTTCTATTTAACGTGTACACAATAACGATCACGGCCCAACAGCTGGATGGGAGGGGAAGAACTATGACTTTTGCTGATGATATTCTGGTATATCGACAGGGAAGAGACAGACGGAAAATCGCCTCCACAATACAAGACGAACTCGATCGCATTTCTTCCTGGTGTGGGGTTTCAGGTGCCTTGGTTAATCCTAATAAAGCATCAGTTTCATGGTTCTCCCTTAACAATCATATCGTTAATACGACCACGCCGGTAGTACGAATGGGAGCTGATGAGGTGACCAGGGACAAGTTGATGACATACCTCGGAGTTAAGTTTGATCGCAGCCTGTGTTTTCGGGACCACGCCAACCATGTGATAACAAAATCCCGCAAAGGATTAGCCGCCTTGAAGGTCATGGCAGCTGCCAACATCGAGCAGAGGCTACTTACTCTTCTGTTCCAGGGATTAGTCCTCACACCAATCGATAATGCCCTGGCCATTCTTACTGTCAGTACGACTCAAATTGATAGGCTGGAGAAAATACAAAATGAAACCATGCGCATTATCATGGGATGTACGAGGGACACTCCCTGTGTAGCAATGAGTATCTTCTTGACTTTCCAACCATGGATGACAGAATCAAGATCTGGAGAGCACGAGCATACATGAAGATTAGTACAGATACAGAGCATCCATTGCACCACGTGCTCAACACAGAGAAAGGTGACAGGCTAAAAAGAAGCAAATCATGGGTGGGCCGAGCAGAAGATGTCATCAAATCTGTGGGCTTACCAATATCAGCGTTGGTGAGGAGTGGATACCGGTGCCTACGTCATTCAAAGGGACTTTCTCGTGTATTGTCACACTCGACAGGAAAAGTAGGGAAAAGAACCCGGTCGTGGTTAATGCTGAGGTCAAAGGTCTCATCTGCGATAACACCGATGAGAAAGATGCAGTTATCAATACAGACAGATCTGTAAGACGATACCAAAGAAGTGCATGGGCATTTATAGCACACTCGGCAGGCAGAATAGTCTACGAAGACAGTGGTGCATACGTCATGACCACGAGTAGCATGACAATGGAGATGATGGCAGTGGCCAAGGCATTCAAATGGTTAGAGTCACAAGACTACACCCACGCATGTATTACTGAGTGATTCGATGAGCATGATAAGAAAAGTGGAGGCGGGCTCTGTACGCATGAAATGGGTAGAGTTTTGCCTATTCATTGCAGAAATCCAAAATACGTAAGGCCACCTTTGTCTATGTCCCTGGACATACGGGAGTACGGGGAAATGAAAGAGCGGACAGGTTGGCTAGCTGCGCTGTCGTTGAGGACAGGCAACCAATGGATCGGGCAGACATCATCAATGCCCTCCGAGATGTGGGAAGAGCACAGGACTTCGACAAACACAGATCCACGTCACTTCTTCGGATGATGGAAATGGGAGTTAAGATGGGCACAGCCAGAAATGAGAAACTTAGTGGCCGTGTAAGAAGACTTATCAACCAACATATTACTGGAGTTGTCAGTCGCTGGACACTGCGGGACTTGCTGAGGAGGGGATCTGAGCACCTATGGACATGTTCGGAGTGCAATGATGTTGACCCGCAAATAACTCTATAACTCAATCTTAAGAATATTGACAGAAAGATCTATCGAGGTAAAGAAAGATCTATATATGTGCTTTATAGACTACACAAAAGCATTTGACAAAGTAAAGCATGTGGAAAAATTAAATTTACTGGAGAAATTAAACATTGATGGCAAGGATCTGCGAATCATAAATAAAAAAACATGTACTGGCAACAAACCACAGCTATACGAATTAACAACCAAACAGGACAATTTCAACTTATAAAACAAGGAGTCAGACAAGGCTGTGTTCTGTCGCCGGATTTGTTTTCACTTTACAGCGAACATATTATGAGATTAATAGTAGACAAAAAAGGAAATGAAGTCAACGGTGACAACATAAATAATTTGCGATATGCGGATGACACAGTCTTAATAGCAGAGACAGAGAATGATATACAAGAAATTATAGACATACTAGTAAAATAAAGCAACAAAAAAGGTCTCAGTCTGAATAGTAAGAAAACAGAAGTGATGGTCGTATAAAAGAAACAATCATCACCATCATGCAGCATAACAATAAACAGGATAAATCTGAAACAAATGCAACGCGTCAAATATTTGGGCACAATAATAACATCAGATGGAAGATGCACCATAGAAATAAAAAAGCAGAATAGCTCAGGCCAAAATAGCATTTCAGAAAATGAAAAATATCTTATGCAACAAATCTATGTCGATAGAAGTGAGAAAGAGGGTTCATCAGTGCTATTTAGAACCAATTCTGACCTATGGAAGCGAATCATGGACAGCATACAAACAAATGAAAAGACGATTAGAGGCCACAGAGATGGAATTTCTCAGAAGAATGTTGAAAGTTCCCTGGACAGCTAAAAACACCAGTAAGGAAATTCTCAAAGAAACCAACACAAAAAGAGAACTCCTAAAAAACTTCAGAAAGAAACAATCAAAATTTTTCAGGCACATCATGAGAAGAGGAAAGTTGTAATACTTGGTTACAACTGGCAAAATAGAAGGAAAAAGAGATCGCGGACGACAAAGCGAGAAAATACTGGATAGCTTGGTGTCATGGCATGGAAAACAGTCAACAAAAGAACTGATACGATGCACTGTAGATAGAAGGTTGTGGAGGGACATGGTCGTTTAACATCAACCGGTATGGCACAAGATGATATTAAAACTACGTCATCCGCATATCGCAAATTCTTTTGTTCTGACAATTGTCTTCTATTCCTTTTTTGTCTACTATTGATCTCATATTTTTGCTAAAATTATTATAACTGAAACTAAAATTACAGCTGTATTATACAGCCCAATTATATTAATGACTGAATATAGTGCAGTTAATTCATTCTACTAAGGTGTAATCATCAGGGACATACAGCTGTGCTACACGTATGGCTTCTTAAAAAAAATAAAGTTGGCAATGGGAGAATACAGGATCAAGTAAGGATGCACAGTTGTAATAAAATTAAGACACAGATGTTTAACAAAGAAGTAACGTTAGGAGAGAAGCGAGCTATTTATAAGACTATCCTGTATCCCTTTGTAGTGATGCAAACATGGAGTACAACTAAAATGATAATCATGAAGATACAGACTTTCATTAATGGATGCTTACGCAGAATAAAAGGATGGAAATGGCAGAACAAAATCACTAACATAGAATTATGGAAATGTACCAGTCAAATACCAGTGGATAAAGAGATACAGCGAAGACGATGGCGCTGGATAAAACACACTGTGGAAGCCAACTGAGAGTATTACACAACAGGCACTTTTTTGGAATTCCAAAGAAAAAGACAAAGAGGAAGGCCAAGGAATTCTTGGAGAAGACAGAAGTAGAGATGAAGATGATGGGGAATACATGGAATGATCTTAACAGAATGGCAAGAAACAGAACGGCTTGGAAAGTGTTTGTTGAAGACCACTGCTCCACAGGGAGCTGAAACGTAGAAGAAAGATGCAAATTTGTAATAAAATTGAGACACAGATATCCAACAAAGAAATAACGTTAGAAGCGAAGAGAGCTATTCATAAGACTATCTTTACCCCAACGCTGTGCTACCAGTGTCAGACACAGATTTTAGACTCAAGAACTATTAAAATTAAATCACCATAGAATAGATAATATACTAATATAGAAAATATAAATAAACAATAGATATAATGTGTTTGGCACGGTATAAAGCAGAAAGTTCAAAACACAACGAGCCTTCAATAAACGTTGCGAGAGCACCAGACCCAAGGGTCGACCACGAAAAAGATGGATTGACAGGATATTAGAAGCACTAGGAAACATAACAGCAGCAGAGGCGAACAGAAAAGCAAAAGACCGCAAATATATATCCCCTCGACGCTGAAAGGCATATGCGGGAGGACAGAAGAAGAAACACAACTGAAATGAAGTGTGTCAGACGCGTGACAGGAAACAGCCTGAAAGATAAGACCGGAAATTTAGAGAAAAAGACTAGGAACGGAACGAACTAGTGAATACATAAAGCGACAACAGAGCAAGTGGTTTGGGCTTGTGATAAGAACTAAGTCTAATACAACAAGTTACCAACAAATGATAACGGAACACCAGACCAAAAGGCCGACCAAGAAAAAGGCGGGTAAACAAATACTAGAAACACTTGGATGTACAACAGCAGAACAGGTCAGTAGAAGAAACAGCGAACTATATATCTCCTCGACGCAGAAAGAAATAAATAAAGAAAGAAAGAAAGAAAGAAAGAAAGAAACAAAGAAACAAAGAAACAAAGAAAGAAAGAAACAAACAAAGAAAGAAAGAAACAAAGAAACAAACAAAATGCAGTAGGATAATTATTTAAAAACTGCATATAATAATTGTAATAGTTACCAGGAATAAAGGATCTTCATCATCATCATCAACACATCATCACCAACACCACCACCACCATCATCATCATCATAAACACATCATCACCAGCCCCATCATTCATCACCGTCATCATCATCAGCACCATTATCATCATCCTTATCCAGCTACTTGCCCGAATAGAAACATGACTCCCATCACAGCTACTCTCAGTTATCTCTCTTGTGCGACACGCCCAGCCCCTGCAGTAACCCCATTTCCCGCCTGTCCATAATATCACGCATACAATCTTTCTCTTGGTCTTCTTCCATCTCATCTACCTGGTACATGTCTACATCTTTCTTTCATTCATCTGCTGTTGCCTTGAAGCGTCGAGGAAAAGGCAACAACGTATAATATAATATGCTGGCAGTAAATGTATTGGGAGTCGCGACAGCTCAAAGGTTCGTTAACTGAACTACAAAAGACAGGAGCCTGATCGATGGCTTCCGGGTTCACCCAGCCTTAAATGGGAACCGGATTTTTTTTCTGTGAAATTAAAGCGACACGGGCATAATACTGACCATCATCATCATGTGCCATATCGGTTGGCGTAGGCGATATGTCCATCCACAATCTTCTATATACAGTACATCGTATCAATTCAGTTGTTGACCGTTTTCCATGCCATGACACGATGCTATCTATAAATTATTTTCTCTCTTTGTCGTCCGCGTTCTCTCTTTCCTTGTATTTTGCTCGTTGTAACCAAGTATTCCAACTTTCCTCTTCTTTTTTCTTTATAATGTTTTTTAGGAGTTTCCTTTTGTGTTGGCCTCTTTGAGAACTTCCTCATTGGTCTTTTTAGCTGTCCAAGGAACTTTCAACATTCTTCTTAGAAATCCCATCTCTGTGGCCTCTAATCGTCTTTTCATTTGTTTGTCTAATGTCCATGATTCGCTTCCATATGTCAGAATTGGTTCTATATAGCACCGATGAACTCTCTTTCTCACTTCTATTGACATCGATTTATGGTCACATGATAGGACATAAGCTAAATGTGACATAACGAGTGTCAACAAAAACTATAAGAGCATCGGGTCCAAGGGCTGACCACGATGGAGTGATGGGATAATAGAAACACGTAATACCGACCATATTACCCACAAAATCATGTGCCGAAAGTCTATACAAATTATGGTCACTAACACCATATTCGCTATATGTCACTTGGCGTTACGGGGCCCTTTACTACTTTTACTGTATATGGTGTATTGCTTGTTCCTTTAGTCACTTCTCTTTTTTTTCTCTCTTTTTTTTTTTTTTTTTTTTTTTGCAGTGTCGATTTGGGCGTGTATGGATGCTCTAAGAACATACATGTTTTGTGGTTCTTGCACGTCTTTTATTCGGTCTATCCAACTCTTACTTGATCTCCCTCTTTCTTTCTGTCCTGATGTTTTGAGGCAGAAAGATTTTTTTTATTTTGTTTGGCCTGGTTTCATTCTTATCAATCATCAGCACCATTTCATTTATTGTTTGTATTTATATTCCATGCACAGTTTATTTCCGATATGTTCCTGGTTTTCACATTGAGCATTCGATCTATCTTTGTGTTGTTCATCTTTCTAAAGCACAATCATTTCCCAAGATGTGGTCTTCTGAGTCTGTGATTTGTTCAATATCCATGTTTCACATTAGTAACATCAGGTTGATATGAAAACGCTATTTATCATTTGTCGCTTCGCTGTTAATGAGATGTATGGATGCTTTAAAAGATGAGCCAGTTGGTATGCCCCTCACAAGCTAGTTGATAGTATGTTATGCTCTCACAAGCCAGCTGATAGTTTGTTATGCTCTCACAAACCAGTTGATAGTATGTTATGCTCTCACAAGCCAGTTGATAGTATGTTATGCTCTCACAAACCAGTTGATAGTATGTTATGCTCTCACAAGCCAGTTGATAGTATGTTATGCTCTCACAAGCCAGTTGATAGTTTGTTATGCTCTCACAAACCAGTTGATAGTATGTTATGCTCTCACAAGCCAGTTGATAGTATGTTGTGCTCTCACAAGCCAGTTGATAGTATGTTATGCTCTCACAAGCCAGTTGATAGTTTGTTATGCTCTCACAAGCCAGTTGATAGTATGTTATGCTCTCACAAGCCAGTTGATAGTATGTTATGCTCTCACAAACCAGTTGATAGTATGTTATGCTCTCACAAACCAGTTGATAGTTTGTTATGCTCTCACAAACCAGTTGATAGTTTGTTATGCTCTCACAAACCAGTTGATAGTATGTTATGCTCTCACAAGCCAGTTGATAGTTTGTTATGCTCTCACAAACCAGTTGATAGTATGTTATGCTCTCACAAACCAGTTGATAGTATGTTATGCTCTCACAAACCAGTTGATAGTTTGCTATGCTCTGACAAACCAGTTGATAGTATGTTATGCTCTCACAAACAAGTTGATAGTTTGTTATGCTCTCACAAGCCAGTTGATAGTTTGTTATGCTCTCACAAACCAGTTGATAGCATGTTATGCTCTCACAAACCAGTTGATAGTTTGTTATGCTCTCACAAGCCAGTTGATAGTTTGTTATGCTCTCACAAACCAGTTGATAGTATGTTATGCTCTCACAAGCCAGTTGATAGTATGTTATGCTCTCACAAACCAGTTGATAGTATGTTATGCTCTCACAAGCCAGTTGATAGTATGTTATGCTATCACAAGCCAGTTGATAGTATGTTATGCTCTCACAAGCCAGTTGATAGTATGTTATGCTCTCACAAACCAGATGATAGATTGTTATGCTCTCACAAACCAGTTGATAGTATGTTATGCTCTCACAAGCCAGTTGATAGTTTGTTATGCTCTCACAAACATAATAATCATTTTTGATGATAATATTAGAAGGATATATATCTGTCTATTGTCCTTTTGAGCTGAAGACGTACACAGGCAAGAAATGATAGATATATATCCTCCATATCCAACGATCTATTAAGTATCAGAACTTACACAGGGCCCGCAGTGTATCTCACCATACAACTCTGCTCTATGCGAGTTGCTCAATCTCAGCGAAGGAGCTGATGCCTGTTATTGTTGAAGAAGGATATGTTTATCTTCAATTCTTACTGACATCCAAAAACAAAAAAAAAAAAAAGGAAACTGCTTGGACATATAACACAGAAATCGTTCTACAGGAAATATATACGCCCAGATGTAGCAACAAGAGGAGAAAAGCTAAGCTCTCAAAATAGTAAAAGTAAAGTACCCCCGTCAATCCAAGTGACGTATAGGGAAATATGGTGTTAGTGACCCTATATTTTACAGACCTTCAGCACATGATTTTTGGGGTAATGTGGTCGGTATTACGCCCGTGCTGCTTTACTTTCCCAGAAAAAAAAATCCGGTACCCATTTTAAGGCTGGGTGAAAGCGGAAGCCGTCGGTTGGGATCGAACCCTACCCCTTGTCCTTTGTAGTCCAGTTCACTAACCACTGACCTATCGCGGCTCCCAAGCTCTCAAAATACGAATTTAAAAATCGCAAAATATCACAATAGATAAAATATCACAATAGATACAATATCACAATAGATAAAATATCACAATAGATGAAATATCACAATAGATAAAATATCACAATAGATAAAATATCACAATATATAAAATATCACAATAGATAAAATATCACAATAGATAAAATATCACAATAGATAAAATATCACAATAGATAAAATATCACAATAAATGAAATATCACAATAGATAAAATATCACAACAGATAAAATATCACAATAGATGAAATATCACAATAGATAAAATATCACAATAGATAAATATCACAATAGATAAAATATCACAATAGATAAAATATCACAATAGATAAAATTATTTTTTTAAATCATTTTATTTATATTTTTTTTTCTCAAATTCCTCGGCATAAGAGGATCGGACAGACAATAAAGATAGAAGAATATAAGACACAAAAACAAAAACCCGCATGCTTCCTATGTATATAATCAACCCCTCTTACACCGCCTGTACACTCAATTCATGTTCTTTGATATAAACAAACACCAGGGCACCACATTACTCAGTGCAAGCGGAATTAAATGGATTATCCTAAAGCCCCTTGTTGTAGGAGAAGGTGGGGTGGGCTGTCACGTACAATCCACATGGCATGGTCACAGCTTCACAAAAAATACCTGCAGGAATACATGAAAATACTGACGTTTCGGCGCACACTCGCATTCTTCAGAAAACGAGACAACGGAATAGAAAGATAACCTCAACTACAACTAAAATGTGCGAGACTTGTCGCTCAAGAATGCAAAGTAAAGAGGCAGACAGACAAGACTAACATAGACAAGTAACATTAAAAAATGCACCAGTCAGCCTATGACAAGCTGCATCATCAAAGCAAGAGACAGCGGAATGGCGCTCCAAATAAAAAGTGGCACAAAAAATGAAATTATAAAACAAAACAGCTATGTACCACATTATAAGAGAATAAATATGATCTTCTTCTTCTATCCTTCCTCTGTTGCCGTTGGCGTCGAGGGGAGAAAAATTCTGCGATTCTTTGCTCTTCTGTTGGCCTCTTCTGATGTTATCCCTCTTAGTGACTCTAGCATTCCCTTTATCCATCTCTTTCTCGGTCTTCCTCTTAATCTGGTGTTTTCGTAGCGTTTATTTAAGGCTCTTTGAGTCATTGTTAGTTCTTTTTGTCTTGTTATGTGGCCGAACCAATTTATCTGTTGTTTCTTTATGTATTCGATGGCTGGTTCCATTTCGAGTTTCTTCCTCAGGTCAGTGTTTCTTACTCTGTCCCTTAAGCTGTTTCACGTCATTATTCTGACACATTTCATTTCGGTGGTCGTTATCTTTCTTATTGTTCTAGAGTCCAGCGTCCAATTCTGGCACTGATAGTACAGAGTTGGTAGAAAAATGTATTTGTTATTATTTGTTAAAAATTGACATTCCCTTTTTGCTTCCGTAGTAATATTACATAAAAATGATAATTAATTAAAATAATGAGTAAACTAAAAATGCTGTTTCAATTAATAAAATAATAAATAATGCAGAATTGTTAAACATAGTTACATATATCCAGGAGCTCTAGTTATCCTAACGCTCGGGGAATCATTACATACTTACCGCCCCTTTCACATTCAGCTTCCTTGCACTTCGCTCCCTTTAAGTAGATACCAGCGCCCAGCGCCCTCTTTAGTCACACGCGCGCAGCGGTTCCTTTCCGAATCCAGTACACTGGATGCAAGTAAATTATTACCACTTTTATCTATCTTCTGTTCTTTCTTTCTATTTCCTTTAATATCAACACGGCATCAGTAATGATAACAACAAAGAAAAAGACATCACCACAATGCACAATAGGGACACGTGGAACAATATTGTGTAAACATCAGATGGAAGATGCACCACAGAAATAAAAAGCAGAATAGCTCAGGCTAAAATAACATTTCAGAAAATGAAAAAATATCTTATGCAACAAATCTATGCCAATAGAAGTGAGAAAGAGAGTTCATCGGTGCTATATAGAACCAATTCTGACCTATGGAAGCGAATCATGGACAGTAGTCAAACAAATGAAAATACGATTAGAGGCCACAGAGATGGGATTTCTCAGAAGAATGTTGAAAGTTCCCTGGACAGCTAAAAAGACCAATGAGGAAGTTCTCAAAGAGGCCAACACAAAAAGGCATCTCCTAAAAAACATCAGAAAGAAACAATCAACATTTTTCGGGCACATCATGAGAAGAGGAAAATTGGAATACTTGGTTACAACTGGCAAAATAAAGGAAAGAGAGATCGCAGACGACAAAGAGAGAAAATACTGGATAGCTTGGTGTCATGGCATGGAAAACAGTCAACAACAGAACTGATACGTTGCACTGTAGATAGAAGATTGTGGATGGACATGATCACCTACGCCAGCAGGCCCGGTGCTTGATGATGATGATGATGTTTCCTATAGCAACATGTGGCTGTGAATCAAGGACAATCAACAAATCTGCTGGAAAATACATCAATGGCTTTGAATAAGTGTTACATAAGAATACTCCAATACCATGGATGGGGAAAAGAACAAGTATGTCAGTTTGCAAACACTTTAAATCCAGAAAACTGGTTCGTAAAGTCAGGACTCAAGGCAAAGAAATGCATATAAATACATAAAAATTTGAGGCGGCAGTAAAGATAATTGTAAGGCGAAATGAAGAAAATATAGGGAAAAAATGATATGGTTAATGCTTTACGTAATTGGGAGCCGCGATAGCTCAGTGGTTAGTGAACTGGACTACAAAGGACAAGAGGTAGGGTTCGATCCCAACCGACGGCTTCCGGGTCACCCAGCCTTAAATGGGTACTGGATTTTTTCTGGGAAAGTAAAGCGGCACGGGCGTAATACCGACACCAGTCAAACACCACTGGATAAAGAGATACAGCGAAGACGATGGCGCTGGATAGGACACACACTACGGAAGCCAACTGAGTGTTTTACACAACAGGCCCTTTTTTGGAATCCACAGAGGAAAAGACAAAGAGGAAGACCAAGGAATTCTTGGAGAAGACAGATAGAAGCAGAGATGAAGATGATGGGGAAGACATGGAATGATCTTTAAAAAATGGCAAAAAAATAGAACGACTTGGAAAGTGTTTGTTGAAGACCTATGCTCCACTGGGAGCTAAAAAGGTAGAAGAAGAAGAAGGTCTGTAAAATTTATGGTCACTAACACAATATTCCCTATACGCCACCTGGCGTGATGAGGGTATTTTACTTTTTACTTACTTTACGTAATTAATGGACGACATAAATTTGAACGACGTTTCGGCTCAATAGGCATTCATCAGGAATAAACAAACAACATACACACAGATATGTAAGTAAATAAAATTAGCCCTACATATTTAGTTTGATCGTGTTTCGATATTCCGATTTCTTACGATGAATGATGATATCGTATGACGGGGAACAGAGGGCTGTGTTCACTTTTTGTGCGATTTCGCCTTATGTCTTTTGGCGTGTGCTGAGACTGCTATGGTGGGGATTGCAGCTACCTTTCTTTGTTTGGGAGATGAGATATTAATTCGGATAATTCTGCTGGCACGGGCGGTTGAGCAATTATGGCTTTTAATTCGTTTGCTGTGATACCGGGGCCTTTCATAACCATAACCATTTATTACTCGATCTAGTTCGTAATTATTTTATTTCAGATACTCCATTATTAGTTAGCTATTTATGCCTACTTATTTTACTTACACGTATGTGTGTGTGTGTTCTATTTGTTTATTCCTGCTGAAGGCCTATTGAGCCGAAACGTCGTTCAAATTTGTGTCGTCCATTAATTACGTAAAGCTTTAACCATACCATTTTGTTCTATTTTTGTTTTTCATTTCTCCTTCGTAAAGAACACAAAAACAAGGAAAATAAAATATGTTGGTCGTGTAAAACATAATGGCCTAGAGAAAATAATTATGATGGTGTTTTTATTTTTTTTTTCGTTCGCCAGCTCTGATGAAGTCCCTAGAAACTAGGAACTGAATTTTGCGTGTTAATCCATTTTTCCCTGGCAGCCGTGTGCACAGAGGTCCCTCGCCGCACAGGCAGATAACTCCGTCTACGGAGGTACTCATATTTTTTTCCGTCGATGAGTAATTGACGTTTCAAGCCGGGCATCGCTGATGAGACCAGGGGTGGTTGCCGCAGAGAGAAATTATAAATAAGAATCCCAACTGGTGCAGCCTGGGATTTGAACCCACAACCTCTCTGTCTCGAGGTCGGCGTCTTGCCTCGAGAGCAACCAGTCCCCGATGAAGGGTATAGTTTCATGTAAACGAGGAGAGGAAGATTTAGAAGAAGATGGATGCAGGATATAACAGACAAACTGGCACACAGACATCATGTACATGATAATCTTGTGACCATTGTGGAGAAGAACAAAATGAAATGGTTCGGCCAAGCGTCTCGATCGTCAGGCCTAGCAAAGACCATTCTGCAAGGAACGGAACGGTGGGAGGAGTGAGAATGAGATGTAAGTAGACAAAGTGATGGGAAGATAACATGAAAGAATAGACAGGCCTCAACTTTACAATTTTACAGAATGACTGAAGATAGAGAAACATGGAGCAGGTTGATGAAATGAGTATGTCTGAGTGGTGCCCCAACGATCGATAAGGTTATGAGACAGAGAAGGAGAAGAAGAAGAGGCGAAGGAGGAGGAAGAAGAAGAGGAAGTGGAAGAGGAAGAGGAAGAAGAAAAAGAAGAAGCGGAGGAGGAGGAAGAAGAAGAGGAAGAGGAAGTGGAAGAAGAAGAAGCGGAGGAGGAGGAAGAAGAAGAGGAAGTGGAAGAAGAAGAGGAAGTGGAAGAAGAAGAGGAAGTGGAAGAAGAAGAGGAAGTGGAAGAAGAAGAGGAAGTGGAAGAAGAAGAGGAAGTGGAAGAAGAAGAGGAAGTGGAAGAAGAAGAGGAAGTGGGAGAAGAAGAGGAGGAGGAAGAAGAAGAGGAAGTGGAAGAAGAAGAGGAGGAGGAAGAAGAAGAGGAAGTGGAAGAAGAAGAGGAAGTGGAAGAAAAAGAGGAAGTGGAAGAAGAAGAGGAGGAGGAAGAAGAAGAGGAAGTGGAAGAAGAAGAGGAGGAGGAGAAGAAGAGGATGTGGAAGAAGAAGAGGAAGTGGAAGAAGAAGAGGATGTGGAAGAAGAAGAGGAAGTGGAAGAAGAAGAGGAAGTGGAAGAAGAAGAGGAAGTGGAAGAAGAAGAGGAAGTGGAAGAAGAAGAGGAAGTGGAAGAAGAAGAAGCTAGCTGTTAGTCTGCCTTCTAATGTGACCAGGTCGAGTTGTTTTCTCTAAGTAAAAAGTAAAGTGACGCCAAGTGGCGTATAGGGAATATGGTGTTAGTGACCATAAAATTATACAGACCTTCGCACATGATTTTTGGGGTAATGTGGTCGGTATTACGCCCGTGCCGCTTTACTTTCCCAGAAAGAAAATTCAGTATCCATTAAAGGCTGGGTGAACCTGGAAGCCGTCGGTTGGGATCGAACCCTACCTCTTGTCCTTTGTAGTCCAGTTCACTTACCACTGAGCTGCCACGGCTCCCATGCTCTCTGTGAGACTTGCGGTGAAAGTGGCAGCCGCGATGGTTTTCTTGAATTGTTGTGTTCCGTTAGATGAATTTATAACTTGTTCTGCCTAGAGGTACTGCAATACAAGGTCTTCTATATCAGTAGACCCCACCACAGAGGTTATCATGATCTCTGGTTAGCTAGCTTATTTTGACGCAATTTCCAGAGAGACCTACTCTTGGAGGTCAAGGTGAGGTCTTAGCTGGGGACCGCCAACCAAACTGTAGCGAGCACAAGTCGCGGTCGCTTGGGCTACCTGCCCTTGGAGGTCAAGGTGAGGTCTTAGCTGGGGACCGCCAACCAAACTGTAGCGAGCACAAGTCGCGGTCGCTTGGGCTACCTGCCCTTGGAGGTCAAGGTGAGGTCTTAGCTGGGGATCGCCAACCAAACTGTAGCGAGCACAAGTCGCGGTCGCTTGGGCTACCTGCCCTTGGAGGTCAAGGTGAGGTCTTAGCTGGGGACCGCCAACCAAACTGTAGCGAGCACAAGTCGCGGTCGCTTGGGTTACCTACTCTTGGAGGTCAAGGTGATGTCTTACCTGGGGACCGCCAACCAAACTGTAGCGAGCACAAGTCGCGGTCGCTTGGGCTACCTGCTCTTTTTTTTACCTTAGTGTTAAGCCCTTAAGTGGGCGTGGTTTCATTGTGTCGTTAGTTTACGACAACGCCGCGATATCTACGCCTTTCGACCCGATACATCCGTTTTCGACTTGGATGAGTAGGTCTGCTTATTTATCTTTGCCGGGACAGCAGTCATTGTTTTGGCCTAATCTTTTCGATTTGTAATCGCCAGGGGTTCTTTAATGTGCCCAAGTGCACACGGGACCTCCTGTTTATCGCCGTTTTCCAAGAGGGCTAGACATCGGATCTCATTACCCAGAGAGGGTGAGACATCGGATCTCATTACCCAGAGAGGGTGAGACATCGGATCTCATTACCCAGAGAGGGTGAAACATCGGATCTCATTACCCAGAGAGGGTGAGACATCGGATCTCATTACCCAGAGAGGGTGAGACATCGGATCTCATTACCCAGAGAGGGTGAGACATCGGATCTCATTACCCAGAGAGGGTGAGACATCGGATCTCATAACCCAGAGAGGGTGAAACATCGGATCTCATTACCCAGAGAGGGTGAAACATCGGATCTCATTACCCAGAGAGGGTGAGACATCGGATCTCATTACCCAGAGAGGGTGAGACATCGGATCTCATTACCCAGAGAGGGTGAGACATCGGATCTCATTACCCAGAGAGGGTGAGACATCGGATCTCATTACCCAGAGAGGGTGAGACATCGGATCTCATTACCCAGAGAGGGTGAGACATCGGATCTCATTACCCAGAGAGGGTGAGACATCGGATCTCATTACCCAGAGAGGGTGAGACATCGGATCTCATTACCCAGAGAGGGTGAGACATCGGATCTCATTACCCAGAGAGGGTGAGATATCGGATCTAATTACCCAGAGAGGGTGAGACATCGGATCTCATTACCCAGAGAGGGTGAGACATCGGATCTCATTACCCAGAGAGGGTGAGATATCGGATCTAATTACCCAGAGAGGGTGAGACATAGGATCTCATTACCCAGAGAGGGTGAGACATCGGATCTCATTACCCAGAGAGGGTGAGACATCGGATCTCATTACCCAGAGATCTGGGGAGGGTAAGGTCAAGAAGACACCACAGGTTACATTTTTGACAAATTCCCACCACCAGTGGTAGAGATCGAACCCAGGACATTCTTGTCCAGAGGTCGACGTTTGACCTCTAGACCACCCAGTCCAACTTCGTCTTCTTCTTCTACCTTTCAGCTCCCTGTGGAGCATAGGTCTTCAACCAACACTTCCCAAGTTGTTCTGTTTCTTGCCATTCTTTTAAGATCATTCCATGTCTTCCCCATCATCTTCATCTCTGCTTCTATCTGTCTTCTCCAAGAATTCCTTGGTCTTCCTCGTCTTTTTTCCTGTGGATTACAAAAAGGGCCTGTTGTGTAATACTCTCAGTTGGCTTCCGTAGTGTGTGTCCTATCCAGCGCCATCGTCTTCTCTGCATCTCTTTATCCACTGGCATTTGACTGGTACATTTCCATAATTCTATGTTAGTTATTTTGTCCTGCCATTTCCACCCTTTTATTCTGCGTATGCATTCATTAATGAAAGTCTGTATCTTCGTGATTATCATTTTAATTGTTCTCCATGTTACCCAGTCCCCCCGGACGACCTGCAATTTATAGATAACAGATGACGTCAGAATCAGCGTATCCGAACTAGTAAAGATCCTACACCGCTTCTCCAATGTGACCACCGAAATAAAAAGCCGAAACTTACAGAAGTCAAAGATGCAAGTCAAAGTTGTTGTTGTTGTTGACGGATTGCCACGAGTTGATGCGGGCAGGTTGCTCTTTAACTCATAAGATGTGGCGGGTCGTAATGGCTTTCTTGACATTCCCGGCTCTTAGTGGAGAAGTTGGAGTTCGTCTGTCCCAGGATATGCTGGGAAACTACTAGTCCAGCCCAGAGGTACTGCAAATACTGGGTCCTCTATATCAGTGACAGCCACCACTACAGGGAACACGGCGATCCTAGCTTCTGTTAGCCAGTCTGTTTTGACGCAGACTGTTACCAGGGGAGACCACGAGGAGGTAGAACTGCTAGGTCTTGGTCAGCTGATGGTGCGCCGACTCTGCTATTGCGATGCAGGTCGCACGCGCTTCTGCTCCCCCAAAGATGTAACTCAACCTGGCATCTAAAATCGATATAGCAATATCAGATGTGTTTAATCGGAGGTTGTAGATATCGAAACCTACTGTAAACATTCAGTCATCTATTTTCCTCTCGAGCCGAACACGGCACATAGGGGCTATGTCAGTCATGCGATGTTAGGCCGGCATTCTTGTTATCAAAGAAATGCAAATGAATGCATAAAAATGCGAAGCTGCAGTAAAGCTGAATATGAGGAAAATTTAAAAAATACAAAAAAAATGGTATGTTAGAAGCTTTACGTGATAAGTGGACGACACAGACTAAACGACGTTTCGGCCCAATGGGTCTTCAGCAGGAACAAACAAGAAAAACACACACACACACAACTAATAACGAAACATTAAAACAAAAATATTCGAAATATGTTAAAGAAAATAAACTAAAAATGTCTATAGTAAAAGGACTAACCTAAGATATAAATACTTAATGTTTGTATATAGTCCTAAGTGTTTACTTTAGTATTTATATTTTAGGTTAGTCCTTTTACTATATACATTTTTAGTTTGTTTTCTTTAACATATTTCGAATATTTTTGTTTTAATGTTTCGTTATTAGTTGTGTGTGTGTGTGTTTTTCTTGTTTGTTCCTGCTGAAGGCCTATTGGGCCGAAACGTCGTTTAGTCTGTGTCGTCCACTTATCACGTAAAGCTTCCCATATACCATTTTTTAAATTTTTTTTATTCTTGTTATCACCTGGAAGGACAAAGTGACAAACATGGAGGTCCTCATTCACATATGCTTCCCGAACACCTACACGCTGCTCAAACAACGTAAGTTACGCTGGCTTGGATACTTACAATGTATGAAAGATGGCAGCATACTAGACGATATACTTTATGGGCAACTAGCAGATGGTAAAAGAACTAGGGGGCGCCCAAAACTCTGGTTTATAGACGTGTGTAAACGTGACATGACGACTCTGAGCATAAACCCTGCAGCCTGGGAAGTAACAGCTGCAGACCGCAATCTTTGGAAACACACTCTGAAGCTCTAATTCAAACAAGTGCCTCTAGTAACAGACTAACCTGTCTAGTCTGGCCAAGCGAGCAGGGATCGAAGAGGGAAGACAACCCGGTACTTAAAAATGTCGTGCTGAAGTCGGATGTTTTGGGCCGAAATGCGCAAATATAACAGTTATACTGCAAACCACAACACAACGCAGACACGTCCACTTAACGTCCTTTTAAGGACGGATGACGAAGAGGAATTCTACAGTCTAGGAATACTCTAGAATACTTTAGTCATCGGGCGAACGTAAGTAAGTAAACAAGAGGCAGAAAGATTCATAGAGAAAGAGAAAACAAGCGAAACAAAAGAGAAAAATAACATTTCCTAGGGGCGCGGAAAAATCCATAGTCAACTATGACTGACGGAGGCTACTATAGCCAACTATGACTAATGGATGATACTATAGTCAACTATGACTGATGGATGATACTATAGCCAACTATGACTGACGGATGATACTATAGTCAACTATGATTGACGTAGGTTAATATAGCAAACTATAACTGACGGAGGCTACTATAGCCAACTATGACTGATGGATGATACTATAGTCAACTATGACTGATGGATGATACTATAGTCAATTATGACTGATGGATGATACTATAGTCAACTATGACTGATGGATGATACTATAGCCAACTATGACTGATGGATGATACTATAGTCAACTATGACTGATGGATGATACTATAGTCAACTATGACTGATGAGTGATACTATAGTCAACTATGACTGATGGATGATACTATAGTCAACTATGACTGATGGATGATACTATAGTCAACTATGACTGATGGATGATACTATAGCCAACTATGACTGATGGATGATACTATAGCCAACTATGACTGACGGAGGATACTATAAACTATGACTGACGGAGGCTACTATAGCCAACTATGACTGACGGATGATACTATAGCCAACTATGACTGACGGATGATACTATAGTCAACTATGAATGACAGAGGATACTATAAACTATGACTGACGGAGGCTACTGTAGTTAACTATGACTGACGGAGGCTACTATAGTCAACTATGATTGACGGAGGATACTATAAACTGTGACTAACGGAGGCTACTGTAGTTAACTATGACTGACGGAGGCTACTATAGCCAACTATGACTGACGGATGATACTATAGCCAACTATGACTGACGGATGATACTATAGTCAACTATGAATGACGGAGGATACTATGACTGACGGAGGCTACTGTAGTTAACTATGACTGACGGAGGCTACTATAGTCAACTATGATTGACGGAGGATACTACAAACTATGACTAACGGAGGCTACTGTAGTTAACTATGACTGACGGAGGCTACTATAGTCAACTATGACTGACGGAGGCTACTATAGTCAACTGACTGACGGAGACTACTATAGTCAAATATGACTGACAGGGGCTACTATAGTCAACTATGACTGACGGAGGCTACTATAGTCAACTATGACTGACGGAGGCTACTATGGTCAACTATGAATTACGGAGGATACTATAAACTATGACTGCCGGAGGCTACTATAGTCAACTATGACTGACGGAGGCTACTATAGTCAACTATGACTGACGGAGACTACTATCGTCAAATATGACTAACAGGGGCTACTATAGTCAACTATGACTGACGGAGGCTACTATAGTCAACTATGACTAACAGGGGCTACTATAGTCAACTATGACTGACGGAGGCTACTATAGTCAACTATGACTGACGGAGACTACTATAGTCAACTATGACTGACATGGGCTACTATAGCCAACTATGACTGATGGATGATACTATAGTCAACTATGACTGACGGAGGATACTATAAACTATGACTGACGGAGGCTACTGTAGTTAACTATGACTAACGGAGGATACTATAAACTATGAATGACGGAGGCTACTATAGTCAACTATGACAGGTGGAGGATACTATAGTCAACTATGACAGGTGGAGGATACTATAGTCAACTATGACTGACGAAGGATACTTTAGTCAACTATAACTGATGGAGGATACTATAGTCAACTATGACTGACGGAGGATACTATAGTCAACTATGAGTGACGGAGGATACTACAGTCAACTATGAGTGGCGGAGGATACTATAGTCAACTATGACGGACGGAATCTACTATAGTCAACGATGAGTGACGGAGGATACTATAGTCAACTATGACTGATGGAGGATACTATAGTCCACTATGACTGACGGAGGATGCTATAGTTATCTATGACTGACGAAGGCTACTATAGTCAACTATGACTGGTGGAGGATACTATAGTCAACTATGACTGACGAAGGATACTATAGTCAACTATGACTGATGGAGGATACTATAGTCAACTATGGCTGATGGAGGATACTATAGTCAACTATGAGTGATGGAGGATACTATAGTCAACTATGAGTGACAGAGGATACTATAGTCAACTATGACTGATGGAGGATACTATAGTCAACTATGACTGTCGGAGGATACTATAGTCAACTATGAGTGACGGAGGATACTATAGTCAACTATGACTGATGGAGGGTATTATAGTCAACTGTGACTGACGGGGGATACTATAGTTAACTATTACTGACGGGGGATACTATAGTCACTATGACTGACGGAGGCTACTATAGTTAACTATTACTGACAGAGGCTACTATAGTTAACTATTACTGACGGAAGCTTCAATAGTCAACTATGACTGACAGAGACTACTATAGGTAACTATTACTGACGGAGGCTACTATAGTCAACTATGACTGACGGAGGCTTCAATAGTCAACTATGAGTGACGGAGGATACTATAGTCAACTATGACTGATGGAGGGTATTATAGTCAACTATGAGTGACGAAGGCTACTATAGTCAACTATGACTGACGGAGGCTAACAATAGTCAACTATGACTGACGGAGGTTAAAATAGTCAACTATGACTGACATAGGCAACACGATGCAATGCGTTAGTGATAAGCAGAGATAATTTTAGTATCTGAGAAACACGAGTATGTTGTGACGCCAAATAAGGGGAGATCACTTTAATTTACGTCGCTAAAATCGTAAATTATAAAATGTGCTTGTGTCTTACCTTTCAGTATCAGTGGCAATCTTTAGGTGGATATGAAAGCCATTGCTGTGCTAGAACCAGCTACGATGTCAGTTTTAACGGAACACACGGAAAGATCACCCTCAGAACGACATTCAAATTCATCTTGTGTATCGTCAGCACAAAATGAAACCCATTATTAATGTATAGCAGGAAAATAAAATTTAAAAAATCGCTGCTAATATTTGTAATCTGGTTTGAAACTTTCAAATCAATAGTCTTTCTCAAATACAACACATTAAACTTGGTCTTCCTTGTATGATTGATCCACCGAACATTGTGTACGGGGCACGAAAAACGGTGACCCAGTTCAACCCAACACATCAACACGTGTTCGTCGTGTGTTTCAGCCTTGACACAGAATTAATGTCAACGAGTTATACGGTTGTAGCAGTGCCAATACAAGAATAGCAACATGTTACATCTTCTCGATATTCCTGTATGGTACAGAAACATGGACATTAGACAAGAAAACAGAACAGAAAATTGAAGCCTTTGAAATATGGATTTATAGAAGAATTGGATGGAAAGAGAAGGAAACAAAGGATCAAGTTTTAAAACAACTAAAAATAAAAAGAGAACTACTAAACACAATTCAAACAAGACAAATGAAATTTTTAGGCCATGTTAAAAGACACAACAGCCTACTAACAGTAATATTAGAAAGGAAAATACAAGGTAAAAGAGGCAGACCAAGACGAACATGGACGAGCAACGTCTAAAGATAGACAAGTCATATGTCAACCTGCACCATCAAAGCAAGAAACAGAGTGGAATGGCGATCCATGGCAGCCAACCTTCTTTGCGGAGACGGCACTCGATGATGATGATGAACAGTGCCAAGGAGTAAGGGTTCAATCCTGCTTCGGACCATATATTGTTCTTTTTTTCTGTCCTTGTTTATTTGTCATTTGTTCTGAGTGCTGTAAAGCATACCTCTTCTTCCTATTCTTCTTCTTTCCTTCCTCATCTGCCTTTCAGCGTCGATGGGAGATATAATTTGCGGTCTCTCTGATCGCCTCTGCTGTTATATTTCCTTGTGCTTCTAATATTCCATCGATCCATCTTCCGCCTATGATTCGCTATATTGTTGTAACTGTGCACACTTTATGTCATTTATAATGGGCGTTTTTCTTATCATAACTCTCAGCTCGCTGGTTACCACAAACGAAAAGAAATATTGTAAAAATACTACATTAAATATATGCCCTCTGAGTTGTCTCTAAAAGGTCACCACTTGATGGGGTTCGATATATGCCCTCTGAGTTGTCTCTAAAAGGTCACCACTTGATGGGGTTCGATATATGCCCTCTGAGTTGTCTGTAAAAGGTCACCACTTGATGGGGTTCGATATATGCCCTCTGAGTTGTCTCTAAAAGGTCACCACTTGATGGGTTTCGATATATGCCCTCTGAGTTGTCTCTAAAAGGTCACCACTTGATGGGGTTCGATATATGCCCTCCGAGTTGTCTCTAAAAGGGCACCACTTGACGACGTTTGATATATGCTCTCTGAGTTGTCTCTAAAAGGGCACCACTTGACGACGTTTGATATATGCCCTCCGATTTGTCTCTAAAAGGGCACCACTTAACGAGGTTTGATATATGCCCTCTGAGTTGTCTCTAAAGGGCACCACTTGACGGGGTTCGATATTTGCCCTCTGAGTTGTCTCTAAAAGGGCACCACTTAACGAGGTTTGATATATGCCCTCCGATTTGTCTCTAAAAGGGCACCACTTAACGAGGTTTGATATATGCCCTCTGAGTTGTCTCTAAAAGGGCACCACTTGACGGGGTTCGATATTTGCCCTCTGAGTTGTCTCTAAAAGGGCACCACTTGACGGGGTTCGATATATGCCCTCTGAGTTGTCTCTAAAAGGGCACCACTTGACGACGTTTGATATATGCCCTCTGATTTGTCTCTAAAAGGGCACCACTTGACGACGTTTGATATATGCCCTCTGAGTTGTCTCTAAAAGGGCACCACTTGACGGGGTTTGATATATGCCCTCTGATTTGTCTCTAAAAGGGCACCACTTGACGGGGTTCGATATATGCCCTCTGAGTTGTCTCTAAAAGGGCACCACTTGACGGGTTTCGATATATGCCCTCTGAGTTGTCTCTAAAAGGGCACCACTTGACGGGGTTTGATATATGCCCTCTGAGTTGTCTCTAAAAGGTCACCACTTGACGGGGTTTGATATATGCCCTCTGATTTGTCTCTAAAAGGGCACCACTTGACGGGGTTCGATATATGCCCCTCTGAGTTGTCTCTAAAAGGGCACCACTTGACGGGTTTCGATATATGCCCTCTGAGTTGTCTCTAAAAGGGCACCACTTGACGGGGTTTGATATATGCCCTCTGATTTGTCTCACTGAAACGAGGACAAGACATGGACCCTTACAGCCCAACTACAGATGAAAATATAAGCCATGGAGATGATATGTTATCATCAGGATTTGGATATCTCTTACTTAGATCGTACCACAAATGAAAAAAAGTTCACAAAAGGATACAACAAGCAATCGGAGCACATGATGATCTTTTAACTATTGTGAAGAAGATCAAGATGGATAGATGCAGTGACAGAGACATGTAACAACAAAGGAAAATCACTAATTCAGACAGTTCGAGCAGCACAAGAACGACAAATGATATGATATAACCACGACACCTTTTTGGTATCAGTCTATCTATCTATCTTTCGTTCGCCTGAAGTATTGTCTATATCTGCAATGTCGTTTCCTGTATAAATTTTACTGTCTTTTGTAATTCTTGCAGTGGCCCATATAGTTTTGTCTGTAGTGTTGTATCTATGGGCCAATGGATTTTCCTCAGTCTACTATATTCAGTGCAGTCTTGAAGTATGTGTTCAGCAGTCTGGGGTGCCTGTCCACATGTACAAGTAGTTGATGTGCCGATCTTGAATTTTGTATACATGTGACTATGGAGTCGATTGTGTCCTGTTCTTAGGCGTATAATGATAACTTGTTCATATCTATTCATATTATGAAAGGCATCCTGATTTGGGGATTGTGGTCCTCTGATTGATTTGATTATCTGTTTCTTATGATGGTATGTAACTGGTGTATCTAGTTGTGTGCCTGTTGAACCTTCCTTTGCCAACTGATCTGCTTTCTCATTTCCTGGTATTCCACAGTGAGACGGGATCCACTGCAGGGCAACCCTGTGGTGCTTGCAGAGTTCAGTCAATAAGGTCTGCAGATGTGGTAATTTTCTGGATTGTAGTGCCTGGAGTACTGATCTTGCATCTGTCAAAAACACTACAGGCTGTGGGCTAAGATTACTGTTCAGCAGTTTTTCTATTGCCAACTTTATTGCTTGTATTTCTGCATCATAATTGTGACAATATTTCCCTGTTGCTATTTTATTCATATCCCTAGTGTTATTTGGGTACTCTATATATGCACCTGCTCCCCCATTCTTTACTGCATTCTGTGCTGATCCATCTGTGTACACACGGATCCATAGGTCTTGTGGGTATTCTTCATCCAGGAAACTGAGAGTTATTGTTTTTCGCTGTAGACTATTTTGTTCCTCTTTGTCAACTATTCCTTTCACTTCTGTCCGTATTTGAACTGATAATCCTGATTCATCTGTCCAGGGAGTCTGTTCTGGTATGGGCAGAAGGGGTTTAACAACTCTTGGCATGTCTGGTGTTTGTCTACTAATACGCTTGGCTTGGTGGATAAAGCTGCTTCTCTTAAGTCGTCCCAATGCAAGATTTTGGAATCTGTCCTTCATTGGATGTCTCGGCATGCATACAAATTTGTCTGCCTGTATCAGCATCTTTGTGTCTCTCCGTTCTCTCTCAGTGCTGGTATCCTCCACAATTTCTCCATCTCCAATATTGGTGTTGATTTCATTGCTCCTGTGATGACCCTAAGTGCCTGGTTTTGTACTTTATCCAGTTCTTGCAATGTGGTGTTTGATGCTGAGCACCATGCGGATGATCCATATTCTAAATGTGGGCGTATACTCTGTTGGTAAACTTTACTGAGTATTTTCCCACTCGCACCGCATGTGGTTCCACACAACTTTCTTAGAATAGCCAATTTCCTCCTTGCTTTTTGGTTGCCTTATTTATCTGCTGTTTCCAAGATAGTTTGTTATCAAATGTAACTCCGAGATATGTAGCTTGTATGTCTTCTTTCACAGGCTCATTGTTTATGTAGATGGCTCCTGCTTTTTGTTTTGGGAGAGTGTGAAAAGTGTAGTACTGCATTTGTCTGTATTGATGCTGATACACCATCTATTTGTCCATGAATTCAGTGCATTCATAGCTCTTTGTAGCAATTTGGAGGCCACTGTTGCATACTCCTCTGTGCACCACATCAGGTATCAGTTTTGGTATCAGTGAGAAGGAGACAAGAAGAAGAAGAAGATCAAATGAAATTGTTTTGCCACGTGTCTCGATCGTCTGGCCTTACACATACCATTCTGCGAGGAGCTATGAAAGGAGAAAGAAGAAGAGGTATGCAGAGTAAAAGATGGGAAGATAACATCAGAGAAATTGACAGCCCTTGACTTTTCAGAGGTCTAGAGAATGAATGAAGAGAAAAATGGAGAACATTGATTAAGTCTTTCAGTGGTGTCCCAACGACACCCAGGGTTATGGGAAGAAAAAAGAAGAAGAGGAAGAAGATGATGATGATGACGATGATGATGTGTATGTATTGAACAATGTCGCGTTTTATATTTCCCCCTAATTCTCATGTACACACAGAGACACATTCAAGCTACAAACAGCTCCCATAAATCATTAATCTGGTTACAGTGTCACACTGAGCGGGTCTACACGCATCGTTTCCATTGACATATTCTATCTATTATGACTTTTATAATCCTTGTGTGTTGATATGTTCACAGGATCCCGCATCTAGTATTACAGTGCTTCCCGATAATGTAAATGTATTTATTGCTTCTAGTCTCAGTTTTCTGTTTTGAACTGTGTCGTGTTTCTTATTCACGTAGGATCACGACTTGTATCTTTTTAATCTTTATATTCATTCTCTCTCTCTCTCTCTCTCTCTCTCTCTCTCTCTCTCTCTCTCTCTCTCTCTCTCTCTCTGCGATCAGGACTCAATCACAGTAGGATTCCAGACTCTCACATGAAGTCAGCTGTCAGGTTAAGTGTGTTAATCATTCCAACTTCTGGGGACTGGTTAGTCTCGAGACATAGAGGTTGTGGGTTCAAATCCCGGCTACACAGGTTGGGATTTTTATTCATGATTTCTCTCTGCGGCAACCACCACTGGTCTCATCAGCGAGACCCGGCTTGAAACGTCAATTACTCATCGACGGAAAAAATATGAGTACCTCCGAAGTCAGAATTATCTCCCTGTTCGGCGAGGAACCCCTGTGCACAGGGCTGCCAGGGAAAAATGGATTAACACGCAAAATTCAGTTCCTAGTCTCTAAGGATTTCGTCAGAGGTAAAAGCTGGCGAACGAAAAAAAAAAATTCCAACTTCTGAAAGAATATCTCACTCCCACCCCTTTCCCTCACTTCGGAAAAGGAAGACTTCACTGGTGTAAAGGTGACAAGATTACATACAAAATATAGGTCCGGTGGTTAAACAAAACAAAACCTATGGGCACTAATGCCTTGTTTATCCCCTGGAGTATAGACGGAGTTATTTCTCTTTTCCTTTGACTATTTTCTATTGTCTCCTATATAAATGTGAATCACTGACAGCATTATGCTGCTATATAAATGTGAATCACTGACAGTATTATGCTGCTATACAAATGTGAATCACTGACAGTATTATGCTGCTATATAAATGTGAATCACTGACAGCATTATGCTGCTTTATAAATGTGAATCACTGACAGTATTATGCTGCTATATAAATGTGAATCACTGACAGCATTATGCTGCTATATAAATGTGAATCAGTGACAGCATTATGCTGCTTTATAAATGTGAATCACTGACAGTATTATGTTGCTTTATAAATGTGATTCACTGATATTATTCCCTTGCTTGATAAATGTGATTCACTGATAGTATTCATTTGTTTTACAAATGTGATTCACCGATAGTACTCCATTGCTTCATAAATGTGATTCACTGATAGTATTCCATTGCTATATAAATGTGAACAACTGACAGTATTCCACTGATTTATAACGTGAACTACTGCTCTATAAAAAGGAACTGCTGGCAGTGAAACAATTAGTTCGTAAAGTGTTCAATACTGACAACTGATTTGTAAATGTGTATAGCTCATCATCATCATTGAGTGCCGTCTCCGCATCAAAGGTTGGCTACTATGTGGCGCCATTCCACTCTGTCTCTTGCTTTGATGGTGCAGATTGTCATAGGTTGACTTGTCCATCTTTTGATGTTACTCGTCCATGTTAGTCTTGGTCTGCCTCTGCCTCTTTTACCTTGTATTTTACCTTCCAATATTACTTTTATTAGGCTGTTGTGTCTTTTAACATACCACCAAAATTTCATTTGTCTTGTTTTAATTGTGTTTAGTAATTCTCTTAATTTTTAGTTGTTTTAAAACGTCATCGTTTGTTTTCTTTTCTTTCCATCCAATTCTACCTAATCTTCTATAAATCCACATTACAAGTGACAAGCTGCCACTGTACAATTGCTTCATTCATTTAAATAACTGACAATGAACAAACACTCCAATAAATTAGTTGTATTATAGAAAAATTAGTTGTATTATAGAAAAATTTGTTGTATTATAGAAAAATTAGTTGTATTATAGAAAAATTAGTTGTATTATAGAAAAATTAGTTGTATTATAGAAAAATTCGTTGTATTATAGAAAAATTAGTTGTATTATAGAAAAATTAGTTGTATTATAGAAAAATTAGTTGTATTATAGAAAAATTAGTTGTATTGTTTATCAATGTGTAATCAATTTGATTACGTACGTTGTCTCCTGGGCTTCTACATGTCCACAGGTTTTCTATCATCATCTTGTGTATTTTTGCCCAGTTAATAAGTTTGTCCCCTCTTACATTTCTCTCGCCTAAGCCATAATATAACCAGTGATGGAAAATGTAAAATTGAAATAAACAAAGAATAGGAATGGCAAAATGTAATTTTAATGTCATGAAAAATATACTAACATCAAAACAAATAACATCAGGGCTAAAACTAAGAATAGTAGAATGTTACATCTTCTCAATATTCCTGTATGGTGCAGAAACATGGACATTAGACAAGAAAACAGAACAGAAAATTGAAGCCATTGAAATGTGGATTTATAGAAGAATAGGTAGAATTGGATGGAAAGAAAAGAAAACAAACGATGAAGTTTTAAAACAACTAAAAATGAAAAGAGAACTACTAAACACAATTAGAACATGACAAATTAAATGTTTGGGCCATGTTAAAAGACACAACAGTCTACTAAATGTAATATTGGAAGGGAAAAATACAAGGTAAATGAGGCAGAGGCAGACCAAGACTAACATGGACAAGTCAGTCTATGACAATCTGCACCGTCAAAGCAAGAGACTGAGTGGAATGGTGTAGTAAAATGTATCAACTGTTTGTTGTTTTATATTATAAGCATTCTACAGTATATAGGAAGTCAACAGCTGAATTATTAAATAGCCGTGAGAAAGAAAGTTGTGGAGAGACATGATCATCTACGCCAGCAGACACAATAATGGTATGGGGAGGATGGTACACAACGCAGTAGTACTGTACTAACTAAAGAAGACGACAGTGGATCATACGTTATGACGTCACGAGTAGCATTACGATGGAGGTGATGGCAGTGACCAGGGCATTCATCTGGTTAGAGTCACAAGACGACACCCACACCTGCATACTGAGTGATTCGATGAGCATGATAAGAAAAGTGGAGGCGGGCTCTGTACGCATGCAATAGGTAGAGTCATAGAAAAGTGGAGGCGGGTTCTGTACGTATGCAATAGGTAGAGTCATAGAAAAGTGGAGGCGGGCTCTGTACGCATGCAATAGGTAGAGTCATAGAAAAGTGGAGGCGGGCTCTGTACGCATGCAATAGGTAGAGTCATAGAAAAGTGGAGGCGGGCTCTGTACGCATGCAATAGGTAGAGTCATAGAAAAGTGGAGGCGGGCTCTGTACGCATGCAATAGGTAGAGTCATAGAAAAGTGGAGGCGGGCTCTGTACGCATGCAATAGGTAGAGTCATAGAAAAGTGGAGGCGGGCTCTGTACGCATGCAATAGGTAGAGTCATAGAAAAGTGGAGGCGGGCTCTGTACGCATGCAATAGGTAGAGTCATAGAAAAGTGGAGGCGGGCTCTGTACGCATGCAATAGGTAGAGTCATAGAAAAGTGGAGGCGGGCTCTGTACGCATGCAATAGGTAGAGTCATAGAAAAGTGGAGGCGGGCTCTGTACGCATGCAATAGGTAGTCATAGAAAAGTGGAGGCGGGTTATGTACGCATGCAATAGGTAGAGTCATAGAAAAGTGGAGGCGGGCTCTGTACGCATGCAATAGGTAGAGTCATAGAAAAGTGGAGGCGGGCTCTGTACGCATGCAATAGGTAGAGTCATAGAAAAGTGGAGGCGGGTTCTGTACGCATGCAATAGGTAGAGTCATAGAAAAGTGGAGGCGGGCTCTGTACGCATGCAATAGGTAGAGTCATAGAAAAGTGGAGGCGGGCCCTGTACGCATGCAATAGGTAGAGTCATAGAAAAGTGGAGGCGGGCTCTGTACGCATGCAATAGGTAGTCATAGAAAAGTGGAGGCGGGTTCTGTACGCATGCAATAGGTAGAGTCATAGAAAAGTGGAGGCGGGCTCTGTACGCATGCAATAGGTAGAGTCATAGAAAAGTGGAGGCGGGTTCTGTACGCATGCAATAGGTAGAGTCATAGAAAAGTGGAGGCGGGCTCTGTACGCATGCAATAGGTACAGTCATAGAAAAGTGGAGGCGGGCTCTGTACGCATGCAATAGGTAGAGTCATAGAAAAGTGGAGGCGGGTTCTGTACGCATGCAATAGGTAGAGTCATAGAAAAGTGGAGGCGGGCTCTGTACGCATGCAATAGGTAGAGTCATAGAAAAGTGGAGGCGGGCTCTGTACGCATGCAATAGGTAGAGTCATAGAAAAGTGGAGGCGGGCTCTGTACGCATGCAATAGGTAGAGTCATAGCAGAAGTTAAAAATACGCAGGATCACCTTTGTCTACATCCCTGGATATGCGGGAGTACGGGGACAAGAAAAAGCGGATAGGTTGGCTAGCTGCGCAGTCGTTGAAGACGGTCAAGCAATTTATCGAATGGACATCATCAATGCCCTCCAAGATGTGGGAAGGACACAGGACTTCGACAACCATGAGTCCACGTCACTCCTTTGGATGAAAGAGATGGGAGTTAAGATGGGCACGGCCAGAAATGAGAAACTTAGTGGGCGTGTAAGAAAACTTATCAACCAACATAGAACTGGAGTCGTCAGTCGCTGGACACTACTGGACTTGCTGAGGATGGGATCTGAGCACCTATGGACATGTTCGGAGTGCAATGATGATAACACGCAAATAACTTAATATCAATAACGGTTGCTTCAGAGCCTGGGGATAAACTATAGACATGATTTTCACACTTAGACAATTGCAAGAAAAATGTCGGGAACAAAATATGCTGCTCTATATTGCCTTTGTGCATCTCACAAAGGCCTTCGACTCAGTAACCAGAGATGGGCTCTACAGGGTGTTAGAAAGCATAGGCTGTCCACATAAATTACTTAAGCAGATTATGTCCTTTCATGAAGACATGAATGCTGAAATCTACTTTGATGGGAGTTCATCAGAGAGTTTCAAAGTCAACAACGGAGTGAAACAGGGATGTGTCCTCGCCCCACCCTTTTTGTTATATTTTTTGCTGCCCTCCTAAATTACGCCTTCGAAAACAGCTCGGGAGATATTTACATTCGCACAAGATCAGATGGCTCACTGTTCAACTCAGCACGACTAAGAGCAAAAACCAAAACAGATGTTGTCCTACTTAAAGAACTTTTATTTGCTGACGATGTAGCCCTAGTCGCACATAGTGAAGCCACCCTACAGTCGCTGATCAACAACCTGGACAAAGCATGCTACCTTTTTTCACTGTCAATAAATGTTCAGAAAACATTAATGCTAAGTCAAGGCGACATCAAACCTCTATTAATCACTATAAAAGATTGTCCACCAGAATCAGTTCAGAAATTCACATATCTTGGATCCACAGTTACGCAAACCATCTCTCTTGATGATGAAATAAACTGTCGAATTGGTAAGGCAGCTACGACCTTCGACAAACTCACAGAAAGGGCCTGGAACAACACGAAACTAACACTGAAGACCAAACTCTTAATATATCAAACTTGTGTGCTTAGCACACTATTATATAGATCTGAAACCTGAACAACATACTCAAGCCAGGAAAAAAGACTAAATGTCTTCCACATGCGATGTCTCCGCAAAATAATGCACATCAAATGGCAGGACAAAATAACCAACTTGACTGTCCTGCAACGTGCTAAGACCCAAACAATCATGTCGATGCTCAGAAGCCGAAGACAAAGATGGCTGGGGCACGTCCAGCAAATGGTAGAAACGCGCGTCCCCAGGCAAATACTATATGGCGAACTAACACACGAAAAAAGACAAATCGGCAGACTTAAACTACGATATAGAGATATCTGTAAATCATCTCTGAAAGACTTCTCCATTAGTGAAAATGACTGGGAACATCTGGCAAGTGATCGCACATCATGGAGAGCATGTATAAGGAATTGCTATAACATCATTTGAGACTGTGCTAAGGCAAAACTTAGAAGAGAAAAGGACTTCCGTTTATAAGATGGCGGATCTAGTCCACGTTCTCTCGATCGCTGCAGAAAGTGCATTGGATGTCTGATTAATTTCAGTTCTCCATTGCACTCCTATGCGTTAAAGTCAAGATAATGATCTACTTATTACATCTGCGCTGATAGAACAATGTCGTACGCCGGCAATATACCATTTTCGACAAATCAAGAGTTGCGAATGCGACCTTATATCGTATCGTCTGGGCTTGTTCTGCGCTTTACATCACATTGGTGCTGTTCATGGCCGTTGTTGAATTTGTTTGACGCAAGTTATTTCCATGTTATTCATTAATGTGAACTGCTTCGTCAGCCGCAGTTTTATCTCTTTGGCGAATTTGCACCGTGTTCTGTTCGTCGTAGGCTACATGCACTAGAGTAATCAAGAATCTAAAGGGCGCGTCATTGCTGTGCTTGCGACATTATTATGTGTGCTACGTCATCGTAATGGATAGCTCATCGTAAATCCCTTCGCTAATCTTACCGTACGCTAATCTTACGGTCTGTTGTTTGATGTGCGACGGGGATAATCTGACGACTAACTGTGTGTTTATATGTTCGAAATTGGAGTCAATAACGATGGCCTAACATCATCAAGCGCTATACATTTTTAAAAGAAATATGGCGATCATCACTTTCGGGGGGACGTGAACTTCTGGTATATGGTGGATAGGTGGCAGGAACCATTGCAGGCTATGCATGAAAATTGTTCCTTGTTGCAGTTTCCTCATATTCCAAGTCCACGGGGGACTGGTTGGCCTCCTAGGCAAGACGCCGACCTCGGGACAGAGAGGTTGTGGGTTCAAATCCCGGCTACACCGGTTGGGATTTTTATTTATGATTTCTCTCTGCGACAACCACCCCTGGTCTCAGCAGCGAGGCCCGGCTTGAAACGTCAGTTACTCATCGACGGAAAAAAACATGAGTACCTCCGAAGTCGGAGTTATCTGCCTGTGCGGCGAGGGATCCCTGTGCACACGGCCGCCATAGAAAAATGGATTAACACGCGCAAAATTCAGTTCCTAGTCTCTAGGGACTTCGTCAGAGTTGAAAGCTGGCGAACGCAACAACAACAACAACAAGAGAAAAAACTAACGGAAAAGGATGGAAAACCCTTTGGACCAGTGGGCCTGACTTTTTCAGTCTGTGACCGCGTGTGTTTGTCAAACATTGGTAGAATTAGCCACGAGATTAACTGTTCAACAAAAACAAAACCTCAAAAAAAAAATACACAATAGCCTCCACTAGACCGCCTAACAAGACCAAAAGGGCCATATACACAATAGCCTCCACTAGACCGCCTAACAAGACGAAAAGGGCCATATACACAATAGCCTCTACTAGACCGTCTGACAAGACGAAAAGGGCCATATACACAATAGCCTCCACTAGACCGTCTGACAAGACGAAAAGGGCCATATACACAATAGCCTCCACTAGACCGTCTGACAAGACGAAAAGGGCCATATACACAATAGCCTCCACTAGACCGTCTGACAAGACGAAAAGGGCCATATACACAATAGCCTCCACTAGACCGCCTAACAAGACGAAAAGGGCCATATACACAATAGCCTCTACTAGACCGACTAACAAGACGAAAAGGGCCATATACACAATAGCCTCCACTAGACCGTCTAACAAGACGAAAAGGGCCATATACACAATAGCCTCCACTAAACCGTCTAACAAGACGAAAAGGGCCATATACACAATAGCCTCTACTAGACCGTCTAACAAGACGAAAAGGGCCATATACACAATAGCCTCCACTAGACCGCCTAACAAGACGAAAAGGGCCATATACACAATAGCCTCTACTAGACCGACTAACAAGACGAAAAGGGCCATATACACAATAACCTCCACTAGACCGTCTAACAAGACGAAAAGGGCCATATACACAATAACCTCCACTAGACCGCCTGACAAGACGAAAAGGGCCATATACACAATAGCCTCTACTAGACCGTCTAACAAGACGAAAAGGGCCATTGTTATTGTTATTGTTATTGGCTATGGAAGGCCTCGGTCTCACAGCAAACGAATTAAAATCCATAATTGCTCAACCGCCCGTGCCAGTGGAATCATCCGAATTACCAACTCATCTCCCAAACAAAGAAAGGTAACTGTAGTCCCCATCGCAGCAGTCTCAGCACACGCCAAAAGACATAAGGCGAAACCGCGCAGAAAGTGAACACAGCCAACTGTTCCCCGTCATACGATATCATCATTCATCGCAAACAAGCGGGATATCGAAGCAGGATCAAAACGGATGAGACACACAGCTCACGGTGTGCACAGAGCACTTAACTCAGTAGCTCCTGCAACAAGCCGGACTTGGAATATGAGGAAACTGCAAGAAGGAACACTTTTCAGACATAGCCCTCAATGGTTCCCGCCGCCTATCCACCATACACCATGGGAGTTTACGTCCTCCCGAAAACGATGATCGTCGTAGCACCTGATGATGTTAGGCCATCATTGATGACTCCAATTCCAAACATATAGACACACAAGGGTGGTAAGTTATCATTTCCAATCCAACAGAAGCCACATGACCTGTAGTTAGTAAAAACACAATTGATGATGTTCTCCGCTCCCTTCTTGTAGCTGCCGCCACACAATTCTGATGTCTCATTATCTTGGACATCATTCAAGAACAATGTCAGATGAACATTCCATAGATATGGCTTTGCTGATGAAGTGCTTGGTGCAACAGTTGTATCAATCATACTGGAGGCTCCTGGTCTGTGGTCATTAATATCACAGAAGGCACATGATGTTGTTATATTCAGAATTTCTTTCTGTGGTGTAAATATGTGGCACACACATGGAGCGTGGTCTGTGGTCACAGTAATCCCATTAAAGGCAATTCTAGGGTAGCATGGCATAGCTGTTTCAGAACAGCACAATCCTGTGATGTTTTCTGTGTTCGCTATAAAGCTGCTGCTGCTACCCAATCCTGACCAATTATAGGTGTGGACATTATTCACTTGATAATGAAAAGGGCCATATCGGTACCAAGTTCATTAAGGACACGGGGAGGTAATTTAGCAAAAAAACATTAATTGGTAAGAGTTATATTTCTTTGTTTCCCAAAATGTCAGAAAATGGAAATAATCGTCGGAGACGTTTCTTCCTCTCGTCCTATTGAACTAGTGTAAGAATTTATATACTTAGAACATGTCCATTATACGAAATATATGTCATGCAACATTGTTTTACTAAATTATTGCTTTAAGTTTGAAACTATTATTATTAAAATAAATTGTATTTGCCATTGATTGAATTATTATATTTTCAGAAGTGCATGCAAATTGAAGGATGCCGCTAATTCTTACAACAACTAGTACGACTAACTACTGTCTTGACATAAAAATGGGCATCATTTAAATTCTGATTTTAATGACGACAGTCATATATAAATATTAATTAGAGATTAGCATGTTTAATTTTTGCTAACGTCTAGAAAGTTAACTGTTATTATAATTGTTGTGTATCACCATCCATGTAGTGTAATATTCAGTCAACAAATGGGCGTTACCTGCCTCCCCTCTAGTCTTAGATCAGCTTAACTTTTTACTTCCAATTTGCAAATGCGAGAGCAGAAATGCAAATGCAACGATCTTTCCCCCTTTTATGATTCGACCTAACTCACTAACTGTGGCATTTTTATTTCAAATCTAAATGTGAAATAATATTTTAGGTTGTTGATGACGTGTTTTATAATTTAATCATCAGAGCTACTTTTATTCCACCTACTCTGTTACCTTTCATGCATGCAATGAGGTAATGATTTTGTCAGAGACAATGCTCCTGCCTGGGCCTCGTGCACTTATCTCTGATATTTCATTGATCAGACCTTTTATAGATTCTCCTTTTATTCCACTTTCCCACTGTTTGTTTTTTCTGATTGTAATCCTGGCTTGGGGATCCGAGTCTGATGAAGATGTTGTTATATGTTCACCCTTTTGATTTGTGTAAAGACATGTAACCAAGCACTGGTGTCAAGATTAGCTCATTCTCTTACCATTTCTGATTTTGTCTTTCATGTGTAATTACAACTTTTAACTGAGAGTGCCAGTATATTATCATCATCATCAAGTACCGGGCCTACTGGCGTAGGTGATCATGTCTCTCCACAACTTTTGATCTCGGCAGCTATTTATCATTTCTGTTGTTGACCTTCTGCCAAGCCATTCTCTTAAGCTGTCTGGTATCTTCTCTCTTTGTTTCCCTCTATCTCTTCGTCCCTCAATTTTCCCATTTGTTACAATATACTCCAGTTGTTCTCTTCTCATTACATGGCCAAAAAATGATGATTGTTTCTTCCTAATATTGGAAATTAGCTCTCTTTTTGCTTTGACCTCTCTCAGAACATCTTCAGTACTCTTCTTAGCTGTCCATGGTACTCTCAACATTCTTCTGTAAAACCACATTTCTACAGACTCCAGTGATTTTCTTGTCTGTTGTCCTATTGTCCATGATTCGCATCTATATGTTAAGACTGGCTCTACATAACATTTAAGAACTCTTTTTCTTGTTTCTATTGTCAAAAATGGATTGCATAGTATCTTCATCATTTTTTAGAAAGCTGCTTTTGCCTGAGCCATTCTGCATCTCACCTCCAGTATAATATAGAGGAGTTTTAACATGTGTCAATGTTTCTGCACCATACAAGAATGTTGAGAAGATATAACATTTTGCTATTCTTAGTTTTAGCTCTGGTGTTATTAATTATTGTTTTGATGTTAGTATATTTTTCATGGCATTAAGATTCTATCTATCGACCTTTTCGAGATGTAGCCGGTCCAAAGGGCATGGACCAAGATACTCCCTCTCTTATCTGAATTTTTGTTCTAGCAGTTTTCAATTCTTTTAAAGATATTTCATCAAATCTCGCCATTTGTCTCTGTTCTGTGCAAGCAGCTCTATCTCATTGAGGGAGCCAATTCCTGCTGCTCTTGCCTCTCTCAACAATGTTCTTCTCAGGGTCTTCCTCTCTTCCAAATGTTTATTTCATTAAGTAATTGTTGTACATCTTTAGGATTTTTCTGCTAGCAGTTCAGTATCATCAGCATATCTTAGGTTATTGATTATCTTTCCATTAATTTGTAGGCCTGGCATCTCTATGATGTTTTTAAAGATTTGCTCAGTGAATAGATTGAACAAGCTTGGTGATAGGATGCATCCCTGTCTTACTCCTTTTTTTATATCAATGGGTGTAGAGTTTTCTTTGTTATATTTTAATATTGCTGTTTGCTACCAGTATAAATGACTTATTAGTTGTATGTCCGTGTCATGTAGATATATATCTTTTAGGCAGTCTATAAGTTGTTTATAGTGTATTCTATCAAAAGCTTGATGTAATCTATGAAGCATGCATATAATGGTTTGTTTACTTCTGTGTACTTTTTTAATGTCCTCATCCAGAATACTGCTTCCTTGAACATTAACTACTAAATATGTAAATAGCAGGCAACAACTCCCCTCACTAAGATTGAACGACTCGCCCAGAACAGAATCATGTGGCAAGATACAGTGTGGGTCCTGTGCGTGATCTGATGTTTGATAACTGAGATCATCAGATATAGAGTCTAGAATTTGGGCTCTATGTACTGCTGTCTTTGGCTTGAAAGGACAATAGAGAGAAAACTGAAGCACTTCTTCTTCTACCTTTCAGCTCCCTGTGGAGCATAGGTCTTCAACAAACACTTTCCAAGTCATTTTGTTTCTTGCCATTCTTTTAAGATCATTCCATGTCTTCCCCATCATCTTCATCTCGGCTTCTGTCTGTCTTCTCCAAGAATTTATTGGTCTTCCTCTTTTCCTCTTTGTCTTTTCCCCTGGGGATTCCAAAAAAGGGCCTGTTGTGTAATACTCTCAGTTGGCTTCCACAGTGTGTGTCCTATCCAGCGCCATAGTCTTTGCTGTATCTCTTTATCTACTGGTATTTGACTGGTACATTTCCATAATTCTATGTTAGTGATTTTGTCCTGCCATTTCCATCCTTTTATTCTGCATAAGCATCCATTAATGAAAGTCTGTATCTTCATGATTGTGAATTTTGTTGTTCTCCATGTTTCACAGCCATATAATAGGACTAACTTAACATTGGAGTTGAACATTTTTATTTTTGTATTTAACCTAATTTCTTTGGACTTCCATATGTTTCTCAGTGCAACAAATGCTCTTCTTGCTTTTGATATCCTTATTTTGGTACCATTTTCTGTTCCTCCCTCTTTATCTATATTACTGCCCAGATATATGTAAGATTGTATGTCTAGTAGAGATATTTCTCCTAATTTTATTTGGTTATTGCCAACTGCATTAATTCTCATAATGTTAGTCTTATCTCTATTAATTTTCAGTCCTCGCTGTTGTGATCTCTCATCAAGTATGCTCATTTTATCCTGCATCTGTTGATGGCTGTGTGATAGGAGAGCTATGTCATCAGCAAAGTCTAAATCATCCAGTTGCTTGGTCAGTGACCACTGGATCCCATTTCTGTTGTTTTGAGTTATTTTCATAATCCAATCTATGGCCAGTAGAAAGAGAAATGGAGACAGAAGGCATCCCTGCCTTACTCCTGTTCTTATTTCAAATGCTTCTGTAAGCTGCCCTTCATGCACCACACTACATTTCATTTCTTCATACATTGTTTTTAAACTGAAGCACTAATTTCTAATAATGTTCCTTGTCCTATCTTCACATGATCAAGACCCTACAAAGTTGTCAGTGACCTACACTTCGGATGATACCGTGTAGGACAACAATAACATTCCATTACTTTACACTCTCCATAACTATCCTATACAAAGTGCCCAAAGTATGGCCCACACTGTTCTTTCTAACTTCAGCTTTTCTCCAATCATCATCATTGAGTGCTGTCTCCGCATCTAAGGTTGGCTACCATGGAGTGCCATTCCACTCTGTCTCTTGCTTTGATGGTGCAGATTGTCATAGGTTGACTTGTCCATCTCCTATATTTTCCTTTATTTTACCTTCCGTCTTGGTCCACTATGGCAAGTGTTGTTGTTATGGATCCAGCAGTGTGTGAGCTGATGCCCTTTGGCCTGATTATTAGTAGATCTCTTCCTATCAGATGACCTTTCCAACTCCACCTTTTGCCTGTTATCACTGTGAACATTTTATTATGTTTACACCTCTTAAGCAGGTCTTAAAGAAATATTTGCCTTCATCAAAAAAGTAAAAGGTAAGATAAATGTTACCTCCATGCATATGCTAGATGTATGGGGAATATGGTGTTTATGACCAGATTTTTCTACGGCCACTGCATATTTTTGGGTGATCTGATCGGTATCATGCCAGGTCACCTTTACTTCCCAGAAAAGTCTCTGGTACCCATTTTTAGAGGCTGACTGAACTCCCCGGAGCCTTGTCTGTCTGAAAAAAATCCATCGCTTCTGGGGATTGGACCCAGACCTGTCTGATCATAAGTGAGCACACTGTCCACTCAGCCAGTGAGGTTCCCATCACCAAAGAAGAATGTTCAGTTACTATGTTGAGAAGGAAAGAGTATTACTAGAAAGAAAGCTGGTTAACAATAAACTAGTCATATCCAAACTGATAAGAATGTTTACAAATTTATCTGTGTTTAGTTTTATCCTTTCCACCCTTAATGTTTCACACATTCCCAGAATATCTATTTTGTAGTTTGTCATTTCTGCTGCTGCTACTTGTGCAGCTTTTCCTTGTTCATTTAGGGTACATACATTCCAGGTGCCAATTCTGGAGGATTTCTAGTAGACAAAAGGTGAAATGGCGACCCAGACTCCTCATGGCTTTCTCCAGATTGCGGTATACATCTCTTAGATGGATAGCCTTTATCTTTCCTGGATGGCAGATTTACTTTTATTCTTTTTTTTTACTTGTCCGTGCCTGTGAAGTTTTTTTGGCTTATTTGTTTTAAAAAAACAGTTCAGGATAGCCAGTTCCATGCCCAACCCTCCTTAGTAGCCTCCTACGAACATGCCTGGTAACAGCGCCATAATTCTTTACTCCCCTTTTGGGGCCCAGCAGCATACGGGCATAGATTAGTAATAGCAACACAAAAATTAAATGCCGTAAAGAACTTGTGACATACCAGCATGGTAGTAACATTTAAATGAGGGTATGCACCTTCCAGATAGTAACATATGGTTGTGAGTCATGGACAATCTTGCAAACAGCAAAGAAGAAAATTGATTCACTCACAACAAAATGCTACAGAAAAATCGTTAAGATACCTTAGATAAAGAAAGAGAGCAATGAGGACTTATTAAAAGATATACAAATTTAAAAACACTGATTTATAAACACCATTCTATTGACCTCTTGAGCCGTAGCCGGCTCATAGGGCGTTAACCAAGATACTCCTTCTCTTATATAAATTTTTGTTCTAGCAGTTTTCTTTTAAAGATATTTTATCAAATCTCGCTATTTGTCTCTGTTCTGTGCAAGCAGCTCTATCTCATTGAGGGAGCCGATTTCTGCTGCGTTTGCCTCTCTCATCAATGTTCTTCTCAGTGTCTCTCTGGGTCTTCCTCTTTTCCTCTTACTTGTTGTTTCCCACATGAGGGCTTGCTTTGCTATTTGGTTATTATCTCTTCTCATCACATGTCCAACATATGACCATCGTCTTTTCTTTATTGCTGAAGATATTAGTGGTTGATTGGTGATTTCTCTAATTTCCTCGTTTATTTTGAAATCGTTCCTCGCTACACTAAGTATTTTCCTTAGACATTTATTTTCCAATGCGTTCAACTTTGTTTCTGTCTCTTGTTGTTTTCCAGCTTTCACACGCATACGTAAGGGGTGATAGTACATAAACACCATTATACAGAGAAAATTAAAATACAGTTGTCATGTCAAATGACACAGTGGCCTGGAAAGAACAATAATGGAAAGCATGGTTTCTGGGTGATGCATCAGGGGCAGACCAAGAAGAAGGTGGATCAAAACTTCAAGGATACCTCAGACATGACAACAGAAGAAGTGGGAGATCTGGCTGGAGACAGAGATTCTTTCAGATGAGCTGTGATGAGTGTAATGTTCTGTGGGAGATCTGACTAGAGACTGAGATTCTTTCAGATGAGCTGTGATGAGTGTAATGTTCTGTGGGAGATCTGGCTAGAGACAGATTCTCTCAGATGAGAGCAGCATTCTGTGGAAGATCTGGCTAGAGGCTGAGATCCTTTCAGATGAGCTGTGATGAGTGCAATGTTCTGTGGGAGATCTGGCTAGAGACTGAGATTCTCTCAGATGAGAGCAACGTTCTGTGGAAGATCTGGCTACAAGCTGAGATTCTTTCAGATGAGCTGTGATGAGTGCGATGTTCTGTGGAAGATCTGGCTAGAGGCTGAGATTCTTTCAAACAAGCTGTGATGAGTGCAGCAATGTTCTACACAGGACATGCAACCTGATGATGATGATATACCATAAAAGAACCATACTTGGTTGTCACTGTTATTTTAAATAAATAAAATTAGATGATGAACAATTTTTATATATAATTTAGTTTAAAATTAATTTGCAAGATAACATTAAAGTTTATCTTTTAAAAAGTTCTGACCTTAATTTCATTATTTTCAGCTGAACTAACCAAATTTAGAATGCCAGTTCTCGGAACCGCAGATTTTGGTGTCAGAACATTTTATGCAGCAACTCACCCGAATGACAAATGTGGCCCCAATGGGTTGCCATTAACACCAAATTCAGTGAAAATTCTAGGACGCTTTCAGCACCTGACAACATTATCACACCCCAGACTATGTCAGTATCTAGATATCAACAAAACTAAACATGGTATGGTACTCTTTGTTAGCCAAATATTAAAATAAATTAGTTTCTATATAATTTTCATTCACCTGATCTATTATAGTATTATCTATATCTACAATGTCATTTCTTGCACAGATTCTATTGTTTTTTGTTTTTTTTTTATTTCAGGCTTTTCGGTCAAGCATATCTAATTTCGGGACAGCATTTTTTAGTGTAGAGCTGCCTTCTTTTTCTACCCCTACTCATGTGGATAAACTATACTCATTTGTCTGTTTCCAGAAACACAGTGAAGAGGTGGAGTAGGGTCTGTCTGGTTCTTGCCCATCGATCCTGCGGCAAGTCATTGACTTTCCTCTGCATATGATGTGCCTGAAAAATATATATATATCAGTCACTATATATCAGACACTATATATATATCAGATCTCACTACCTAGAGACCAGGGGAGGGTAAAGGCACTATATATATCAGATCTCACTACCTAGAGACCAGGGAAGGGTAAAGGCACTATATATATCAGATCTCACTACCTAGAGACCAGGGAAGGGTAAAGGCACTATATATATCAGATCTCACTACCTAGAGACCAGGGGAGGGTAAAGGCACAATATATATCAGATCTTACTACCTAGAGACCAGGGGAGGGTAAAGGCACTATATATATCAGATCTCACTACCTAGAGACCAGGGAAGGGTAAAGGCACTATATATATCAGATCTCACTACCTAGAGACCAGGGAAGGGTAAAGGCACAATATATATCAGATCTTACTACCTAGAGACCAGGGGAGGGTAAAGGCACTATATATATATATCAGATCTCACTACCTAGAGACCAGGGGAGGGTAAAGGCACAATATATATCAGATCTTACTACCTAGAGACCAGGGGAGGGTAAAGGCACTATATATATCAGATCTCACTACCTAGAGACCAGGGGAGGGTAAAGGCACTATATATATCAGATCTCACTGCCTAGAGACCAGCGGAGGGTAAAGGCACTATATATATATATATATATCAATCAGATCTCACTACCTAGAGACCAAGGGAGAGTGAAGGAACAATATATATCAGATCTCACAACCTAGAGACCAGGGGAGGGTAAAGGCACTATATATATCAGATCTCACTACCTAGAGACCAGGGGAGGGTAAAGGCACTATATATATCAGATCTCACTACCTAGAGACCAGCGGAGGGTAAAGGCACTATATATATATATATATATATATATATATATATATATATATATATATATATATATCAATCAGATCTCACTACCTAGAGACCAGCGGAGGGTAAAGGCACTATATATATCAGATCTCACTACCTAGAGACCAGGGGAGGGTAAAGGCACTATATATATCAGATCTCACTACCTAGAGACCAGGGGAGGGTAAAGGCACTATATATATCAGATCTCACTACCTAGAGACCAGGGGAGGGTAAAGGCACAATATATATCAGATCTCACTACCTAGAGACCAGGGGAGGGTAAAGGCACTATATATATCAGATCTCACTACCTAGAGACCAGGGGAGGGTAAAGGCACTATATATATCAGATCTCACTACCTAGAGACCAGGGGAGGGTAAAGGCACTATATATATATCAATCAGATCTCACTACCTAGAGACCAGCGGAGGGTAAAGGCACTATATATATCAGATCTCACTACCTAGAGACCAGGGGAGGGTAAAGGCACTATATATATCAGATCTCACTACCTAGAGACCAGGGGAGGGTAAAGGCACTATATATATCAGATCTCACTACCTAGAGACCAGGGGAGGGTAAAGGCACAATATATATCAGATCTCACTACCTAGAGACCAGGGGAGGGTAAAGGCACTATATATATCAGATCTCACTACCTAGAGACCAGGGGAGGGTAAAGGCACTATATATATCAGATCTCACTACCTAGAGACCAGGGGAGGGTAAAGGCACTATATATATATATATCAGATCTCACTACCTAGAGACCAGGGGAGGGTAAAGGCACAATATATATCAGATCTTACTACCTAGAGACCAGGGGAGGGTAAAGGCACTATATATATATCAGATCTCACTACCTAGAGACCAGGGGAGGGTAAAGGCACTATATATATCAGATCTCACTACCTAGAGACCAGCGGAGGGTAAAGGCACTATATATATCAGATCTCACTACCTAGAGACCAGGGGAGGGTAAAGGCACTATATATATATCAGATCTCACTACCTAGAGACCAGGGGAGGGTAAAGGCACTATATATATCAGATCTCACTACCTAGAGACCAGCGGAGGGTAAAGGCACTATATATATATATATATCAATCAGATCTCACTACCTAGAGACCAAGGGAGGGTGAAGGAACAATATATATCAGATCTCACTACCTAGAGACCAGGGGAGGGTAAAGGCACTATATATATCAGATCTCACTACCTAGAGACCAGCGGAGGGTAAAGGCACTATATATATATATATATATATCAATCAGATCTCACTACCTAGAGACCAAGGGAGGGTGAAGGAACAATATATATCAGATCTCACTACCTAGAGACCAGGGGAGGGTGAAGGCACTATATATATCAGATCTCACTACCTAGAGACCAGCGGAGGGTAAAGGCACTATATATATATATATATATATATATATATATATATATATATATCAATCAGATCTCACTACCTAGAGACCAGCGGAGGGTAAAGGGACAACAAGACAAAGGAATCAAAGTGAAAGATTTCCCAATGTCTGCGATAGGGTTTGAACATATAAGCATTCTGTCCAGAGGCCAACATATTTTTTCTATCTTTTCCTCCTCTCGGGTACCCTATATTCTTCTAGCCAGTTCTTTGTGCTCTGTGTATTCACACATACCTTTTTGGAAAATTTTGTTACTGCGTGTTTTGTACACATTTTAACTTTTTTTTTATGCATACGTACCCCGTGCGCACTAACATTCTTTTTCCTTCTGGCCACATCAGAGTATACATGGAAGATTTTATTTTTATTTTCCTTTTATTTCCTCTTCGAGTCCGAAATAATATTTTAAAATTATTTTTTATTTTAAATACATATTTGTATGTGTGTTGTATGTTCGTTCCTGCTGAAGACCTATTGAGCTGAAATGTTGTTCTGGTTTGTATTGTTCACTTGTTACATGAATCTTTAACCATACCATTTTGTTTCTATTTTTTTTTTCTATAGATTTTCTTTTTTAATTTCTCCTATTTTCTCTATGTCACCAAGCCCCTGAACATCAATATAGTTCAACAGTTCCATCTTTGTAACACATTAGAATGATAGTAGCAATGTTTGTCTTTTGGATGTGCATAAATTTTGTCCTTCTTGAATTTCAGAATGTATGATTGTTGTATCAGAGCATCACCGCACGAGTTTGAAGGAAACTTTGAAGAATGAACCTCCACTAAGGTAAGAATATTTTTTTTTCCTTTCTTTATTTTGTGCATTAAGAAGCAGCTAATGGTTTGGTTAGGTTTGGTTAGGTTTGGTTTAGATTGGTTTGGTTTGGTTTGGTTTAGATTGGTTTGGTTTGGTTTAGTTTGTTAGGTTTGGTTTAGATTGGTTTGGTTTGGTTTGGTTTGGTTTAGATTGGTTTGGTTTGGTTTGGTTTGGTTTAGTTTAGATTGGTTTGGTTTGGTTTGGTTTAGATTGGTTTGGTTTGGTTTAGTTTGGTTTGGTTTGGTTTAGTTTGGTTTAGTTTAGTTTAGTTTAGTTTAATTTAGTTTAATTTAGTTTACTTTAGTTTAGTTTAGTTTAGTTTACTTTAGTTTAGTTTAGTTTAGTTTAGACAACAGGTCATCATTATTGCACATCGATCAAGTCCATAAGTGTTCAGATATCAGAAGATGGACATCAGAAGGACATGTTGAGAAGAGACAACAAGAGAATTCCAAAACAGGCTCTTCTATGGGAAACATCAGGATACAGAAAAAGAGGAAGACCTACACAGACTCTAAAAAGAACATTTATAAGGGAAGCAAAGTTTGCAGGCATAGACTCATTAGATAAACATCTCATTAGTGAACATCTCACCAAGAATAGAGATGGATGACGAGAACACTAAGAGCCCAATGTGACGTCTTGGAGCCCAATGCGACGTCTTGTGCCATGGGAAGGAGAGAGAAAATTTTAAAAAGTACATGAGTGAAATAATGGGAGCCGCGATAGCTCAGTGGTTAGTGAACTGGACCACAGAGGATAAGAGGTAGAGTTCGATCCCAACCAACGGCTTCCGGGTTCACCCAGCCTTAAATGGGTACTGGATTTTTTTCTGGGAAAGTAAAGCGGCACGGGTGTAATACCATCCACATTACCCCAAAAATCATGTGCTGAAGGTCTGTAAAATTTATGGTCACTAACACCATATTCCCTATATGCCACGTGACGTGACGGGGGCTCTTTACTTTTACTTTTTACTGCTGTAATATAATTAATTCAAAAGTACATTCATACCTCTAACTTGAAGAACTTATAGCAGCATGCTAGATTTATTTATTCCTTCTCTCCTCCTTTCCTTCCATTTTCTCCTTCTTCATATTTTGTTGTTTATTCTCTATTACCTTATTATGTATCTACAGAAGAAAATACAAGCTATGAAGATGAAATGTTTATATAAGGCTTTGGGCATGTCTTACTTAGATCATATCACAAATGAAAAGTTTGCAAAAGGATATAACAAGCAATCAGAGTACATGATAATCTTTTGATTATTGTGAATAAAGGCAGAATAAGATGGTTTTATCTTGATCATCTGGTCTGACAAAGACCACTCTGCAGGGAACTGTGAAAGTAGGGAGAAGAAGAGGAAGGAGAGGTAGACAGAGAAAGGGATGGGAAGATAATATTAAAGAACGGACAGACCTTAATTTCTTGGAGACTCAAAAAATGTCTAAAGGTAAAGATATATGAAGAAAGTAACTATCGCAAAGGTTTTGAGAAGAGAATAACAATTAAGAAATCTAAAAGGGCTAGACATTGGATCTCACAACCCAGACCTGGGTATGGCAACACTATGAAGAAACCACAGAATCTATTTTTTAAAATCCCCATTGCCAGTGTTGAGGTTTTTTATTTTGGTTTTTTTTTTTTTTTTTTGCATTTGCCAGCTTCTACCTCTGACAAAATTCCTAGGAACTGAATTTTGCGTGTTAATCCATTTTTCCCTGGCAGCCGTGTGCACAGGCAGATAACTCCGACTTCGGAGGTACTCATAACTTTTTCCGTTAATGAGTAATTGACGTTTCAATCCAGACCTCGCTGCTGAGACCAGGGGTGGTTGCCGCAGAGAGAAATCATAAATAAAAATTCCAACTGGTGTAGCCGGGATTTGAACCCACAACCTCTCTGTCTCGAGGCCGGCGTCTTACCTAGGGACCACCAGTCCCCTGTTGAGGTATTTGAACTCAAGACCTTCCTGTATAGAAGCTGTGTGCATGTCTGTGTTGGTCACATCTCATATCTTTGTGTGTGCATGTCTGTGTTAGTCACCTCTAGTGACTCGGGCAAATGGTGCTCGTAAACCTGGGAGGGCCGACCATCTAAGGGCAGCATCCCCCTACAGAAAAGATCATCTGCTGCCTTGCAGGAAGATTGGGGACAATCAAAGGCTAAGGAAAGTAAACCTGAATAAAATGCTGGCTGAGATCGGATGCACTGGGCCACTGGCGGTGAACACAGTGCAACGTTTTAACGGGTGTTCAATCAGAGTGGATCTGGCAGACTCTAATTGTGATGTTCTGTCTGTGAGGGCGATCAACACACTTAACCTGACAGCTAACTTCATGTGAGAGTCTGGAATCCTACTCTGATTGAGTCCTGATCGCAGAGAGAGAGAGAGAAAGTATAGAGGCTGGCATATTAGCTCTAGACCACCCACCCCCTGCGTCTTTCTGTCTTTTTCATGTAACCGAACCATTAAACATATTTTTTTTGCTTTATATATTTAATAGCAGTTATTATTCATAGCTTTTTTTCTTCATTCTTATCATATCTCTTACACTTTTCCTATTTTTTTTTTTTTTTTTTTTTTTTTTTTTTTTTTTTTGCGTTCGCCAGTTTTCATCTCTGGCACAGTCCCTAGAGACTAGGAACTGTATTTTGCGTGTTAATCCATTTTTCTATGGCAGCCATGTTCACAGGGATCTCTCACCGCACAGATAGATAGCTCGTGACTTCGGAGACACTCATATTTTTTCCGTCAATGAGTAATTGACATTTCAAGCTGGACCTTGCTGCTTAGACCATGGTTGGTTACTGCAGAGAGAAATCACAAATAAAAAATCACAACTAGTACAGCTGGGATTTGAACTCACAACCTCTCTGTCTTGAGACCGGCATCTTGCCGAGACCAACCAGTCCCTACTATCATGAGTCTAACACATTTTATTTCTGTGGTGTTTATCCTTGTGATAGTTTTATTGTAGTTAGTAAGTAAAATTTCTTCACTGCACTAATGGCACCCCCAAAGGTGTCTCATCACTGATAGCTCAAGTTGTTTGTGTTTTCATCAGAGAAAGCCGGATAATCCAGATTGGATTTCAGATCTTGGAGGGTTTGACATTTCTGCATCAGAATGGGATTGTACACCGCAATCTTAGTCTTGACAACATTCTTATCACCAAACAGGTATTTTTGCTTTGATATTTTAAAAATACTTGAAACCTGAAGGTATTTCTATATTTTATTTTTCTGGTGGAGATCACAAGTCACAAAATAATGATAAATGTAAGCATATTTCTACTATATTTTATACATATTTATATTTTTATTGATTATTGGAGAATGGGTCGCTGAATCAATAACTTGTTGTACTCCAATCCAGGAGAGAACTGGTTCAAATAATGGTTGGATCAAAAGTCATTCTGTCAGGGGGGATGATAATGTAGGCCCTAACACTGCATCATATTTGCCCTGAACATGTGGCCTTTATTCTCAAATCCTAAATGACCTCCCATCCCCAGCAGACTATCAAATTGAATAAAAATAAAATAAATTACCCCCGTCACGCCAAGTGACGTATAGAGAATATGGTGTTAGTGACCATAAATTTTACAGACCTTCAGCACATGATTTTTGGGGTAATGTGGTCGGTATTATGCCAGTGCTGCTTTACTTTCCCAGAAAAAAATCCGGTACCCTTTAAAGGCTGGGTGAACCCGAAAGCCATCGGTTGGGATCGAACCCTACCTCTTGTCCTTTGTAGTCCAGTTCACTAACCACTGAGCTATTGCAGCTCCCCTATCAAATTGAATAGTCTTGTAAAAATATTTTTTAAATTAAATATTAAATTACAATTTATATTAATATTAATATTATCAATTATTATGGTTGAGGTTAGTCGAAGGCCCTGGTATCTCTGCAAACAAATTAAAATCCATAATCATCATCATCATCGTCAAGTACCAGGCCTGCTGGCGTAGGTGATCATGTCTCTCCACAACTTTCGATCTCAGCAGCTATTTATCATTTCTGTTGACCTTCTGCCAAGCCATTCTCTTAAGCTGTCTGTTATTTTTACTCTTTGCTTCCCTCTATCTCTTCGTCCCTCAATTTTTCCAGTTGTTACAATATATTCCAGTTGTTCTCTTCTCTTTACATGGCCAAAAAATGACGATTGTTTCTTCCTAATATTGGAAATTAGCTCTCTTTTTGCTTTGACCTCTAATATCCATAATAAATAATCATATTATTATTTATGTTCCCTCCCCTGCTTTTATAAGCATATGGGGAATAAGGTGTTAGTAACCATATTTTTCCATGACCGCGGCACACTTTTCGGTGATGTGGTTGGTGTCACACCAAGCTGTCTGTATTTCCCTGAAAAATCTCAGGTATCAAATTTTAGAGGCTGGGTGAACCGAGAAACCTTGTCAATTTGAAAAAATTCTGCCACTTCTGGAAACTGAACCCAGAACCTTTTACTGCTGTTGCAGTCTTTTAAATAATTCATAGGGAACTAGGGTTTCACCTCTTTTTCATTGGAAGTCCTGATATCATGACATAAAACACTATTTAAACAAATACAATCTGAAATGCACTGGCTTGTGCCACGATCGGTGAACCAAAACCATCCAGACCCTGCTCCATCTCTCCACAGTGCCTCCAGTAACAGACTAACCTGTCTAGTCTGGCCAAGCGTGCAGGGATCAAAGAGGGAAGAGAACCCGGTACTCTAAAATGTTGTGCTGAAGTCGGATGTGTTGGGCCAAAAGGTGCAAATATAACAGTTATACTGCAAACCACAACACAACGCAGACACGTCCACTACCTCCTTGTAAGGGCGGATGATGAAGAGGAATATTCTAGTCTACCACGATACTCTAGAATACTTTAGTCATCAGGCGAACACAACCAACCAAATGCACTAGAAATTGGGTGTATTCCCAACATGTGGTAAATAAAAGTTTTTGGAATTGAATATGTAACAAGAGAAAATATTCTTCTATGTATTGAACCACATCATCATGATCATCATCAAGTACTGTGCCTGCTAGCGTAGGTGATTATGTCTCTCCACAACTTTTGATCTTGACAGTTATTTATCATTTCTGTTGTTGACCTTCTGCTAAGCCGTTCTCTTAAGCTGTCTGATATCTTTTCTCTTTGCTTCCATCTATAACTTTGTCCCTCAATTTTCCCAGTTTTTACAATATATTCCAGTTGTTCTCTTCTCATTACATGGCCAAAAAATGATGATTGTTTCTTCCTAATATTGGATATTTTTTTTTTTTATTAAAAAATTATTTTAAAAAATCTTATAAAAATTCTTTATAAAAAAAAAAATATTGGATATTAGCTCTCCTTTTTGCTTTGGCCTCTTTCAGAACGTTTTCATTACGCTTCTTAGCTGTCCATGGTATTCTCAACATACTTCTGTAAAAACCACATTTCTACATCCTCCAGTGATTTTCTTGTCTGTTGTCCTATTGTCCATGATTCACATCCATATGTTAAGACTGGCTATACATTGAACTACTGCATGACAAAGAAAAAAGAGATACAAAAGAATTATTGAGACATTCCACTGAGCCAAAGAGAGCATTATTGGGAATGCAAACCAAAGTACTGAGCCTGTATAAGTGTTACTGGAGGGCAAAGAGTTAACCGCTATCTTTTTTATGCTATGTAAAATGCACATAATTGATCAATTTTGGTTCATATGTTGTGACTTTGTCTGAAATGTTATAATTCACAGGGCACAGTCAAGTTATCAGAGTATGGTCTTTATTACATGACCGACTACACAGCTGATGTGTCATTTCCTATTGGGTGTGTAAATTCAATATTTAGACTGTAATGTTTTACTGAAGCCACATTGTTGGTTAACACTTTCTTTCCTTGTTTAAACTAAGGGGGATGTAACTACAATTGAAACTACCCTTGATGGCGTATTAAAACTCAATATACCAACGTTAAAAAACTGTTAAAAAATAATTGTTCAACATAATAAATTAAAGATAATTTCGAATGAGAATTTAGGGATCAAGTTGACATACTTCGCCTATGCACTGGCCACAATAGAATGAGAAACCTCATGTTCACTAAATTCAAAATAAGTACAACCAGCCAATGCCACTGTACACTGGACAACATGACAACAAAACATGTTCTATAGGATCCCCCCCAGAACACAGACCTGAGAAGAGCAATGTGGTCCACACCCACCTCCCTGGAAGAGAAACTATATGGGGCAATCGAATCGCTTAAACAGACATCTGAGTTCATGAGAGAGTCTGGAATCCTACTCTGATTGAGTCTTGATCGCAGAGAGAGAGAGAATGAGAATTAAAAAAAATTTTTTTCTTTTTGCATTTATCAGGTTTCACCTCTGGTGAAGTCCCTAGAGACTAGAAACTGAATTTTGTGTTTTTCCCTGGCCACTGTGTGCACAGGGATCCATCGCCACACAGGCAGATAACTTCGTCTTCACAGGTGCATGAAGTTTCATACAACCAAAACTTATTATTACAAAAGCGCTAGTGTAGTGGCAATTAAAAGAACTTTGAACTATGGGCAAGTACCAGACAAATGCCAATGGACAAAGAGATATGACAAGTCAATGACACTGGATAGGATACACACTGCAGAAGTCAAGTGAGAGTATTAGACAACAGGCCTTTTTTTGAAATCCCTAAGGAAGGAGACAAAGGGGAAGTAAAAAGTAGTAAAGTACACCCGTCACGCCAAGTGACGTATAGGAAAATATGGTATTAGTGACCCTATATTTTACAGACCTTCAGCACATGATTTTTGGGGTAATGTGGTCGGTATTACGCCTATGCTGCTTTACTTTCCCAGAAAAAAATCCGGTACCCATTTAAGGCTGGGTGAACCCGGAAGCCGTCGGTTGAGATCGAACCCTACTCCTTGTCCTTTGTAGTCCAGTTCACTAACCACTGAGCTAGAGATGGAGAGGATGAGGAAGATTTGGAGCGATGTGAAGAGAATTGTACAAAACTGAATGGTTTGAAAAGTGTTTGTCGAAGACCTATGCTACGCAACGAGTTGAAAAGAAAAGAAGAAGAAAAAATGAAGAAAAGCTGAGAAAGTAATAGTTGAAAAAACTTAATTTATGGGGGCATCGGTAACCTAGTTGGAAAACCACCCAATAGGGTACCGACGTTCGGACAACCCATATTCAATTCCTGCTGGAAGCAGTGTGAGTTGCACTTGTGGTTGGAAAAAAGATACCCCAGTAGTCGACCCAGCTGCTGGCAGAAATGGAGTACCAGGATAGTACTCTGGGAAAGTGAGGAATGCCACCTTACATCATTAGTCTCGATGCTTGAAGCGACACTATCCAGAAGTCTCCAAACACTTCTGGATAGGAGGCCGAGCACATATGGGTGAAAACTCGCGTGCTAAGACGCCAATTCAAGTCATCGCACTTTACCCTACCTTTACTGAATAAGAGAAAATAAAGATCAGAAAGGTAAAAAGCAGGAAAGAAAGTCAAGAAATATTCAGGAAATAAAACGCCAGAAAAGTTCAAGAAAGTAGAAACTATAAAAGTAAAATAAGAAAATGCAAGGATTTTAATTTGATAAATTAATTTGATAAAATGCAAAAATATTTGGAAAAAAATAAATAAATAGAATTAATTGAGAATAAAACTCAAGTCACGTTAGGTGTGGCTGTGAAAAGCACTTGCTACCGATCAGGTAAACCTGGGTTCAAATGCCTCAAACAAGACAGAGGTTTTCTAAAACTCCTCTGATCCACCCGGTTACCAGATAAAATTGGACTTCCAATCAATATGGTGGATAGGCGGCAGGAACCATTCAGCTTCAGTCTGAAAAGTGTTCCGTGCTCCATTTTCTCGTATTCCAAGTCCGGCTTAATGCTGGAGCTACTGAGTTTAGTCTTCTGTGCACACCAAGAGTTGTGTTTTTCATCTAGATGGTACTTCAATATTCCGATTGGTAATGATGATATCGTATGACGAAGGACAATTTGGATGCGTTCACTTTCGTGGCCCACTTGACCTTATGTCTTTTGACATGTGCTGTAGCTGCTGTGATGGGGACTGCAGCTGTCTTTCTTTGTTTGGATCCTTCAATGAGATGAGTTTTAATTCGGATGATTCCACTGGCATGGGTGTTTGAACAATTATGGATTTTAATTCAATTGCAGTGATACCGGGGCATTCAACTAACCATAACAGATAATATTAAGAATAGAGTTGATACTCTGGGAAGGTTGTTGATACTCTGGGAAGGTTGTTGATACTCTGGGAAAGTTGTTGATACTCTGGGAAAGTTGTTGATACTCTGAGAAGGTTGTTGATACTCTGAGAAGGTTGTTGATACTCTGAGAAGGTTGTTGGTACTCTGGGAAAGTTGTTGATACTCTGGGAAGGTTGTTGATACTCTGAGAAGGTTGTTGATACTCTGGGAAGGTTGTTGATACTCTGGGAAAGTTTTTGATACTCTGGGAAGGTTGTTGGTACTCTGGGAAAGTTGTTGATACTCTGGGAAGGTTGTTGATACTCTGAGAAGGTTGAGGAGTGTTGTCATCACTAAGGAAGGAATCGATGCTGAAGGTGACATAGTCCTAGTAGTCGATCACCAACTGGGCTGCAGCACATGAGATATTTATCGTTTTGGGAAAGCAGGGGGGTAGAATCTATATCTTCTCAAGCTCCAAACTAGGAGAATGTGGGTTCAGATCAAAATAGGGTCAAAAGTTTTTTTTTTCAATCGGGGGTGAAACAAAAAAACAGACCTGAGCACTTCATGGTAACTGTGCTAGATAAGGTACCTTTACTCCCAGTCCTATAAGATGTTCTTTCCTCCTCCTTCCCCACCCCCTCCCCCACCACCACCACCATCAGCAAACCCCAGGAATGGAATAATGTTGCAAAGAAAGTTTAGTTTTTGCAGCTTCAATAACACCAATTCACATCTCACGCCTTTAACCAGTTTAGCCTTGCCTTTAACCAGTTTAGCCATGCTTTTAACCAGTTTAGCCATTCCTTTAACCAGTTTAGCCATGCTTTTAACCAGTTTAGCGATGCCTTTAACCAGTTTAGCCATGCCTTTAACCAGTTTAGCCATGCTTTTAACCAGTTTAGCCATGCCTTTAACCAGTTTAGCCATGCCTTTAACCAGTTTAGCCATGCTTTTAACCTGTAATCAACACTACTGCTGTAAATCACATGTAAAATCTTTTTTTTTGGTTATTTATTGCCACTTTTATAGTTCTCATTTTCTGTACTGTTAATTAACGATAGAATGATTGTTTCTCAATTTTTAGACTGCCTCGATATTTGCCTCCAGAAGTTTTGTGCGCCGGCCCCGTCCGAGTTGATGATGATACTGGCCAGTGTATACAGCCCATCTCAGGACCAAAGACTGATGTTTGGGCTTTTGGCATCATTTTCTTGGAGTTAATATTGGTCAGATTTTGTTTTTTAAAGTATTTCTCAATTACTTTTTCTGGTCTCAGTAAATAGTACGTTTTAATTTTTCTAGTCTTGGTAAATAGTACGTTTCAATTTTTCTGGTCTTGGTAAATAGTACATTTTCATTTTTCTGCTCTCGGTAAATAGTACGTTTCAATTTTTCTTGTCTTGGTAAATAGTACGTTTCAATTTTTCTTGTCTTGGTAAATAGTACATTTTCATTTTTCTGGTCTTGGTAAATAGTACGTGTCAGTTTTTCTGGTCTTGGTAAATAGTATATTTCAATTTTTCTAGTCTTGGTAAATAGTATATTTCAATTTTTCTAGTCTTGGTAAATAGTATATTTCAATTTTTCTGGTCTTGGTAAATAGTATGTTTTAATTTTTCTGGTCTTGGTAAATAATACATTTTAATCTTAATGGTATTGGTAAATATTAAACTAATACTCAGGACTAAGATTCTGATTTACCAAAGTTGTGTTCTTAGTACACTTCTATATGGATCATAAACTTGGACTACCTATGCAGGGCTGGAAAAAAGATTAAACAGCTTTCATGTACTTTGCCTTTTGTAAGATACTGAGCATCAAATGGCAGGACAAAGTAACCAACTCTGATATCTTGCAGCGAGTCAAATCCCACCATCATGGCAACACTTAGTAGTTGGCAACTATATACATATAAACATCATCATCATCATCATCATCATCATCAAGTACCGTGCCTGCTGGTGTAGGTGATCATGTCTCTCCACAACTTTTAATCTCGACAGTTCTTCGTTTTTGTTGTACATCTACCGTCTGAGGTTAACACTGTATTGATAATTAGTGTTTTTTAGTCCTTTATGTTAGTAAGTGGTGTAGACGTGGGGGTTGAGATACCACGTGAAAGGAGAGGAAGGGAGAAAGCAGGATTGTCTCTGAAATAAATGACAAGCCAACCGGAAGTGATAACCCACGTGAAATTGAAGAAAAATATGAAACAAACATCTCAAAGTGCGGGGGTGTAAAGCGTGGGGTTCCGAAATAGTTGACAAGCAACCGGAAATGATAATAGTCCACATGAAATTAGAAAAAAATATGAAACAGACTATCTCGAGGTGCGGGGGTGTATTAGCATGAGTTCCAAAATAGACGACATGCAACTGGAAGAGAAAAAAATATGAAACATACTATTTTGAGATTTGTGGGGGTGTATTAGTCGAGAAATTAAACATGTGGATCGATTTTATTGGAGGAGCCGACAAATATCTAAAGAGGAGACACAAATAAACGGGAGGATTTTCTAGGAGAACATCAGAGATGGCACAAGCGTAGTTGTTGAGAGAGCGGCCACAAATGTGGTCCACCTTAGGGGCTAACCATAGCCAACTTAGTAAGCAGTGATTAACTAAGTGTAGACTAAGTACCATTAGATGTAAAGAGTTCTGAACAGTCATAGATGAAACCTCGAGGATTAGGTTAGGAGTTTCCAGAGAATTAAAGTCCACGAGACGAATAAAATAAGTATATTAGACTTAGACCTGAGGAGGTCATTCAATGGGGAACGGTCTCCGCTTAAGTGAATAGAAAAGTAGAGAAGTGTGTAGAAGCCTAGTGGCGAGTAACATTGCTACTGGGCAGCATGTGAATGACCTTATTTCCAACATTGGTCATGTAAACCTGTTAAACCCGTCGCCCATGGATTGGGCTGTGAAATAAAGACTGTTCGCATAAAAGTGTTCTAATTCAGTGTGTCCAACAGTTAGCAGATCACGCCTGGTGAAGAAAACCTTGGGACTTTAAAGAAAAGAAACAAAAGTTGCGGGCACAACACAAGTCGAAGTACAAGCTACTATACTCTAACACGGGACACGATATAACGTGTTGGGATTTTCCAAGCGAGAGAATTTTGTGCTGGACCAAGATCCAGGAGGCCAGTAAGGTCAGGGCCAAGTCGCAAGTGTGTTGTCTGTCATATTGTACGGCCAGAAACCAGGGCAGCATATCACCAAGCAGCTGATTATAACAGCTGATTGATTCACCAGCAGTCGATGTCACTGTCCAGTATCAATTAATACAATCCCTCGTGAGTCAAAAGTTCTTCCTGATAATGTCAAAGACCACCGCCCTGATACAGTGGTAAATTTAGTATTTTTTGATAGTATCTACTAGCTACTTAAAAAACATCAGAAAGAAACAATCAACATTTTTCGGGCACATCATGAGAAGAGGAAAGTTGGAATACTTGGTTACAACTGGCAAAATAAAAGGAAAGAGAGATCGCGGACGACAAAGAGAGAAAATAATGGATAGCTTGGTGACGCGGCATGGAAAACAGTCAACAACAGAACTGATACGATGCGCTGTAGATAGAAGATTGTTGAAGGACATGATCGCCAACGCCAACCGGTATGGCACATGATGATGATGACTAGCTACTATTTTATGTCTATCAGTTTGAATGTACATTTTATTGAAATATTTTAGTCTTTTGTTATAATTGATTATAATATTTTGAGTCTCTTATAATATGGATTACATTTGTATCAACATAAGCAATAACAATTACATTTTTCTCTTAAAAAACAGCAACTTTTACATTTTTCTAAACTCTAACAGCGATGATTACATTTTTCTCTCAACACAAACAGCAACATTTACATTTTTCTAAACTCTAACAGCGACGATTACATTTTTCTCAACCCTAACAGCAACAATCACATTTTTCTAAACTCTAACAGCGACGATTACATTTTTCTCTCAACACTAACAGCAAGAATTAGATTTTTCTCTCAACACTAACAGCAATAATTACATTTTTCTCTCAACACTAACAGTAACAATTACATTTTTCTCAACACAAACAGCAACAATTACATTTTTTTCAACACAAACAGCAACAATTACATTTTTCTCTCAACACTAACAGCAACAATTACATTTTTCTCAACACAAACAGCAACAATTACATTTTTCTCAACACAAACAGCAAGCCACAGCTACATTTTTATCAACACAAACAGCGACAATTACATTTTTCTCTAAACACTAACAGCAACAATTACATTTTTATCAACACAAACAGCAAGCCACAGCTACATTTTTATCAACACAAACAGCAAGCCACAGCTACATTTTTATCAACACAAACAGCAAGCCACAGCTACATTTTTATCAACACAAACAGCAAGCTACAGCTACATTTTTCTCAACACTAACAGCAACAATTACATTTTTCTCAACACAAACAGCAAGCTACAGCTACATTTCTCTCAGCAAACTTTATTTATTTTTTAACTGACGCACCCTTCCAATACAGGGAAGAGAACTCTGGCCAGGACTGCATATACAAGAAACACTTTTCAAGATAGTTGAACTAATCAAAACAGGTCAGTTATGTTTGTTGGAAACAAGTGGGGTGATGTGAATTAAAACTGTCTTATATTGATCAGGAGGGAGCCGTGATAGCTCAGTGGTTAGTGAACTGGACTACAAAGGACAAGAGGTAAGGTTCGATCCCAACCGACGGCTTCTGGGTTCACCCAGCCTTAAATGGGTACTGGATTTTTTCTGGGAAAGTAAAGCGGCACGGGTGTAATACTGACCACATTACCCCAAAATCATGTGCTGAAGGTCTGTAAAATTTATGGTCACTAACACCATATTCCCTATACGCCACTTGGCGTGACGGGGGCTCTTTACTTTACTTTACATATTGATTAGGAGAAGATTACCTGTAGGGTCAGTGACTTTTTTTTATAGTGTTAGATTGACACTTAATTATAAAAATATTTCCATAATTTCTTCCAATGTGTCATCGGAATAGAAGAATAATTAGGCCTAATAATGGTGTTTTCAATAAATTGTATTTGCTAGTTTGTGTTCGCCCGATGACTAAAGGAGTATACCTCTTCATTATCCGCCCTTAGTGGTGGACACTGCGGGACTTGCTGAGGAGGGGATCTGAGCACCTATGCACATGTTCAGAGTGCAATGATGATGACCCGCAAATAACTCAATACACCCACTAAGTTTATCGTTTCTGGCTGTGCCCATCTTAACTCCCATCTCTCTCATCAAAGAGTGATGTGGACTCATGGTTGTCAAAGTCCTCTGTCCTTCCAACATCTCAGTTGGCATTGATAATGTCCGCCCAATCCATTGGCTGACCATCTTCAACAACAGTGCAGCTAGTTAACCTGTCCGCTCTTTCATTTCCCCGTACTTCCACATGTCCAGGGACATAGACAAAGGTTACCCTACATATTTTTGACAACTTAGAGTGTAATTCAAATAAATTATTGATATCTTGAGTTATCACCCTATTGTCACAACATTTAAACTCCTTAACTCAAGATTCTTATGAAAACTAGTTCACAGTTATCCAGCATAACGCTACATCTGACAATCCGCTAGAGCTAAATGTCTTTCCAATTACTCTATACTTTAGTTTTTTAACATAATTCTCTTAAATCTACCAATTCATGGGTATATTTCAGATATGGCTCCTCTTGATTGTTGATTGCTTAACTCAAGATTCTTATGAAAACTAGTTTGCAGTTATCCAGCATAACGCTACATCTGACTATTCGCTAGAGCTAAATGACTTTCTAATGACTCTATACTTAATTTTTTTTTTTCATATTCAATTTTCTTAAATCTACCAATTCATGGGTATATTTCAGATATGGCACCTCTTGATTACTTAAGTCAAGACTCCTCAATTGCTAAAAAATTGAAGGTCAGTGATGTTATTTATGTTTATTTTGTATTATTTTAGTAAAATACTTTATAATTATGTTTGTTTTCCCTTATTTCAGGTCATCTTTAGGTCATGTGTCCTTTGCAGAACATTGCATTCACCTAAGCCATTGTGAAAGAATCTCTGTCTCTAGCCAAATCTTCCATTCTTCTGTTGTCATCTTCAAGGTCACCTTGATGTATTGAAACCACCTTCTTCTTGGTCTGCCCCAGATGCATTGTTGTAGAACCATGCCTTCCATTATTGTTTTTTCCAGCCTGCTATTCTTTTGATAAATCTATGTCAATAAAAATGAGAAAGAGAGTTCATCGGTGCTATATAGAACCAATTCTGACCTATGGAAGCGAATCATGGACAGTGGACAAACAAATGAAAAGACGATTGGAGGCCACAGAGGTGGGATTTCTCAGAAGAATGTTGAAAGTTCCCTGGACAGCTAAAAAGACCAATGAGGAAGTTCTCAAAGAGGCCAACACAAAAAGGGAGCTCTTAAAAAACATCAGAAAGAAGCAATCAACATTTTTCGGGCACATCATGAGAAGAGGAAAGTTGGAATACTTGGTTACAACTGACAAAATAAAAGGAAAGAGAGATCGCGGGTGACATAGAGAGAAAATACTGGATAGCTTGGTGTTATGGCATGGAAAACAGTCAACAACAGGACTGACACGATGCACTGTAGATAGAAGATTGTGGAGGGACATGATCACCTACGCCAACTGGTATGGCACTTGATGATGATGATGATTCTTTTGATGTGGTCAAAGTATTTTGATTTCCTCTATTGAATGGTGTTTATAAGCCATTTAAAAAAAAATCTTTTAATATGTCTTCATTGCTCTTTATTATTATCCAAAGTATCTAAGGTTTTTTTAGGCATTTTGTTTTGAATGAATCAATTTTCTTCCTTGCTGTTTGTGTGATTGTCCATGATTCACAACCATATGTTGCTGTAGGGAAGATACATGTCCTTAGTCATTTTAATTTTACTGCCTTGTAGGTTTTGTGTCACATGTTCTTCATGGTGTTGCTCTAGCTAATATTTTGATCTATTTATTTTAAATAAATAATTTATCTATTATATAACCTACATAAGTTTAGGACAATAGAAACAAGAAAAAGAGTTCTTGAATGTTATGTAGAGCCAGTCTTAACATATGGATGTGAATCATGGACAATAGGACAACAGACAAGAAAATCACTGGAGCCAACAGAAGAATGTTGAGAATACCATGGACAGCTGAGAAGAGTAATGAAAACGTTATGAGAGAGGCCAAAGCAAAAAGAGAGCTAATTTCCAATATTAGGAAGAAACAATCATCATTTTTTGGCTATGTAATGAGAAGAGAACAACTAGAATTTATAGTAACAACTGGGAAAATTGAGGGACGAAGAGATAGATGGAAGCAAAGAGAAAAGATACCAGACAGCTTAAGAGAATGGCTTGGCAGAAGGTCAACAGCAGAAATGATAAATAACTGTCGTGATCGAAAGTTGTGGAGAGACATGATCACCCACGTCAGCAGGCCCGATACTTGATGATGATGATGATATAAGTTTAGGAGCTTTAAATCAAATGTTCTGTTCATCCTAACTTATGCATACAAGAGTTGGAAAATAATAAAAGATATAGAAAATAAAATGAATGCATGTGAAAATGAATGCCTCAGGAAAATACTTCGTACACCATAGAATGAATTTGTGACGTGTAGAAATAAAAGAAATGACAGTTCATCCAACAATATTATCTATAATGAAGAGAAGGGGGTTATATGTATTCCATGTGATGAGAAGCGACAACAAGAAAGTCTCAAAGCAGATCAAATGGAAAACAGAGGGTAAAAGAAAAAGAGACTAACCTAGAGAAACATTAAAAAAGAACACTGAGGTGAGAGGCATTAACAGCAGGTATCTGCTCCCTTTCCAACGTTGAGAGGCTCTCCTAGAACAGAAACGTGTGATCAGACACAATGTGGATCTGAGCACATCATCACGTGCCATACCGGTTGGTGTAGGCGCTCATGTACTTCCACAATCTTCTATCCACCGTGCATCATATCAATTCTCTTGTTGACTGTTTTCCATGTCATGACACCAAGCTATCTAGTATCTTCTCTCTTTTGGACATAATTTTACTTGGCAATATAAGAAGGTAGTTTGCCAATCCTTTCCTTCTTGGCAGTGACTGTACTAGTCGGAGATCGCAGCCATTTCCTCTACAAATGAGATTTTCTGCCTGCCATCGTGGGGTTGTGACCATAACCGGCACTACTTGTCGACTGCTCCCACACCAGCCACCACCTGTTTCAATGGCTTCATGTAGCCTAGATAGGGGGGGCTGAATGGGAGCTCCACCTTGTCCAAGGGTGTCCAGAAGACTAGTGGAGGAAAGGAGATGCTTTACTCCTCCTTTGGTAGGGCGGAACCCTACCTAGCTAACCAGAGCACAAGTTAGACAATAGCAACACAAGTTAGACAATAGCAACACAAGTTAAACAATAGCAACACAAGTTAGACAATAGCAACACAAGTTAGACAATAGTAACACAAGTTAGACAATAGTAACACAAGTTAGACAATAGTAACACAAGTTAAACAATAGCAACACAAGTTAGACAATAGCAACACAAGTTAAACAATAGCAACACAAGTTAGACAATAGCAACACAAGTTAAACAATAGCAACACAAGTTAGACAATAGCAACACAAGTTAAACAATAGCAACACAAGTTAGACAATAGCAACACAAGTTAGACAATAGTAACACAAGTTAGACAATAGCAACACAAGTTAGACAATGGTAACACAAGTAAGACAATAGTAACACAAGTAAGACAATAGCAACACAAGTTAGACAATAGCAACACAAGTTAGACAATAGCAACACAAGTTAGACAACAGCAACACAAGTTAGACAATAGTAACACAAGTTAGACAATAGCAACACAAGTAAGACAATAGCAACACAAGTTAGACAATAGCAACACAAGTAAGACAATAGCAACACAAGTTAGACAATAGCAACACAAGTTAGACAATAGCAACACAAGTAAGACAATAGCAACACAAGTAAGACAATAGCAACACAAGTAAGACAATAGCAACACAAGTTAGACAATAGCAACACAAGTTAGACAATAGCAACACAAGTTAGACAATAGCAACACAAGTTAGACAATAGCAACACAAGTTAGACAATAGCAACACAAGTTAGACAATAGCAAAAGTTAGACAATAGCAACACAAGTTAGACAATAGCAACACAAGTTAGACAATAGCAACACAAGTTAGACAATAGCAACACAAGTTAGACAATAGCAACACAAGTTAGACAATAGCAACACAAGTTAGACAATAGCAACACAAGTTAGACAATAGCAACACAAGTTAGACAATAGCAACACAAGTTAGACAATAGCAACACAAGTTAGACAATAGCAACACAAGTTAGACAATAGCAACACAAGTTAAACAATAGCAACACAAGTTAGACAATAGCAACACAAGTTAAACAATAGCAACACAAGTTAGACAATAGCAACACAAGTTAAACAATAGCAACACAAGTTAAACAATAGCAACACAAGTTAGACAATAGCAACACAAGTTAGACAATAGCAACACAAGTTAAACAATAGCAACACAAGTTAGACAATAGCAACACAAGTTAAACAATAGCAACACAAGTTAGACAATAGCAACACAAGTTAGACAATAGCAACACAAGTTAGACAATACAACACAAGTTAAACAATAGCAACACAAGTTAAACAATAGCAACACAAGTTAAACAATAGCAACACAACTTAGACAATAGCAACACAAGTTAGACAATAGCAACACAGGTTAGACAATAGCAACACAACTTAGACAATAGCAACACAAGTTAGACAATAGCAACACAGGTTAGACAATAGCAACACAAGTTAGACAACAGCAACACAAGTTAGACAACAGCAACACAAGTTAGACAATAGCAACACAAGTTAGACAATAGCAACACAAGTTAGACAACAGCAACACAAGTTAAACAACAGCAACACAAGTTAGACAATAGCAACACAAGTTAGACAATAGCAACACAAGTTAGACAATAGCAACACAAGTTAGACAATAGCAACACAAGTTAGACAACAGCAACACAAGTTAGACAACAGCAACACAAGTTAGACAATAGCAACACAAGTTAGACAATAGCAACACAAGTTAGACAATAGCAACACAAGTTAGACAATAGCAACACAAGTTAGACAATAGCAACACAAGTTAGACAATAGCAACACAAGTTAGACAACAGCAACACAAGTTAGACAATAGCAACGATGAAAACAGTTTTTAAAATGTAGTTTTTGTTTTGTGTTCAGGGTTTGTCCAAGGACTTGTTGGATGTGCTTAGACTTTGTTTGACTGTGTCCTCAACAAAACGGTGAGTTTGTTTGTTTGACATGTTTGTTCTGTGTTCTATATTCTTGTTGTACATTTTTGTTTTATATGCTTGAACTTAGATTTTGTTCTTTGTTGTTCTTTTTTGCTTCACTTCCTCTTGTACCTGTAACGTTGTTGGGAAGATTTAGAGTTCTGGTTCTTGCCCTTTTTGTGGCTTAAATCATTGCCAATTGATGTTGTTGTAGCATTTCTTTGATGTTGTCTGTCCATCTTACTCTGGGTCTGCCTCTTGCTTTTCTTCTTTCTCCTCTTTTAATATATGCCTTGTATAGTAAGGAATCACACAATATTCTTTCTAGATGGGCAAACCAGTTTATTTTTATTGTTTCTGTATGTAGCGTAGGATTGGTTCATTGCATTCTCTTTCTCTTATATCATTTCTGATTCTGTCTGATATGGTCACTTCAAGTGCTTTTCTCAGACATTTCGTCATTGTGGAGACAAGCTTTTTTGTTTTTTTCTATATGTCTGTGCATATTGATTATTCTGACTTGTACACTAGTAAGCATAATCTGTGTCACTCTAAGTCACTATTGCAGTCTGTGACCTAAATATGATCAAGACCCCCACATTACCACCTAAGGGAGCTACCCAAAGCAGTTTGCATTAAGACAGACTGGCTGATCAGGTGGTTATGGCTAGTCGAAGGCCCCAGTATCACTGCCAACAAATTAAAATCCATAATTGCTCAACCGCCCATGCCAGTGGAATCATCTGAATTAAAACTCATCTCATTGAAAAATCCAAACGAAGAAAGGCAGGTGTAGTCCCTATTATAGCAGCAGCAGCACATGCCAAAAGATATAAGGCCAAGCAGTACAGAAAGTGAACACAGCTGAACTGTCCTTCGTCATACAATATCATCATTCATCTTAAACAATCGGAATATCAAAACACAATCTGGATGAAAAACACAGCTCACGGTGTGCACAGAGCACTAACTCAGTAGCTCTAAGCCGGGCTTGGAATATGAGGAAACTGCAACAAGGAACACTTTTCAGACTGAGCCTCAATGATGAAGTAAGGATTGTCATAGTCATCACTGTTTGATAGACAAATAAGAGACCCAGTATCGCAGTTTCTCTAGCGAAGGCAGCAATTCGTTCGTTCGTTCGCTTTCGTCAGCTTTGACCTCTGACGAAGTCCCACCCACTCAATTTTGTGGGACTGAATTTTGCGTGTAAAGTCTGTTTTATCCCATTACAGGATGCCCCTCGCCATGCAGGCAGATTTACTCCGACTTCAGAGGTACTAATTTTTAGGGAATTAGTAAAACCCAGGTGTCCTCGCCAGGGTACGAACCCCGGCTGTTGCCGTGGTAAGCCAACCGCCTATCGATTGCGCTAACCGGACACCCGAAGGCAGCAATGACTTTCAGAAACCCTGATCAAATATGGAAATCAAAATTACTAAGCACAAAAATAAAGCTCAGGATTTTCACATCAAATGTACCCTTATTTTGGCATACAAGAGCTGGAAAACAAGTAAAGAAATAGAAAATAAATTAGACTCATTTCAAAACAAATGCCTCAGGAAAAATACTTGTATACCATTGATTACAATTTAAGACTAGGGCAAAGATAAGTGATATGACAAGGTATCCAAAAACATCAACTACAATCAAAAGAAGGTGGTTATATGTTTTCATTGTGATGAGAAGAGACAACAAGAGAATCTCAAAACATTCCCTCAAAAGGGAACCAGATGGCAAAAGAAAAAGAGGCTAGAGACCTAGAAGAGATCTAGAGAAACACTAAAAGAAAATACTGAAAATGAAACACTGAGGTGAGAGACAACAACAGTAAGCATCAGCTTCCATGCTGAGGTTGAGAGACTCACCCAGAACAGAGGTGTGTGGTGAGATACAGTTAGAGTCTTGTGCAAAGTTTGACACTCAGTAGCAAGGATCGTCGGACATGGAAAGTCTAGAACTTCTACCCTATGTGCCATCTTCAACTTGAAAGGACTATAGATCGATTGAATGCAATTTCTTTAGGATGGACTGTACCTTCTCCAACAGAACCCAGGACCTCAAGAAAACCAGCGAGAACCATCACATCATTCTCCTGGGTAAAGGTAAAGGTAAAGGTAAAGTATGAGACTTGAGTCAGCGTCTTAGCACGTGAGTTTTCACCCATATGAGCTCGCCCGCCTCATCATCATCATCGTGTGCCTTCTCCGCAACGAAGGTTGGCTACCATGGATCGCCATTCTACTCTGTTTCTTGCTTTGATGGTGCAGGCTGACATAACTTGACTTGTCCATCTTTTGATGTTACTCGTCCATGTTAGTCTTGGTCTGCCTCTGCCTCTGTTACCTTGTATTTTTCCTTCCAATATTACTTTTAGTAGGCTGTTGTGTCTTTTAACATGCCCCAAAAATTTCATTTGTCTTGTCTTAATTGTGTTTGACAAGTTTTCTGACTCTTCTGGATAGTGTCGCTTCAAGCATCAAAACTTACGATGTGAACAGCATTCCTCACCATCCCAGAGTACTACCCTGGTACTCATTTCTGCCAGCAGCTGGGTCAACCGCGGGGTTATTATTTTTCCAAACATGAGTACAACTCACACTGCTTTAAGCGGGAATCAAACACAGGTTGTCTGAACATCGATAGCCCAGTCAGACGGTTTTCCCAACTAAGCTACTGAGGCCCACTACTCTCTTGGGTATATAAGATAACGACTTATGACAATCCCCATGGCATTTTATCTGTCATTCTATCAAGTGATGTATGTTTTTAATTCAAATTCTACATAAGTGCTGTATAATACAGCACCCATGAGTGCTATGGAGCCTCAATTTACTTTCTTAACTCCTGCAACATACTCTCCTGTCACCAAATTTTTCTCCACCAACTTTAACATTAATTAGAATTTTAAAATTTAGTAGAATGTAGAGACACTATTTTTTCAAGCTTGCATCTTTTGTGGATGTTACTATTATTATTGTTGTTATTATTATTATTATTATTATTATCACAATAGTAACTTGGTGTCTGTGTCTCCTCGACCATCAGTCAGATGTGTCCCAATATGTAAACACATGTTTTGTTTAATTATGTTTGTTCTAACTTGTACACTGTGGTAACAGCATTGTGCATGCAGCCTTTATTCTCAGTCACTCAGTAAACTACTGGACAAACCCCAGAAATTAGGTAATGCTGGTGACAAGACACTGGACAATACATAGACTGTATGTGGTCAATAACTCATCACCGTTAGCATCATCATGTGCCATACCAGTTGGCTTAGGCGATCATGTCCCTCCACAATCTTCTATCTACAGTGCATCATATCAGTTCTGTTGTTGACTGTTTTCCATGCCATGATACCAAGCTATCCAGTATTTTATCTCTTTGTCGTCCGCGATCTCTCTTTCCTTCTATTTTGCAGCTGTAACCAAGTATTCTAACTTTCCTTTTCTCATGATGTGCCTGAAAAATGTTAATTGTTTCTGTCTGTTTTTTTTTTTATTTTAATAATTAAAATTAATTAAAATAATAATAATAACTCATGGTTGACTCTTTACATCAGAAGCTTTGAACCACAACTGATCAAGATCCTACTCCATCTCTCAACAGTAGTACTGGAGAAGGATAAAGCTACTTCTGCTACATCATCACATAACCCTGGGGGTCTTTGGGGGGCACCACTGAAATCATAGGGGTCTTTGGGGCACCACTGAAAAACATCATAGGGGTTTTTGGGGCACCACTGAAAAACATCATAGGGGTCTTTGGAGCACCACTGAAAAACATCATAAGGGTCTTTGGGGCACCACTGAAAAACATCATAGGGGTCTTTGGGGCACCACTGAAAAACATCATAGGGGTCTTTGGGGCACCACTGAAAAACATCATAGGGGTCTTTGGGGCACCACTGAAAAACATCATAGGGGTCTTTGGGGCACCACTGAAAAACATCATAGGGGTCTTTGGGGCATCACTAACAGACCATCAGCATTCTCTATATCATTTATCTTCAGTCATACTTTAGAACTCTGCAAAGCCTGGGCCTGTCCATTCTTTGATATTATCTTCCCATCTGTTTCTCTGCCTACCCTCACACAGTTGACAGTTTCTTGCAGAATGATGTTTGCTAGGCCAGACAATCGAGATACATGGACAAACCATTTTATTTTACATTTCTTAACATGAAAGGATTGTATAGGGAAAGCAAACCCATAATTCCAGTATTATTGTGAAATAATATGTGACAAAAAGTGGGAGGTACCGCAGGTTTGTGTATTCCACCACAACACAAGACATCTACAACCACTTAAATTCTTTTTAATGGTGGACAGAAATGAGGAGCCTAATAACATCATAAGCTTTCTGCATCAAAACATCAGGACAGAGTGCAAGAGGGGAAGCAAAGGTGCACTTCACAGTAGTAGAGCTGGAAGTTGTTATCAAACCCCAGCTAATGGCTTACGCCAGGATCAGTGAACCAGAACCATCCAGACCTTATTCCACCTCTCCATGGCGCCTCCAGTAACAGTCTAACCTGTCTAGTCTGGCCAAGCAAGTAGGGATCGAAGAGGGAAGACAACCCAATACTCAAAAATGTTGTGCTGATGTCGGATGTGTTGGGCCAAAAGGCGCAAATATAACAGTTATACTGTAAACCACAACACAAAGCAGACACACCCACTTAACGTCCTTTTAAGGGCGGATGACAAAGAGGTGTGCACCTTTAGTCAATGGGCAAATGATGACAAATAGGTGTGCACCTTTAGTCATTGGGCAAATGATGACAAAGAGGTGTGCACCTTTAGTCATTGGGCAAATGATGACAAAGAGGTGTGCACCTTTAGTCATTGGGCAAATGATTGGGCAAATGATGACAAAGAGGTGTGCACCTTTAGTCATTGGGCAAATGCAAGCAAGCAATATTATACATTCCTCCTTTCTCCTGCGACGCTGCAAGGCAACAGCAGATGAATAGAAAGAAAGAAAACATAAAGAGGAGTAGTTGTCAAGCAAACGCAGAAAAGAAGAAAGAAAATTAATTTCACTGAAAACGATTTTTGTGTGGTCAGTTGCCAAACAGCATAAATTATGCAAATAGAAAATTTGTGTGCAAAATGTATCATCTGTACATCATACTCTCGTATAAAAGAGAATCTTCTATTTTGTAATGTTGTATGTACCATCTGTACATCATACTCTCATATAAGAGAAACTTCTATTTTGTAATGTTTTATGTACCATCTTCACATCATACTCTTAGAATCTTCTATTTTGTAATGTTGTATGTATCATCTTCACATCATACTCTCGTATAAGAGAATCTTCTATTTTGTAATGTTGTATGTACCATCTTCACATCATACTCTTGTATAAGAGAATCTTCTATTTTGTAATGTTGTATGTACCATCTTCACATCATACTCTCGTATAAGAGAAACTTCTATTTTGTAATGTTGTATGTACCATCTTCACATCATACTCTTGTATAAGAGAATCTTCTATTTTGTAATGTTGTATGTTACATCTTCACATCATACTCTTGTATAAGAGAATCTTCTATTTTGTAATGTTGTATGTACCATCTTCACATCATACTCTTGTATAAGAGAATCTTCTATTTTGTAATGTTGTATGTATCATCTTCACATCATACTCTCGTATAAGAGAATCTTCTATTTTGTAATGTTGTATGTACCATCTTCACGTCATACTCTTGTATAAGAGAATCTTCTATTTTGTAATGTTGTATGTACCATCTTCAGAGCCAAGTCTGAGGAACTCCAGCAACATCCATTGTTTCAGAAGGAGAGATCAAGTGCAGTAAGATGATTTGTTTGATTCTTGCCTTTTTCTCATTTTCCTTCATTCCTTCCTATATTTCCTTCCTTCCTTCCTTCCTTCCTTCCTTCCTTCCTTCCTTCCTTCCTTCCTTCCTTCCTTCCTTCCTTCCTTCCTTCCTTCCTTCCTTCCTTCCTTCCTTCCTTCCTTCCTCCCTCCCTCCCTCCCTCACTTCCTTCCTTCCTTCCTCCCTCCCTCCCTCCCTTCCTACCTTCCTTCCTTCCTCCTTTCCTTAATTCCTTCCATCTGCTTATACCACAAGATATAGAAAAGAGAATGTATTTATAGCTATCTAGATCCTTAACAGCAAAAAGACAGAAGTAATGGTAACAACAAGAAAAAGACATAACCTCAGTGCACAATAAAGACAAGTGGAACAATATTAAAACAGGTAAATGAATTTAAATATTTGGGAACTTTGTTAACCTTTGATGGTAGATGTACAACAGAGGTGAGATGCAGAATGGCTCAGGCAAAATCAGCTTTCCAAAAAATGAGGAAGATACTATACAATCCAATTTTGACAATAGAAACAAGAAAAAGAATTCCTAAATGTTATATAGAGCCAGTCTTAACATATGGTTGTGAATCATGGACAATAGGACAACAGACAAGAAAATCACTGGAGTCTGTAGAAATGTGGCTTTACAGAAGAATGTTGAGATTACCATGGACAGCTAAGAAGAGTAATGAAAACGTTCTGAAAGAGGTCAAAGCAAAAAGAGAGCTAGTTTCCAATATTAGGAAGAAACAATCATCATTTTTGGCCATGTAATGAGAAGAGAACAACTGGAATATATTGTAACAACTGGGAAAATTGAGGGACGAAGAGATACAGGGAAGCAAAGAGAAAAGATACCAGACAGCTTAAGAGAATGGCTTGGCAGAAGGTCAACAACAGAAATGATAAATAACTGTCATGATCGAAAGTTGTGGAGAGACATGATCACCTATGCCAGCAGGCATGGCATTTGATGATGATGGTGACATAATCTAGGGTTAAAAAGGGCTATTCCTGCCGTTGGTGATTGTGTTTCACTGGAGACGTTTGTGTTAAAAATAACTACATCTCTCTGTCAATCTTCGTGGCACATGTTGATAGGATAAGAGGAGAAAGAAGAGTGTCTGTAGATTTGTTTCATGACTTCTTTCTTATTTTCAGGTGAACCCAAAAAGAGAGTTCCAACTCTGTACAACAGAAGTTAGATGTGCAGATCTTGAACTCCCGACCTATGAAGATACAATTGCAAATGGTAAAAATCAACGATTTAACTTCTCCTTACTTACTCTGGAAGTATGTGGTCTAAAAGGTTAAAGCTGCTTATCATTTTAATGGTAGTTGGTTTCTGCTGCTGCTGCTTGCGTTCGCCCAATGACTAAAGTATTCTAGAGTATTCTGGTAGACTAGAATATTCTTCTTCATCCACCGCCCTTAAAAGGACATAGTGGACATGTCTTCGTTGTGTTGTGGTTTACAGTATAACTGTGATATTTGCGCCTTTCGGCCCAACACATCCGACTTCAGCATGACATTTTTGAGTACCGGGTTGTCTTCCCTCTTCGATTCCTACTCTCTTGGCCAGACTAGACAGGTTAGTCTGGTACTGGAGGCACCGCGGAGAGGTGGAGCAGAGTCTGGATGGTTCTGGTTCACCGATCCTGGCGCAAGCCATCAGCTGTATGTCGCTGACAACTTCCAGCTCTGGTGCTGGGAGACCGGTAGTTGGTTTGAATTGTTTAGTAGATAAACAAATGAAAAGATGGTTAGAGGCCACAGATATGTGATTTCTCAGAAGAATGTTGAAAGTTCCCTCAACAGATAAAAAGACCATTGAGGAAGTTCTCAAAGAGATCAACACAAAAGGCAGCTCCTAAAAAAACATCAGAAAGAAACAATCAACATTTTTCGGGCACATCATGAGAATAGGAAAGTTGGAATACTTGGTTACAACAGGCAAAATACAAGGAAAGAGAGATCGCAGACGACAAAGAGAAAAAATACTGGATAGCTTAGTGTCATGGCATGGAAAACAGTCAACAACAGAACTGATATGATGCACTGTAGATAGAAGATTGTGGAAGGACATGATTGCCTACGCCAACCGGTAAGGTACATGATGATGATGGTTTTAATTCTTGCATTGTTTGATTTTTTTTCTGTTGGGGTCAAGTAAAAACCCTAAGATATTGACTGTAGAACTGTGACATACCTGAACAGCCATTGAAAAAAATAGACAAAAATAACCGTGACAAGTTTTCGCATTTATGGAATTTTTTTTTTCTTTGCGCTCATTTGCTTTCAGGAGAAATGAAAAAAAATATCTAGAAAGAACCGGTGTGGTTAAAGCTCGTTTCTCCTTACAATTAGCTTTACTGCAGCTTCACATTTTTAAGCATTTCTTTGACTTTATCCTCATCAGCTTTCTTAATTTTGCGTGTTAATCCATTTTTCCCTGGCAGTTGTGTGCACAGAGGTCCCTCGCCGGTCAGGCAGATAACTCCGTCTTTGGAGGTACTCATATTTTTTTCCGTCTATGAGTAATTGACATTTCAAGCCAGGCCTTGCTGCTGAAACCAGGGATGGTTGTCACAGAGAGAAATCATAAATAAAAATCCCAACTTCTGCAGCCAGGATTTGAATTCACAACCTCTCTGTCTCGAGGCCGGCATCTTGCTTCACGACCAACCAGTCTCCCATTTATGGAATATGATGTTAATGCCTACATATTTTTTTTAAACCAGTTGCACATTCTTAGGAGCCTTCATGGTTGAGTGGTTAGTGCACTCTCTTCCTGATAAGAAGAGGCCAGGTTCAATTCCCAGAAGTAGCTTTTTTTTTTATTCGGGCCATCATGGCTCCAGGGTCCACCCAGCATCTAAAAATTGGTTCCAGATTTTTCCTGGAAATAAAGGTAGTCTGGTATGATACCAGCCACATCACCTAAAAATGTGCAGTGGTCATGGAAAATATGATCACTAACACCATATTCCCCATAAGTTCATATTCAGTTCATATATAAGTTCATATAATTCATATAGGTAAATGAATTTAAATATTTGGGAACTTTGTTAACCTCAGACAGAAGATGTACAAAAGAGGTGAGATGCAGAATGGCTCAGGCAAAAGCAGCTTTCCAAAAAATGAGGAAGATACTATGCAATCCATTTTTGACAATAGAAACAAGAAAAAGAGTTCTTAAATGTTATGTAGAGCCAGTCTTAACATATGGATGTGAATCATGGACAATAGGACAATAGACAAGAAAATCACTGGAGTCTGTAGAAATGTGGTTTTACAGAAGAATGTTGAGATTACCATGGACAGCTAAGAAGAGTAATGAAGATGTTCTGAGAGAGGTCAAAGCAAAAAGAGAGCTAATTTCCAATATTTGGAAGAAATAATCATAATTTTTTGGCCATGTAATGAGAAGAGAACAACTGGAATATATTGTAACAACTGGAAAAATTGAGGGACGAAGAGATAGAGGGAAGTAAAGAGAAAAAATAACTGACAGCTTAAGAGAATGGCTTGACAGAAGGTCAACAACAGAAATGATAAATAGCTGCTGAGATCGAAAGTTGTGGAGAGACATGATCACCTACCTGTAGGCCCGGTACTTGATGATGATGATGATAAGTTCATATATATATAACACCATATTCCCCATAAGGTATGAGAGGAACCTTCAGTTTTCTTAGACAATGTGGTCAGTGTTACACTTGTACCATCTTTCTGTAAAAAATCTGGTACACATTTAAAACTGGATGAACCAAGAAGCTGTTGATCAGGATCAACCTAACCTCATGTACTTTAGTTTACTGATCTCTGCTTCTACGTGGATCCCTAGTCAATGAAAAGGCTGTTAGAAATTTCTCATGTTGAGTTGTTATATAAAAAAAGGTCATTAAAATAAATGCAGCTTAAAGTGTTTCTGCTGTAGGAGAGTTCCAATCATACCATTCATATTTTGGGGTATATGGTATTTTGCTGGACCTTTACCACATTTGTGAATAAGGTAAAGTAAAGGTGAAGTATGAGATTTGAATCGGTATCTTAGCATGCAAGTTTTCACCCACATATGCTCGGCCGCCTATCCAGAAGTGTTTGGAAACTTCTGGATAGTGTTGCTTCGATCATCGAAACTCATGATGCGAGGCGGCATTCCTCAACTTCAAGCTTAATCTCTGATCACAGGACCAGCATTAATGACCTAGTTGTTAAAACTTTCTCATTCTAATAATAGTGCCTGCTACACGACTAATTATGTTCCGAATACGTTAATTGAGCTGTTATAATCTTTTTTGTGATAATAAAACTGACTGCTACAGGATTAATGATCTTGATCATTCCAGAGCCGCTAAACGTCACAAAGGGCTTGTAGTATTTTTCACTATCAATCTCTATTCCTGGTGAGATATCTTATCTTATTTAGTGAGTCTATGCCTGCCCACTTTGCTTCTCTTATAAGTGTCTCTCTATGTCTTCCTCTTTTTCTGTATCCTGATGTTTCCCATATAAGAGCCTGTTTTGGAATTCTCTTGTCTCTTCTCAACACATGTCCAGCATGTGTCCATCTTCTCTTCCTAATGGTAGATGAGATCATTGATTGCATGGCCATTTCTCTTATCTCTATATTAGTCTTGAATTCATTCCATTGCATACAGAATATTTTTCTTAGGCATTTTGTCTTCAAAAGCATTTAGTTTTCTTTCGTTCGTTCGTTCGTTCGCTTTCGTCAGCTTTGACCTCTGACGAAGTCCCACCCACTCAATTTGTGGGACTGAATTTTGCGTGTAAAGTCTGTTTTTATCCCATTACAGGATGCCCCTCGCCATGCAGGCAGATTTACTCCGACTTCAGAGGTACTAATTTTTAGGGAATTAGTAAAACCCAGGTGTCCTCGCCAGGGTACGAACCCCGGCTGTTGCCGTGGTAAGCCAACCGCCTATCGATTGCGCTAACCGGACACCCAGTTTTCTTTCAATTTCTTTTGTTGTTTTCCAGCTTCCATATGTGTAGGTAATGGTTGATGATACGTTTGAGTTCGCCCGTGCGCTTACGGGGCCCGTAAGGGGAGTAAAGAATAGTGGCGCTGTACCCTACCTGGCATGTTCGTAAGAGGCGGGAAAGGTGGGTTGGGCATGGGACTGGCTATCCCATACTGTAAAAAAATAAGCTGAAAAAACTTCACAAACATGGACAAGTCAAAGAGAGAAAAAGCAAATCTGCCATCCAGGAAAGAGAAGGGCTCTCCATTTAAGATTCTTGGAGAAGACAGATAGAAGCAGAGATGAAGATGATGGGGAAGACATGGAATGATCTTAAAAGAATGGCAAAGAACAGAACGACTTGGAAAGTGTTTGTTGAAGACCTATACTCCACTGGGAGCTAAAAAGAAGAAGAAGAAGACGTTTGAGTTGAATATTCTAAGTTTAGTTTTCTTGCTTAGTATTTTTTATTTCCATATTTTGGCCAAGATTATTAGCTGTTTAATTTATTTATTTTAGCTTTTAGAATCTGCCTCAAGCTAATAAAAGTGATTGCAACAAGACTGACTACAATTTTATTTATTAATTCCAGAATTTAGCGACGATCATCTATCACAGAGGTCTATGCAGGAAGTGTACTATCTTTGGCGTCTGGCTGGAGGTGACCTAGATTCTGTGTTACGTAAGGCAGGAATGTCACGGACAAGGCCTCCAATACATTTACTACCATGGTTAGTTCCCTTGGGTCCATGTCCCACTTGTTTGAGCTTCCAGATTTTGATATTTCAGTCAGGAGCTCAAGAACATTAAGAAAAATACCACTACCAAGATTGAATATGTAAGACGAGTGACAGGAAACAGCCTGAGAGATAAGATCAGAAATGAAGAACTGAAAAAAAAGTTATAAATTAATTAGAAATAATTTCCACCATAGAGTACATAAAGAAACAACAAATAAAATGGTTTGACCACATGATAAGACAGAAAGACCAAAACACAACACACTGAGCCTTTATTAAATGTTACAAGAACACCATACTCAAGGGTCAATTATGAAAAAGATTGATGGAATATTAGAAACAGTAGGAAACATAACAGCTGCAGATGCCAACGAAAGACCACAAATTATATCTTTCTCTCGATGTTATAAGACAAATGAGGGAGGAAAGAATAAGTTATTTGAGGGTCATCATCATTGCACTCCGAACATGTCCATAGGTGCTCAGATCCCCTCCTCAGCAAGTCACGCAGTGTCCAGAGACTGACAACTCCAGTTCTGTGTTGGTTAATAAGTCTTCTTATGTGCCCACTAAATTTCTTGTTTCTGGCTGTGCCCATCTTAACTCCCATCTCTTTCATCTGAAGGAGTGACATGGACACATGGTTATTGAAGTCCTCTGCCTTTCCCACATCTCAGAGGACATTGACAATGTCCGCCCACCCGATCCATTGGTTGACTGTGTTCAGTGATAACGCAGCTAGCCAACCTGTCCACCTTTTAATTTCCCCGTACTCCCACATGTCCAGTGATGTAGACAAAGGTGAATCTATGTATTTTTTACTTCTTCAAAGATTCTACCCATTGCCTGCGTACCGATCCTGCCTCCACTTTTCTTATCATGCTCATCGAATCACTTAGTATGCAGGCCTGGGTGTAATCTTGTGACTCTAACCAGATGAATGTCCTGGTCACTGCCATCACCTCCATCGTCATGTTACTCGTGGTTAGCACCACTGTCTTCCTTGACTATCCTGCCTACCGAGCGTGCTGTAAACGTCCATTCACTCCTTTGTTGTTCTATCATGGACCTCTCTGTATAAATGACTGCATCTTTCTCATTGGTGTGATCCCAGATTCGACCTTTGACCTCCACATTGACCACGACTGGATTCTGCTCCCTAAATTTCCTGTTGAGTGTAACAATACATGAGGAAGAAAGATGAAGAGAAAAAGTCAGGAACTGGGTGATTTAGAGATACTACATTGGTCACTGGACAAGAAGGCCCTGGCTTCAAATCCTACCAGAGACAGGGTGAACTAACACATCAACCTATGGTTTCTTCTTTACCCTTCCTAGGTCTCTATATCAACCAATCAAAGCCCTTTAGACTCTTTTCTGCAGTATAGGTCATGGACAAGGCCTCTCCATCCATCCCTCTTCTTGAACATTTTCTCTACTTCTGTCCAGTTTAGGTCAATATTCTTGAGGTTTCCATGACTTCTCTTCTCTGTATATTCCAGGGACTCCCTGGTTTTTTCTTCCCCAATGGGTTCCATGACAGTGCCTGTCTTGCTAAGAACTCTTTCCATACGTTTCAATGCACTGTGCACCATGCTGATTTTGGCCACATATGTTTCGCCGCATAGTGCATCACTCTCAATTTTATTAGTGTGAACCGTCATCAAATCATATTCTCTTTACATGTCTTGTATCATCTTGGTATTGGTGAGATCTAATACCTTGTTCAATTATCTAAAAATTCATATATAATATGTTATATGTTAGATACATATAAATATGTAGATTAATTCGTAAAACCATGAAAAATTTGTCCCTGAAATCTCTTCCATTGCATTGATGAAAGCTTCCGTACGGAAAGAGTTAATAATTAAAAGTTATCAAAATAAATTTTTTTAAATACAAAAAAAATATTGCACAACAGAAAAATATTGTTAATAGAGCATAATATTATAAGAACACTAAATAAACACGTGGGGGGGGGGGGGGGGAGACATCAGTCGGGCTAAACTCCCAACGTGTGTTTTTCTTAAGTTAAGCCCTTAACTTACGACTGACTCAGCAGGTTGGTAAGGGATAAATGTTTTATGCTCAGAGAAATACACAGAAGATGGAGATTAAAGTAGCAACGATAAATATATGCGGGATAAAAAATTACCTAGGAAGTCTAATGACAAACGATAATTCTCAAACAGCAGAGATAGAATCAAGATGCAACAAAGCTTGTCAAATCATCGGACAGTTATCACCACTATTGTCCAACAAGGAAATAACTCTGGAGGAAAAACGAGCACTATACAATACAATCTTCATCCCAACGTTGTGCTACCAATGCCAGACCTGGACCCTAGATGCAAGAACAATAAGAAAAATAAGCTCTACAAAGATGAAATCTGATAGACGAATGACAGGAAACAGTCTGAGAGATATCAGAAATTAAGAACTGAGAAAAAGGCTAGGAATAGCCCCCGCCATAGAATATATATAAGGATCCAACAGATAAAATGGTTTGGCCACGTGACAAGGCAGAAAGAACAAAACACAACACAACGAGCCTTCAACAAACATTGTGAGAACACCAGACCCAAGGGTCGACCACGAAAAAGATGGGTCGATGGAATATTAGAAGCACTAGGAAACATAACAGCAGCAGAGGCGAACAGAAGAGCAAAAGACTGCAAATTACATCTCCCCTCGACGCTGAAAGGCAGATGAGGAAGGAAACAAGAAGAAGAAGACTAAATAATAAATTTAAATAAACAATAAAAAAAACAGGAAGTCCTGTGTACTCTCTACACAAATTAAGGAACCCTAGGCAGTTGCAAATAAAAAAGAAAAGCCAAAGATGGTCGCTGCCCAGGCCACAGTTGTTTGTCATTGATACATTTGTTGATTTACTAATTTGTGTCTTTCCAGAAAGATACTTCTATTTTACATTCAAAGTGATCAAAAGAAGCTGTAGCTTAAAATGTTAACATTTTTGTGGTTAAAATTGAGTATTCTCTATCTATCTATCTATTGTTCTTTCGAGCCGAAGACGGCACATAAGGCAGAATCAGAATCTCGAAAAAGAAACCCTGCATGCTAAAATAGCACATATTGCAGAGATCACTGTTCTAACATCTATGGCACTGTTTCCATAACAATACTCTTTATAATGACAGCTTGTCAAGCCATCAATCAACCTCCTTAGTCGTCTCTTACGACATACGAGGGGAGGTCAAAAAGTAATGCACACCAATTTTTTTCTCGGAAACTATTCGGGAAAAATGTGTGAAATTTTCACAGATTGTAGCTGAACATCCCCTTTACACTACCTATTTTTCAACATAATCTCCATCCAAGCGTATTGCCTTACGCCAACGCGAAACTAGGTCATGAATGCCTCGTTTGTACCAAGTTTTGTTCTGCTCGCGTAGCCATTTTTTAACTGCACGGATCACATCCTCATCATTGTCAAAGTGTGTCCCACGCAGAAATTTTTTGAGTGGTCCAAACAGATGGAAATCTGAGGGAGCCAGATCAGGGCTGTAAGGAGGATGGGGCAGTACAGTCCAACCAAATTTGTTGATTGCTTCCCGTGTTACCAGACTTGTGTGAGGGCGTGCATTGTCATGTTGAAGCAACAAATCTGCAGATGGCTTATTAGGCCGAACTCTGTGGAACCGATTTTTGAGTTTTGTCAGTGTATTGATGTAAGCTGTCGAGTTGATTGTCTCACCTCTTGTCATTACATCAACAAGAATCACACCATCAATGTCCCAGAAGACAGTGATCATCACCTTTCCGGCTGATGGAGATGTTTTGAATTTTTTTCTTTTTGGTGACTGCGGATGATGCCATTCCATTGACTGCATTTTTGTTTCAGGCTCATAATAATGTGCCCACGTTTCGTCACCGATAACAATTTTTGACAAAAACATTTCTCCTTCAACACCGAAACGCTCCAACAATTCAGAACAGAATGTTTTCCTTTGAACTCTGTGATCATTTGTTAGGCACAGAGGAACCCATCGAGCGCAAATCTTTGAATATCCGAGAGTTTTAAAAATTGCGATTGCACTTCCCTTGCTGACTGTAAGCTGCAATGCCAATTGCTGACTAGTGATACGCCTATCCTTACGAATAATGGCATCAGCCCGGTTTAACATGTCTGTGCTGGTAGCCGAGGCAACACGTCCAGAACGCGGTAAATCATGCAGCTCCACTCGTACACTTTCTGCAGCTTTAATTCTCTGAACCCAGCGACTAACTGTGCTCCTATCGACTGCAGAACATTTGTACACTGCACACAGTCGTTTATGAATGTTTGCCACAGTTTCTTTTTCCGCAGCCAGAAATTCTATGACAATTCGCTGTTTGTAACGGACATTGTTGACAAGCTCCATTTTAACGGTTCATAGATTGCGTAATATTTATCAGAATGCTGTGCAATTTGGTGCACATAATTTGAACATGTCATATTCCAAGTGTGCAAAATTTCATATTCCTATCTTTATTATTAGCCGAGAAAAAAATTGGTGTGCATTACTTTTTGACCTCCCCTCGTACTTAGAAAAATTGAGTATTGCAGCCCCCGAAACTTTCAGATTTGCCAATCTTTGATATTTTTGTTAGGAGATTAACTGCTAAAATATCATTATCATCATCGTGTGCCATACCAATTGGCGTAGGCGATCATGTCCTTCCATAATCTTCTATCCACAGTGCATCGTATCAATTCTGTTGTTGACTGTTTTCCATGCCATGACACCAAGCTATCTAGTATTTTCTCTTTTTGTCATCCGTGATTTCTCTTTCCCTGTATTTTGCCAGTTGTAACCAAGTATTCCAACTTTTCTCTTCTCATGATGTACCCAATGTACCCAATAAATGTTGATTGTTTCTTTCTGATGTTTCTTACGAGCTCCCTTTTAGTATTGACCTCTGAGAATTTCCTCATTGGTCTTTTTAGCTGTCCAGGGAACTTTCAACATTCTTCTGAGAAATCCCATCTCTGTGGCCTCTAATCATCTTTTAATTTGTTTTTTTACTGTCCATGGTTCGTTTCCCTAGGTCAGAATTGGCTCTATATAGCACCAATGAACTCTCTTTCTCACTTCTATTGACATAGATTTGTTGTATAAGACGTTTTTCATTTTCTGAAATGCTTTTTCATTAAAATATCATTTATACATAAATATTGACTTTATCTATAAATTAACAATTTTGTGTCTCATGTCACAAACTGAAGCCACTTTTGTAAAAAAAATCAATGTTAGGAATAAGTGGAATGTACTAGGCTCACGACATCTTGCATATCAATATATCATCAAATGCATACACAATTTCCAAGATTAGAGCTATAATGTCACTTTAAGATGGAAACAAACAATAGTGTGGCAGAATTGTTAAACAATTAAAATCTAGCCATGCCAAAGAGGAAAACATTGAGTCACAAAACACTGATATCACAGCTTCATATCATCATCGAGTGTCTTCTCCACAACGAAGGTTGGCTACCATGGATCGCCATTCTACTTTGTTTCTTGCTTTGATGGTGCAGGTTGTTATAGATTGACTTGTCCATCTTTTGATGTTACTCGTCCATGTTAGTCTTGGTCTGCCTCTGCCTCTGCCTCTTTTACCTTGTATTTTTCCTTCCAATATTACTTTTAGTAGGCTGTTGTGTCTTTTAACATGCCCCAAAAATTTCATTTGTCTTGTCTTAATTGTATTTAGTAGTTCTCTTGTCATTTTTAGTTGTTTTAAAACTTTATCGTTTGTTTTCTTCTCTTTCCATTCAATTCTACCTATTCTTCTATATATATCCACATTTCAAAGGTTTCAATTTTCTGTTCTGTTTTCTTGTCTTCAAGCTTCATATAAACTAACAATATGACTTATCCACGCTCACTTCTGAGGATGAAAGCTGAAGAAGAAATTTCAGTCAGTGGTTAAATAATCCGTTCCCCAGATTATATTAATCTAATTAAATTTATGTCAGGTAGGGTCATTTTACCTGCTACTGTATACAGTAAACAGTACAACCTGTGGCTGCCCTGCTGCCTTGCAGGTATGCTCAGGAGAGTAAAAGGCTAAGGGAGGGTACCCCGAAGTAAAACAACCCCACTGCCTTGTGGGTGAGACTTTTTAGTCAAAGGCTAGCGGAGCCAACCGTCAACAAACTGACGGAAGGCAACAGAAAGCCACTGTCATAACTTCTTTGTACAATCATGAATTGCCACTGGAATATATTGTAACAACTGAAAAAATTGAGGGATGAAAAGATAGAGGAAAGCAAAGAGAAAAAATACCAGACAGCTTAAGAGAATGGCTTGGCAGAAGGTCAACAACAGAAATGATAAATAACTGTCGAGATCGAAAGCTGTGGAGAGACATGATCACCTAAGCCAGCAGGCCCGGTACTTGATAATGATGAATTAAATGTGCTAATTAAATGTGCTGCCGGTGGCAAAGGGATATCTACGCCCATTACACGACCTTTGGCGTCTTGACAGACAATTGGTAACAAGCAATCATGATAAGTCAGTAGTTTGGTAAATTATTAGTGTCTTATGCTGGATGTTGCTTTTCCTGAGCAGCTTCTCTTGTGGCTGAATCTGCCAATATTAGATAGACAGATCTGGCTGCAGAATGAACAACATGTATTTGCAGTACCTGGCCTCATCTCCTTTCTCCTGCACCTTTTGCTTTCTGAATTTGATATCAGCACTGTCTCGAAAGTTGCTGAGCCATTTTTTATTTTTGTTCTCCATGTGCTATGATCTGCAACCAGATTTACCCAATTTCTTTTATTGATAGAGAATTCCCTCAAGGAAGCCATGCAAACATCCTTACATCTCAGCACTGGTCTGTTCTTTGGTTTCTTTCCGTCCTTATGTTTGTCATACAATATTTGTGTGGGAATACAACTGTTTGCCATTATTCTTACATGACCCAGTCACCTTAGTCTACGACTCCTAAGTGTTGCCATGATGAATGGGAGTTTGGGTCAATGGAATATTAGAAGCACTAGGAAACATAACAGCAGCAGAGGCAAACAGAAGAGCAAAAGACCGCAAATTGTATCTCCCCTCGATGCTGAAAGGCAGATGAGGAAGGAAAGAAGATCATCATTGAGTGCTGTCTCCGCATCGAAGGTTGCCTACCATGGAGCGCCATTCTACTCTGTCTCTTGCTTTGATGGTGCAGGTTGTCATAGGTTGACTTATCCATCTTTTGATGTTTCTCGTTCTAGTCTTGGTCTGCCTCTTTTACCTTGTATTTTCCCTTCCAATATTATTTTTAGTAGGCTGTTGTGTCTTTTAACATGCCCCAAAAATCTCATTTGTCTTGTTCTAATTGTTTTTAGTTGTTCTCTTTTCATTTTTAGTTGTTTTAAGACTTCATCGTTAAAAATGTGAGACATCATTATTATAATTAATGTTTAAACAGTGACCATTGTTCAAAGTCTGTGACAGTGGATGGGGCGGAAGAGTCAGCAATGACTAATGGCCCAGAAAGCGAAAACAGCAAAGTGTGTGGTACATAAAAGGCATGTTCAGGACATGAATGACGAATGTGGCTGACCACCGTGAGATTGGAGTCTCATCATGTACTAGTCCAGTACATGGACAAATAATATCAAAAGATTGACAAACCACCCTATGACAACCATGCACCATCAAAGAAAGAGAAAGAGTAGAATGGCGCTCCATGGTAGCCAACCTTCGATGCAGAGATGGCACTCGATGATGACGATGAAACAGTGACTGTGAAAAACTATGACCAACACATTTTCTTTCTCCTTGACCTTTAGTTATGGGATAATTGATGGAGAGCTCTTTGGCCAGGACCGAGATCATACAGAACTGCTAAACAATACAGTGGTTCTTCTGTCACAGGAACAGCTAAGATTTGTATGTTCTTTTTTGTTATTTTCTATAGTTAGTTCTTTTAATTTGATCAACTTATTCTACCATTTACTTTATTTTTCTTCTTGCATATTCCTAAGTTAATGTAATTATACTTTTGACTTACTCTGTCTTTCCTCTTCTATCGTCTTCTTTCCTTCCCTTCCTTTTTTGTCTTTCATTGTCAAGGAGAGATATAGTTTGCTGTCTTTTGCTATTCTTTAGACCTCCTCATTGTTTCCTAATGTTTTCATATATTTCATTAATCTTTTTTTTTTTTTGTGGTCTGGATCTGATGTTCTCATACTCTTTGTTGATGGCTCTTTTTATTCTTTCTGTTTTATCAGACGGCCCAAATATTCTTTATTCTTAGTTAATGTGATTATACTTTTTTTTCACTCTGCTCTTCCACCTCTATATTTTTAGTTAATGTAGTTAAGCTTTATTTATTAATATAATTTTACTAGTAATTGGACAAATTTCTGTTTCTTTTTTCCACCTGTTTTTACTTTGATCGCATAGCAACTAATTAGATTTGTTCTTTGAATGCAGCATCCAGAATAGATCTTTTCATTCTGTTTATACTTTTTGTTTTATCCAATTGCTTGTTCATGACATGTTGCAGAGACAAGGTATTTGTATCTATCTGGCCATCACTAGCTGTGCAACTTGATTTATGTTAGTAACACTCAGGTTCTGTCATTCCATCTTTCTCTATGCCTTCATTCCACCCTGTAGCCTGATGTTTTAATGTAAAATACTTGTGCTGCAGATTGATTGGGTTTTATTTTGGTTGGATGTCTAAATCAATTAATTCTACAGTGTTCAGTACAATCATTTACTGGAAATCATCCCTACAGTTTCTCTCATTTTAATTTGTAACTCTATCTCTCCTTTTTTTGTTTACAGTATTTCTTACTCATCTAATTTTGCTTATGATTTTACTCTTGCTCCTTCCAGGACTATCCATATCTTTAATTAGTTATACTTGTAGCAACTAAACTAAGTCATTTGATTTCATTGTTTGAATTAAAATAGATTATATATATCTGTATATAAATGTTATGTATAGCCAGTCTTAACATGGATGTGAATCATGGACAATAAGAAAACAGACAAGAAAATCACTGGAGTCTGTAGAAATGTGGTTTTACAGAAGAATGTTAAGAAAACCATGGACAGCTAAGAAGAGTAATGAAAACGTTCTGAAAGAAGTCAAAGCAAAAAGAGAGCTAATTTCCAATACTAGCAAGAAACAATCATCACATTTTGGACATGTTATGAGAAGGGAACAGCTGGAATTTGACAACTGGGAAAATTGTGGGTTGAAGAGATAGAGGGAAGCAATGAGAAAATATACCAGACAGCTTAAGAGAATGGCTTGGCAGAAGATCAACAACAGAAATGATAAATAACTGTCGAGATTGAAAGTTGTGGAGAGACATGATCACCTACGCCAGCAGGCATGGTACTTGATGATGATGATATATATCTATTTAATATATATATATATATATAATTGATTATATAATTTTATAATTATGCTAAATTATTTGTATCAACTAAAACAGATTATGTCCTTTCTTTTATGCTAGGTGTTGTTATTATGGTTTCAGTGACCTGTGAGCTGATGCCCTTTGGCCCATTGCTATGTAACGATATCTGAGTTCCCTTGTAGTTCTGTACGAGGTGATCCATTTTTCAGATCTTTGAAGTAGTAGAGTTGCTCTGACATTGGTGAGATTTGGACAGTCAAAAAGATGATGTTCTGCTACTTCATGTGGGTGTTCACAGAGCAGACATGCTTTAATATGGTTTCCTTGTATTCTATTGATGTGGTTGTTCAGTGGTACACGGCTGGTATGCAGTCTGAAGATGGTGGTTTGGTCTCTGCTTTTTAGTTTGTCATTGGGGTTTGGCCTTGACATATTGTAAAAATATATCGTCCTGTTTTTCTCAAGGCCATCCATTCAGCCGATCTTCTCTACTATTGGAGTTTATGATTTGTTTTTCTGTGTTTAAAGAAATGGCTTGTAAATCTGTCTTTGTGGACCCTCATTTAGCTAATTATTAACTTATGTTAACTAAAAGGGAGCCGCGATAGCTCAATGGTTAGTGAACTGGACTACAAAGGTTATGAGGTAGTGTTCAATCCCAACCGACGGCTTCCGGTGCACCCAGCCTTTAATTGGTACCGGATTTTTTTCAGGGAAGTAAAGCGGCATGGACGTAATACTGACCACATTACCCCAGAAATCATGTGCCGAAGGTCTGTAAAATTTATGGTCACTAACACCATATTCCCTATATGCCACTTGGCGTGACGGGGGCACTTTACTTTTTTTTTTTTTAACTAAAAGGAATTAATCATTTTCATGCACTAAATCTATACATTCTTTATGTTTACATTTTTAGCGATTACGAGAGATTCCGGCTACCTCATACTATCCATTACTTGAGGACGAGTAAGTACATGTCTCCATCGTGTTATATATTGTGTAACGTCCTACACATTCATACATCAGTCTGTGTATATATAGAAAGAGGCTATATTTACAGACAGATAGAAATATTAGTTTTTTACGAATGTGAAAAAACTGGCATCAGGGGAATAACAAGTAACAAATTAGATAATTAAGTGACCAATGAGTTAAAGTAATCATTTATCAGGGAGCCAGTAGTTAGGTGTAATGTACACTCCTACAAGGTATGGCGACAGCTTTACAAAAAAGGAATACATCAGAATACTGATGTTTCGGCTCACATGCGGCCGCCTTCAGAAAATGAGAACAACAACAAGTGATGGGGAAGGCCGCATGTGGGCCAAAACGTCAGTATTTTGTTGTGTTCCTTTTATTTTTATGTGAAACTGTCACCATACCTTGCTTGAGTGTATGTTATACCCCACTGCTGGCTCCCTACTACCTGCTTTACCGCATCATTGTAATTATTTGCCCATTCCCCAATACTTGGTTATAACTGGCAAAATACAGGAAAAGAGAGATCGCTGATGACAAAGAGAGAAGATACTAGATAGCTTGGTGTCATGGCATGGAAAACAGTCAACAACAGAATTGATACGATGCACTGTGGATAGAAGGGAGCCGCGATAGCTCAGTGGTTAGTAAACTGGACTACCACGGACAAAGTGTAGGGTTCGATCCCAAGCGACGGCTTCCGGGTTCACCCAGCCTTAAATGGGTACCGGATTTTTTTCTGGGAAAGTAAAGCAGTACGGGTGTAATACTGACCACATTACCCCAAAAATCATGTGCTGAAGGTCTGTAAAATATAGGGTCACTAACACCATATTTCCCTATACGCCACTTGGCGTGACTGGTGTACTTTACTTTTTTTTTACTGTGGATAGAAGATTGTGGAAGGACACAACCACCTACGCAAGCGGGCATAACACATAATGATGAATGCCATATCCCCTCTATGTTAAGTGGCGTGACAGATCTCTTTTAATTCTTCTTTATTCAGCTTTACATTCAGCTTTTCCCTAATCATTTATCAGTTAGGGTTTGCCAAAAAATAGAAGATGTTAATGTTGTTGTTTATTTTGATTTGCCAGCTTTATATCTCTAGCAAGGTACTCTACTGAAGGGTTGAATTTTGCACGAATATCACTTTGTCCTATTTTTCACATCAGTAGCTGTGTGCCCAGGTGTCCTTTGCCATACAGGCAGATATTCTTCGAATTCAAATGTGCTCTCTTTTTATTATTGAGAGTTTTAACATTTTTGGGTAGATATTTCCTTTTCATTTTGCCCAGACAGCAGCCATTTTTGGTCTACTCTTTTCAACTTCTAACTGCCAAGGGTTCTTTAACATGTTCGGAATGCACACAGAATCTCCTGTTTTTCGTCATTATCTGAGAGGACAAGACATTGGATCTTACTACCCAGAGAGGTCTAGACATTGAATCTCACTACCCAGAGAGGGCTAAACATTAGATCTCACTACCCAGAGAGGACTAGACATAGAATCTCACTACCCAGAAAGGGCTAAACATAAAATCTCACTACTTAGAGAGGGCTAGACATGGGATCTCACTACCCAGAGAGGACTAGACATCAGATCTCACTACCCAGAGAGGACTAGATATTGAATCTCACTACCCAGAGAGGGCTAAACATCAGATCTCACTACCCAGAGAAGACTAGACATCAGATCTCAATACCCAGAGAGGACTAGACATCGGATCTCACTACCCAGAGAGGACTAGACATCGGATCTCACTACCCAGAGAGGACTGGACATCAGATCTCACTACCCAGAGAGGACTGGACATCAGATCTCACTACCCAGAGACCAGGAGAGAGAGAGAAAGGCAACGAAGAACCACACATTTTTTTTTTTTTAAATCAAGCCCGAGACCATCTTGTCCAGTGGTTGCTGTCTTACATTTAGACCACCCAGCCCCCAAGAAGATATTCAAAACAGGTTTGCCTTTTAAAAATTAGAAAGCTATGCTCATGTGGTGATGATTATCATGATTATTGATATTAATCAGGTTGTTCTCGGTTCAATTCCTTGCAAGGTCAGGAGTTTTTATTCTAATTGGGATGACCTTGAAACCTTAACCTCTAAACCAGGTCAAGAATGCGCTGGTTATAAGACTGTTATTCCCAACTCTTCATTTAGTCCTTGGGTATAGGTAAATAATAGTTTAAAATTGAGTTATTAGTGGATTATCATCATCGCACTCCGAACATAGTTAATATAATAATAATGTGGAGAATGAGGTTAAAAATAGTTAACCTCAGATGGTAGATGTACTTTTGATCATGTTTCGATATTCCAATTGTTTACAATGAATGATGATATCATATGACAGGGAACAGTTGGCTGTGTTCACTTTCTATGCGGTTTCCAATATGTCTTTTGGTGTGTGCTGAGACTGCTATGATGGGGACTATAGCTACCTTTCTTTGTTTTGGAGATAATATAGTAATTCGGATGATTCCACTGGCACGGGCAGTTGAGCAATTATGAATTTTAATTCATTTGCAGTGATACCGGGGTCATTTCAAGAACCAAAAAACCAATGGTAGATGTACAACAGAGGTGAGATGCACATTGGCTCAGGCAAAAGCAGCTTTCCAAAAAATGAGGAAGATACTGTGCAATCCATTTTTGACCAAATAACAACAGAAAGACAAACGATAAAGCTCATTTCTTTATTTGAAATATGTCTCTTGCAGATCCAAGCGTCTTGAGACACAGCAGTTGCCATCGTCAGCGAGTAATGGTGACCTGTCAGGCTCTGCAACGCTACCACTTGTCATCAGGGAGAAGGATATAGAATATCAGGTAAGCAAAAAGAATGGTCTTGTGGGTTCCAAATGTCTACCACATAAGATTTGATTGGCTGTTGCTATTTTCATTTTTAAAATATGGATAGGGTGATGTATGGACAAGACTAAAGGTAAAGTATGAGACTTGAATCTACGTCTTTGCACACGAGTTTCCACCCGTATATGCTCAAAAATGTTTGGAGATTTCTGGATAGTGTCGCCTCAAGCATCGAAACTCACGATGCAAGGCGATATTCCCCACCTTCCCAGGGTAATATCCTGGTATCCATTTCTGCCAACGGCTGGGTCGACTGTGGGGGTATTTTTTTTTCCAACCACGAGTACAACTCACACTGCTCCCAGCAGGAATTGAACACGGGTTGTCCGAACGGCACTAGCCCAGTCGGGTGGTTTTCCCAACTAGGCTACCGAGGCTCCTGGACAAGAATAAATGTGGACGAGTAACATTAAAATATGGACGGGGGGAGCTGGTTGGTCTTGAGGCAAGATGCCAGCCTCGAAACAGAGAGGTTGTGGGTTAAAATCCTGGCTACGCCGGTTGGGATTTTTATTTATTATTTCTCTCTGCGGCAACCACCCCTGGTCTCAGCAATGGGGCCCAGCTTGAACCGTCAATTACTCATTGATGGAAAAAATATGAGTACCTCCGAAGTTGGAGTTATCTGCCTGTGCGGCGAGGGACCCCTGTGCACACGGCTTCCAGGGAAAAAATGGATTAACGCGCAAAATTCAATTCCTAGTCTCTAGGGACTCCGTCATAGGTAAAAACTGGTGAACAAAAAAAAAAAAAATGGACAAATCAGGCTGACAACCTGTACCATCAAAGCAAGAGACAAATCAGAATGGTGATCCATGGTAGCCAACCTTTGTTGCGCAGATGGCACTCGATGATGATGATGATGATGATGATGATAATGATGATGATGATGATGATGATGATATATGGAGATTTGTCCATTGATACCACATAAACTAATTTTAAAAAAAAAGTAAAAAGCCCCATCACGCCAAGTGGTGTATAGGGAACATGGTGTTAGTGTTAGTGTTAGTGTTAGTGTTAGGGTTAGGGTTAGGGTTAGTGTTAGTGTTTTTGTAAAAAAAAAAGATGCCAAAATAAATATCACTTAATAAAACAGTCAAAGATCGGTAAAACTGAGAGTTTAGGAGAATGCAATATTCACTTTTTATATTTTGAGATACAGCTTTTTCTAATCACTTTGAAAGTATAATAGAAGAATCGTGTGTATTTTATTTTCTTGGAGAGTCACAAACGAGCAAATCTACTACTAAAGTATCAGTGACAAACAACTGTGAAGTACAAATGAATAATTGAGAGAAAGCAAGAGGGGTATGTTTAATTAGCAAGCTTACATGAACTATCAGTATGCATACTTTGTGTTATCAAAAGAATTGACAACCCATGGGTCTGCCCTAAGTGCAGAAAGCAACAGGGATATGTTTAATTAGCAAGCTACTGGAACTATCAGTACTTACATACTTTGTGCTTTCAAAAGAATTGACAACCCATGGGTCTGCCCTAAGTGCAGAAAGCAACAGGGGTATGTTTAATTAGCAAGCTACTGGAATTATCATTTTGCATACTTTGTGATATCAATTGAAAATAATTGACAACCCATGGGTCTGCCCTAAGTACAGAAATCAACAGGGATATGTTTAATTAACAAGCTACAGAAACTATCAGTACTTACATACTTTGATTATCTTGGAGGCACCTTACAGCAAGAGAGCTAGAAACTGTCAGTGACACATAGCTGATGGCTATCACCAGGAACAGTGAACTTGAACCATCAAGACCCTACTCCACCTCTTCACAGTAAAGTAAAAAAAGTAAAGTACCCCCATCACGCCAAGCGACATATAGGGAAATATGGTGTTACAGAAATATATAGGGAAATATGGTGTTAGTGACCCTATATTTTACAGACCATCAGCACATGATTTTTGGGGTAATGTGGTCGGTATTACGCCCGTGCTGCTTTACTTTCCCAGAAAAACATCTGGTACCCATTTAAGGCTGGGTGAACCCGGAAGCCGTCGGTTGGGATCGAACCTTACCCCTTATCCTTTGTAGTCCAGTTCACTAACCACTGAGCTATCACGGCTCCCTTATCTCTTCACCTCTTCACAGTGCCTCTAGAAAAAGACTAACCAATCCAATCTGGCCAAGTGAATAGGGATCAAGGAGAAAATGCATTGCAGTACTCCAAAATGCCATGTTAAAGTTGAATGTGTTGGGCCAAAAGGGCACAAATATTACAGTTCTCCAACAAACTATATCTCAATGTATCTATGCCCATTTTAACGTCTTTTTAAGGACGGATGATAAAGAGGATAATCAACTCCTTTAGTAGTCATTGATGAACACTAACTAATTGAAAACTAACATGGACAAGTAACATCAAAAGATGGACAAGTCAGCCTATGACAACCTGCAGCATCAAAGCAAGAGATAGAGCAAAATGGCGCTCCATAGTAGCCAACCTTCGTTGCTGAGATGGCACTCGATGATGATCATGATGAACACTAGAAAGAAAGAAAGAGAGAGCTTAGAAAAAGAAAGAAAAATAGAAAGGAAGGGAGGGAGGAAGGAAGTAGCAAACTACTGAAACAATCAGCATGTACACATTGTGTCATCTATTGAAAAAGTATTGACAGCCTATGGGTCTACTCTAAGTGCAGTAATTTAGCTGTTTAAATAAGAAAAAAAATGAAAGAATCAACTTAAATCTATCTATCTATCTTTCGTTCGCCTGAAGTGTTTTCTATATCTGCAATGTCATTTCCTGTATAAATTTTACAGTCTTTTAATCAACTTGAATAAATCCTAATTAATTGTATTGATGTCTTTAGTTCCACAGAATCATCCTTTGTATTGATGTCTTTAGTTCCACAGAATCATCCTTTGTATTGATGTCTTTAGTTCCACAGAATCATCCTTTGTATTGATGTCTTTAGTTCCACAGAATCATCCTTTGTATTGATGTCTTTAGTTCCACAGAATCATCCTGTATGAGAGACTATTGACAGCATATCCTTTCAAGAGACCATACATTTGGAAGGAAGCCAGGATAGATATACCTCCTTTAGTCAGGGCTAGTGTGTGGGCAGCATTGTTGGAAGTTGAGGTAAACATTCTTTCCTTGTTGATCTTCTTCTTCTTTTCTTCCTCATTTTCCTTTCAGCTTTTGGGGGCCTCGGTAGCCTAGTTGGGAAAACCACTCGACTGGACTACCGATATTCGGACAACCCGTGTTCTATTCCCGCTGGAAGCAGTGTGAATTGTACTCGTGGTTTGAAAAAAAATACACCCACGGTCGACCCAGCCATTGGCAGAAATGGGTACCAGGGTATTACCCTGGGAAGGTGAGGAATGTTGCCTCGCATCTGAGTTTCGATGCTTGAGGCGACACTATACAGAAATCTCCGAACATTTCTGGATAGGCGGCCGAGCACATATAGGTGGAAACTTGCGTACTAAGACGCCGGTTCATGTCTCGTACTTTACCTTTCAGGTTTGAGGGAGATATCATTTGTGGTCTTTTGCTCTTCTGTTTGCCTCTGCTGCTGTTGTGTTTCTTAGTGTTTTTAATATTCCGTCAATCCATCTTTTTCATGGTCGGCCTTTGGATCTGTTGTTCTCAGAATATTTATTAAAGGCTCGTTGTGTTGGGTTTTTATCTTTCTGTCTTATCATGTGGCCAAATATTTTATCTGTTGTTTCTTTATGTATTCTGTGGCAGGGATTATTCCTAGCTTTTTTTCTCAGTTCTTCATTTCTGATCTTATCTCTCAGACTGTTTCCTGTCATTCGTCTAACACATTTCATCTCTGTAGTGGTTATTTTTCTTAATGTTCTTGCATCTAGGGTCCAGGTCTGGCACTGGTAGCACAACCCTGGGATGAAGATTGTATTGTAAAGTGCCTGTTTTGCCTCTAGTGTTATTTCCCTGTTGGACAATAGTGGTGATAGCTGTCCAATGATTTGACAAGCTTTGTTGCATTCAGTCTATTTCTGCTGTTTGTGAATTGTTGTCTGTCACTAGACTTCCTAGATATTTATTTCCTTGTTGATGTTTGGAGTAAATTTTGTATCATTGCTGGAAGTTGAGTAAATATTGTAGGATTGTTGGAAGTTGAGTAGATGTTGTATGATTGTTGGAAGTTGAGTAGATGTTGTATGCTTGTTGGAAGTTGAATAGATGTTGTGTGATTGTTGGAAGTTGAATAGATGTTGTATAAGTAAAAAAAGTAAAGTACCCCCCGTCACGCCAAGTGGCATATAGGGAAATATGGTGTTAGTGACCCTATATTTTATAGACCTTCAGCACATGATTTTTGGGGTAATGTGGTCGGTATTACGCCCGTGCTGATTTTACTTTCCCAGAAAAAATCCGGTACCCATTTTAAGGCTAGGTGAACCCGGAGCCGTCGGTTGGGATCGAACCCTACCCCTTGTCCGTAGTAGTAGATGTTGTATGATTGTTGGAATTTGAGTAGATGTTGTATCATTGTTGGAAGTTGAGTAAATATTGTATGGTTGTTGGAAGTTGAGTAAATGTTGTATCATTGAGTAAATGTTGTATCATTGAGCAAATGTTGTATTATTAAGTAAATGTTGTATCATTGAGTAAATGTTGTATTATTGAGTAAATGGTATATTATTCTATCTATCTATCTATCTATTGACCTTTCGAGCCGTAACCGGCCCATAGGGCGTAGACCAAGATACACCTTCTCCTATATGAATTTTTGTTCTAGCAGTTTTCTTTTAAAGATATTTTATCAAATCTCGCCATCTGTCTCTGTTCTGTGCAAGCAGTTCTATCTCATTGAGGGAGCCGATTCCTGCTGCTCTTGCCTCTCAAGGTATATTATTAGTGAGGTAAATGTCTCAATGTTAGAGTTTAGGTCAATGTTGTGTCAATGTTAGAGTTTAGGTCAATGTTGTGTCAATGTTAGAGTTTAGGTAAATGTTGTATTATCATTGTATGTTTTGGTATATTTTTTTCATCTACTGTTGTCAAAAATTAAGATAATTGTTTGTTGGTTATTGAAGATAGCTGTTATGTTAACCCTTTATTACAAGACCTATCTGTGAGTCATGTTTTTACGATACCACAGTAAAAATTACTACCACTTAAATTGTTATATTTGGAGCTCAGAAAATAAGATTTTCTTTGAACTTTTGCTACACAGCTGTGTGTTTACCCAAGTAGACACACGGGAACTGGATACTGTAAATATTTTCAGGCTTAAGTTGGATTTATGGCCTGAAATTCTACCCCATTGTGCTGTGGCTGGTTAATTTTTTTTTTTTTCAACGAGGAAGATTTTCTTTACAAAGAGGATGACCAAAGAATTCTTGGAAAAGACAGATAGAAGCAGAGATGAAGATGATGGGGAAGTAGAAGCAGAGATGAAGATGATGGGGAAGACACGGAATGATCTTAAAAGAATGGCAAGAAACACAAGAAACAGAATAACTTGGAAAGTGTTTGTTGAAGACTTATGCTCCACAGGGAGCTGAAAGGTAGAAGAAGAAGAGGTGCTGTGGCTGTTGGAAGTGTTACCTTGTCTATTGACGCCGCAGAATATTTTTGAAAAGCAAGCTGCAGTGTCAGAACATGAAGTCCTATTAACTTAGAAGCTCTTGAGCAGATCAATGTCTGCAAATGATGGACTCAAAATACTTAATGTGGACATCATGGCACTTCAAGAGACATGTCTTACTGACACTTCATCACTTAGAGAACAGGACTATCTTTCTTTTGTGCAGGACACATGTGGAGAAGAACTTGGGCTACATAGAGTAGACATTAGCATTAAAAACTCATTACTATCCATGAGAGAACCATCAGTAAATGACACCTACCATATCTTGCCCATCCACATTCAAAATACAACTGGGCTACCGACGTTCGAACAACCCGTGTTTGATTCTAACTGGAAGCAGTGTGAGTTGTACTCGTGGTTGGAAAAAAAATACCCCATGGTCGACCCAGCCGCTGGCAGAAATGGGTACTAGGGTATAGTATTCTGGAAAGTTGAAGAATGCCGTGAGTTTCAATGCTTGAAACGACACTATACAAGAAGTCTCCAAACACTTTTCTAGATAGTCGACCGAGCACATATGGGTGAAAACTCACGTACTAAAACGCCGATTCAAGTCTCATACTTTACCTTTACCTTAAAGTAAAGTCCCCCCGTCACGCCAAGTGGCGTATAGGGAAATATGGTGTTAGTGACCATATATTTTACAGACCTTCAGCACATGATTTTTGGGTAATGTGGTCGGTATTACACCCGTGCTGCTTCACTTTCCCAGAAAAAAATTTGGTACCCATTTTAAGGCTGGGTGAACCCGGAAGCCGTCGGTTGGGATCGAACCCTACCCCTTGTCCTTTGTAGTCCAGTTCACTAACCACTGAGCTATAGCGGCTCCCACCTTTACCTTATAACACCATAATTCATAGCTTAGATTTTGTTATCATTGAAATTTGTTTCAAAATTGCATTTCTTAATATTTGTCTTTTGCTGATATCACTGTGGTCTTTCCATTAGGGTGACATAGGTGGTATTTACAACTCTGTGGATAAAGAGACACCTACAGCAACAGACAGACAGGTATGGTATCAGATGAGACCATTTTATTTTACTCAGAAATTTTACAATACTTATAACTCTCCTGTTAACTATTTGTGTGTAAATTTTAACTAACACACTCCAACTCATATATTTTCTGGATCCCTCCAGACATCAATGTTAAAAAGTTAGTCTCTCATCCATACAGCATACACCTCTAGATGTCACTATTAATAAGTTTGAAGAAAGCAGTTGTCAGCTGAAGGCTAGTGACATCTCCATACAGCGTACACCTCTAGATGTCACTATTAATAAGTTTGAAGAAAGCAGTCGTCAGCTGAATGCTAGTGACATCTCCATACAGCGTACACCTCTAGATGTCACTATTAATAAGTTTGAAAAAAACGTTCATCAGCACAAGATTGGTGACATCTCCATATAGCTTTCCCTGTATGATACTCACAAGAGCCATCTCAGACTACGATATATCAAATGGGGATCAAGATGGCCACCAGCAATTGAACTGAGAACAGACAGTAATCCACAGCTTACTGCATGCATCAGGATTGGTGAACAACATAGCTGATCAAGACCCCACTCCACCTCCCAGTGGTGCTCCAGGAAACAGACTATCCAAACTAGCCAAGCAAGTAGGGATCAAAGAGGGATGGCAACCCTGTACTCATAAAGGCCATGAAGTTGGATGCTTTAGTCTGGAAGGTGCAAAAATTAATAAAGGACTTAATAGCAAAAAGACAGAAGTAATGGTAACAAGAAAGAAAAAGTCATCACCACAATTCACAATAAAGACAAGTGGAGAAATATTAAAACAGGTAAATGAATTTAAATATCTGGGAACTAATATATGGTAGATGTACAACAAAGATGAGATACAGAATGGTTCAGGCAAAAACAGCTTTCCAAAAAATGAGGAAGATACTGTGCAATCCATTTTTGACAATAGAAACAAGAAAAAGAGTTCTTAAATGTTATGTAAAGCCAGTCTTAACATATGGATGTGAATCATGGACAATAGGACAACAGACAAGAAAATCGCTGGAGGCTGTAGAAATGTGGTTTTACAGAAAAATATTGAAAATAACATGGACAGTTAAAAAGAGTAATGAAAACGTTCTGAAAGAGGTCAAACATCTAATTTCCAATATTTGGAAGAAACAATCACCATTTTTTGGCCATGTAATGAGAAGGGAACAGCTGGGATATATTGTGACAAATGGGAAAATTGGGGGGCGAAGAGATAGAAGGAAGCAAAAGAAAAGATACCAGACAGCTTAAGAGAATGGCTTGGCAGAAGGTCAACAATGGAAATGATAAATAACTGTCAAGATCGAAAGTTGTGGAGAGACATGATCACCTACGCCAGCAGGCATGGTACTTGATGATGATGATTGCAAGTTACAACACAACACATCTATGCCCACTTAATGTCCTTTTAAGGGTGAATGACGAATAATTCCTTTAGTAGTTGTTAGGTGAACATAAGAGAGAGAAAGATATATTAATTAAGTGCTGTTGTATTGTTGAGAAACATAGAGAAAAAAAATTGTGTCCTTCATCTGTTGATGGTTTTGTGATAGGAGAGCTATGTCATCAGCAAAGTCTAAATCATCAAGTTGTTTGGTCAGTGACCACTGGATCCCATTTCTGTTGTTTTGAGTTATTTTCATAATCCAATCTATGGCCAGTAGAAAGAGAAATGGAGACAAGGCATCCCTGCCTTACTCCTGTTCTTATTTCAAATGCTTCTGTAAGCTGTCCTTCATGCACCACACTACATTTCGTTCCTTCATACATTGTTTTTATCAGGTTAATAAACTTTATGGGGATTCCGTAATGACTCAGCAACTTCCAAAGCATTCTTCTGTCTAAACTATCAAATGCCTTTTTGTAATCTATGAATCCAATATAAAGTGGGGACTGTAGTTCTAAACTTTGTTCAACTATTGTACGTAGAGTAGTTATTTGATCAGCACATGATCTGTTCTTCCTAAAACCTGCTTGTTCATCTCTCAAATGTTTCCCTATGGCCTCTTTTAGTCTCTCTAGAATGATTCTGCTTAATATGTTTCCTGGCACTGATAGTAGCATAAGTCCCCTATAATTTGTGCACGCCTGTAAACTTCCTTTATTTGGTAGTTTGATCATATAACCTTCCTTCGAGTCTTTAGGTATTTCTTCCCTCTCCCAAATTTTATCTAATAGATTGTGTAAAATCTTGGTAGAGGTGTTAATATCTGCTTTGATGGCTTCCGAAGGAATTTCATCTGGTCCTGTGGCTTTACCATTTTTTAATTGTTTGATGGCTTTCATTATTTCTTCTTTTCTTGGTTTTCCACTGTTAACGTGTAACTCTTCTTCTGCTGGTAGTAAATCTAGAGGATTATTTGAGCCGGATCTGTTCAAAAGTTCTTCAAAATGCTCTTTCCATCTCTCCATTTGTTCACTTATATTACTAAGCAGATTTCCTTTCTTATCTTTAGTAAAGGCATTGACCTGTTTATATTTTCCACTTAATTTCTTTGTGCTGTTGTTCAGGTCTTTCATATTCCCTTTATTTGCTGCTTCTTCTGCCTCTTTAGCTAGTTCATCTGTATATTTCGTCTTATCCCTTTTAATGCATCTTCTCACTTCTTAGTTCACCTCTGTGTAAGCTTCCTGTGTCTTGGCTTTATTACTTCTCGTTCTGCTTTTATTTATGTCTTCTTTCTTGTTCTTTCTTTCTTTAATTTTATCCAGGGTCTCTGCTGTCATCCATGCCTTATTCTGGCATTCTCTTTTCCCCAGTGTTTCTTCGCATGTCTCTTTCCATATATCTTTTACCTGTTTCCAATAATCTTGTTTATTACCACCCAGTTTCTCCTTCTATAAAGTGGTTTATAATTTTCCTTTTTTTTATGAACAGTTTATTTTATATTTTCAGATTGAAGTGGACATACCTCGTTGCCATCAGTATCATGAACTTTTGTCATCACCCACCGCACATGCCAAATTTAAGCGGATCCTCAAGGCTTGGGTCATCAATAATCCACAATATGTTTACTGGCAGGGTTTGGATTCCCTCTGCGCTCCTTTTCTGGCACTGTCTTTCAATAATGAGGCATTGGCATTTGCCTGTTTGTCTGCATTTATTCCAAAATATTTGCACAGGTTTTTCTTAAGGGACAATTCACCTGTAATTCAAGGTAAAATAAATTTGGCCACATTTTAACATAAATATTAAATACTTGTAATTCATTTGAATGTGATGATTTGTCATTATCTGCCAGGTAAAAACAATTGGATAAGATCTTGACAAACAATATTTTGAATGCAAAAAATGTATTTTATCTATCGACCTTTTGAGCCGTAGTCGGCCTATAGGACATAGACTCAAATACTCTTTCTCTGTTTCTAAATTTTCTTTCTAGTTGTCTCAAACCTTGCAAAGATCTTTTATCAAATCTCGCCATTTGTCTCTGTTCTGTGCAAGCATTTCGATCTCATTGAGGGAGAAAATTCCTGCCGCCTTTGCCTCCCTGATCAATATTCTTCTCCAACTTGAGGGCTTGCTTATGAAAGAATTAAAAGAGGTATTTCAGTTGTTTTATTGAATATAACATTTTAACACTTCAAATAATATGTTACAGATATTAATATTATCAGGACTAAAACTGAGAATAGTAAGTATTATATCTACTCAATTTTCCTCTGTGATGCAGAAATATGGACACTTAGTAAGAAAACAGAAAGGAAGATTAAAGACCTTGAAATCTGGATTGGAGGTAAGACGACAAACAACAACAAAGCAGGAAGCTGTCAGCAACTCATAGATAATGGTTTTCGTCAGAATCTGTGAACTTACAGAACCATCCAAACCCTACTTAACCTATTTGCAGTGCCTTTAGAAACATACTAACCAGTCTAGTCTGACTCTGGATAAAATAATTAAAGAAAGAAATAATAAGAAAGCAGACAAAATACAAATAAAATGAGAAGTAATAGGACCAAGGCACAGGAAACTTACACAGAGGTGAACAAAGAGTTGAGAAAATGCATTAAAAGGGATAAGGGGAAATATATAGATGAACTAGCTAAAGAGGCAGAGGAGGAGGCAAACAAAGGAAATATGAAAGAACGTACAACAACCTGGCAGAGGAGACAGCAAACAAAGGAAATATGAAAGAATTGTACAACAACATGGCAGAGGAGACCACAAGCAAAGGAAATATGAAAGAACTGTACAACAACCTGGCAGAGGAGACAGCAAACAAAGGAAATATGAAAGAATTGTACAACAACCTGGCAGAGGAGACAACAAGCAAAGGAAATATGAAAGAACTGTACAACAACCTGGCAGAGGAGACCACAAGCAAAGGAAATATGAAAGAACTGTACAACAACCTGGCAGAGGAGACAACAAGCAAAGGAAATATGAAAGAACTGTACAACAACCTGGCAGAGGAGACAACAAGCAAAGGAAATATGAAAGAACTGTACAACAACCTGGCAGAGGAGACAACAAGCAAAGGAAATATGAAAGAACTGTACAACAACCTGGCAGAGGAGACCACAAGCAAAGGAAATATGAAAGAACTGTACATTAACATGGCAGAGGAGACCGCAAGCAAAGGAAATATTAAAGAATTGTACATTAACATGGCAGAGGAGACAGCAAGCAAAGGAAATATGAAAGAACTGTACAACAACATGGCAGAGGAGACCGCAAGCAAAGGAAATATGAAAGAACTGTACAACAACCTGGCAGAGGAGACAACAAGCAAAGGAAATATGAAAGAACTGTACATTAACATGGCAGAGGAGACCGCAAGCAAAGGAAATATGAAAGAACTGTACAACAACCTGGCAGAGGAGACAACAAGCAAAGGAAATATGAAAGAACTGTACATTAACATGGCAGAGGAGACCGCAAGCAAAGGAAATATTAAAGAATTGTACATTAACATGGCAGAGGAGACAGCAAGCAAAGGAAATATGAAAGAACTGTACATTAACATGGCAGAGGAGACCGCAAGCAAAGGAAATATTAAAGAACTGTACAACAGCACAAAATTAAACTGAACAAAAACAGACCAAAGCTTTAATCAAGGATAAGAAAAGCAACATAGGACAAAAGATGGTATGAACATTTGAATAGATTGGGCTCATATAATCATCCTGATATGGACATCAGCAGAAGAGGAGTTGCAAGTTAGCTGTGGAGAGCCAAGCAAGGAAGAAATAATAAAAGCTATTAAAAGATAGTAAAGCCACAGGACCAGATGAGATTCCTTCAGAAGCCATCAAAGCAGCTATTAACACCTCTGCCAAGATGTTATATAAAATATATGAATAAATATGGAAGAAAAAAGAAATACCTATAGACTGGGAAAAAAGTTATATGATCAAACTACCAAAGAAAGAGAGTTTACAGGCATGTACAAATTATAGGGGAACTGCGATACCTCAGTGGTTAGTGAACTGGACTACAAAGGACAAGAGGTAGGGTTCGATCTCAACCGACGGCTCCGGTTCACCCAGCCTTTAATGGGTACCAGATTTGTTTCTGCGAAAGTAAAGTGGCACGGACGTAATACCGACCACATTACGCCAAAAATTATGTGCCGAAGGTCTGTAAAATTTATGGTCACTAACACCATATTCCCTATAAGCCACTTGGCATGACGGGGGTACTTTACTTTACTACAAGTTATAGGGAATTATGCTGCTTTTAGTGCCAGGAAAAATACTAAGTAGAATCATTTTGGAGATACTAAAAGAGGCCATAGAGAAACATTTGAGAGATGAACAAGCAGGTTTTAGGAAGAACAGATCTTGTACAAACTAAATAACCACTTTATGTATAATAGTTGAACATACCCTGAGACCACAATCCCCACTGTATTTTGTATTTGTGAGTTATGGAAAGACATTTGATAGTTTGAACAGAGGAGTGTTATGCAAGCTCCAGACTCTTGGGATACTTATAGTTTGTTAACCTCATAAAAGCAATATATGAAGAAATGAAATGTAGTGTTGTACATGAAGAGGAACTATGAAAGCCATTTTAAATAAGAACAGAAATGTGATCTAGTATGATGAAGTTCAATATTTCACCCCCATACTTCTTCTTCTTTTTTCTTTTCACTAATACCTATAAGGTGTTGTGGTTTATATCATTTGTCGTTCTTGAGCTGCTTGAATTGTCTGAATTAGTGATTTTCCTTTGTTGTTACATGTCTCTGTCACTGCATCTATCCATCTTCTTTTCTCTTTCTCACTGATACCTAAAAGGTGTCGTGGTTTATATCATTTTGTCGTTCTTGAGCTGCTTGAATTGTCTGAATTAGTGATTTTCCTTTGTTGTTACATGTCTCTGTCACTGCATCTATCCATCTTCTTTTCTCTTTCTCACTGATACCTAAAAGGTGTCGTGGTTTATATCATTTGTCGTTCTTGAGCTGCTTGAATTGTCTGAATTAGTGATTTTCCTTTGTTGTTACATGTCTCTGTCACTGCATCTATCCATCTTCTTTTCTCTTTCTCACTGATACCTAAAAGGTGTCGTGGTTTATATCATTTGTCGTTCTTGAGCTACTCGAACTGTCTGAATTAGTGATTTTCCTTTGTTGTTACATGTCTCTGTCACTGCATCTATCCATCTTCTTTTCTCTTTCTCACTGATACCTAAAAGGTGTCGTGGTTTATATCATTTGTCGTTCTTGAGCTGCTTGAATTGTCTGAATTAGTGATTTTCCTTTGTTGTTACATGTCTCTGTCACTGCATCTATCCATCTTCTTTTCTCTTTCTCACTGATACCTAAAAGGTGTCGTGGTTTATATCATTTGTCGTTCTTGAGCTGCTTGAATTGTCTGAATTAGTGATTTTCCTTTGTTGTTACATGTCTCTGTCACTGCATCTATCCATCTTCTTTTCTCTTTCTCACTGATACCTAAAAGGTGTCGTGGTTTATATCATTTGTCGTTCTTGAGCTACTCGAACTGTCTGAATTAGTGATTTTCCTTTGTTGTTACATGTCTCTGTCACTGCATCTATCCATCTTCTTTTCTCTTTCTCACTGATACCTAAAAGGTGTCGTGGTTATATCATTTGTCGTTCTTGAGCTGCTTGAATTGTCTGAATTAGTGATTTTCCTTTGTTGTTACATGTCTCTGTCACTGCATCTATCCATCTTCTTTTCTCTTTCTCACTGATACCTAAAAGGTGTCGTGGTTTATATCATTTGTCGTTCTTGAGCTGCTCGAACTGTCTGAATTAGTGATTTTCCTTTGTTGTTACATGTCTCTGTCACTGCATCTATCCATCTTCTTTTCTCTTTCTCACTGATACCTAAAAGGTGTCGTGGTTTATATCATTTGTCGTTCTTGAGCTGCTCGAACTGTCTGAATTAGTGATTTTCCTTTGTTGTTACATGTCTCTGTCACTGCATCTATCCATCTTCTTTTCTCTTTCTCACTGATACCTAAAAGGTGTCGTGGTTTATATCATTTGTCGTTCTTGAGCTGCTCGAACTGTCTGAATTAGTGATTTTCCTTTGTTGTTACATGTCTCTGTTACTGCATCTATCCATCTTCTTCTGGGTCTTCCTCTTGGTCTTTTGCAATGCATTCTCGAGAAGAACGCCCTTGATGGTGATTGGTGAGGATTAATTCTGACCAGGTGGCCAAACCATTTAAGTTGTTGTTGTTCTATATATTCTTGGCAGGGTTTTGTTCCTACCATTTTTCTTATGGTTTCATCTGGTATTCTATCTCTTCTTGTGTTATTTGTTACTTTTCTCAAGCATCGCATCTCACATGTATTTATCTTTCTTAATTGTGATTTAGAAAGGGTCCATGTTTGACTTTCATAGCACAAAGTTGGTATGAAAATGCTATTTATCATTTGTTGTTTAGCTGGCATAGAAATGTTTGGATGTCTTAGCAATGGTGAAAGCTGGTATGTGACAGCATTTGCTTTTTGTATTCTCATGTCAATTTCTCTGTCTTGTTTTCCATCTTCTGTGAACATTGTGCCCAAATACTTGAATTCTTCTACTTGTTTTATTTCTTTATCTTTGATCTTAATGTTTAATGGGTGTCTTAATTTACTTATTCTCACCCCCTTACAACATAAAAATATGTCACAGGACAACAATTACCCTCAGAAGTGTCAATGGAAAGAAGAAGAAACATTTTGAAATATTGGAAGATTTAAGTGGTTTTTTTTTTCCACTTCAGAATACTTGGCAGTGTTTTCTCATCTCATTGCATTCCATGATCCAGAGCTCAGTAACCATCTTGATGGGATTGGATTCATACCAGATGTAAGTGGCTTCAAGTAAAAAGAAGATGAGAAAGTTAGGAGAAAATCTCTTTTTAAGAGAAAAATTATTATTTGTAATTAGCTCTAGATTACGACACCTTTCCGTGAGTCATGTTTTTAACGATACCTCCATGAACATTATAAACACTAAAAGTTACATATAGAGTATTTTCTTTGAACTTTTGGACACACAGCTGTGTGTTTACACAACGAGAGATACAGGAATCAGATGCTGTAATTATCTCCTGTAAAAAAAAATAAAGAACTCTGTCACACCAAGTGGCATAGAGGAAATATGGTGTTAGTGATCATAAATTTTACATACCTTCAGCACATGATTTTTGGGGTAATGGGGTCGGTATTTTTCACCCGTGCCACTTTACTTTCCCAGAAAAAATCCTGTATCCATTCAAAGCTGGGTGAACCTGAAAACTGTCAATCAGGATTGAACCCGACCTCTTGTTCTTAGTAGTCCAGTTCACTAACCACTGAGTTATCGCGGCTCCCTTGTTTCTCACCAACAGCATCATCAAGTACCATGCCTGCTGGCTTAGGTGATCATGTCTCTCCACAACTTTCGATCTCGACAGTTATTTATCATTTCTGTTGTTGACCTTCTGCCAAGCCATTCTCTTAAGCTGGGTGGTATCTTTTCTCTTTGCTTCCCTCTATCTCTTCATCCCTCAATTTTTCCTGTTGTTACAATATATTCCAGCTGTTCTCTTCTCATTACATGGCCAAAAAATGATGACTGTTTCTTCCTAATATTGGAAATTAGCTCTTTCTCTTTGCTTTGACCTCTTTCAGAACATTTCCATTACTCTTCTTAGCTGTCCATGGTATTCTCAACACTCTTCTGTAAAACCACATTTCTACAGCCTCCACTGATTTGCTTATCTGTTGTCCTATTGATCATGATTCACATCCATATGTTAAGACTAGCTCTACATAACATTTAAGATCTTCATACAGTGCCAACAAATGTAAATCCATCCTTTTCATTTCCTACTTGTTGTTTTTCAGTTTTCCCTTTTGCATGAGTGTTCTCTCACCATACAGGCAGATATTCTTTTACTTCAGGGGTACTCTCATTTTTTTATTGTTAGAGTTTTTTTTTTTTTTTTTTTGCCATTTTGGTTGATTTTACCTATAATTTTTCCCAGGCAGGGGGGCCATCAAGAAAAGCCTCATTTGGAAATTGCTCCCAGAAATACCTGGCCACTGAATAAGCACACAAACCACTTTGCTATTGCTGCTTGTAATCTGTAGAGTAAATTTATAAAAAACATTTTTAATAAATATGAAAAGAGCATCCAGTAAAGCAAAGTTGACCAAGATCCCACTAATGCTCAAGCAAAGTCTAGACTAGGCATTATTCTTTGCTCAATAAATGTATCAATTGCTGAACAAAGTGGAAATAAAATGTAAAGAAAAATAAATGCAATTTTATAAAAACAGAAAAACTGTGCTAGCAAAGATCCCAATTCACTTCCTCACAGTGATCCCTGCAAAAAGAAGGAGGAGGAATCCTTGCATGTCTTTGTTGTTAATTTAGATTTATCTTTCCTCATTCTTAATAATAATTTATTTTTTTTAAATTTAAATAGTACGTTCGTTGTACATTATTTCTTTAATGTGCTAAACAAATTGTCATTTACATTTCAGCTGTATGCCATTCCATGGTTCCTTACAATGTATGCACGTAAGTATTACAAATAATCACTTTTTCATCCAATATATACATTTTAACTCTTTTACTACCACAAGTCAGTGTACTGTACGGCTGGTTTTTTTGTAAAAAAGACCATCGTACATTCTACTGTACGGTTGACGGTCACCAAGCTTTTGTTTTGTTCCTGGCTTATTTAAACACTTTTTAAAGTTGGAACAAGTTAAAATATCTAGCAGAATGTTTATTTTTACAGAATTTGACATTAGGCAATGGTATTCGATTACTTTGTAAGAAAAAATTAAAGATTTTCATGAGATATCATTTTCCTTTACTTTCGGAGACGATCCCACGAAATCGCCTCATTTCTCAATGTGATTTACATAGAACTATTTATTTCAAACAATTTTAGAATCGATTCTAATGTTAGTAACGAATCATAGCACACAGTTTTTATATTATTCGATTACAGTTTAGTCTTCGAGTAAATAAAAACTTGGATTTTCAAAAGTCTAAATTTTCATGTTTATATAAGGAAAATATAGACTCAAGCCATGTCGTGTGGCACAAAATGTTATAAACATAAAAATATTCGGGTTTTTTTTAGCTTTTTTGTGCTAATTGTGAAGGAAAATGGTGTATATATATAAAATTATTAATTCTGAATGGATTTAATTATAAAAAACAACGTGAATATGATCGATTATATGGCAAGATCTGTTAAGTGAAATGAGAAAAAAATTATTTATCACAGATTCTGAGACATTTTTCTATAAATTATTATATTATTTTAACATTTTTTTTACTTCATATGTACTCCTACTTCAATCTTCTTTTATTTGATGTATAAAACATATAGATTGTTTCAATAATTACATTGTTAATGCGATTTTTAAGACAGTGGTGTCCTTCAATTATTTTCTCCATAAATTCTGTTCGGTCTGGGCAAATCTTCCCGTGTGTTTTCTTTGGTAGGAAAAGAGTTAAAAATCTTCTTTTGCTAAATGATTTGTTATTTTACATAATTTACACAAATTCTGTGTAACTTTCCATTCCTTTGTTAACTTTATGTAAACAGATTCTTAGAATTAATTGCCCCCAAAAAAAATGGTTGAACTAATGGATCACTGCAACAAAAAAACCAGGTACTCACTATTTAAATGCAAGACAAGGCCAGACCATCATGATTCAATCAACAGCTAAAAATAAAATGTATGTTGTTTGTTTGTTCCTGCTGAAGGCCTATTGGCCGAAACGTCGTTCGAATCTGTGTCGTCTATTAATCACGTAAAGCTTCTAACATACCATTTTTTAATTTTTTTTTTCAATTTTTCCTCGAATTCAGCTTTACTGCAGCTTCGCATTTTTATGCATTCATTTGCATTTCTTTGCCTTAACCCCTTAAAAATAAAATACTCTTTCCTAGATTTAAGCAACATTCCTATTGACTAATTTGAAGATCTGAGAGTTGCACCAGGGCTGCAGATTCAATGACAATAAAAATCTTTATTGAATCAGCCTTCTTTTCAAGTGCATTGTTAGGGGTATATGATCGTCTATTATTATGATGTATCAAACACAATATTGTCAACAATGAATGCACCAACAATGCTTGATTCACTCCAAAGAACGTAGTCTGATGCACGAACACCGTAGTGACAGTGCAGAATCCTTAAAGTAAAACCTTCAGTTGACTTGACACAACGGTCTACATGAAGAAACTGAAAGTAATCAGTGCCAAACAAATCCAACAGCAGTTATTGAACAGCTCTCAATGTCATGACATAATAATATTAACGTGTCGACTTCACGATGGAGGAATGTTGTATACGCACCACCTGATTCACCAAAAATGACTGCTATCAAGTAAGTACATGAAATCCGTAGCACTGGCGCAAATCCGTAAAGTGAAACGTACGGTTGGTGGAACACAAACTCTGTTCCACTATCTTGGAACTGAAAGGCCAATGAAATTGCATGTACAGTGCAAAACAGTGAATTCATTCTTACTACGTTGACCCAACGTAACATATCTATGAGGCCAGTATTTTGCTTTTCCAAGTAAGATAAAATGTTGTAAGATAAGATGAGATAAGATGATATGAGATAAGTAAGATATAATAAGATGCTGTAAGATAAGATATTGTAAGATATAATAAAATGAGATAAGTAAGATAATATACAATAATTTGGAATGTTTTAAAATAAGTAAGATAATATACAATAATATGGAATGTGATAAGATAAGTAAGATAATATACAATAATATGGAATGTGATAAGATAAGTAAGATAATATACAATAATATGGAATGTTTTAACATAAGTAAGATAATATACAATAATATGGAATGTGATAAGATAAGTAAGATAATATACAATAATATGGAATGTGATAAGATAAGTAAGATAATATACAATAATATGGAATGTGATAAGATAAGTAAGATAATATACAATAATATGGAATGTGATAAGATAAGTAAGATAATATACAATAATATGGAATGTGATAAGATAAGTAAGATAATATACAATAATATGGAATGTGATAAGATAAGTAAGATAATATACAATAATATGGAATGTTTTAAAATAAGTAAGATAATATACAATAATATGGAATGTGATAACATAAGTAAGATAATATACAATAATATGGAATGTGATAACATAAGTAAGATAATATACAATAATATGGAATGTGATAAGATAAGTAAGATAATATACAATAATATGGAATGTGATAAGATAAGTAAGATAAGGCGATGTAAGATAAGATAAGTATGATAAGATACAATAAGATTTGATTAGACTAAATAGAACATTATCAGAATATTTATTAAAGGAACATCTTATTCAAAATGTGTATTCCTATTTCCACTATAAATTATTTTAAGATTACAGTTTTTAAACAAGCTCATTTATTCAGTTTTTTATTTTCCCCACAGATGTCTTTCCACTTCACAAAATTGTGCATCTGTGGGACACATTGTTGCTAGGCAACTCGTCCTTCCCATTATGCATTGGAGTGTCAATCCTTCAACAGTTGAGGGACAGGCTCTTGTCGTTTGGCTTCAATGAGTGCATTTTACTTTTCTCTGATATGCCTGGTAGGACATAGCTGCATAAATATTAAATATATTTTGGTTACTTTTATTTTTTTAAGTATTTTCCAATTTCCAGTATTGCAAGTGAGAAAAAGAGTATTGCACCACTCTGTAGAATCAGAATTGCTTTATGGGTGTGTACTGTGGACAGTTGATAAACAATAAAAATCACTTGAAGATACTACATCTGTGGAACATTTCATCAACTTGACTGATCTCCTATTTATGCCTCGATCCTTAGAAGCAACTCACACATTTTTTTAATCTATGGAGCAAAGAAAACTGGAGACAGAATAAGAAGAAGACAAAATTATAAAGATGTCTTACACAATTAAGAGAGCCGCAATAGCTTATTGGTTAGTGAACTGGACAACAAAGGCCAAAAGGTTGGGTTCGATCCTGGTCGATGGCTTCCAGGTTCATCCATGGTCAGAAGCAGTATTGTACTCCATAGCACAGCGCCATGTCTAGGAGTATGGGTTTGATCCTGCTTCGGACTACATATTGTTCTTTGTTTTTTTTTTCTATTGTTCATTATATAGGATTTTATCTGAGTGTTGTAAACATAGCTCTTCCTATGGAGTGATTTGTTTTATTCTGTTCCATGTCTTCTAAGTTAACTTCATCCTCTTACAATTCCCTCATGATCTATTTTGTATTTGTCCAATAGTTTTTATGATTATCTAGTCACACAACACTTTTAGTTTACACTTCACAGATTCCTGTTTACCTGGTCTGACAAGCCTATTGCTATTTTATCTATTCTTTATCCTAAACCTCTCAATTATGTCTTTACCTGATTATTGTAAAATTCTTTTTGATACTTACAGTAACCCATCTATCTTTCTTTACCTCACTTCCAAACCTATTACACTCCAACTAAACACAATTCACACAGATGTCAACAAACACAAGAAAACAACAAACCAAGAGGACACATGTGGAAGAGATGGATAGATGGGATATGTCTTCTTCATAATCCCAAAAGGTCATTGGGCACCACTAGTTTAGTTATGGTTATGGAAGGCTCTGGTATCACTGCAAACACTAGTTTATAGTTCGTTTCAAATCATGTGCCCAACTTCAAAGTGCTATTACTCAGTAACCATTTGTTAAAGACTGTTGAAATTTTCCAAATGTTATTAGAATGCAAAAGACCCTTTAAATGTATATTTAACAAATATCTTGCAGCTGCAGTTTTCTTAAAGCGGCGAATTTCTTTGATGTTTGTCACAATTGTAAATTGTGAAGCCCTAAAGAATAGAAATTACCATAGTTGCTGGTCTATGATTAATTTTCACTAGGTAAAGGCGTGGCCGTAATGGGGAAATAATTGGATAAGACAAAACACCAGGAGAATTATTGTCTGCTCAGTTCGAGGACGGCTTCGCCGCTGAATGAACAGAAATGGAACACACAATGCCTCGTGTTTTCTACAAGTGTCTAATTGTGTCAGAAAACCCACGTTGAAAGCGTGCAATATCGTCAATTTGACCGTGTATGGATTTTTAATCGCTATTTTTAACTTAAATACCGTAAACATTAAGTTTTGACTACATCAATGGGTCGTTATAAATTTATATAAATCAAATAAGCAACAATAATAACCAAATGTTGTTTTTTTATGAAATTAATTCCCTGTTGGGTTCTAATCATTATAACTTTACATGCAAATTTTGAAAAGCTTATAAAAAGCGGTTTAAAAGATATCGATTTTAAAAGTTGGGCACGACTTATGAAACGGACTATAGTTATGTTTATGGAAGGCTTTGGTATCACTGCAAACACTAGTTTAGTTATGGTTATGGAAGGCTCTGGTATCACTGCAAACACTAGTTTAGTTATGTATGGTTATGGAAGGCTCTGGTATCACTGCAAACACTAGTTTAGTTATGATTATGGAAGACTCTGGTATCACTGCAAACACTAGTTTAGTTATGATTATGGAAGACTCTGGTATCACTGCAAACACTAGTTTGGTTATGATTATGGAAGGCTCTGGTATCACTGCAAACACTAGTTTAGTTATGATTATGGAAGGCTCTGGTATCACTGCAAACACTAGTTTAGTTATGGTTATGGAAGGCTCTGGCATCACTGCAAACACTAGTTTAGTTATGGTTATGGAAGGCTCTGGTATCACTGTAAACACTAGTTTAGTTATGGTTATGGAAAGCTCTGGTATCACTGTAAACACTAGTTTAGTTATGGTTATGGAAGGCTCTGGTATCACTGTAAACACTAGTTTAGTTATGGTTATGGAAAGCTCTGGTATCACTGTAAACACTAGTTTAGTTATGGTTATGGAAGGCTCTGGTATCACTGTAAACACTAGTTTAGTTATGGTTATGGAAAGCTCTGGTATCACTGTAAACACTAGTTTAGTTATGGTTATGGAAAGCTCTGGTATCACTGTAAACACTAGTTTGGTTATGGTTATGGAAAGCTCTGGTATCACTGTAAACACTAGTTTAGTTATGGTTATGGAAGGCTCTGGTATCACTGTAAACACTAGTTTAGTTATGGTTATGGAAGGCTCTGGTATCACTGTAAACACTAGTTTAGTTATGGTTATGGAAAGCTCTGGTATCACTGTAAACACTAGTTTAGTTATGGTTATAGAAGGCTCTGGTATCACTGTAAACACTAGTTTAGTTATGGTTATGGAAAGCTCTGGTATCACTGTAAACACTAGTTTAGTTATGGTTATGGAAGGCTCTGGTATCACTGTAAACACTAGTTTAGTTATGGTTATGGAAAGCTCTGGTATCACTGTAAACACTAGTTTAGTTATGGTTATAGAAGGCTCTGGTATCACTGCAAATACTAGTTTAGTTATGGTTATAGAAGGCTCTGGTATCACTGCAAACACTAGTTTAGTTATGGTTATGGAAAGCTCTGGTATCACTGTAAACACTAGTTTAGTTATGGTTATAGAAGGCTCTGGTATCACTGCAAACACTAGTTTAGTTATGGTTATGGAAAGCTCTGGTATCACTGCAAATACTAGTTTAGTTAAGTTTAGTTTGGTCGACAGGTCATCCTCATTCCTCATTGCACGTCGGACAAGTCCATAAGATCTCCTCCAAAAAATATTCATCAATGTGTAGTGACTAACAACACTGGTGTTGTGTTGGTTGACAAGTATTCTTTGAATTACTGCCTAGCACTCTTGTTTGGAAGGGAGCCGCGATAGCTCAGTAGTTAGTGAACTGAGCTACAAAGGAAAATAGGTAGGGTTCGATCCCAACCAACGGCTTCCGGTTCACCCAGCCTTTAATGGGTACCGGATTTTTTTATGGGAAAGTAAAGCAGCATGGGCATAATACCGACCACATTACCCCAAAAAATCATGTGCCAAAGGTCTGTAAAATTTATGGTCACTAACACCATATTCCCTATATGCCACTTGGCGTGACGGGGCTCTTTACTTTTTTTTCACTCTTGTCTGGCATCTCCCATCTTGACATGATATTCGTAAAGTGTTTTCATGGCTGCGGATTCATGGTTATATTTTTAGTTGTTTTTTCATCCAGCAGTCTATCGCTCTTCTGCACACAACATCAGCCAAACTGGCAAGCCTGTCAGCATGTTTAATACCTCTTACACCCTCATGCTCTGGCACAAAAAAGAAGCGGACACTTTTTTAGAATAGACCTCCTCAGAGACTCTAATCGATACTGTCAAGCATAGCCAGTTGCGACCTTTCTAAGCATACTCATTGAGTCACCACTGACAGACTTCATCCATCTTTGCCATTTCTCTCTATCTTCAGTCATTATTTGAGCCTCTGCAAAGTTAAGATCAGTCCATTTTTTTTTATATTATCTTCCCAGATATTATAATGGAGTGCTAAAAAAACTATTCCCATCACAACTATCTTGGTGTGTGGGGAATATGGTGTTAGTGACAACATTTTTCCATGACCACGGCCGGTTTTTTGGTGACGTGTTCGGTACCACACCAACCGCCTTTACTCCAAAGAAAATCCTCAGGTACATTTTTAGAGGCTGGGTGAACCCAAGGACTTGTTGGTCAAAAAAATATCCACCACTTTTGGGAATGCTTACTTGCGTGCTTGCTTGCGTTCGCTCGATGACTAAAGGAGTGCACCACTTCATCTTGTGCCATTAAAAGGACGTTAAGTGGGTGTGTCTGCTTTGTATTGTGGTTTGCAGTATAACTGTGATGTTTGCACCTTTCGACCCAACACATCCAACTTCAGCACAACATTTTTGAATACCCGGTTGTCGTCCCTTTTCGATCCGTACTCATTTGGCCAGACTAGACAGGTTAATCTATTACTGGGGGCACCATGGGGAGCAGGATCTGGATGGTTCTGGTTCACCAATCCCGTCACAAGCCATCAGCTGTGGGTCGCTGACAGCTCCCACCTCTGCCGCTGTCAGCTCCCAGCTCTGTCGCTGTCAGCTCCCAGCTATGCCGCTGTCAGCTCCCAGCTCGCTCCGCGCTATCAGCTCCGCCGCTGTCAGCTCCCAGCTGTCAGCTCCCAGCTCTGCCACGGTCAGCTCCCAGCTCTGCCGCTGTTAGCTCCCAGCTCTGCCTCTGTCGGCTCCCAGCTCTGCTGCTGTCAGCTCCCACCTCTGCCGCTGTCAGCTCCCACCTCTGCCGCTGTCAGGCATCTTTGCCTCCTCTTAGGGATAAAACCCGGACCCTTCTAGTCAGGAAATGAACACATTAACCACTCAGCCACTGAAGTAGCCACCAAAATTCCAAATGGATTTATAGAAAAACTCAAAATGAGGCAAACCAAAGACCAAAGCTATCTCCACTACCAATGTCAAAATGAAAAAAAGAAGATATTGAAGAAGATAATTCTAAGAATATTATCGTTGTCTTTTTCCAGAAATTGATATAGAGAGATGTGTCCAAGACTCCATCAAGATTTTCTGCAGTACTCCAAAAAGTGCAACCTACAGGCAACACGCAAGGCCCGTGAAGCCTAAGTCTTCAGAGGATAGGCCAAATTTGTCCTATTACAGCATAGACTACCATGATCTGCCACAGACTGACCTGGTATGATGCATGCTGGTTTGGATTATGCAACATGCAGTGAAATTAGAGTTTTTATATATAGTTATAAATAATATAGTTATAAGGATGTGTGCTGTCACCAGATTTGTTTAATATTTATAGTAAGATTATTTTAAGATTCATAAGGGGCATCATCATCATCGAGTGCCTTCTCCGCAACGAAGGTTGGCTACCATGGAGCGCCATTCTGCTCTGTCTCTTGCTTTTATGGTGCAGGTTGTCGTAGGCTGATTTGTCCATCTTTTGATGTTACTCATTCATGTTAATCTTGGTCTGCCTCTGCCTCTTTTACCTTGTTTTTTCCCCTCCAGGATTACTTTTAGTGGGCTGATGTGTCTTTTAACATGGCCCAAAAATCGCATTTGTCTTGTTTGAATTGTGCTTAATATTTCTCTTTTTATTTTTAGTTGTTTTAAGACTTCATCATTTGTTTTCTTTTCCTTCCATCCAATTCTACCTATTCTTCTATATATCCACATTTCATAGGCTTCAATTCTCTGTTCTGTTTTCTTGTCTAATGTCCATGTTTCTGCACAATATTGGAATATTGAGAAGATGTAACATTTGCTATTCTTAGTTTTAGCCCTGGTGTTATTTGTTTTGATGTTAGTATGTTCTTCATGACATTAAAATTACTTTTTGCCATTACTGTTCTTTTGTTTATTTCAGTTGTATATTTTCCATCACTGGTTATAGTATGTCCAAAGCAGTTGTAGTTCTGAACTGTCTCCAGGTCTATTCCTTCTATTTTGATATCCACTTGTGGGTTTTGAGTATCTTCTTTGTTTATGATCATAGTTTTAGTCTTTTTGATATTCATATCTAGTCCATATTTTTTGCTTGTCATGTTTATTTCATTAAGTAATTGTTGTAGATCTTCAGAGGTCATATTATAATAATTTGAGGTGATAATGTAAATAATCTAAGGTATGCTGATGATACAGTCTTAATCGCTAAGAGTGAAAATGAGTTACAAGAAATGTTGGACATTATTGTGAAAGAGAGCAAAAATAAAGGACTCAGTCTTAATAGCAAAAAAGACAGAGGTAATGGTAACAACAAAGAAAAAGACATCAACTCAGTGCAAAATAAAGACAAGTGGAACAATATTAAAACAGGTAAATGAATTTAAATATTTGGGAACTTTGTTAACCTCAGACGGAAGATGTACAAAAGAGGTGAGATGTAGAATGGCTCAGGCAAAAGCAGCTTTCCAAAAAATGAGGAAGATACTGTGCAATCCATTTTTGACTATAGAAACAAGAAAAAGAGTTATTAAATGTTATGTAGAGCCAGTCTTAACATATGGATGTGAATCGTGGACAATAGGACAACAGACAAGAAAATCACTGAAATCTGTAGAAATGTGGTTTTACAGAAGAATGTTGAGAGTACCATGGACAGCTAAGAAGAGTAATGAAGATGTTCTGAAAGAGGTCAAAGCAAAAAGAGAGCTAATTTCCAATATTAGGAAGAAACAATCATCATTTTTTGGCCATGTAATGAGAAGAGAACAACTGGAATATATTGTGACAACTGGAAAAATTGAGGGACGAAGAGATAGAGGGAAGCAAAGAGAAAAATAACAGACAGCTTAAGAGAATGGCTTGGCAGAAGGTCAACAACAGAAATGATAAATAACTGTTGAAATCGAAAGTTGGTTGTCCAGAGGCATGATCACCTATGCCAGCAGGCCCGGTACTTGATGATGATGATGATATATAGTTAAATTAGAGATTACATAATGTGTTGAAAATAGGGATTACACAACTTCAGTTAAATTAGAGATTATACAACATACAGTGAAAGTAGAGATTAGACCATATATAGTAAATTCTATCTATCTATTGACCTTTCGAGCCGTAACGGGCGTAGACCAAGATACACCTTCTCCTATCTGAATTTTTTGTTCTAGCAGTTTTCTTTTAAAGATATTTTATCAAATCTCGCCATCTGTCTCTGTTCTGTGCAAGCAGCTCTATCTCATTGAGGGAACCGAATCCTGCTGCTCTTGCCTCTCTCATCAATGTTCTTCTCAGTGTCTCCCTGGGTCTTCCTCTTTTTCTCTTACCTGTTGTTTCCCATATGAGGGCTTGCTTTGCTATTCGGTTATTATCTCTTCTCATCACATGTCCAACATATGACCATCGTCTTTTCTTTATTACTGAAGATATTAGTGGTTGATTGGCGATTTCTCTAATTTCCTCGTTTGTTTTGAATTCGTTCCATGCTATACCAATTATTTTCCTTAGACATTTATTTTCGAATGCGTTCAACTTTGTTTCTATATCTCTTGTTGTTTTCCAGCTTTCACACGCATACGTATGGGTTGATAGTACATTTGATTTGAATAGCCTAAGTTTTGTGTTTGTGCTGATGAGTTTTGATTTCCACAACTTTTCAAGGCTTCTGAAAGACATTGCTGCTTTAGCCATTCTGATTCTAATTTCTTTACTTGTATCCCCTTCTCGATCAATGTGACTTCCAAGATAGATAAAGTGATCGATCTCTTCTACTGGTTTGTTTTCCATGTATATTTTGTCACCTGTTGGAATTAAACTTTTCATGACTTTAGTCTTTTCATGATTGATCTCAAGCCCAATTTTGCTGGCTATTGATGATAGTTCATTTGTGTTTTCCTGCATCATTTTTATCTGACTGCTGATGAGAACTATGTCATCAGCAAAGTCGAGGTCCTCCAAATGGTCTCCTTGTATCCATTCGATGCCTTTATTACCAGTGCAGCATTTCTTCATTATGAAGTCCATAACAATTCCAAATAACAAGGGCGATAAAATACATCCTTGTTTAACCCCAGTTTCTATTAGAAAATATTATATATTATATAGTAAATTAGAGATATATAAATACCTTTACAGCATTTTCCCATTACAGGAGTCTGCTAAGGGGAATTGTAGGATCCCAGAGATATGCAATATGTAGTGAGATTAGAGATTGCGCAATATATAGCAAAATTAGAGATATTTATTTCTTCTATATTAGTTTGATAATTATTGGTCTTTATCAACTCCTCTTGTCAGGTACATAAAACGAACATAGTTATGGCTAACATGACAAGCAAAAAATATGGATTAGACATAACTATCAAAAAGACTAAAACTATGATCATAAACTAAGATAAAACTCAAAACCTACAAGTGGATTGAGTTATTTGTGGGTCATCATCATTGTACTCCGAACATGTCCATAGGTGCTCAGATCCCCTCCTCAGTAAGTCCCGCAGTGTCCAACAACTGACAACTCCAGTTCTGTGTTGGTTGACAAGTCTTCTTACACGCCCACTAAGTTTTTCATTTCTGGCTGTGCCCATTTTAACTCCCACCTCTTTCATTCAAAGGAGTGATGGGGACTCATGGTTGTTTGGAGTCCTGTGCCCTTCCCACATCACGGAGGTCATTGATGATGTCCACTCATTCATTGGTTGACCGCCGGGTGAATGCCAGAAAGAAAGGAAATAAATGAATGTGTGGAGGCGAAGGCGTGCCTCACAGCACCGGAGCTGGAAGTTGTCAGTGACCCAGAGCTGATGGCTTGCACCCGGATCGGTGAACCAGAACCATCCAGACCCTGCTCCACCGTGGTGCCTCTAGTAACAGACTAACCTGTCTAGTCTGGCCAAGCGAGTATGGATCGAAGAGGGAAGACAACCCGGTACTAAAAAATGTTGTGCTGAAGTCGGATGTGTTTGGCCGAAATGTGCAAATATCATAGTTATACTGTAAACCACAACACAATGCAGACATGCCCACTTAGCGTCCTTTTAAGGGCGGATGATGAAGAGGTACACTCCTTTAGTCATCAGGCGAACGCAAGCAAGCAAATGAATGTGTTAATGAGTGAAATATTATACTGATTATTCTTTACCTTCATGATCTTCTTTTGCAACAGTCCATGGAAGCAATCACACTGGAGGAGCTAAAAGGAGAGAAATGCCCGAGGATTTCAGCAGAAGACTTGATTGAGTTAGGTGAATTGGCTGGGGCAGCCTACTCCCGCAGTCCAACAAAAAAGAGGCAGAACAGCAAACCAATGATTCTTATCGTCGATGTCCGACTGTATGAGGAGTATCCTTGAGTTTACTGTGTCTTTTTTAAAGCTGATGTTACATATTTTGAATCATGTGAGTTCGAGAATGGTTGTGTGGTGGTTTTACGATCAAGATGGTTGCGGATTTAAAGGTAAAGTAAAAAACTTGAATCAATGTCTTAGCACGTGAGTTTTCACCCAGCCGCCCCTCCAGAAATGTTCTGAGACTTCTGGATAGTGTCGCTTCAAGTATCAAAACTCATGATGCGAGGCGGCATTCCTCACCTTCCCAGAGTACTACCCTAGTACCCATTTCTGCCAGTGGCTGGGTCTACCACAGGGGTATTTTATTTCAAACCACGAGTACAATTCACACTGCTTCCAGTGGGAATTGAACACGGGTTCTCCGAACATTGGGAGCCGCGCTAGCTCAGTGGTTAGTGAACTGGACTATAAAGGACAAGAGGTAAGGTTCGATCCCAACCGATGACTTCCATGTTCACTCAGCCTTTAATGGGTACCTGATTTTTTTCAGGGAAAGTGAAGCGGCACGGGCATAATACCGACCACATTACCCCAAAAATCATGTGCCGAAGGTCTGTAAAATATATGGTCACTAACACCATATTCCCTATACGCCACTTGGCGTGACGGGGGTACTTTACTACTTTTCTCCGAACATTGCCGGGGTTTCAACTCATCCAGTCGGGTGGTTTTCCCAACTAGACTACCGAGGCACCCAATATTTCCTTCAATGCTTCAGTCAATCAAGTAGCAGAAGTAATGTCTTCTAACTCTCAGCTTTAAGCCAACGCCTCAGGAAAATACTTTGTGTGGAATGAGACCAAGACTGCATGTAATGAGACCAAGACTGTATGTAATGATAACTACATTACTCAAAACTTTGGTAATGGCTGCACAAACAAAAATGGACACTAACTCTGTATTTTCTATATGTCACACGGTGTGATAGGGTTATATAAATATAGACTAGATATGAATATCAAAAAGACTAAAACTATGATCATAAACAAAGAAAATTCTCAAGACCTACAAATAAATATCACAGTTGAGGGAATACATCTGGAGACAATTCAGAGCTACAACTACCTGGGACATACTATAACCAGTGATGGAAAATGTACAACTGAAATAAACAAAAGAATAGGTATGGCAAAAAGTAATTTTAATGTCATGAAAAATATACTAACAACAAAACAAATAACAGTAGGGCTGAAACTAAGAATAGCAAAATGTTACATCTTCTCAATATTCCTGTATGGTGCAGAAACATGGACATTAGACAAGAAAACAGAACAGAAAATTGAAGCCTTTGAAATGTGGATTTATAGAAGAATAAGTAGAATTTGATGGAAAGAAAAGAAAATAAATGATGAAGTTTTAAAACAACTAAAATTAAAAAGAGAACTACTAGGGAAAATACAAGGCATAAAAATGTGAGGCTGCAGTAAAGCTGAATGTAAAGGAGAAATGAAAAAAAAATAGACAAAATGGTATGGTTAAAGCTGAATGTAATTGATGGACAACACAAATTTGAATGACGTTTCAGCTCAATAGGCCCAACAAACAAACAACACACACTGATATATAAGTAAATAAAACTAGTCCTACATGGCCATATATTTTTCATCTGCACCACATATCCTACACCACTTATTCATTTTCCTTCTGGCCATTGTGCAGTATACAGGGAAGACATTTTTATTTCTCGTACTACTAGTTCGAAATGATTTTGTTTTAGATGCTTCATTATTAGTTAGCTATGTTACCTTATTTTTTTTTTCTATTTTTTGTTTCCATTTCTCCTCTAATATTAACTCTACATTATGATCACAAAAATTACCGCTTCTAAATATAAATTCTTAAAATTTGACAGTTTGCTGCAGGCAAACATTCTCTCCCCCCCCCTCCCCTTCCCTTCCCTATGACTCCTGAGTGTTTGGATTTTTTTTTAGGAGCATCTTAAAAATTATGAAGGTATCATAGAAAGGGGGCTGTTTTTTTTTTTTTTAATAAATTTTGCCAATTTTCACACTTTTTTTTTCTTTCTCATAATTGGGGAAATCTCTTCGGCCATTGGCGAGGCATCGAACGAACATTCATAATATGGGATAGCCAGCGAACGACCTTGAGGGAGTCGAACATACAGCTGGATTGACGGACTTACGATGGCCATATGAATAGACAATTCAACACCTTCGATAGACACGGCGCCATGCGCTTGAATGTCAGGCCATAAATCTAAAGTAACCCAGAAAATTATTACAGCATCCAATTCCCATGTCTCTGCTTGGGTAAACACACAGTTGCGTATCTAAATTTTTGTTTAATGCTATTTTTAGAACACAAATGTAGCATTTAAGTGGGAGTCATTTTTATGACAGCAATGAAAACATCACCCACAGATATGTATCTGTATTATATGTATCTAAAGTTTGATTAATTCTATTGCTGTGACCTCCTTACATAAGCTAACAGCTACAGGAGAGGCACTCTCCAGGGGAGTCTAAACATTCCATTTCAGACAGCATTTTCTCCAGAAGGAGAACTTAATCTCTGCCCTGCGGTGCATGTTCTCAATGCTCGGAGAAGTCAAGTCATTGTAGTAGTTGGGAGCAGAGGACGAAATGCTGCTAATGTAAGTTTTAGAAAAACTATCTACATACCTACCTAAACCCATCTACCTATTGACCTTTCGAGCTGTAGCCGGCCCATAGGGCATAGACCCAGATACTCTTTCTCGTATCTAAATTTTTATTCTAGCATTTTTCAATCCTTCTAAAGATATTTTATCAAATCTCACCATTTGTCTCTGTTCTGTGCAAGCAACTCTATCTCATTGAGGGAGCTGATTCCTGCTGCTCTTGCCTCTCGCATCAATGTTCTTCTCAGTGTCTCTCTGGGTCGGCCTCTTTTCCTCTTACCTGTTGTTTCCCACATGAGGGCTTGCTTTGTTATTTGGTTATTATCTCTCGTCATCACATGTCCAACATATGACCATCCTCTTTTCTTGATTACGGATTATATCACTGTTACAAAAACTACATCATAAATAAATTATATGAAGATACAGATTTTCATGGATTAATACTTTTTCTTCTTCTACCTTTCAGCTCCCTGTGGAGCATAGGTGTTCAACAAACACTGTTCAAGCCATTCTGTTTCTTGCCATTTTTTTAAGATCATTCCATGTCTTCCCCATTATCTTCATCTGCTTTCCATTTGTCTTTTTCAAGAATATATTGGTCTTCCTCTTTGTCTTTTTCCTTAGGGATTCCAAAATAGGGCCTGTTGTGTAATACTCTCTGTTGGGCCACAGTGTGTGTTCTATCTAGCGCCATTGTCTTCGCTGTATCTCTTTATCCACTTTTTTTTTCCTGATACTTTTCCTTAATTCTATGTTAGTGATTTTGTCCTGCCATTTCCATCCTTTTATTCTGCACAAGCATCCATTAATGAAGGTCTGTATCTTCATGATTGTCATATTTGTTGTTCTCCATGTTTCACAGCCATATAATAATAGTGATTTAACATTGAAATGAAACATTTTAATTTTTGTATTTAACTTAATTTCTTTGGATTTCCACATGTTTCTCAGTGCAATGAATCCACCTCTTGCTTTTGATATCCTTATTTTGGCATCATTCTCTGTTCCTCCCTCTTCATTTATTACTTCCCAGATATATGTAAGATTGTACAGCTAGTAGAAGTATTTCTCCTATTGTTGTTTGGTTATTGCCAACTGCATTAATTCTCATAATTTTTGGTTTGGTCTTATGACCTGATGAATGAATACTTGCTCAGAGTAAAAGGAAAATTGTATGACAAAATCACTAATTTAGAACTATGGGAAAGTACTAAACTAATACCAGTGGACAAAGATGGTGGCTTTGGATAGTGCACACACTATGGAAGCCAACTGAGAGTATTACACAACAAGCCAATTTTTTGGAATCTCCAGGGGAAACCAAAATGAGGCGCCCGGGTAATATGGTGTTAGTGACCATAATTATCCGTGACCATTGCACGTTTTTTAGTGATATGGTTAGTATCATGCCACGTTGCCTTCACTCCCGAGAAAAAAAAAAATCTCAGGTACCCATTTTTAGAGGTTGGGTGAACTCTGGAACATTGTCGGTCTGAAAAAAAAATCCACCATTTCTGGGAATTGAACCTTGGTCCTTATGATCGAGAAACAAGGAATTAACCACTCGGCCACTGAGGCTCCAAAAGCTACAAACTCAACTACATCTTGAGCTATCCCTGTAAACTCATGAAAGGAACAATCAACAGCAGATAGCATCAACAAACACAACTTGGATGCTCTGTGGTTGAGTAAAACATAAGTCTCTGACTTGATGGAATTCCATGATGGAATTCATCCGAATGACTTAGTATGTTCAGGCTATATCCAGAAAGCATGACGGAAACACGCGTGGTTAAGATAGACAAAGGACATGGGTCATGGGATAACAATTGGGGGGGGGGGGGGCAGACTGCTGTGTAAACAAAGGCCGATGGTCAGAGGAAATGTAGAAGCCCAAAACAATGGCCCAGGTGGGGAATGTCTGCGTGCAAACAAAGAACAGGAGGGAGGGGAAGAAGGAGATAAGTGGCCTCATAAATCTACTAGGACAATACAGGAAGGGTAACCAGACAAGAGGTTCAAAGAAAGGGTGAATCAAAAGACAAGGTAGTGAACTGGGAGGTGAGTAAGAGAGATTGTTCAGAATGGATGGGCTGGAAATAGATGGATAGGGAGGTAGGCCAAAGAGGGGAGGGAGAGGGAGGAAATATATACCAGAGGAAGAGATATTGAGAGGAAGAATAAGACAGGTATAAGTCAAGTAGTTGGGAGATGGTCTCTGTAGTTGAGTAAAACATAAGTCTCTGTGGTTGAGTAAAACATAAGTCTCGTGGTTGAGTAAAATATAAGTCTCTGTGGTTGAGTAAAATATAAGTCTCTGTGGTTGAGTAAAATATGTCTCTGTGGTTGAGTAAAATATAAGTCTCTGCGGTTGAGTAAAACATAAGTCTCGTGGTTGAGTAAAATATAAGTCTCTGCGGTTGAGTAAAACATAAGTCTCTGTGGTTGAGTAAAATATAAGTCTCTGTGGTTGAGTAAAACATAAGTCTCTGTGGTTGAGTAAAATATAAGTCTCTGTAGTTGAGTAAAATATAAGTCTATGTGGTTGAGTAAACTATATGAGAGTATAAACAAAATTAAATTGAAAATGTTACACAACATGAAAATATTAATAGTCAGGAAAAAGTAATGACTAAATATCTTTAATGGAGGTATTTTGCCATGCAGATAACTGTATCATTTTAGTCATGTGATGTGAAGAAATAACCAGAGAATAACAAAATAAACACTGAAAAGGGATGCAACTGCAAAAAGAAAATGAGACAGGCCTCAAGAGCACTCATATGAACACCGCCAAGAGAGGCAAAAATAACAGCCTTCAGTTCTCTAACTGAGATTAAGAGGAGAGGTTTGCTCAGAATAGGGACTTGTGGTGAGGTAGACTATCAGCTGTTTTGGCTTCTGATGGCACAGAGAACGATGTTAGATACCATTTTCAATTCTTCAGAAGCTTTTTCTTCCATCTACCTACTTACCAATCATCCTATCTACCTACCTACTTACTTGTCTATCTATAGTTTTTTTCTGCCTGAAGATTGGACAGAAATTCTAGATGCTCTACGTCAGACAATCTTTGTTTTCAAGTGTCAAACCTTAGACAGTACCCACATTGTATCTCACCACACATCCCTGTTCGATTGTGTTCGATTCCCGCTGGGAGCAGTGTGAATTGTACTCGTGGTTGAAAAAAAAAAACCCACAGTCGACCCAGCCGTTGGCAGAAATGGATTCCAGGGTATTACCCTGGGAAGGTGAAGAATGTTGCCTCGCATCTGAGTTTCGATGCTTGATGCGACACTATCCAGAAATTTCCGAACATTTCTGGATATAGCGGCCAAACACATATGGGTGTAAACTCGCATGCTAAGACGCTGGTTCAAGTCTTGTACTTTACCTTACCTTTACATCCCTGTTCTTGACAAGCCTCTTGGCAAGGGTGCTGATGCCTTCTGTCATTCATCATCATCATTGAGTGCCGTCTCCGCAACGAAGGTTGGCTACCATGGAGCGCCATTTTGCTCTATCTCTTGCTTTGATGGTGCAGGTTGTCATCGGTTGGTTTGTCCATCTTTTGATGTTACTCGTCCATGTTAATCTTGGTCTGCCTCTGCCTCTTTTACCTTGTATTTTCCCCTCCAGGATCACTTTCAGTAGGCTGTTGTGTCTTTTAACATGGCCCAAGAATCGCATTTGTCTTGTTCTAATTGTGTTCAGAAGTTCTCTTTTCATTTTTAGTTGTTTTAAGACTTTGTCGTTTGTTTTCTTTTCCTTCCATCCAATTCTACCTATTCTTCTATATATCCACATTTCAAAGGCTTCAATTCTCTGTTCTGTTTCTTGTCTAATGTCCATGTTTCAGCACCATATAGGAATATTGAGAAGATGTAACATTTTGCTATTCTTAGTTTTAGCTCTGGTGTTATTTGTTTTGATGTTAGTATGTCCTTCATGACATTAAAATTACTTTTTGCCATTCCTATTCTTTTGTTTATTTCAGTTGTACATTTTCCATCACTGGTTATAGTATGTCCAAGGTAGTTATAGTTCTGAACTGTCTCAAGGTCTATTCCTTCAATTTTGATATTCACTTGTGGGTTTTGAGTATTTTCTTTGTTTATGATCATAGTTTTAGTCTTTTTGATATTCATATCTAGTCCATATTTTTTGCTTGTCGTGTTTATTTCATTAAGTAATTGTTGTAGGTCTTTAGGATTTTCTGCTAGTAGTACGGTATCGTCAGCATATCTTAGGTTATTGATTATCTTTCCATTAATTTGTAGGCCTGGCATCTCTATGATGTTTTTAAAGATTTGCTCAGTGTATAGATTGAACAAGCTTGGTGATAGGATGCATCCTTGTCTTACTCCTCTTTTTATATCAATGGGTGTAGAGAATTCTTTGTTATATTTTATTATTGCTGTTTGCTCCCAGTATAGATTGCATATTAGTCGTATATCCATGTCATCTAGATGTATCTCTTTTAGGCATTCTATAAGTTGTTTGTGGTGTACTCTATCAAAAGCTTTGGTGTAGTCTATGAAGCAGGCATATATTGGTTTGTTTACTTCTGTGTATTTTTCGATTAATGTTCTCATGCAGAATATGGCTTCTTTTGTCCGCTATTTTTCCTAAATCCAAATTGCTGCTCATCTAATTCAGTATTGATTTTATTCTGAATCCTTCCTTGTATAACTTTTAGCAAGATTTTTGTAACATGGCTCATTAGGCTTATTGTTCTAAAGTCACTGCATTCAACTGCACCATTCTTTTTAGGCAATGCAATGAAAGTTGATGTTTTTAGTTCATTTGGTATGTATCCTGTGTGGTATATGTCGTTGCATATGTCTGTAATCACTTCAATGCCAAAATCTTCAAGTGCCTGTATCATCTCTATCTGTATGCTTTCAGGTCCTGCTGCTTTTCCCCTTTTCATTGTTTTTATAGCTTTTCCACCTCAGATTTTAAGATTTTATAGCCTGATGTACATTTTATAACTGGTTTCTTGTCCCTTTGATCATGAAATAGTTCTGTTATATATTCCTGCCATCTATCTATGATATCCTTATTGTCTGTTAGCATTTTTCCTTTTTTGTCTGCAATGCATCCACCTTCTGTGGCTTTTTTATTTTTATTAGTCATTCTCTTTATTTCTGTGTGCATTCCTCTTAGGTCTTGTTTGCTTTCCATAGTTTCTATTTCTCTACATTTTTGGCTGAGCCAGTCTTCTTTTGCCTTTTTGCACATTTTGCGTATCTCATTATCTATTTTATTGTATTGGGCAGTGTTCTTCGCTTGTCTCCTTTCTTCCATTTTTTCTAAGATGGTGTTAGTTATCATTTTTTTTTTTGTTCTTTTCTCTTTTGGGTAAGGTGTCGCAGGCTTTTTGTATGCTTTTCTTTATGCATTGCCATTTGGTTGTTACTTTTTCATCAGGACTTTCTCTTCTGTATTGTTCAATTCCTTCCTCTAGCAGCTTCTGGTATGTGTTCTTTACTTGTATTGTATAGGTATCTTTAATATCTTTTTGATTTAAAGCTGTTATGTCGAGTGGGTTTATTGATGAATTAGATTTTTGCTTGTTTCTCTTTAGTTTGATTTTCATTTTAATCATTACAGGATTGTGATCAGAATTAATATCTGCTCCTGGGTAGGTTTTGGCTTTCTTTACGCTGTTACGAACCTTTCTTTTATCATTATGTAATCTATTTGATTCCTCTTCCTATCTCCAGGGCTTTTCCATGTGTATAGTTTCTTTTCTCTTGCTCAAAGTAGGTGTTACATATTATCAGCCTGTTTTCTTCACAGAATTGTATTAATCTTTCTCCTCTGTCATTTCTTTTTCCTAAACCATGATTTCCTATAATTGTCTTATATCTACCTTTTCCTACTTTAGCGTTCATGTCACCCATTACAATCAAGATGTCTGAAGATTTCACTTGCTTCATAACTTTATTTAGTCTTCATAGTATGCCTCTATTTGTTCATCTGTGTAGTCTTGAGTAGGTGCATATGTCTGTATTATTGCTATGTCGAATGGTTTTGCTTTCAACTTGAGTAGTATAATCCTATCACTGTATGTCCAGTGGGTACTTATATATTTTTGTAGCTCTCTTTTTATCAGTATTCCTACCCCTCTTTGATGTTCTGTTGTGTTTCCTGAGTATATAAATGTATATTTTTCGTCTTCAATGTACCCACATTCCTTCCATCTAGTCTCTGATATGCCTAAAATATCTATATTTATTCGTTCTGCTTCTTGAATTAGATTTTCCAATTTCCCTTGTTGATATAGAGTCCTAACATTCCAAGTACTTATTTTAAGATCTTTCCTCGACATAAGTTCGAATTTCTCCGACTCTGACTCTCCATGGCTTCCTCTGGATTGGTACGTGATGAGGCTCCAATCTCTTTCACGGTGGTCAGCCATGTTCGTCTTTCGTGTTCTGAACATGCCTCTTGTGTACCACACACTTTGCTGTTTTCGCTTTCTGGGCCGTTGATCATTCTTGATTCCTCCGCCTCCATCCACCGTCACAGACTTCTTCTGTCATTGCCTCTCACTTTAGTGTTCTTTTTTATGTTTCTCTAGGTCCGCAAGTGTTTCTTTTACCCTCTGGTTCCCATTTGATGGTCTGCTTTGAGATTCTCTTTCTTTTCATCACATGGCCAACATACGACCACCTTATTTTGATTATCTTATGGCCCTTTTCATCTTGTCAGACAGTCTAGTAAAGGCTATTGTGTAATTTTGTTAGGTTTTGTTTTTGTCGAACAGCTTCTCTCGTGGGTGATTCTACCAATGTTTGACAAACACACACGGCCACAAAATGAACAAGTCAGGGCCCACTGGTTTTGATTATAGATGATTTTGATCTAAGAGATAATATTTCTGTTTTAATAACAAAATGTATTTTACGATAGCGGCTTGTTGTGTCACCAATCGAACGTCTATAATAAGATTTAATAAATTTTCTTATAACATTTCTCTTTTTTTACAGTTTGCCAATGAACTGGTGAGACTAGGTTATGCCAGGGTGTGCGTGCTCCATAAAGGCATTGATGTATTCAGGACAACTGGTCTAATTACTATTCCACCTGCAGATATTTAATTGTTATTAGTTGGGCTACAATTGTTATACAATGTTGAGGAAGATACTGTGTAATCCATTTTTGACAATAGAAACAAGAAAAAGAGTTCTTAAATGTTATGTAGAGCCAGTCTTAACATATGGATGTGAATCATGGACAATAGGACAACAGACTAGAAAATCACTGGAGGCTGTAGAAATGTGGTTTTACAGAAGAGTGTTGAGAATACTATGGACAGTTAAGAAGAGTAATGGAAGTGTTATCAAAGAGGCCACAGCAAAGAGAGAGAGAGCTAATTTACAATATTAGGAAGAAACAATCATCATTTTTTGGCCATGTAATGAGAAGGGAACAGTTGGAATATATTGTGAAAACTGGGAAAGTTGAGGACGAAGAGACGGAGAAAAGCAAAGAGAAAAGATACTACACAGCTTAAGAGAATGGTTTGGCAGGTCAAAAACAAAAATGATAAATAACTGTCGAGATGAAAGTGGTGGAGAGACATGATCACCTACGCCAGCAGGCATGGTACTTGATGATGTGATACAAACAGCAATTGAGAAAGCCTTCACATTTTAACAGACACAGGCAAAGAAATGAGTTGGTTTAATGTTTGTACCAGCAGACTGTTGGCTTTTGTCCTTTGGCTCAGTGCAATGTAGCGATGTCTAAAAGTATTGGCAAGCTTTTTTTGCCTGTTATATTGTTGTTGGTTGGCTCTTGTCTTTTAACCTAATGCCGTGTAGTGATATGTACAAGTATTTGTAAGTCATTCTGTTTGTTATATTGTCAGTTCGTAATTGCTTCAACTTGCTGATTTTTTTTTGTTTCATCATTTCATTGAAACATCAAATAGGGAATAAAAAAGATAGGTTTATATTTATTGGGACTGTGTGAAATGAGATACACTGGATCAGGGGAGATATATTATGATGAATATAAAATAATCTATTCTGGAGGTACTGAGCACCAAAGGGAGTAGGTGTCATCTTAGATAAAGAAAGAGCAAGAACATTGAAGGCTTTTGGGCAATATCTGACAGAGTCCTTTTAGTGAAATTGAATGGAAAACTAATAATTATTAATCTCATACAAGTTTATGCACCAACAGCAGGCAATCTAAAGGAAACAGTTGATAAATTTTACCATTAGCTTAATATGGCACTTCATCAATGCAAACCACATGATTTTTTTCATTTAGTGTTAATTAAAGAATGATATTTACAAATATTTGAAAGTTGTTCTGTTTGATGTACTGTGAGCTGGTAATTAATTCAGCAGCTTGTTGATTTTAGTGTTAATTAATGAATGATATTCAATAGCACTGGATAGGACACACACTGTGGAAGCCAACTGAGAGTATTACACAACAGACCCATTTTTTTAATCCCCAGGGGAAAATACAAAGAGGAAGACCAAGGTATTCTTGGAGAAGACAGATGGAAGCAGAGGTGAAGATGATGGGGAAGACATGGAATGATCTTAAAAGAATGGCAAGAAACAGAACAACTTGGAAAGTGTTTGTTGATAAGTGTGTATTCTCCACAGGGAGCTCAAAGGAAGAAGAAGAATGAATGATAGTTACAAATATTTGAAAGTTGTTCTGTGTGATTGTGAGTTGGTATTTGCTTTGATAACTTGTTGATGTTGTTGCCCAGTGTCAATGAATGATAGTTACAAATATTTGAAAGTTGTTGAACTTCCAGTATATTGTGGATAGGCGGCAGGAACCTTTGAAGGCTATGTATGAAAAGTGTTCCTTGTTGCAGTTTCCTCATATTCCAAGTCCGGCTTGTTGCAGGAGCTACTGAGTTAAGTGCTCTGTGCTCACCATGAGCTGTATGTATCATCCGTTTTGATCATGTTTTGATATTCCAATTGTTTATGATGAATGATGATATCGTATGACAGGGAACAGTTGGCTGTGTTCACTTTTTGAGCGGTTTCACCTTATGTCTTTTGGCATGTGCTGAGACTGCTGCGATGGGGACTACAGTTACCTTTCTTTGTTTGGGAGATGAGATATTAATTCGGAAGATTACGCTGGCATGGGCGGTTGAGCAATTATGGATTTTAATTTGCTTGCAGTGATACCGGGGCCTTCCATAACCAAATAACCAACCAAATTTGAAAGTTGTTCTGTGTGATCAAGATGGCTTGATGACTGACTAAGCAACAATCTTGCAAGCTCTTGTCTTTTGACAGAATGTCATTAAGTGATATCTGTGCGTCTCTCTCTCTCTTGCTTCTCATTTAATAATTAGGGGAACTGGTTGGCCTCAAGACAGAAAGATTGTGAGTTCAAATCCTGGCTGCATCATTTGGGATTTTTATTTGTGATTTCTCTCAGTGGCAACCAACACCCCCCCCCCCCCCCCCCCCCCCCCCCCCCCCCCCCCCCGTCTCAGTAGTGCAGCCCAGCTTGAAACGTCAATTACTTATTGACGGAAAAAATATGAGTGCCTCTTAAGTCCGAGTTATCTGCCTGTGGGATGAAGGACCCCTGTGCACACAGCTGCCAGGGAAAAACAGATTCTTCTCCATTCCTTCCTGATCTGCCTTTTAGCATCAAGGAGAGATATAATTAGCGGTCTTTTGCTTTTCTGTTCGCCTCTGCTGCTGTTGTTTCCTGGTGCTTCTAATATTTCGTCGATCCATCTTTTTCATGGTCAACCCTTGGGTCTGGTGTTCTTGCAACATTTACTGAGGACTTTTGGTGCTGGTTTTAATATTTACAAATATTTGAAAGTTGCTGAATCAGCAATCAAGCCAATTTGGGATGGCGTAAAAGCAGATTAACACACAAATTCAGTTTCTAGTCTCTAGTCTTTGAATGTTCCTGTGTGTTACCGGGGCCTCATTATGAGGGAAGTAAAGAATAGCGACACTGTGACCTTCCAGGCATGTCGTAAGAGGCGACTAAGGAGGTTGATCGATGGCTTGACAAGCTGTCATTGTAAAAAGTATTGTTATGGAAACAGCGCCATATATTTTAGAGTAGTGATCTCTGCAATATGTGCCACTTTGGCACGCAAGGTTTCTGTTTTTGAAATTGTGGTTCTGCCCTATGTGCTGTCTTCGGCTCGAAAGTCAATAGATAGTGTTTGAATGTATAATAAAAGCAAGTGTTTTATTTTCATGAAAGAAAAGCACAAATGAGCAAATGAACTAAAGTCTCAGTGAGAAATGACTGTGAGACTCAACAATTGTTACAATGGGGCCAACACTACTCCACTTCTAATGTGAGAACTAAAATTCTACATTTTGACCTGATCAAGCAGCAGTGCCTCATCATCATTGAATGCTATCTCCGCATCGAAGTTTGGCTACCACTGAGCGCCATTCCGCTCTGTCTCTTGCTTTGATGGTGCAGGTTGTCATAGGCTGACTTGTCCATCTTTTGATGTTACTCGTTCATGTTAGTCTTGGTCTGCCTCTTTTACCTTGTATTTTCCCTTCCAAGATTACTTTTAGTAGGCTGCTGTGTCTTTTAATGTGCCCCAAAAATCTCATGTCTTGTTTGAATTGGGTTTAGTAGTTCTCTTTTCATTTTTAGTATTTTAAAACTTCATCTTTTGTTTTTTTTTCTTTCCATCCAACTCTTCCTATTCTTCTATAAATTCACATTTCAAAGGCTTCAATTTTCTGTTGTTTTCTTGTCCAATGTGCATGTTTCTGCATCTTACGGGAATGTTGAGTAGATACATTTTGCTATTCTTAGTTTTAGCTCTGCTATCTGTTTTGATGTTAGTATACTTTTCATGGCATTAAAATTATGTTTTGCTATTCCTATTCTTTTGTTTGTTAGCAATGCCTACTTCAGTCAAAATTGGTTTTGTGTTTTCCTGGTACACATTTTTTGTCTTGTAATAAATTATGGCCACACCAACAAAATTGTATTTTTATTGCATTTGTTTATTGTTGTTAAGAGTTCACATCACAACGCTCTAAGCATACTTGTAGGTGATCTTATATTTGTAATGTTTGTTTTTTTGCTTCACAAATTTTGGAGAAAAATGTTACCCTGGATATTTAGGAACTCAACAAAAACTGCCAGCACGTCTGTCTTATCTCAATGCTCCCCTTTTGGGATGGAGTAAAAAGGCTTTCTATCTATCTATTGACCTTTCGAGCCGTAGCCAACCCATAGGGCGTAGACCAAGATACTCCTCTTATCTGAATTTTTGTTCTAGAAGTTTTCAATTCTTTTAAAGATATTTTATCAAATCTCGCCATTTGTCTCTGTTCTGTGCAAGCAGCTCTATCTCATTGAGGGAGCCGAATCCTGCTACTCTTGCCTCTCTCATCAATGTTCTCAGTGTCTATCTGGGTCTTCCTCTTATCTGTTGTTTCCCATATGAGGGCTTGCTTTGCTATTCGGTTATTATCTCTCCTCATCACATGTCCAACATATGACCATCGTCTTTTCTTTATTACTGAAGATGTTCCTGAAGATATTCAAGAAGGCTTTGGGATGGAGTAAAAAGACTTTGGTATGATGTAAGGCTTTGGAAATGTGTAAGAAGGCTTTAGGATGGTGTAAGAAGGCTCTGGGATGGTGTAAGATGGCTCTGGGATGGTGTAAGAAGGCTTTGGGATGGTGCAAGAAGGCTCTGGGATGGTGTAAGAAGGCTCTGGGGTGGTGCAAGAAGGCTCTGGGATGGTGTAAGATGGCTCTGGGATGGTGTAAGAAGGCTTTGGGATGGTGTAAGAAGGCTCTGGGGTGGTGCAAGAAGGCTCTGGGATGGTGTAAGAAGGCTCTGGGGTGGTGCAAGAAGGCTTTAGGATGGTGTAAGAAGGCTCTGGGGTGGTGCAAGAAGGCTCTAGGATGGTGTAAGGTGGCTCTGGGATGGTGTAAGAAGGCTTTGGGATGGTGCAAGAAGGCTCTGGGATGGTGTAAGATGGCTCTGGGATGGTGTAAGAAGGCTTTGGGATGGTGCAAGAAGGCTCTGGGGTGGTGCAAGAAGGCTCTGGGATGGTGTAAGAAGGCTCTGGGATGACGTAAGAAAGGTTTGGGGTGGTGTAAGAAGGCTCTGGTGTGGCATAAGAAAGGTTCGGCATAAGAGGGCTTTGGGATGGCATAAGGATTTGGGATGGTGAAAGAAGGCTTTGGGATGGCATAAGGAGGCTTTGGGATGGCATAAGGATTTGGGATGGTGTAAGAAGGCTTTGGGATGGCATAAGGATTTGGGATGGCGTAAGGATTTGGGATGGTGTAAGAAGGCTTTTGGGATGGCGTAAGAAGAAATCTTATGAATTTGCTTAGCTGACTTTACCTTGCAGGTTCAAGAGTTTTATTACAAAGTTCTGTTTTGTCTGTGATGCCAATTGATCTACAAATGTATCAGTTTCCTAGCAATTTCTCCCTCACGTGGCAAGTACATTGGAAATTTTAACTAGCATCTGTTGAGAAATTAAGAACTGAGAAAAAAGCTGGTAACAGATCCCACCATAGAATAAAATAAAGGAACAACAGATAAAATAGTTTGACAACGTTATAAGAGAAAGATCATAACACAAGTCTTTAATAAACGATGCGAGAACACCAGACTCAAGGGTTGACTCAAAAAAAAAAAAAAAAAAAGGATTAATGGAATATTAGAAACACTAGGAAACATAACAGCACAGGCCGACAGATGTGCAAAAGACCACAAATTATACCTCCTGTCGATGCTGAAAGGCAAATTAGGAAGGAAAGAAGAAATGTGTCTCTACTGTTGCTTTATCATCATCCTTAATTTCTTAGTAAAATACAAAACTCTGATGGACTCTTGTACTTATTAGGAGCTGTTAACATAACATGTTTATTGATATCGAATATATTCCACATTGGCTAATCATTGAGCTCTTCTGCACAAATAGGTAACAAAGTTAACTAAACAACAAACTCAGCATATTTCAGTTTACTTCACTTTATTCTCACCTTTACACGTTAATTTCACTTTATTCTCAGCTTTACACATTAATTTCACTTTATTCTCAGCTTTACACATTAATTTCACTTTTTTTCTCAGTTTTACACGTTAATTTCACTTTATTCTCAGTTTTACACGTTAATTTCACTTTATTCTCAGTTTTACACGTTAATTTCACTTTATTCTCAGCTTTACACATTTATTTCACTTTTTTCTCAGTTTTACTCGTTAATTCAGCAACATGTGTCACATATATGTTAATTCAGCAATCTTTTGTTGCATTACTTGCAATATTACGCCTGACTCTTTCATATTACATCCATTATATCTTTTGTCGTTTTACAATTTGACACAATACAAACAAGTCTTTCACTTATGTAAATAAATCTTGCACACAATCTTACATACTGTACCCAATCTTTCACTCATTATGTAATCTCATCACCAATCATGTCATTGCATCCAAAATCTCACATTTCAATGTATCATATCCTTCATCCATCATGCCATTTCATACACAATCTTATATATCACTGTACCCAATCCTTCATCTATCATGCCATCTCATCCACAATCTTACATATTACATATCACTGTGTCCAATCATGACCCAATATCTCACCCACAATCTTATATATTACTGTACCCAATTCATCCATTGTGCAATCTCATCTCCAGTCTTATATATTACTGTACCCAATCCATTGTGCCATCTCATCCACAATCTTATATCACCGTAACAGGGAGAGAGAGAGAGAGGGGGGGGGGGGGAGAGAGAAGAGACTAGTTGGTCTCGAGACAAGGCGCAAGACGCCAGCCTCAAGACAGGTTGTGGGTTCAAATCCCGGCTGCATCAGTTGGGATTTTTATTTGTGATTTCTCTCTGTGGCAACCACCCCTGGTCTTAGCAGCGAGACCCGGCTTGAAACGTCAATTACTCATAGACGGAAAAAATTGAGTTATTCTGAAGATGGAGTTATCTGCCTATGTGGCGAGGGACCCCTGTGTACATGGCTGCCAGGGAAAAACGGATTAACATGCAAAATTCAGTTCCTAGTCTCTAGGGACTTCATTAGAGGTAAAAGCTGGCGACCGCAAAAAAAAAAAAATCACTAACAAATCTTTCATCCATCATGTCAATGTATCCACAATCTTACACATCACTTTACCCAATCCATCATGTCACTGTATCCACAATCTTACACATCACTTTACCCAATCCATCATGTCACTGTATCCACAATCTTACACATCACTTTACCCAATCCATCATGTCACTGTATCCACAATCTTACACATCACTTTACCCAATCCATCATGTCACTGTATCCACAATCTTACACATCACTTTACCCAATCCATCATGTCACTGTATCCACAATCTCACACATCACTTTACCCAATCCATCATGTAAATGTATCCACAATCTTACACATCACTTTACCCAATCCATCATGTCACTGTATCCACAATCTTACACATCACCTTACCCAATCCATCATGTCACTGTATCCACAATCTCACACATCACTTTACCCAATCCATCATGTCACTGTATCCACAGTCATATATATTACTCTATCCAATTTATTAATTGTGCCATCTCACCTGCAATCTTATATGTATCTCTGAACTCAATCCATCATGTCATCTCATACACAATCATATATCACTGTACCAAATCCTTTATCCATCATGTCACTGTATCCACAATCTTACACATTACTTTACCCAATCCATCACGTCATATTCACAATCTTACACATCACCTTACCCAATAAATCAAGTCATCTCATCCACAATCTTACACATCACTTTACCCAATCCATCATGTTATCTCATCCACAATCTAACACAACACTTTACCCAATCAATCATGTCATCTCATCCACAATCTTATACATCACTTTACTGAATCCATCATGTCATCTCTTCCACAATCCTTAAACATCACTTTACCCAATCCATCATGTCATCTCATCCACAATCTTACACAACACTTTACCCAATCAATCATGTCATCTCATCCACAATCTTATACATCACTTTACTGAATCCATCATGTCATCTCATCCACAATCTTTAAACATCACTTTACTGAAACCATCATGCCATCTCACCCACAATCTTTAAAAATCACTTTACCCAAACCATCATGTCATCTCATCCACAATCTTTAAACATCACTTTACCCAAACCATCATGTCATCTCATCCACAATCTTTAAACATCACTTTACCCAAACCATCATGCCATCTCATCCACAATCTTTAAACATCACTTTACTGAAACCATCATGCCATCTCATCCACAATCTTTAAACATCACTTTACCCAAACCATCATGCCATCTCATCCACAATCTTATACATCACTTTACTGAAACCATCATGCCATCTCATCCACAATCTTTAAACATTGTAGCGGGGTTTATTGGCGTTATGAGCGAGAGAGCGTTTGTTTTCTGAGTTCTGAGTCTTTGAGGATCTTTGAACAGCTCGTCCGCTGGTTGTTGTTTATTCGATCAGCTGTTGTCTGTGGCGTCTACTCATCAGCTGTTAGCTTGAGATCATGTTAGTGTGACCTCTCTGGAATGCTATGGCTGTGTTCCTGCCCCTCGGCGTTAGGCTCATGTTTGTAATCAGGTCACATACACATCCCCGGACTATTTGATTCTTATTAGCTTGACCCTTGCTCGGTCTGGTAGTACTTCTGGTTCATTAAGATGACCGTTGCGTTGTGTTCCGCGACAACTTTACTGGTGGACTGGTTCGTGACACTTAGGCTAGATAATGAAACTGTATAACACAGAACAACACCTTTTGATGGTAAATTAGCTGGCTTTTATTCATGCCACTTCAAAATCTCGTTACTTATGTAAATGTCAGGGCCACACTTGCATCACACTCTAGGCACTAAATTAAATTGAGACGCTCCCATCGAGCGCCTCCCTTACGCTAATTACAATCTATTGGTCTATTCTGTTGTCTGCCTGTTGATCATGATAGGTCTTGACCATTCTACTCACAACTATGCTATATCACTGCTAACTCTATTAGTTGGTGTTAGCCTCTCTATGGCCCGACTGGCTCCTAAGAAGCGTGTGTGCCCTATGAATAACTTCTCTCAATCTCACTAATAATTCTCAATTGCCTGTTGATCATGATAGGTCTTGACCATTCTACTCACAACTATGCTATATCACTGCTAACTCTATTAGCTGGTGTTAGCCTCTCTATGGCCCGACTGGCTGCTGAGAAGCGTGTGTGCCCTATGAATAACTTCTCTCAATCTGACTAATAATCAATGACTAACCATTTCTGACCAACCATTCCTGACTCACCTATGTTGTGTGTCTTCCCTTAAATTCGGCTTATCTATCCAATCAGCGTCTTTCTGCCCACGTACGTCTGACCACTCACTCACTTATGGAGATGGCCTTCATGTTTTTGCATGTTAATTTCGACCTCTTTATTACACCCCCGCGTCTGTCTGTCTGTCTGGTACCCTTGACCTTGTTCTACTTTTGGACCTGGCCTCTGTTTATTTAATTCTCTCCTTTTCCACCTACGCATCTCTTTGTTCGTTCACTTCTTAAAGATGGCCTTGATACTCCGCACGTGTTTCTCCTGACCCATCCTCTCTATTGTGTCTTCTTCTTTATGTGTTTTCCTTGACCTATCTTTACCTATTTTGTCTCGCCTATTCGCCCCCTCATTTCTAGATCGTTGTTTCTGACCTGTCCCCTATTTTCCTTTCTCCTTCACTCTTTCTATCCTTTTCTTCCTTCTCGTCTACAACATCATTTTACCCAAACCATCATGTCATCTCATCCACAATCTTTAAACATCACTTTACCCAAACCATCATGTCATCTCATCCACAATCTTTAAACATCACTTTACCCAAACCATCATGTCATCTCATCCACAATCTTTAAACATCACTTTACCCAAACCATCATGTCATCTCATCCACAATCTTTAAACATCACTTTACCCAAACCATCATGTCATCTCATCCACAATCTTTAAACATCACTTTACCCAATCCATCATGTCATCTCATCCACAATCTGACACATCACTTTACCCAATCTATCATGTCATCTCATCTACAATCTTTAACATCACTTTACTGAAACCATCATGCCATCTCATCCACAATCTTTAAACATCACATTACCCAATCCATCATGTCATCTCATCCACAATCTTATACATCACTTTACCCAATCCATCATGTCATCTCATCCACAATCTGACACATCACTTTACCCAATCTATCATGTCATCTCATCCACAATCTTACACATCATTTTATCCAAGCTATCGCAGGTCTCCATGTCCATCGCCTCAGACTTGATATCATCAGCATGTTCCATTAAATCATTTTCTGAGAGAAGCGTGGAATCTATGCTGACATCCTCCGGGATGGCATTAATAGCCGAGTGAATCAGGTCAATCACCTGGTAACAACAGAACAAGAAAAAATCTGTAAATATTTGAAGACAAGCACCTTCTTTTTCAGCGTTCACCCATTAAATGGGTAATCATTGTGGATTAATTTACTCCATTTTTTTTACTTTTTTATGTTTATTTTATGTTACCATTTTATGAGCTAAAAAGACCGATGAGGAAGTTCTCAAAGAGGCCAACACAAAAAGGGAGCTCCTAAAAAACATCAGAAAGAAACAATCAACATTTTTCGGGCACATCATGAGAAGAGGAAAGTTAGAATACTTGGTTACAACTGGCAAAATAAAAGGAAAGAGAGATCGCAGATGACAAAGAGAGAAAATACTGGATAGCTTGGTGTCATGGCATGGGAAAACAGTCAACAACAGAACTGATACGATGCACTGTAGATAGAAGATTGTGGAAGGACATGATCGCCTACGCCAACCGGTATGGCACATGATGATGATCACCATTTTATGTTTATTGTATATGTTTTCTGCCACTATACTAGTGGCCCCACAGTTTTCACCTGTGACAAAGTTCCTATAAACTAGTAGTTGAATTTTTGTGTGTTAATCCATTTTTCCCTGGCAGTCATGTGCACAGCAGTTTCGTACCGCAAGGCAGATAAGATAATTCCATCTTCAGAGGTACTAATATTTTTCCCGTCAATGAGTAATTGACCTTTCAAGCCAGGCCTCGCTGCTGAGACCAGAGGTGGTTGCCGCCGAGAAAAATCATAAATAAAAATCCCAACTGGAGCAGCCGGGATTTGAACTCATAACCTCTTTGTCTCAAGACAGTTGTCTTGCCTTGAGACTAATTGTCTCTCCCCCCCCCCTTCTCCCCAAATATTAGTATTTAATATCTGTGCTTGTCACCATCATAATTTATAGCAAGTTGTTATATATTTGTCTTTTGATTTGTCACATCCATCTTTGACATGGATAAACTTATTGTTTTAGCCCATGCACTGGCCATTTTAACTGTCTAGAGTTTTTTAACTTGCACACGGGACCTCCTAGTTTTTGCTGTTATCTGGGAGGGCTAGACATCAGATCTCATTACCCAGAGAGGGCTAGACTGGATCTCATTACCCAGAGAGGCTAGAGCTAGACTGGATCTCATTACCAGAGAGGGCTAGACTGGATCTCATTACCCAGAGAGGGCTAGACTGGATCTCATTACCCAGAGAGGGCTGGACATCAAATCTCACTACTCAGAGAGGGCTAGGCATCAGATTTCACTACCCAGAGAGGGTTAGCCATCGGATCTCACTTCCCAGAGATGGCTACACGTCAGATCTCATTACCAAGAGACAGGGGAGGTAAAGCCATGGATTTAAAGAGAAAAATTTCCACAACCTATAGAGGGATTCAAACAGGTACTCTCTTGTCCAAAGGTAGGTATCTTACCTCTAGACCAACCAGTTCCCCCTAGAACAAGCGGGAATAACAAAAGTCAAATAAAGGTACCCTACATACTTTGTGTTGATGTTGACTTACGAGTCTGTCCTCTTCCTGGCAAGGCACGATCTGTTCAACCTCAGACTGTCTACATTTTTGAATTATTAGCGGGTCATCATCACTGCTCTCCGAACATGTCCATAAGTGCTCAGATCCCCCTCCTCAGCAAGTCCCGCAGTGTCCACCAACTGACGACTCCAGTTCTGTGTTGGTTGATAATTCTTTTTATACGCCAACTAAGTTTCTCACTTCTGGCTGTGCCCATCTTAACTTCCATTTCTTTCATCAGAAGGAGTGACGTGGACTGATGATTGTCAAAGTTCTGTTCCCTTTCCACATCTTAAAGGGCATTGATGTCCCATGTGTGCCAAGACATTTCTGGGCAGTAAAGTTGGCCTCTCGTGATACCAACAACATCAACCAAAAATGTGCTGTGGTCAAGGAAAAAATAAGGTCACTAATACCATATTTCCCATAAGTCTAGCAAAACAGGGGAGGGAACCGTTACTTTCTGAAAGTTAATGCTGTTGATGCTATTCAACATTTTGTTCATTCCATCATTTTCTCCTCCGACCAAAGATTGCATACAGGGCGTAAGTCATTGTTCTCCACAATTGACGATTTGCTGCTAGTTCTTGTAGGTCTTAGTTGTTTCCTAGTCTCATGGTTGAACCATGGCCAACTATATCTCAGGCCCGCGGGCTGAGAGGCTTTTCCTGAAAACACCTAAATCTCGTGATATCTTCAGCTATGTAGCTATAGATGGCTGGTGTCATTTTACCCACAACCGCCAAGCTTGCAATGTTTTAAATGCTGCAAGATTTGGGTGATCCCTTTCATCCCTTAGACCTGAGATATAACTGGCCGTTGTTGAGCCTTCCCTAGTAATTGTTCTGCGTAGCAACTCTCTTTGTCTGCCTTGCTTTCTTTTACCAGATGGTTTCCACATTAATATCTGATAGGGGAAGTCTTTCTTCATTCATTTTCAGCATAAAGCCGGTGTGCTTCTGACTATGTCTGATTGGGGAATTTATCAAATAAAATTTACTTTGTCATAATGTTCCTGGAATTTTTGTGCAATTTCCATTCTCTTTGTCCGCTGCAGCTCCAACATGACTCTTAGTGTCTCTCTTGCTTGATGTGGTCTGCAATATCACAAAAATAAATTATAATTTTTTGACATTTGATGTGGTCTACAATATCACAAAAATAAATTAAAATTATTTGACATTTGATGTGGTCTGCAATATCACAAAAATAAATTATAATTATTTGACATTTGATGTGGTCTACAATATCACAAAAATAAAATCAAAATTATTTGACATTTGATGTGGTCTACAATATCACAAAAATAAATCATAATTATTTGACATTTGATGTGGTCTGCATATCACAAAAATAAATCATAATTATTTGACATTTGATGTGGTCTGCAATATCACAAAAATAAATCATAATTATTTGACATTTGATGTGGTCTGCATATCACAAAAATAAATCATAATTATTTGACATTTGATGTGGTCTGCAATATCACAAAAATAAATCATAATTATTTGACATTTGATGTGGTCTGCAATATCACAAAAATAAATCATAATTATTTGACATTTGATGTGGTCTGCAATATCACAAAAATAAATCATAAGTATTTGACAGTTAGACTATTCAAATCAAACGTACTATCTACCCTTACGTATGCATGTGAGAGCTGGAAAACAAGTCTCAAAGAAACAAAGCTGAACACATTCGAAAATAAATGTCTAAGGAAAATAGTATAGCATGGAACAAATTCAAAGCAAATGAAAAAATTAGAGGAATCGCCGATCAACCACTAATATCTTCAGTAATCAAGAAAAGATGATGGTCATATGTTGGTCATGTGATGAGGAGAGATAATAACTGAATAACAAAGCAAGCCCTCATGTGGGAAACAACAGGTAAGAGGAAAAGAGGCCGACCCAGAGAGACAATGAGAAGAACATTGATGAGAGAGGCAAGAGCAGCAGGAATCGGCTCCCTCAATGAGATAGAACTGCTTGCACAGAACAAAGACAAATGGCGAGATTTTATAAAAGATCTTTACAAGGATTGAAAACTGCTAGAATAAAAATTTTAATAAGAGAAAAGAGTATCTGGGTCTATGCCCTACGGGCCTGCTACGGCTCAAAAGGTCAATAGATAGATCTGACAGTTTGACACAGGCAAACATCCCATCCCCCCCCCCTTCCTAATTACTACTTCTAGTGACCCCTGATTGTTGGATTTGTTTCCTTTCATGTTGGATTTTTTTTTTTAAGTGCTTGGTAAAAGTATGAAATGCTTCATTCTGGGGAATGTACTGAGAAGGGGATGTCTTTTGTGTCATGAAGATGATCGACTAAACTAAACTTTAGCCAAATTGATATTGAGCATCTTCTGAACTTTTTTTTCCATTTTATTTCAACTAGAAACACTCTCAAAATTGCTGCTATACCACACAATAAATGTATTTTAATTCAATGAAAAAAGTATAATACAAAGTAAAGGTAAAATACGAGACTTGAATCAGCATCTTAACAAGTGAGTTTTCGCCCATATGTACTCGGCCGCCTATCCAGAAGTGTTCAGAAGTTTCTGGATAGTGTTGCTTCAAGCATCGAAACTCACAATGCAAGGTGGCATTCCTCACCTTCCCAGAGTACTACCCTGGTACCCATTTCTACCAGCGGTTGGGTTGACCGCTGGGGTATTTTTTTTCCAACCATGAGTAGAATTCACACTGCTTACAGCAGGAATCGAACACAGGTTGTCTGAACGTTGGTAGCCCAAGTTGGATGGTTTTCCTAACTAGGCTAGCGAGGCCTCCTGATTTAACAAAGTATCAGTTGTTACTTGTGTACCCAAAACAATAAACTGAAGAACGTACCTGAATTCGTTAATCAAGTGATGCATGTTGATAAACAGTAGGTTGATATCTTCCAGTTTTTCTGTCCTTTTGGGTGACTCAGGTGCCCGAATCAAAACATCAAGGAGGTCAAGAAAATTAACCTGTTAATAAAATTTAATAAATATTTATCTCCTTTAGTTTATTAGCTGGAACGGCAGTCGTGGGGGGCTGACATGCATTGGACCTGACTGGCATTCTGAATGCACTCAGGGAGGTAGGGTGGGCTAATGATTAAATTAATGATCATGAATCTACAACCATGTCCAGACTGAGACTGCACAACCATCAGGTCAAAATTGAAGATGTCAAAAAGGAGCGCTGTGCGATGAAACAGAAGAATAACAAATCAACACAGAACAGGGGGGTTCCGGCACTAGTTGGTCTCGAGGCAAGAAGACGGCCTTGAGACAGAGAGGTTGTGGGTGCAAATCCTGGCTGCACCGGTTGAGGTTTTTAATTACGATTTCTTTCTGTGGCAACCATCCCTGGTCTCAGCAGCAAGGCGCCAGCTTGAAATGTCAATTACTCATCTATTGAAAAAATATGAGTACCTCCGAAGTCGGAGTTATCTGCCTGTGTGGCGAGGGACCCCTGTGCACACGGCTGCCAGGAAAAGATGGATTAACACGCAAAATTCAGTTCCTAATCTCTAGGGATTTCGTCAAAGATGAAAGCTGGCGAACGAAAAAGAAAATTAATAAATAAAAAATAATCCCCCGGGGTTGAATAAAGGGGTCTATCTAATGATTCACTGGCTACCTGTCTTTGTGCCAGAATGTTAAAGAAGACAAATATTTACATCTTCAAGTTTCAGAACTTACTAAGATTGAATGGTTCAGCTTTTTGAGCTCTCGTTTATGATCATAGTTGTGTGGATATAGTCTCCGACACCCAGAGGCTTCCAGTGGCCGAATAATGGTATCATCAATAGGAAAATGAGCACCAAACATGGAATATGTGTCCTGTGGAAACAAAAAAAAAGGCAAACATATCTAAAAAAAAAAATATTAAACAAAAATGGTATCGGGGCCTAATGTCTCTCAGTGTCTAGACTGAAAGTATGTTTGCATCTGGAATCGGAGCAACAGCTGAGGAGAAATGAAAAAAAATATAGAAAAAATGGTATGGTTAAAGCTTCATGTAACATGTGGACAACACCAGAACGATGTTTCAGCACAATAGGCCTTCAACTAACATACAACACACGTAAAAATATGCTTTTAAAATAAAAAAGTATAACAAAATTATATACAATTATTTGTATTTTTATTATTTTTTATTGCACATAGAGATTTATACTGACACACAATTTTACTATGTGTTTATTATTTAATTATTTATCATTTAATTTAAATTAAACTGTGAAGTAAATGTGAAGGGCATGTTCCCAGCTGATCCAGTTGAGATTTTTTATTAATTATTAATGTCCTCATGAAGAATATGGCTTCTTTTGTCCCACTGTTTTTCCTAAATCCAAATTGTTGTTATAATACTAATTCCATATTGCTTTTATTCTGAATCCTTCCTTGTATAACTTTTAGCAAGATTTTTGTTACATGGCTCATTAGGCTTATTATTCTAAAATCACTACATTCAACTGCACCATTCTTTTTAGGCAATGCAATGAAAATTGATGTTTTTAATTCATTTGGTATGTTTCCTGTATGGTCGTTGCATATAATATGTTCCAAAATTCAATGCCAAAATCTTTTATAGCTTGTTTCATAACTCGTGCCCAACTTTTAAAATCGATAGCTTTTTAACCGCTTGTTGTAAGTTGTTCAAAATTTGCATGTAAAATTATAATGATTAGAACCCAACAGGGAATTAATTTCATTAAAAAAAACATTTGGTTATTATTGTTGCTTATTTGATTTATATAAATTTATAACGACCCATTGATGTAGTCAAAACTTAATGTTTACAGTATTTTAAGTTAAAAATAGCGAGTAAAAATCCATACACTGTAAAATTGACGTATTTGCACGCTTTTACCGTGGTTTTTTGACACAATTAGACACTTGTAGAAAACACGAGAAATTTTGTGTTCCATTTCCGTTCATTCATAGGTGGAGACGTGGAACGATAACATTCACCATGAGTCTTAAAATGAAATTCTGCAGTTTACAAAACATCGCAATAAAAATGTATGACTATTTTTGCAAAGAGGCTAAACGAGGAAGATTATTTCATTCTTTAGAAAACCCTGAGAATAGGACAAGACACATTTTGGATTTATCTAAACGGTCATTTAATCGCTGGATTCAAGCACGTGACCGTCAATGTTCAAAATATACAAAATCACACAAGGAAGAGCAAAAATGTTGGATAATTTCGACAGTGAACTTATTAGAAGTGAAATTCGCAAAATGTTGGGTATGAATGAAACTGTTACAATAAAAAAATTAAAAGTATCCCTGAAAAAGAACAGTATTGAAATATCAAAGTCTACATTATGGAGGAATGTGAGAGCTGCAGGCTTTACATTCAGAAAGTATTCCAATGGACGAAACATCATCTGTGAGAAGCCACATATAGTAGTCATGAGAAGCAAGTACTTACGTGAAGTAAAAGAGGTGCGCAAGCAAGGTTATGATATTGTGTACTTGGATGAAACATGGATCAATGCTCACCACACTAACCAAAGGGAATGGCAGTCATCAGATGGAAAGATTAAGAGATTAATACCTAGCAGCAAAGGACAGTCCTTGATAATTGCTCATGCAGGTAGTCGACAACATGGACTAATACAGAATGCAGAGCTCATTTTTCTTTCAAAATTCATAGACAATCGGGATTATCACTGAGATGAATGGTCACATATTTAGACATTGGATTGAAAATTCTGTTCTCCCATCACTAGATGGACCATCTTGCCTAATAATGGACAATGCAGTGTACCACAACATTGTTGCACTTGAAGATAATGTCAACATCATCCAGTACAAAAGATGCTATTAAGATATGGCTCACAAAGGAGCACATACAATTTAATAACATGTACTTAAAACCTGAATTACTATCTCTAGTAAAGCAAAAACAAAGGACAAAGATTTTTCAAATAGATAAGATTATCCAAGAGCACGGTCATATAAGTTTGAGGCTGCCACCTTACCATGCTCATTTAAATCCAATAGAACTAATCTGGGCAAAATTAAAAGGATAAGTGGCAGATGAAAATACAACATTCAAAATATGCGATGTAAAGACTCTTGCTAATCTCGCTTTATTAAATATAGACAAAGATTATTGGGCTAAATGTGAAGACCACGTCTTAAAACAGGAAGAGGAATATTGGAAAAATGATGGTTTGTGGTGGAATGTTCAACCCCAAACAGTTATTAATCTTTTAGACTCGTCTGATTCAGAATGAAAGTATATAGCCCCCACAATGTTGGCCCCTATATTACCTTAAATTAGTTCAACAAACGGTCCTTATCAGGACCACACAACTATGAAAATTGGACATACAGGTATACCTTGATATTATCGTCCGTCCTCGAACTGAGAAGACAATAATTCTCCTGGTGTTTTGTCTTATTAGGTTATTTCCCCATTACGGCCACGCCTTTACCTAGTGAAAATTAATCATAGACCAGCAACTACGGTAATTTCTATTATTTAGGGGTTCACAATTTACAATTTTGACAAACATCAAAGAAATTCTCCGCGCCGCTTTAAGAAAACGGCAGCTGCAAGATATTTGTTAAATATACATTTAAAGGGTCTTTTGCATTCTAATAACATTTGGAAAATTTCAACAGTTTTTAACAAACGGTTACTGAGTAATAGCGTTTTGAAGTTGGGCACATGATTTGAAACGAGCTATAGTGCCTTTTATCATCTCTATCTCTATCTGTTGTCAGGTTCTGCAGCTTTTCCCTTTTTCATTGTTTGTTAGTTATAGCATTTGATTTATTATTTATTATACACTCGATTTTAAGATTTTTTAGCCTGGCATACAAGTTTATTTAATTGGTTATACTAAATAATAATAGACTAATAATATTAGAATCTATTATTAATATTAATATTAATATTATTATTAAAATATAAATAAAAACTTCTTATGATATTGATTATTAGAAACTTAATGAAAAACAGCCGCTGAGCAGCTTAGCTTCAACTTGTGAGATTGAGAGAGTTGTTGCTAAACCAGTTCTCAGAGTTCTGTAGAAGTAGTGTAAAAAATGTAGTTAAAAAAAGACTACCACTACTTACTTATATACTATTAGAATGTTTATTTTCATCATTTTAATTTTTCTCCCGCTAACTTAACTTTACAATTTACAGTTACAGTCACTAACCTGGATTGGTGGAGGCGGCGGTGGTGCTTTCCCTCTCTTGATATTCTCATCAGTATAATTATTTACGTACTGCATTGGAGGCATAGGGAAAGCACTAACACCCTGATTGTCCGCCATGCTGAGTTAAAACGAATTAATATTTATGAAGTCAGGCCACAATATTGACAAGACAAGATGAGAACTTTTCGATCAAAATGTCTTTATTTTACTTTAAAAGATGTAAACCGGAACCCTGTGGTAACTCTTTACAATTTGTGGCTCTCCTTTTGTGGAAGTTACACACGGTGCTACTTAATGAAATAAACATGACAAGCAAAAAATATGGTCTATATAGATATGAATTACTGCCCATACCAGAACAGACTCCCTGGGCAGAGGAATTAGGATTATCAATACAAATACGGACAGATGTGAAAGGAATAGTTGACAAAGAAGAACAGATAAGTCTACAGCGAAAAAAACGATAACTCTCAGTTTCCTGGATGAAGAATACCCACAAGGCCTATGGATTCGTGTGTACACAGATGGATCAGCACAGAATGCAGTAAAGAATGGGGGAGCAGGTGCATATATAGAGTACCCAGATAACACTAGCAAATAAAACTAGGAGAAATACCTCTACTAGACGTACAATCTTACATATATCTGGGCAGTAATATAGATAAAGAGGGAGGAACAGAAAATGATACCAAATAAGGATATCAAAAGCAAGAGGAGCTTTCATTGCACTGGGAAACATATGGAAATCCAAAGAAATTAGGCTAAATACAAAAATAAAAATTTTCAACTCAAATGTTAAGTCGGTCCTATTATAAGGCTGTGAAACATGGAGAATAACAAAATTGGATGCTTGCGCAGAATAAAGGGATGGAAATGGCAGGACAAAGTCACTAACGTGAAATTATAGAAATGTACCGGTCAAATACCAGTGGATAAAGAGATACAGCGAAGACGATGGCGATGGATAGGACACACACTACGGAAGCCAACTGAGAGTATTACACAACAGGCCCTTTTTGGAATTCCCAGGGTAAAAGACAAAGAGGAAGACCAATGAATTCTTGGAGAAGACAGATCGAAGCAGAGATGAAGATGATGGGAAGACATGGAATGATCTTAAAAGAATTGCAAGAAACAGAGCGACTTGGAAAGTGTTTGTTGAAGACCTATGTTCCACTGGGAGCTAAAAGGTAGAAGAAGATAACACTAGGGATATGAATAAAATAGCAACAGGGAAATATTGTGACAATTATGATGCAGAAATACAAGCAATAAAGTTGGCAATAGAAAAACTGCTGAAAAGTAATCTTAGCCCACAGCCTGCAGTGTTTTTGACAGATGCAAGATCAGTACTCCAGGCGCTACAATCCAGAAAATTACCACATCTGCAGACGTTATTGACTGAACACTACAAACACCACAGGGTTGCCCTACAGTGGATCCCATCTCACTGTGGAATACCAGGAAATGATAAAGCAGATCAGATGGCAAAGGAAGGTTCAACAGGCACACAACTAGATACACCGGTTACATACCATCATAAGAAATAGATAATCAAATCAATAAGAGGACCACAAGCCCCAAATCAGGATGCCTTTCATAATATGAATAGATATGAACAAGTTATCATTATACGCCTCAGAACAGGACACAATCGACTCCATAGTCACATGTGTACAACATTCAAGATAGCACCTCAACTACTTGTACATGTGGACAGGCGCCCCAGACTGCTAAACACATACTTCAAACTGCACTGAATATAGTAGACTGAAGAAAATCCATTGGCCCATAGATACAACACTACAGACAAAATTATATGGGCCACTGCAAGAATGACAAAAGACAGTAAAATTTATACAGGAAACGACATTGCAGATATAGACAATTTATTCATATCCCTTGTGTTATTTTTTGTACTCTATATGTGCACCTACTTCCCCATGCTTTACTGCATTCTGTACTGATCCATCTGTGTACGCACGGATTCATAGGTCTCTCCTTGAAATGATATGCATGCAATCTGTTCACTGTTACGTATTTAAGTCTTTTTTTCTATCTGGTAGGGAGAAAGGGGGAGGGGGTCTGTTTGTTTTCGTCCTGCGTCCCTGAGGGTATTCAGAAAGTCAACACCGTCCATTACCCTTCCAAACATCAGCCAAACTAAGAAGCATCTCATCACGCTCACTACCTCTTACACTCGCGTGCCCTGGCACGAAAATTAAAGACTTTTGTTAAACTAGATCTTTCCAGAGATCCTAGTCGCTGCCGTTGAACACAACCGATTGCTATCTTTCTGAGCACACACATTGAGTCACTGAGGAAACATACACATATGTATAAGTCTGTATCTCAAGTAAAGTAACACCGTCATGCAAAGTGGCGTATAGGGAATATGGTGTTAGTGACCATAAATTTTACAGACCTTCGGTACATGATTTTTGGGGTAATGTGGTCGGTATTACACCCATGCCGCTTTACTTTCGCAGAAAAAATCTGGTACCCATTAAAGGCTGGGTGAACCGGAAGCCGTCGGTTGGGATCGAACCCTACCTCATGTCCTTTGTAGTCCTGTTCACTAACCACACTAATCGCGGCTCCCTCTGTGCCTCAAGCCATGTCAATACTTTACTGACAGCCACAACTTCCATAGTTAAACTACTTGTCATCATCATCATCGAGTGCCGTCTCCGCAACGAAGGTTGGCTACCATAAAGCTCCATTCTGCTCAAAATCGCATTTGTCTTGTTTGAATTATGCTTAGTAGTTCTCTTTTAACCAGTGATGGAAAATGTACAACTGAAATAAACAAAAGAATAGGAATGGCAAAAAGTAATTTTAATGTCATGAAGAATATACTAACATCAAAACAAATAACACCAGGGCTAAAACTAAGAATAGCAAAATGTTACATCTTCTCAATATTCCTATATGGTGCTGAAACATGGACATTAGACAAGAAAACAGAACAGAGAATTGAAGCCTTTGAAATGTGGATATATAGAAGAATATGTAGAATTGGATGGAATGAAAAGAAAACAAACGATGAAGTCTTAAAACAACTAAAAATGAAAAGAGATCTACTGAACACAATTAGAACAAGATAAATGCGATTCTTGGGTCATATTAAAAGACACAAAAGCCTATTGAAAGTAATCCTGGAGGGAAAATACAAGATAAAAGAGGCAGAGGCAGACCAAGATTAACATGGACGAGTAACATCAAAAGATGGACAAATCAGCCGATGACAACCTGCACCATCAAAGCAAGAAACATAAGGTAGATAAGACAGAGCAAGAGATAGAGCAGAATGGCGCTCCATGGTAGCCAACCTTCGTTGCGGAGACGGCACTCGATGATGATGAGTTCTCTTTTCATTTTTAGTTGTTTTAAGACTTCATCGTTTGTTTTCTTTTCCTTCCATCCAATTCTACCTATTCTTCTATATATCCACATTTCAAAGGCTTCAATTTTCTGTTCTGTTTTCTTGTCTAATGTCCATGTTTCTGCACCATACAGGAATATTGAGAAGATTTAACATTATTGTTACATTGTTAGATTTCCTTAACATTTGTGGCCTACTCTTTTCGTCAACTGCCACGCGTTCGTTAACGTGCGCGACTGCACACGAAAGCTCCTGTTTTTCACAGCTATCCAATTTGGCTAGACATCGGAACTCACTACCCAAAGACGGGTGTCCGGTTAGCGCAATCGATAGGCGGTTGGCTTACCACGGCAACAGCCGGGGTTCGTACCCTGGCGAGGACACCTGGGTTTTACTAATTCCCTAAAAATTAGTACCTCTGAAGTCGAAGTAAATCTGCCTGCATGGCGAGGGGCATCCTGTAATGGGATAAAACAGACTTTACACGCAAAATTCAGTCCCACAAAATTGAGTGGGTGGGGGCTTCGTCAGAGGTCAAAGCGAACGAACGAACTACCCAAAGACCAGAGGAAGATAAAACCACGAATAATCTTGAATTAAAAGTGGAAAATCTCCACCGCAAGTAAATTCGTACCTGGAGCTTTCCTGTCCAGGAACTCACATCTCTAGACCACCAAGTCTCCCGTTATTCCTACTAAATTACTGCTACTACTGTTACTACTACTACTCACATCTCTAGACCACCAAGTCTCCCGTTATTCCTACTAAATTCCTGCTACGACTGTTACTACTACTACTCACATCTCTAGACCACCAAGTCTCCCGTTATTCCTACTAAATTGCTGCTACTACTGTTACTACTACTACTCACATCTCTAGACCACCAAGTCTCCCGTTATTCCTACTAAATTGCTGCTACTACTGTTACTACTACTACTCACATCTCTAGACCACCAAGTCTCCCGTTATTCCTACTAAATTCCTGCTACGACTGTTACTACTACTACTCACATCTCTAGACCACCAAGTCTCCCGTTATTCCTACTAAATTCCTGCTACGACTGTTACTACTACTACTCACATCTCTAGACCACCAAGTCTCCCGTTATTCCTACTAAATTGCTGCTACTACAGTTACTACTGTTACTACTACTACTCACATCTCTAGACCACCAAGTCTCCCGTTATTCCTACTAAATTACTGCTACTACTGGGAGCCGCGATAGCTCAGTGGTTAGTGAACTGGACTACAAAGGACAGGAGGTAGGGTTCAATCCCAACCAACGGCATCGGTTTCACCCAGCCTTTAATGAGTACCGGATTTTTTTCTGGGAAAGTGAAGCGGCACGGGCGTAATACCGACCACATTACCCTAAAAATCATGTGCCGAAGGTCTGTAAATTTTATGGTAACTAACACCATATTCCCTATACGCCACTTGGCGTGACGGGGGTACTTTACTTTTTTTTTACTGTTACTACTACTACTTCTGCTACTACTGTTGCCACAACTATAACAACTGTCACCACTGGTACTTTTACTGCTAGTTCAGAATATATACACATATATATCATCATCATGTGCCATACCGGTTGGCGTACGTGATCGTGTCCTTCTACAATCTTCTATCTAATCTTTTATCTACAGTGCTGCATCGTATCAATTCTGTTGTTGGGGACTGGTTGGTCTCGAGGCAAGACGCCGGCCTCGAGATAGAGAGGCTTTGGGTTCAAATCCCGGTTGGTTTGGAATTTTATTTATGATTTCTCTCTGCGGCAACCACCCCTGTCCTCAGCATTTCAGTGAGGTCCGGCTTGAAACGTCAATTACTCATTGACGGAAAAAATATGAGTACCTCCGAAGTCGGAGCTATCTGCCTGTGCGGCGAGGGACCCTTGTGCTTCCAGGGAAAAATGGATTAACACGTACAATTCAGTCCCTGGTCTCTAGGAACTTCGTCAGAGATAAACGCTGGCGAACGAAAACAAAAAAAAATTCTGTTGTTGGACGTTTTCCATGCCATGACAGCAAGCTATCCAGTATTTTCTCACTTTGTTATCCGTGATCTCTCTTTCCTTTTATTTTGCCAGTTGTACCAAGTATTCCAACTTTCCATTTCTCATGATGTGCCCGAAAAATGTTGATTGTTTCTTTCTAATGTTTTTTAGGAGCTCCCTTTTTGTATTGGCCTCTTTGAGAATTTCCTCATTGGTCTTTTTAACTGTCCAGGGAACTTTCAACATTCTTCTGAGAAATCCCATCTCTATGACCTCTATTCGTCTTTTCATTTGTCTACTGTCCATGATTCGCTTCCATAAGTCAAAATTGGTTCTATATAGTACCGAAGAACTCTCTTTCTCACTTCTATTGACATAGATTTGTTGCATAAGATATTTTCATTTTCTGAAATGCTATTTTGGCCCGAGCTATTCTGCTTTTTATTTCTTTGGTGCATCTTCCATCTGATGTTATTATTATGCCCAAGTATTTGATGCATGTACCTGTTTCAGATTTGTATATATAATCTTTATCCCAATGTTGTGCTACCAGTGCCAATTATAACCCTAGATTCAATAATAATCCAAAAAATAACCTCTACCGAGATGAAATGTGTTAGACCAATGACAGGAAACAGTCTGAGAGACAAGATCAGAAATGAAGAACTGAGGATAAAAGTTAGGAATAACCCTCGTCATAGAATATATAAAGAAATAACAGATGAAATGGTTTGGCCACGTGACAGGCAGAAAGATAAAAACACAACACAACGAGCACTCAATAAACGTTGCGAGAATTCCAGACTCAAGGGTCGACCACGAAAAAGAAGGATTGGTGGAATATTAGAAATACTAGTAAACATAACATCAGCAGAGGCAAACAGAAGAGGAAAAGAACGGCAAATTATATTTCCCCACGACGCTGAAGGCAAATGAGGAAGGAAAGAAAAGATAAATAAATATGTCGGACTGAAAGGCGGAGATAACCCGGCTTTGTTGTAAACGTGCAACAAATCTTCGCCCACCTGCCATGTGAACGATAAGAAGACGGGGCTTCTTGCTAGTGTTTTTTTTTTTTTTCCAAAAGGAAGTTTGCTGGAAATCTATTCCATAAAACTAGAGAAAAACAACAGGCCTTGATATACTATAACATCACCACATATATTTATCGAATTATGATTATATTTATTAAATGATATTAAAATAAGATTTAAAAAGATGAAAACACAATACAACGAACCCTCAATAAACGTTCAGAGAACACCAGACCCAAAGTAAAGTAAAAAGTAAAGTAACGCCAAGTGGCGTATAGGGAAATATGGTGTTAGTGACCCTATATTTTACAGACCTTCAGCACATGATTTTTGGGGTAATGTGGTCAGTATTACGCCCGTGCTGCTTTACTTTCCCAGAAAAAAAATCCGGTACCCATTTAAGGCTAGGTGAACCCGGAAGCCGTCGGTTGGGATCGAACCCTACCCCTTGTCCGTGGTAGTACCAGACCAAAGGTCGACCACAAATAAGATGGATTGACGGAAAACAAACGACGAAGTTTTAAAACAACTAAAAATAAAAAGAGAACTACTAAATACAATTAAGACAAGACAAATGAAATCTTTGGGGCACGTTAAAATACACAACAGCCTACTAAAAGTAATATTGGAAGGGAAAATAAAAGGTAAAAGAAGCAGAGGCAGACCAATACTAACATGGACGAGTAACATCAAAAGATGGATAAGTCATTCTATGACAACCTGCACCATCAAAGCAAGAAACATAGTGGAATGGTGATCCATGGTAGCCAACCTTCGTTGCTGAGACGGCACTCGATGATGATGATGACGGAATATTAGAAGCGCTAGGAAACATAACAGTAGAAGAGGCGAACAGAATAGCAAAAGGCAGCAAAATTTACCTCCCCTCGACGGTGAAAGGCAAATGAGGAAGGAAAGAAGAAGAATGAGATTAACATTTGCAGTCAGTAAAGGTTTTGTTATACAGTAATATCAAGTGAACGTTAGAACTGTTAATGAAATGTCCTAAAAATTCATCGAACGCGTCCCGGACTGTTCCGGCTGGAAAAGTTCATTTCTTATACATTTTTATAAAAAGTTTTTTTTTTTTTTTAAATTGTTACAAATTTCAAGGACCGCCTAACAGGTAGGGGGAAAATACAGGAAACATGGAAGAATTCCAAGGGTTGTTTACTCAGTCTGTAAACAAATCTCATTTTGTTTACCAGTATATCCTGGTGTTGATATCCTGGCCTCCTGGAGGCGTCTGGTATGACTTTTCTCTCCATTACGCCACAGCACTGCTTCCACTGTATCCTGGTTGTTGCTATGTATGGGAACGTGGCTTTATTCATTCATTTTTTTTTTGTTAATTGAGCATTTCAATTTAACGTATTGACTGCATATAAACAATCTATATGTTCTTTTCCATATTTTTCTAAACATTGTCGAGTAAACTCATGTAGTCTGTAATTTATTATATTTTTTTTTTTCGATTAAATCCCAACCATTTTCTGATTCCATCCCCCCCCCCCCCCCCCACATTGTAACAGGTAGGCTAGCAGACGTCAACACGATCGTTACTATATAATCGACACGATATTTTAAAATAATGTTATTTAATTTTTACTTTAATCTAGATACTCGTTACTTATAACACGAATTGTAAATCAATAGAGCTTAATGTGAGATAATTTGAGAATGATAAGAGAGAAATAAAATGGCTTTGAAGTTAATATACAAATCATTTTGGTTTTCTTAAGTTTATTTAAGATTATTTATTTTTTAGGGGGAGGGTTTATACACCCAATTGCGAATCCTGAAAGTTGTGAATACACGAATCAATAGCTGGCAGTGAATACTTGGGGAGGTCTGGTCCAGGAATGAGGAAGGTGTGGACCGTTGACGCAACATCATCAACACTTAGTCTGTGAAAACATCATCGAGGATGGAACGATTCTTCCTAATTTGTATCTTTTTCATTTGTGGAAGTTTTACTGATGTTAAAGATAACGAAACTTTGTGAGTAAATTGTTTGCTGATGTTTGTTTACAACAACGGCATTGAATGAATGTATGAAACTTTGCAGCACGTGATTTTGAAACTTTGTTGTAAATAAAAATATATTTTAGAGTCAAAGAGTGGACTACAAACGACACTAAGTAAGCATAATAACATAATAAAGCCTCTGGCGTAGATAATTAAGATAAAATAACCGCAGAGTCGCTGAAAACATTTAATACTCAAAACGTGTTCTACTTAAAGTTATTTAATAAAATTTGGGATGAAGAATTAGAAAAAGTTCCTATGATTACAAAACTGGAAGAGAAAGAAACTTGAAAGGGGTTATTATTAAGTATCTTCTTAGTATCAAATTACCTAGGACCTAGGTAAAAAGCAATAATAAAAGAGATTGCAATAACTGTAGAGTATAAAGCTTTTACTTTTATCAGTTTCCTCCAAAGTTGTATGTTGAATCATAATGAGTAGAATAAAAGATGCTGCAGATAATATGCGCAAAAAGAACAAGCAGGATTCCTCTGAAGTCAGAAAGGGGAGAAGTGGTTAGTATCTTGACCAAATATTCACTCTGAGGGATAATACTTTATTAGAAGTAGTAGAAGAACATGCAGGAAAACAGCAACTATTAATCTGCTATTTCATTGATTTGGAAAAAAAAACATCTTGCAGCATACAAGACATATTGTCCCTGTCGAATATCTTGAATAATTAAATTACAGAATACCACCAAAAATGATCAATATCTTAAAAGTTAATAAAAGACATAATATATGACAGCTATACACTCGTGCAGTTCGCACTGAAGAGGGACTGAGTGATTGGTTTCATATTGAAACAGGAGTCCTTATCAAGGCCAGCTCCTTGTCGTGGGGATGGGGCTTAACAGTCACCAGGGACTGAAAACCAAGACTGGCCAGGCATTCTTACAACCGAGCAAGACCACAGTCTGCTCTAACAAGTTTAAGTGCTGAAGTCGGAGGCAACCAGCCAAAAGGTGCACTACAACAATCAGGATGCCACGCACGCCAATGGGAAGTATGTCTATAACCGCAAATGGATATGGCACTCGCCCTGTATTGGACACTCAGGCAGGTGCAGCGCCGGGCCCTCAGCCTCGAAAGGGCCCGACCTCTATTACTGGATGTCCTTCTCAACCGCTCTTTGGAGTCAGGGGACGAGAGAATAGAGCTACTGGCCAATCCAAAATAAAATCACTCAAAATAATGCACTGGAATACAGAAGGCATTAACGGCAAAAGAGATGGGTACAGTAAAAAGATAGAATTAGAAAATATCCTGCATGAAGAACAAATAAGCATATGCTGTTTGCAGGAAACCCATCTAAACAACGATATAGCCTTGAAGATTAGGGGATACCAGTGCTACCGATCTGACAGAAAAAACAGACAAAAGGCCAGAATATTGACACTTGTAAAGAACAACATTAATGCATGTCAGATTGAAGTGTATATGGATTGGGTGGAATATCAAATACTGCACCTTAGGAAAATACAGACTTCCATCTACTTAACTATTACTGTCCGAGTGACTGCCCACTAGCACTAGACACAATTACATTAAAAGAAAGAATAATTGTATGTGGAGACTTTAACAGCCATTCACAGAGCTGGGGCTATGAAAATATGGCCAAGAGAGGTGAAGAACTTGAAAATGGCAGGGTGACAATGGGCTTATACTATTAAACCAGACAATAGATCCACCAACATTCTACTCCAGATCATGGCATACCACATCTACACCAGACCTTGCTTTCCATTCACCAGACCTGGATTGGAATATCACACATATTGTTGGGAAACAACTTGGAAGCAGCGACCACCAACCAGTATTTTTAGTGGTGCAAAATGAGGCTGTCAGGGGGAGCAGCACTCTCTCCAGATGGAATTACAAAAAGGCAGACTGGAAAATGTATCAACACTACACCAGTGTACTGACTAAATATATAAATACAGACAGAGACATCAACAAAATAGTTGATGAATTCAGTAGACTAATAATACAAGCTGCCAGTGAAACAATACCTAGAGGGGCACGGAAACACTACAAACCATACTGGAGTAGTGAACTAGAGCAACTGCACAATGACAAGGAAACATCTCGAAAGCAAGCAGAAAATAACCCTTGCCAAGAACACCACAATAACTATCAGCATGCTAAAGCCAAATTTCAACAGGCTAAACTACAAGCCAGACGGAGAAGCTGGAAAGAGAAAACAGAGTCCTTGAATCTTGAATGAGACACAAGAAAAGTGTCGAAGCTTGGAAAACAGCTGAATGATGAGGGTACAGAAAGGAACACCAAAATTACACTGAAGAAGGATGGAAACATCCTAACAGGTAAGCATGCAGCAAATCACTTTGCAGACTCCTTTGCAAATGACAATAATATTGAAATTAGCCTGGAGAAATGACAAGAGACCCGTTTAAAACAACAAAATGCAAGACAAGAAGAGACTGTACATGAAGTCATGGAAATACCCATTACACAAAGATAATAGAGCTGGCATTATTCAAATTAAAAATGAAAAAGTCACCAGGCAGTGGTGAAGTGTCCAATGAAATGATTAAGAACTTGGGAACTGCAGCTAAAGCAAAACTACTGCAGATCTACAACATTTGCTGGATCACAGGTAGAGTGCCACAGGCATGGAGAGAAGCAATTATGATACCATTACTAAAGCCAGGAAAAGATGGTTCAACGACATCCAACTATAGACCAATCAGCTGTACAAGCTGTTTGTGTAAAACAATGGAACGTATAATCAATCTCAGACTGCAGTGGTACCTGGAAAGTGAAAATCTCCTTGTCCCACAACAAGCAGGCTTTAGACAGTGTTACTCTACCGAAGATCAGGCAACCTATCTTTCCCAGGAAATTGAGGATGCATTTCAAGAAAAGAAACTGGTACTAGCAGCATGGATAGACCTAAAGAAAGTATTTGATAAGGTATGGAAGGAAGGGCTTTTGAAGAAACTGAGAAATTATGGAGTAAATGGCAGGATGTACAAATGGGTCAAAGCATACCTGCATAACAGGAGAGCCAGAGTGCAACTGGATGGTCTTAAGAGTAAGAAGGTCTTACTGCGCCAGGGCGTTCCACAGGGAGGGGTACTATCTCCAACACTTTTTCTGATCTACATCAATGACCTAGTTACTGAACTACCACATGGCATCAAAGTGGCAATGTATGCAGATGACTTGGTAATGTGGTGCACAGAGGAGTATGCAACGGTGACCTCCAAATTGCTACAAAGAGCTATGGATGCACTGAATTCATGGACAAATAGATGGTGTATCAGCATCAATACAGACAAATGCAGTACTACACTTTTCACTCTCTCCCCAAAACAAAAAGCAGGAGCTATATGGAATGAACATTAATTACATAATGGATACATGTTGCATTAAATGTGGTAATAATGACATTAAATGGTACAAGAGTCACCTGGAAGATCTAGATTTTGTAGATGATTAGTGCTCCTAAGTGACAATATCAACAAGATGCAAAATATCAGAGATACCCTAACACCCATAGTGGAAATAATATAGTTATTGAGTTATTGAGTTATTTGCGGGTCATCATCATTGCACTCCGAACATGTCCATAGGTGCTCAGATCCCCTCCTCAGCAATTCCCTCAGTGTCCAGCGACTGACGACTCCAGTTCTATGTTGGTTGATAAGTCTTCTTACACGGCCACCAAGTTTCTCATTTCTGGCTGTGCCCATCTTAACTCCCATTTCCATCATCCGAAGAAGCGACGTTGATTTGTGTTTGTCGAAGTCCTGTGCTCTTCCCACATCTCGGAGTGCATTGATGACGTCCGCCCGATCCATCGGTTGCCCGTCCTCAACGACAGCGCAGCTAGCCAACCTGTCCGCTCTCTCATTTCCCCGTACTCCCGCATGTCCAGGGACATAGACAAAGGTGACCTTACATATTTTGGATTTCTGCAACGACTCTACCCATTGCATGCGTACAAAGCCCGCCTCCACTTTTTTTATCATGCTCATCGAATCACTCAGTATACATGCGTGGATGTAGTCTTGTGACTCTAACCATTTGAATGCCTTGGTCACTGCCATCACCTCCATTGTCATGCTACTCGTGGTCATGGCGTATGCACCACTGTCTTCCTTAGCTATTCTGCCTGCCGAACGTGCTGTATATGCCCATGCACTTTTTTCGTGTCGTCTTACAGATCCGTCTGTATAGATGACTGCATCTTTCTCATCGGTGTTATCGCAGATGAGACCGTTGACCTCAGCATTAACCACGACTGGGTTCTGTTCCCTACTTTTCCTGTCGAGTGTGACAATACATGAGAAAGTCCCCTTGAATGACGTAGGCACCGGTATCCACTCCTCACCAACGCTGATATTGGTAAGCCCACAGACCTGTTTGATGACATCTTCTGCCCGGCCCACCCATGATTTGCCTCTTTTTAGCCTGGTACCTTTCTCTGTGTTGAGCACGTGGTGCAATGGATGCTCTGTACCTGTACTAATCTTCAGGTATGCTCGTGCTCTCCAGATCTTGATTCTGTCATCCATGGTTGGAAAGTCAAGAAGATACCTCATTGCCACACAGGGAGTGTCCCTCGTACATCCCAGGATAATGCGCATGGCTTCATTTTGTATTTTCTCCAGCCTATCAATTTGAGTCGTACTGACAGTAAGAATGGCCAGGGCATACTCGATTGGTGCGAGGACTAATCCCTGGAACAGAAGAGTAAGTAGCCTCTGCTCGATGTTGGCAGCTGCCATGACCTTCAAGGCGGCTAATCCTTTGCGGGATTTTGTTATCACATGGTCAACGTGGTCCCGAAAACACAGGCTGCGATCAAACTTAACTCCGAGGTATGTCATCAACTTGTCCCTGGTCACCTCATCAGCTCCCATTCGTACTACCGGTGTGGTCGTATTAACGATATGATTGTTAAGGGAGAACCATGAAACTGATGCTTTATTAGGATTAACCAAGGCACCTGAAACCCCACACCAGTGGAAATAATATAACTTGAAATCAACAGGCATAAAACAAAAATAATGAAAAATAACAATACCCCAGAGAGCAATATGTATATCTAAATCATAAGACATTGGATAGAGTAGACCACTATATATATCTTGCTGGTAATATGTAGACCAAGAAGGTGAAACAAAGAAAGAGATCAGAGGCAAGGATAACAAAGTCAACAGCGAATTATAAAAACCTGGACAAAATATGGAAATAAAAAATACTAAGTAAGAAAACTAAAAATTAGAATATTCATCTCAAACATATTATCACGCCTTATCAATACACGTGAAAACAACAGAAGAGATTGAGAGAAAAATACTTTTGAAGACAAATGCCTAAGAAAAATACTCTGTGTACAATGGAATTAATTTAAGACTAATATAGAGATAAGAGAAATAGCCATGGAACCAACTTGCTCATCTACCATTAGGAAAGGAAGCTGGACATAGGTTGCACGTGTATTGAGAAGAGACAACAAGAGAATTTTAAAAAATACTTTTCTATAGAAAACATCAGGATACAGAAAAAGAGGAAGACTTAGAGAGACACTGAAAATAACACTTATAATAAGAGAGGCAAAGTTGGCAGGCAGAGACTAATTAGATAAAATTGATTATCTCGCCAAGAATAGAGATGGATGGCAAAAAAACACTATAAACCCTATGCGACATTTAATGGTGCAGGAAGTATCAAGATATTGGACTACTACGCCTAGTAGAGCTAAGAGCATAGAACAGTCAAAATTGCAGGTAGTGTTGCAGATCTACGGAGGACACGAAAGTAGGCATGCTAAAATCACATTACAACTGTCAGAGACCTTCTTAACTTACGGGGAAATATTAAAAAATAATCATCATCAAGTACCAAGCCTACTGGCGTAGGTGATCTTGTCTCTCCACAACTTTAGATCTTGACAGTTATTTATCATTTCTATTGTTGATCTTCTGCCAAGCCATTCTCTTAAGCTGTCTGGTATCTTTTCTCTTTGCTTCCCTCTATCTCTTTGTCCCTCAATTTTCCCAGTTATAAAAATTAATACCAAAACCAAATAATGAATAATACAAATAGTTAAAAAAAATACACACACATATCTTAACTCACTCATATTTACAATGACTTAACACTTTACACTCAACTACAGTTTGCTTGCTGTTGAAAACAGTGGCCAAAACAAAAGCTTGTTTTGACCATGGAGTGTATTTGCAAATTGTGGCTTGTGGAAAAGAGGATAAACTAAACATAAAGTTGACAAACAAAAACCTGGTTAACTCAACTGGAGATGCAGTATGGCCACACTGAGTCAGTACTATACTGAGTACAGTTACCGAGTTAATCAGTAGTTACGATGTTCATTAAATTAAACCAACTGAATAAAAAATCTTTATAGTATAGTATGACAGTTTAAAAAAGGCATGACAATAGTGTAGGTCCATAAATAGTGTAGGTCCATTTATTTGTCTGAGTCTGTCTAGTGTCACCATAATGTAAGATGTTGGTTCATTTGTCTGAGGGGTTAAGGCAAAGAAATGCAAGTGAATGCATAAAAATGCGAAGCTGCAGTAAAGCTGAATGCGAGGAAAAATTGAAAAAAAAAGAAAAAATGGTATGTTAGAAGCTTTACGTGATTAGTAGACGACACAGATTCGAACAACGTTTCGGCTCAATAGACCTTCAGCAGGAACAAACAAACAACATACACACACAGATATGTGAATAAATAAAACTAAACCTACATAGCTAACTAGTAATGAAACATCAAAAACAAAATAATCGAAATATGTTGACTTCCCTGTGTGTCGTGGACTGTGGTCAGGCTAGGAAAGGAATTTCTCATGGGTGTAGCTGTAATTTATACCCTGTGGTCAGAGGTGAAGGGTTCTAAAAATACACGAGTGGGGGGAACGCTATCTAGGTACGTCGACTACAAAGGCATAGGCAATATCTGAAAGTATCTAAGGACCCATAAATACATGTATACACACACACAGATGCGTGTATACACATGTACACATGCAAGAAGACGTGCACATACTAATACATATCAACATACACATGCATATACACAAACATACATGTGTATGCATACAAGCAAGCACACATATACATGCATGTATATGCATATACATATATATACCAATACCCGTGCCTATGAACACATACATTCATGTGTACATCCATACGGGGACAATCATATGCGTGGAAGTGTGCGTATGACCCACAACCAACCAGAGGGGTTCACACCGGGGTCAGTGTGCAAACTCGAAGGAGAAAGAATAGAACAGTAGAATAACAGGTACTCAAAAGGCGGAAAGAGTGAGATGTATGAGAGTGGGGTGCAATAAAACATATGAGGGGTAAGTAGCACAGAAAAAGGTATATAGGAGAACACCGAAGTGTCTCAACGGGGACTAGTGGAGAAGAACTAAGAATAGAGTGGCATAGTAGATAGACTAAAGAGCCACAACATGGGTGGTAGAGAGGGCTATGCAAGAGGAAGGGAGCAGCTGAAAGTAAACTATGTGTATGAGTGTGATACATTCATGCCTCGTGGGGTCAGCGAACCATACTGGACTATGAGGCGATTTTCCAAAGTATATCGGCTGCGGTCGCCAGAGTGACAGAGGACAATACCAGTGACACGGATGTCGTCTTTGCCCTTGTGATCTGGGGAGTTGAAATGGGAAGACACTGGAGTGCCAGTATTCTGTTGGACATCTCGTAGATGTTCACAAAATCTTTCTGCTAATCTTCTGCCAGACTCGCCAATATAGGTCATGTGGCATCGTTGACATATAATGGCATAAATGATGTTGCGGGACACACATGTGAAGCCATGCTTGATCTCGAACCGTCCATTGGGGAATAAGACCGAGTCAGTAGGGAGCACATAGGCACAGGTGATACAGTAACGACCACAAGGGGCCGTACCGAAGTGTTGAGGGTAGGAGCGAGGGAGATGGCTCCTAACCAGAATGTCACCCAAATTCCTGTCGCGCTTGAAAGCGATCATCGGGGGATCACTAAAAAGTAGATGGGTAGTAGGATCAGAGAAGAGAATGGAATGGTAGCGGTTGAGTATCTTCACAGCTGCTAAGTTGTGAGGATGATAAATGAGGGTGAGTATAGTTCTCTCAGGGGGGGGGGGGGGGGGCAGTCGGAAGGAGTGATTGCCTCGGGACGGGTGATAAGGAGGACCCGCTGGAGGGGAGACTGGAGGATCGAGTCTGGATAAAGCCGGCGGCTGAAGAAACCTAACGTGAGGTGAGCCTGTCGAAGGAAATCTTTGTCATCCTGGCAGATGCGACGGAGACGCAATAACTGTGAGAATGGAATAGAGTTGCGACAAGAAGGTGAAAGGGATGAAGTATAGAGAAGGTATAGAGAAGGTAGCAGTGGGCGTCTGTGGGTTTATAGAAAACCTAGGTGTGGAGGCCAGAAGTACCCGAAGAAACAATAAGATCTAGGAAGGTGACAGAGGAAGTGGATATACAAGATGTGATCTTGATAGCTTTGTGATAGCTACCAATGTAGTCGATAAACCTGGAGAGGTCATCCTCAGGTAGATCGGTGAGTCCGAAGCAGTCATCAATGTACCGAAGGTATATGATGGGAAGAGGACCTTGATAAGAATTGAGAATTTGGTACTCCAGGTAACCCATGAATAGGCAAGCATAGCTAAGGCCCATCTTGGTGCCCATGGTTACTCCACTGACTTGGTCATAGAAGTTACCATTAAACTCAAAGGTGTTGAGGTTGAGTACAAGCTCAGTAAGGCGGAGAAGAGTTGCAGTATCAACAGAGGGGTGTTGTCTCTGGTCAAGAAAGAAACGTAGAGCCAGGAGGCCGTCGGAGTGAGGAATAGAGGTGTAGAGAGAGCAAACATCAAGGGTAAAAAGTCAGTATGAGCGACCTCGGGAGAGAGAGATGGAAGAGAAGATACTCAATGCATGGTTAGTGTCCTTGACATATGAGGGAAGACTAACGACCATAGGCTGGAAGACACTGTCTAGATAGTCAGATATGTGTTCAGTCGGGCAAGCACACACTGACACGATGGTGCGTCCTAGATTGTCGATTTTGTGAATTTTGGGGAGCATGTAGAAAGATGGTTTCCCAAGACCACTATTGTGGATAATGAGGCGGGACGCGCTAGGAGGGAGCCGGTTGGTTCGGATCAGTTCCTTGATGGTAGATTTGACCTGCTTATTGTGGAGGACATTGGCGTCGTCATGGCGGGGTTTATAAAAAGTGGTATTGGATAGTTGTTTGTTGCCCTCAGAAATATATGTCTTTGCGCCAAACTACCACCGCTCCCCCCTTGTCTGAGATCTATCTGTCTAGTGTCACCATAATGTAAGGTGTAGGTCCATTTATTTGTCTGAGATCTGTCTAGTGTCACTATAATATAAGATGTTGGTCCATTTATTTGTCTGAGATCTGTCTAGTGTCACCATAATATAAGATGCTGGTCTATTTATTTGTCTGAGATCTGTCTAGTGTCACTATAATATAAGATGTTGGTCCATTTATTTGTCTGAGATCTGTCTAGAGTCACCATAATATAAGATGTTGGTCCATTTATTTGTCTGAGATCTGTCTAGTGTCACCATAATATAAGATGTTGGTCCATTTATTTGTCTGAGATCTGTCTAGTGTCACTATAATATAAGATGAAGTTCCATTTATTTGTCTGAGATCTGTCTAGTGTCACCATAATATAAGATGTTGGTCTATTTATTTGTCTGAGATCTGTCTAGTGTCACTATAATATAAGATGTTGGTCCATTTATTTGTCTGAGATCTTTCTAGAGTCACCATAATATAAGATGTTGGTCCATTTATTTGTCTGAGATCTGTCTAGTGTCACCATAATATAAGATGTTGGTCAATTTATTTGTCTGAGATCTGTCTAGTGTCACTATAATATAAGATGAAGTTCCATTTATTTGTCTGAGATCTGTCTAGTGTCACCATAATATAAGATGTTGGTCCATTTATTTGTATGAGGTCTGTCTAGTGTCACCATAATATAAGATGTTGGTCTATTTATTTGTCTGAGGTCTGTCTAGTGTCACCATAATATAAGATGTTGGTCCATTTATTTGTCTGAGGTCTGTCTAGTGTCACCATAATATAAGATGTCGGTCCATTTATTTGTCTGAGATCTGTCTAGTATCACTATAATGTAAGGTGTAGGTCCATTTATTTGTCTGAGATCTGTCTAGTATCACTATAATTTAAGGTGTAGGTCCATTTATTTGTCTGAGATCTGTCTAGTGTCACCATAATGTAAGATGTTGGTCCATTTATTTGTCTGAGATCTGTCTAGTGTCACCATAATGTAAGATGTTGGTCCATTTATTTGTCTGAGATCTGTCTAGTGTCACCATAATGTAAGATGTTGGTCCATTTATTTGTCTGAGATCTGTCTAGTGTGACCATAATGTAAGATGTTGGTCCATTTATTTGTCTGAGATCTGTCTAGTGTCACTATAATGTAAGATGTTGGTCTATTTATTTGTCTGTGATAGTATCATCTATGTGCATAACATTTATTTGTCTGTGATAGTATCATCTATGTGCATAACATTTATTTGTCTGTGATAGTATCATCTATGTGCATAACATTTATTTGTCTGTGATAGTATCATCTATGTGCATAACATCTATTTGTCTGTGATAGTATCATCTATGTGCATAACATTTATTTTGTTCTGTAATCAATGTGTGTTTAGTTTTTTAGATTAATGATTTGTGTATTTGTTTTCCTGGATGTTACACAATCACATGTACTGAATCCTGGGTTTTATGATTGTGTTAGCTAAAAGAGTGTGGGTTGCAGAATTGATAACCTGTTGGGTTCCAAACTGGGAGAACATGGGTTTGAATCCTGGTAGGGCCAAAAAGTTTTTTCTATCAGCGGTGAAATAAAAACTCAGATATGAATACCTCGTGGTGACTGCACTGGACAAGCTGCCTTTATTCACTGGTCCCACAATTCTTCCCGGCAGACCCCAGTAATGGGAAAATGCTGTAAGGATAGAAAAAGGTAGTTAGCTATAACATTTACAAGTGTGAATGCTTGTAGGCTATTTCTTTATTTTTGGCGTTCACCCTATGACTTCCGGTTTCAAGATGGCATGGTGATGTTTGCGTCATCGTTTACTGTTACATTTTTTGTCAGAAAGATGGTTAATTCTATCTTTCAAATGCAGATAAATGTATAGATAGGAAGTTCCACTGTTGGGATCTTTACTGGTAAAGTAGATTACATGCAAGTGATCTGAAATCTTCTACAGTGTGTGCAATGGTGTGTTCTGTATTGATTGCAATATACATCATCATTGGAATACCAGTCAATATGGCTGATAGGCAGCAAGAACCATTGAGGCATAGTCTGAAAAGTGTTCCTTGTTGCAGTTTTCTTATATTCCAAGTCCGGCTTGCTGCCAGAGCTACTGAGTTTAGTGCTCTGTGCACAGTGTGAGCTGCATTTCATCTGGATTGTATTTTGATAATCCGACTGCTTACAATCATCATCATCATTGAGTGCCATCTCCGCATCGAAGGTTGGCTACCATGGAGCGCCATTCCACTCTGTGTCTTGCTTTGATGGTGCAAATTGTCATAGGCTGACTTGTCCATCTTTTGATGTTACTCGTCCATGTTAGTCTTGGTCTGCCTCTGCCTCTTTTACCTTGTATTTTCCCTTCTAATATTACTTTTATTAGACTGTTGTGTCTTTTAACATGACCAAAAAATATTTCATTTGTCTTGTTCTAATTGTGTTTAGTAGTTCTTTTTTCATTTTTAGTTGTTTTAAAACTTCCTCGTTTCTTATCTTGCCACACATATTTGATTTATTTCTTCACTTCACAAATTATCCATATTTCTTGCCCACTTTATTTTCTTAATCCCTTTTCATTGTGTTCTTAACTTCAGTGTTTTACTGTGCACTTCAGAAAGCACACTGTGCACTTTAAAAAACCCTTGACAGTTGGAAATCAAAAAGGGTAGGCCAACCTGGGCAAAGTTTATAGGAAACAAAATTACAAAAACGTCAAAACTCTCAGAGATTAATAATAATTAAAAAAAATGAGAGTACCTCTTAAGTTGGAAAATATCTACCTGTATAGTGAGGGACTCCTGAGCAAACAACTGCTTGAGTGAAAATAGGAAACAGTGATATTCATGGAAAAAACCATCCTCTTGGGACTGCTAGGCACGTAAAGCTGGCATAAGCAAACAAGCATAACTGAAGACATTCCAAAATAGAGATTTTGAAATTATATTAATCACTACACAAATTATTATGCTCTCTTCTTAACATTTACCCATAAAGCGGGTGTGTATGCATTGTGTCACTAGTTTACTGCATAGCCATGGTCTATATACATTACCTCAAAAATCATGTGCTGATGGTCTGTAAATACTATGGTCACTGAGAGTATTACACAACAGGCCCTTTTTTGGAATCCCCAGGGGAAAAGACAAAGAGGAAGACCAAGGAATTCTTGGAGAAGATAGATAGAAGCAGAGATGAAGATGATGGGGTAGACATGGAATGATATTAAAAGATTGGCAAAAAACAGAACAACTTGGAAAGTGTTTGTTGAAGACCTATGCTCCACTGGGAGCTAAAAAGGTAGAAGAACATCATATTCCCTATATGCCACTTGGCGTGACGGGGCACTTTACTTTTTTTTACTACACTGTATATGTGCTTTTTGGCTTAACACGTCCATCTTTGGCATGGATATGTAGATTTGCTTAACAATTTTTACCCAGACAGCAGCAATTTTTTGGCCTACTTTTTTTTACTTTAAACTGCCAGAAGTTTATTAACATGCAAAAGTGCACATAGGACCTCCTGTTTTTCGCAAGTTTTCGAGAGGGTTAGATCTCACTACCCAGAGACTGGGGGAGGGTAAAGCCATGAAGATGCTGGAGGTTTGATTTTTGAAAAATGTCTACCAATTGTAGTGGGAATCAAACCCTGGACCTTCATGTCCAGAGGCCGACATCTTACCTCAAGACCACCGAATCCCCTGCTATATAAATTATTATGTTTCAAGCAAACTATGTGGTTATTACGAGGATACCCAAAAAAGGGACAGAGAACAAAATAATTTTTTTTATTGAATGCTCTTTTGTTCTTTTCAGAATCTACCACTGGGATGTCCACCATAAAGTTAGCTACTACTGCCAGTTTGGGACAAATGAGGAAATTAGCAAGTAAGTTTTTTTTAAAAAAGTAATATTTATATTTCTTGATTTTGGCTACAACTGGAAAAAAATATAAATAAGCGGCACTATGACTTATAAGGGAGCCGCGATAGCTCTGTGCTTAGTGAACTGGACTACAAAGGACAAGGGATAGGGTTCGATCCCAACCGACGGCTTCTGGGTTCACCCAGCCTTAAATGGGTACTGGATTTTTTTCTGGGAAAGTAAAGCAGCACGGGCATAATGCCAACCACATTACCCCAAAAATCATGTGCAGGTCTGTAAAAAATATAGTGTCACTAACACCATATTTCCCTATACGCCACTTGGCGTGACAGGGGTACTTTACTTTTTTTTTTTTTTTTTTCACTATGATTTATGGTAATAAGTCACAGACTGACAAAGACAGTGATGATTGCACTTTAGTCATCCTGTAAGACATAACAGAACCCGTTTTTTGTCTGCTGGCATGTTTGTTATAAATATTTCTGTTTGAAAAATGTTGGGTCTTTATTTTTTTCTTCTTCTTGAATGACTGGCCTTGACTTTGCAGTCCCGAAAAAATGACTGAAGACAGAGAGAAATGGAGAAGTCTGTCATTAGTATATTCAATAAACAGTAACATGTCATCTTCTCTGTTTCCTCTTTTCCAGTGTGCTCCAGGTGAAAGCCTTTTTGGTAATGCTTGTAGATGGCTCTCAAGCATGCACACTATCCTACCCATTGCTGATAACGATCAAACTTTAAAAATAAATAATTACAGTCTTTGGTTTGATCTTACAACACAGCAGTCGGAGCATTCCCATATCTGCTCTGCTGCCCATTCCAGCATGTGATCACTTACTGATTGTTCCTGTCCTGCATTGATTGAATGTGTTGCATTCTTTTCTGCTGAGAATGTTTTTCCTTCTTTCACTCTTGATGGCACCATGTTCCACTATTCCTTTGACATGTGGATTATCCTCGGCTCTGTTGTTGCCATCCTGTGAGATTTGTTCTTTTAAAGCCCTTGTCATGTCATTCCTTAAAATAATTACAGTAAGGTTACACTATTCAAATGAACTCTTGAGTGTTCAATACAAAACTTAGTATTTACTTTGCTTTTCAGCATAATGTGGTAATGCACTCACCAATTTCAACTGAGGTCCAACTAAAACACTCTCAGTTATTATTGTTTTATTAATTCTATTTGGAACCTGTGATGTGCTGTGTATAAACTCCTATTATTTCCTAACTGATAATGAAATATTGGAAACAGGAAAGTGTACCCAAACTGACCAATGCACTGCTTCACATTCATTGTCTCAGAAAAAGACAACTATGTATGGCCATGTGAGTAGGGATTGATATAATGGCCTTGAAAATATAATTATAGAGGGTATAGTTCTAAAGCGGGGATAAGGTCCTTGATGTTTGAATCCAAAAAAGTTTAGCTGCATGTGATGTCAGAAGATGGATAATACACCACTGACTACCTTACTAAGGTCTCTCTCTTTCTGGTTTTCTCTGTAGGTGAAGGTTATATATCGTGGTCTTGACCCTTCCAGCGCCACTAGATGTTGCGTAAGGCACATAATGTTTTTTGCCATCCATCTGTGTCATTGACAAGATGCTTGATCTTATCTAATGAGTCTATGCCTGCCAACTTTGATTCTCTTGTAAGTGTTCTTTTTAGTGTCTCTCTATGTCTTCTTCTTTCTCTGTATCCTAATGTTTTTCATAGTAGAGCCTGTTTTGAAATTCTCTCGTCTCTTCACAACACATGTCCGACATATATCCATCTTCTCTTCTGAATTGTAGATGAGATAGGTGGTTGCATAGCCATTTCTCTTATTTCTATATTAGTCTTGAATTCATTCCATTGTACACTGAGTATTCTTCTTTGGTGTTTGTCTTCCAAAGTGTTGAGTTTTCTCTCAATCTCTCCTGTTGTTTTCCAGCTTTCACATGCATACCTAAGGGTTGTTAATACATTTAAGTTAAATTTCATAAGTTTAGATTTCTTGATTAGTATTTCGATTTCCATATTAAGTTTATATGTTCTTTAATGCATACAGTGAATATGGAGTTTGTGCTCATGTTTTTCTGTGACCAACAGTGGTGTCTTTGGGTAATGTGGTCAATAATATGCCAGGCCACTCTTACTTTCCAGAAAAATCTCTGGTATAATTTTTAGAAACTGGTTGCACAACACTGCATTGTTGGTTCAGAAAAAAATTAATTAAATCTGGGAATTAAACCCTGACTTTTCTTGTCAGTTATAGGTGCACTAATCGCTCAGTCACCAATGCAAAAACTAGTCTTAATACTACAATGTGACCATGTAATATGTCAAGTTACTCCAAGATATGAAGCAGCCATCAGGGTTTATAAGGACATCATGCAGAATAGCAGGCCATTTTAGACTGCCGTCACCATGAAAATGACATCACTTTGCTATGTTAAAGCTAACACTGCTATGTGCGACCTAAATGGACAATAGAATCAATCAGAAGTGTTGCAAAGAATAAGTGTAGTTATATGTGCGTGTGCGCGCGCTTTTTTTTTTTTTTTTTTTTTTTTTTTTTTTTTTTTTTTGCTACGATAGCTCAGTGGTTAGGGAATTGGACTACAAAGAACTAGAGGCTTTTGGATTCACCCAGCCTTAAATGGGTACCAGATTTTTTCTGGGAAAGTAAAGCAACACCGACGTAATACCGACCACATTACCCCAAAAATTATGTGCTGGTCTATAACAATAATGGTCACTAACACTATATTCCCTATACGCCATTTGGCGTGATGGGGCTCTTTACTTTACTATATGTATATTTATGTTGGCTTTTGTCGTCTTGACAGATGGTTTGTAGCAAGTAATCCTGATATATCAGTAGTTTGGTAAATATTAGTGTCTTTTGCTGGATTTTGTTTTTGCTGAACGTCTTCTCCTGTGGCTGAATCTGTCAATATTGGATAGACATATTCAGCCATAGTGTAGTTAATATATGCCATCTATAGTGTGTTCAGTGCAGCTGGAGGTCAATGCCTGGGAGTCATAACCCAGGCGAGCTCACCTCCACTAGAGTGTGAAGAAGCGAAAAGACTGAAACACTTGCTCAACAGGGTCTTCTTCTGATGATCCAAACACCTTCTGCAGCAAAGCTCTGTATAAAAAGTTTCTTATCACTTATTTAAGACACTACACCAGTGTGTGTTGACAGTAATATAACCAGTGGCATCTAGAATATACTATAAGTGGCATCACAGTACATGCAAACAGCATCCACTTGAGAGATGCACCAAAGAGGAACAAGATTCCATTATTAGTGTATTGTGTGGTGAAGTAGCGGAACTTGGCAAATCATCAACAAAATGAAGTTTCCAAATGGTGAATCATGCCTGTCACTGCAACAGATTAATTAGTAGAATAGGAAGTACATCTATTATTATTTATATTTTAGTTAGTTATGGTTAGTCGAAGGCCACAGTATCACTGCAAACGAATTAAAATCCATAGTCACTCAACCGCCTGTGCCAGTGGAATCATCCGATTTAAAACTCATCTCATTGAAGGATCCAAACAAAGAAAGGCAACTGCAGTCCCCATCATAGCAGCTACAGCACATGCCAAAAGACATAAGGCCAAGTGGCACCGAAAGTAAATGCAGCTGAGCCATCCTTCATCATATGATATCATCATTCATCTTATTCATGATTCCTAAATTTAAAGTTACCATTGAAAGGACACTTCTTTGATGATAACATCCAAAGGGCCGTAACCCCGACTTTAAGGGTCATACCAACAGAAGAACTGCAGAGGTCATTCCAGTGTTTGTTAGATCGTGCCACTTTCTGTATCAATGTACAAGGGGCTTACTTTGAATTAAATACAGGTACTTCAACTGTTGTTTATTTGATTCTTTATGCTTTTTATAGAATCAAATTACTTAATTGTCAGACCTTGTATAGCCACCTAACATTCTTCTAATGGTGGACGATGAAGAGGAGCAGTTATTAAGTGAAAAGTCAACTGAAATGGAATAAACATGGTAGCATGAAAGTGGAGACAAGAAATTTGTTCAATTCTCTGGCAATTTTTGGCTGGAATCTAGTCCAAAACTAAATGTTCGAACTGGGATTTTTGCTTTCATTTCTAATGTTTTAAAATATCATTTTCTTTCCTCACAGTGGTGGAAATTTTGAGATACAGTGTTTAAAAAGAAATCAGGGAATGCAGTATATTTTACCCAATGGTGTGAAAACCTACCCTTACCTGGCATATGGATCTGATGTTGGTTTTGTTCTGAGTGAGTATGCCAGAAAGGACTGTATACTTGTATTGAACTTGTTTTTGTTTTGTATTTGTGATTACTTGGGCACATGATGATTGTTGATGTTTGATTGGTTCTTAATCCTTTTATCCTTGAAAGAAAGGGACTATAACTACCTTTGATTACATAATGAAACATAACACACCAACTTTAGAAAGGTATAAAAAAAATTATAAAAATTAATGGAAAGATAATCAATAACCTAAGATATGCTGATGATACTGTACTACTAGCAGAAAATCCTAAAGATCTACAACAATTACTTAATGAAATAAGTATGACAAGCAAAAAATATGGACTAGATATGAATATCAAAAAGACTAAAACTATGATCATAAACAAAGAAAATACTCAAAACCCATAGGTGGATATCAAAATTGAAGGAATAGACCTTGAGACAGTTCAGAACTACAGCTACCTTGGACATACTATAACCAGTGATGGAAAATGTACAAATGAAATAAACAAAAGAATAGGAATGGCAAAAAGTAATTTTATTGTCATGAAGAACATACTAACATCAAAACAAATAACACCACGGCTAAAACTAAGAACAGCAAAATGTTACATCTTCTCAATATTCCTATATGGTGCAGATACATGGACAATAGACAAGAAAACAGAATAGAGAATTGAAGCCTTTGAAATGTGGATATATAGAAGAATAGGTAGAATTGGATGGAAGGAAAAGAAAACAAACGATGAAGTCTTAAAACAACTAAAAATGAAAAGAGAACTACTAAGCACAATTCAAACAAGATTTTTGGGCCATGTTAAAAAACACAACAGCCTACTATAAGTAATCCTGGAGAGGAAAATACAAGGTAACAGAGGCAGACCAAGACTAACATGGACGAGTAACATCAAAAGATGGATAAATCATCCTATGACAACCTGCACTATCAAAGCAAGAGACAGAGCAGAAGGGCGCTCCATGGTAGCCAACCTTCGTTGCGGAGATGGCACTCAATGATGATGATAAAAAAATAGTGGATGAAGTTAAATACCATCATCTAATGAAGCCATTATATAAATTACCTAATTTGCATTCACATGCGATTGTAATGTAACAATCTTATTAGTGATGAAGACAGAAAAGAGAATGGAATGAAAGGGAGAGTGGTGAGACGGCGGGTGGAAGAGAAAATTCAACTAAATAAATTATAAATAGAAAGCTTACTGGTTAGGGTTAAAGTTGAGTATTGATGTCTTACTTTTTATTTTATTTTTTTTTTTATTTAGTCCAGAGAATGGAATGTAAAGTAATTTTGAAATCTAGCACAAGGGCTGCTTAAAATAGATTGCTGGGCCTGTTCTGGTTCGCAGGTCGTTGGTTGCCTACCTCTGATTTAAACCAAAAAGGTCTTAAATGTGGACAAAAACAAACAACACAATACAGATTCCTAAAAACCTGAATAAATCTAAATAGTGGCTAGAGTTGTCTAATGCCACCATGAAACTACAGATGTATGTATGTGTAGGGAACAGGCAAATAATTCCAGTGTTACGATAAAGCTGGAAGCAGGAGCAGGTAGTGGGGTGTAACGTACACTTATACAAAATGTGGTTGACAGCTTTGCAAAAAAAGGTACACACCCAAATAATGACTTTTCGGTCTACATGTGACCTCCTTCATAAAAACGAGAACAATACAAAACGTACAACGAAATAATTTTATGTTAATTAAAAAATTTGTATTAATTAAAAAAAATTTTTTTTTTAATTTTATTTTTATTTCGTTGTTCATTTATGTTCTCGTTTTCTGATGAAGGCCATCGTTTTCTGATGAAGACAACACGTAGGTCGAAACGTCAGTATTTTGTTGTGTTACTTTTTATTGTTAAGCTGTCACCATACCTTGTAGGAGTGTACATTACACCCCACTACTTGCTCCTGCATGTATATATATATAAACTGACCTTTGTTCTTTATATTTTCAGAATGTACAGATATACCAAATGCAGTGCTGCATAACTGTAACAAGTATGTGTATAGCGTGTGCAAGTATGCGTGTAAATCAAGCGATCTTGTCCAGGAAGCAATCTGTGAACTAAAGGGTCCAACAGAGAATATAACAGCCCAGTGGTCGGTGACCGAATCCTGCCCAGAGGTCAATGATAGCCAGAGTCTTCTATTGGGTATCCAAGACGTTCCGATAGCTAAAGTTACAATGGATAGACGGAAATCTGTTACAGGTTGGTGTATTTGGTTATTTGGTTATGAAAGGCCCTGGTATCACTGCAAACGAATTAAAATCAATAATTGCTCAACCGCCCGTACCAGCGTAATCATCCAAATTAATATATCATCTCCCAAACAAAGAAAGGTAACTGTAGTCCCCATCGTAGCAGTCTCAGCACACGCCAAAAGACATAAGGAGAAACCGCGCAGAAAGTGAACACAGCCAACTGTTCCCTGTCATACGATATCATCATTCATCGTAAACAATTGGAATATTGAAACATGATCAAAACGGATGAGACACACAGCTCATGGTGTGCACAGAGCACTTAACTCAGTAGCTCCTGCAACAAGCCGGACTTAGGTTGGTGTAGTAAGTGATGGATATTTTGTTTGAAATATTGATGGAGTGTCATAGACATTTTGTTTCAATTATTGATGGAATGTGATGGACATTTTGTTTGAACTAATGATGGAGTGTCATAGACATTTTGTTTCAATTATTGATGGAATGTGATGGACATTTTGTTTGAACTAATGATGGAGTGTCATAGACATTTTGTTTCAATTATTGATTTTGTTTCAATTATTGATGGAATGTGATGGACATTTTGTTTGAAATATTGATGGATTGTGATTTGCATTTTATTTTAAATTGGTTGGACTACAGATCAACTGAGATATTGATGAGGTATTAACTCATTGACATACTTATAGAATATAAAGTGATTGGGATATGGTTGGGTGGGTATTAACACAAAATCATCATCGTGTGTCATACCAGCACAGTGGAAGTCATTTTTGGACATACTATTTGGACATATCTATCTATTAACCTTTCGAGCCGTGGCCAACCAGCCCATAGGGCATAGACCCAGATACTATTGATGTTTTTCTAAATTTTCTTTCTAGCAGTCTCAATCCTTGCAAAGATCTTTTATCAAATCTTACCATTTGTCTCTGTTCTGTGCAAGCATCTCAATCTATTTGAGGGAGCCAATTCCTGCTGCCTTTGCCTCTCTGTCGTATGGCACAATGTTCTTCTCAGTGTCTCCCTGGGTCTGCCTCTTTGTGGACATATGCTCACGTTAAAAAGTTAGTGCACAACATTATATATATATATCACTGTGTGATTTCTTGGATGACATGAAGTAAAACCTGATGCACCAAGTTTTTGAATATAGAGTAATAGAACGGATGATCACTTTTTGTTCTTGTGAAAGTGGCATGCAAGAAAGATAAAAAAAACTAAAGTAAACGTAGCACTCCTATCAGGAAATGAAATTTTGATCTCAGTACCATGTATTGCCACCTTGAGCTGTCATCCAGTGCTTGACAGTACTTTCTTATTGAACCAATGAAATGTTAGATAATTTATTGGAGCATGTTGTTCTGTAATGTTCCATTATTCTTGCAACGATATTACATTTGCCAGTTCTTGTTCTCAGTTTATCTAATCTCAGAGTTTTTCTACTTTTATATTTGTCTTATCTCATTTTTTTTTTCATTCTCATCAACACTTTTGGGGCACATCATGAGAAGAGGAAAGTTGGAATACTTGGTTATAACTGGCAAAATACAGGAAAAGAGAGATCACGAATGACAAAGAGAGAAGATATTAGATAGTTTGGTGACATGGCCTGGTAAACAATCAACAACAGAATTGATATGATACACTGTAGATAGAAGATTGTGGATGGACATGATCGCCTACGCCAACCTGTATGGCATGATGATGATGAACCTAACCTCAGTTTCCCATTATTAAAATAACCTGGGGCCCTTGTCATTGCTGGAGTGTTTATACACAGTGTTGAGCTATGCTACATTTTCTATAAATACATAAGCTACACTTTCAACATATATGAATAGTAAGAAAACAGAAGTAATGGTCATATCAATGAAACAGTCATCACCATCATGCAGCATAAAAATAAAAAGGACAAATCTGAAACAAGTGCAACGTTTCAAATACTTGAGCACAATAATGTCAGATGGAAGATGCACCACAGAAATAATAAAGCAGAATAGCTCAGGCCAAAATAGCATTTCAGAAAATAAAAAATATCTTATGCAACAAATCTATGTCAAAAGAAGTGAAAAAAGAGATTTCATCGGTGCTATATAGAACCAATTCTGACCTATGGAAGTGAATCATGGACAGTAGACAAACAAATGAAAAGACGATTAGAGGCCACAGAGATGGGATTTCTCAGAAGAATGTTGAAAGTTCCCTGCACAGCTAAAAAGACCAATGAGGAAGTTCTCAAAGAGGCTAACACAAAAAGGGAACTCCTAAAAATACATCAGAAAGAAGCAATCAACATTTTTTGGGCACATCATGAGAAGAGGAAAGTTGGAATACTTGGTTACAACTGGCAAAATAAAAGGAAGGAAAGATCGCGCACGACAAAGAGAGAAAATACTGGATAGCTTGGTGTCATGGCATGGAAAACAGTCAACAACAGAACTGATACGATGCACTGTAGATAGAATATTGTGGAAGGACATGATCGCCTTTGCCAACCGGTATGGCACATGATGATGATGACACTCTCAACATGACTCTTTCATTTCCTCAGCAGGATGCATCTAATACACAATTTTATAGTGTCCTTGATTATAGCAAATTATCCATAATCTGTAACAATAATATTATTACACAGATAGTTACAGCAATAAGACTGATGCCAGCCCAGAGGTTAATGACGTAACTGCCTCAACAACTGCGTTGGCTGCTCAATCTACAGGTATGTACAGGACAGAGATTCTAATTATTAGCATTTAAAAATTACTTTGTCATTTCAGTCTATTTATGGTTATGGTTAGTTGAAGGCCTCGGTATCATCGTAAACGAATTAAAATCCATAATTGCTCAACCACCTGCACTAGTGGAATCATCTGAATTAAAGCTCATCTCATTGAAGAATCCAAACAAGAAAGGTAGCTGCGGCCAGCATCACAGCAGCTACAGTAAACTCCAAAAGACATAAGGCCAAGCGGCAAGACTACAGTATACCATTTTTGAGTACCAGATTACCTTCCCTCTTCAATCTACTCGCTTGGCCAGAAGAGTTTGTTTGTTTCCATGATCACCACTCAGATGTGGAATATGGTCTGAATGAGATATGTGTCACCGACTGCTCTCATCGCTGTTGCTTGGGTCACTGACTGCTCTCAGCCCAGTTGCTTGGGTCACTGACTGCTCTCAGCCCAGTTGCTTGGGTCACTGACTGCTCTCAAGCCCAGTTGCTTGGGTCACCGACTGCTCTCAGCGCTGTCGCTTGGGTCACTGACTGCTCTCAGCCCAGTTGCTTAGGTCACCGACTGCTCTCAGCGCTGTTGCTTGGGTCACTGACTGCTCTCAGCCCAGTTGCTTGGGTCACTGACTGCTCTCAGCCCATTTGCTTGGGTCACCGACTGCTCTCAGCGCTGTTGCTTGGGTCACTGACTGCTCTCAGCCCAGTTGCTTGGGTCACTGACTGCTCTTAGCCCAGTTGCTTGGGTCACTGACTGCTCTCAGTCCAGTTGCTGGGGTCACTGACTGCTCTCAGCCCAGTTGCTTGGGTCACTGACTGCTCTCAGTCCAGTTGCTTGGGTCACTGACTGCTCTGTCCAGTTGCTTGGGTCACTGATTGCTCTCAGCCCAGTTGCTTGGGTCACTGACTGCTCTCAGCCAAGTTGCTTGGGTCATTGACTGCTCTCAGTTCAGTTGATTGGGTCACTTACTGCTCTGTCCAGTTGCTTGGGTCACTGATTGCTCACAGTCCAGTTGCTTGGGTCACTGACTGCTCTCAGCCCAAATGCTAGTTAGCATATTGGCCCGCAGAGTGCGTTTCACCTGCATACTGCTTGAATCATGAGTATATATATAATATATACCAGTACCTTTTGTTCTGCCTTGAGTGTAAATCTGGTTGGTCTGCTAACTTACACTGAAGAAAATAATTGAATCCAAATTTAACCCTAGAATGCAAAACCGTCATAAAAATTACTGTATCAAGATAAAAGATCTTTCAAATTTTGACAGATTTCTGTGGTCAAACATTTCCCTGTTCTGTGTACCTTCTGACTTACTGCGCGTGAGTCACTGTGCTTCTCCTAATGTAGACACACAGCTGTGTGTCAAAAGTTAAAAAAAAAATAATATTTTTAGAGCTCCTAATGTTACAATTAAGTGGTAGTAATTTTTACTACAGTATCATAAACAAGTGTGCCACAGATAGGTATCGTGATCTAGGGCTAAGATGGGCACCACTAACCTTTGTCCATGCTGTGTGGCATATATTGCAGCAAAACATAGCATTTATCTCCAGTATGCAGACTTTAAATGATTTTTATTAGACCACACCTATTATATCTTAGTCCACATCAATCATTTCTGCAAGCAAGAAAATATAGCGACAAAATATTTTCCTGCCTTCAGCACATAGACTTAGGCGGAGCACCCACATCCACCAACTACGAAGAATAATTGTATGGTGGTAAAGGAAATCCAGAATCCCAGTCTTGTTGAATGATATTTATACAATGCATTGATGTTCATAGAAAGGTTATTCATAGAGAGATAGTACAGATAAAGAGCATGCATCGCACCACGTGCTCAACACAGGGAAAGGTGCCAGGCTAAAAGAGGCAAATCATGGGTGGGCCGAGCAGAAGATGTCATCAAACAGGTCTGTGAGCTTACCAATATCAGCGTTGGTGAGGAGTGGATACCGGTGCCTACGTCTTTCAAGGGGACTTTCTCGTGTATTGTCACATTTTACAGGAAAAGTATGGAACAGAACCCGGTCGTGGTTAATGCTGAGGTCAACGGTCTCATCTGCGATAACACCGATGAGAAAGATGCAGTCATCTATACAGACGGATCTGTGAGACGACACCAAAGAAGTGCATGGGCATTTACAGCACACTCGGCAGGCAGAATAGTCAAAGAAGACAGTGGTGCATACGTCATGACCACAAGTAGCATGACAATGGAGGTGATGGCAGTGACCAAGGCATTCAAATAGTTAGAGTTACAAGACTACACCCACGCATGTATACTGAGTGATTCGATGAGCATGATAAAAAAAAGTGGAGGCGAGCTCTGTATGCATGCAATGGGTAGAATCGTTGCAGAAATCCAAAATACGTAAGGTCATTTTTGTCTTTGTCCCTGGACATGAGGGAGTACGGGGAAATGAAAGAGCAGACAGGTTGGCTAGCTGCGCTGTCGTTGAGGATAGGCAACCAATGGATCGGGCGGACATCATCAATGCCCTCCGAGAAGTGGTAAAAGCACAGGACTTCGACAAACACAGATCCACGTCACTTCTTCGGATGATGGAAATGGGAGTTAAGGTGGGCACAGCCAGAAATGAGAAACTTAGTGGCCATGTAAGAAGACTTATCAACCAACATAGAACTGGAGTCATAAGTCGCTGGGCACTGCGGGAATTGCTGAGGAGCGGATCTGAGCACCTATGGACATGTTCAGAGTGCAATGATGATGACCCGCAAATAACTCAATAACTCATAGAGTGAATAATATGAATAGAGTAATAATAGAATGAATAGAGAGAATGTGTAAAGTTTAAAAAAAAAAAGAATCTTATCTTGTTTATTGCTGTAACAAATGTTCTCTTTTGCAGATACAGGATTAATAATTGGTTGCACCATATCAGCAGTTTTTGTTGTTGCAGTAGGTGTAGGGGTTTCATTGTATTTATATAAACGGAGACAAAAGCCAAAAAAATGTAAGTTCATTATTTGTACTTTTTTCACCACTTCTTTATCTTGTTGAAAAATAAATTATTATGCTGAGCCTTCCTTATCTTATTTAAAAATAAAATATCATGCTGAGCCTTCCTTATCTTATTTAAAAATAAAATATCATGCTGAGCCTTCCTTATCTTATTTAAAAATAAAATATCATGCTGAGCCTTCCTTATCTTATTTAAAAATAAATTATCATGCTGAGCCTTCCTTATCTTATTTAAAAATAAATTATAATGCTGAGCCTTCCTTATCTTATTTAAAAATAAATTCTCATGCTGAACATTCCTTATCTTATTTTAAAATAAATTCTCATGCTGAGCCTTGTCCTAGATTGGATGATTACATTTGCTTCTCTTATATAGTTTGCTTTAACATATGTTGACAACAGAAGAAAACTGAGGAAAACTCTTCCAAATGATGGCCTCTAATTTTGCCAAGCTTTAAATGGGTACCAGATTTTCTAGAAAAGAAAGTAGACACTGGTGTAAAAAAGGTCCACATTACCAAAAAAATATGTTAATGCGAAAACAAAATATTGGCACTAACATATTATTACTGAACCAGATAATCAAATCAGTCAGAAGACCACAGGCCCAAATCAAGATGCCTTTCATAATATGAATAGATGGGAACAAGTTATCATTATACACCTCAGCACAATTGACTCCACAGTCACATGTATACAAAATTCAAGAAAGGCACCTTAGCCATGTGCACATGTGACAGGCGCCCCAGACTGATGAAGACATACTTCAAGGCTGTATTGAATATAGTGGACTAAGGAAAACCCTTGACCGTGCACTGCCGGGGCCCAAAAGGAGAGTAAAGAATAGTGGCACTTACCCTACCAGGCATGTTTGTAAGAGGCGAGAAAGGAGGGTTGGGCATGGGACTGGCTATCCCATACTGTAAAAAAAAAAAAGCTGAAAAAACTTCATAAACATAGACAAGTCAAAGAAAAGAATAAAAGTAAATCCGCCATCCAGGAAAGATAAAGGATCTCTGTCTAAGAGACATATGATGCAAGCCGGGGAAAGCCATAAAGGAGTCAGGGTTGCCAACTGACCTTCTGTCTACCAGGAAATCCTCAAGAATTGGCACCTGGAATGTACATACCCTAAACAAACAAGTAAAAACTGCACAGGTAGCGGCATGAGAAATTACAAAATAGATATTCTGGGAATGTGTGAAACAAGATGGGTAGGATTGGAAAGAATAAAACTAAATACAGGAGAGATGATTTTATCATCAGGAACCTGGAGCACAACATAGTGAAGGGGTAGCTATAATGTTATCAAGGAATGCACAGAAGACACTAATAGAATAGGAAGCAGTTGGGCCAAGACTAATGAGAGCAACATTTAAAACAACAAAAAACAAAATAATATTACACATTATCCAATGCTATGCACCAACCAACGATAAGGATTATGTAGTTAAAGATGAATTCTATAAACAGCTACAATGTCAGATGGAGGAAATATGAGCCAAGGATATTATAATCTTGATGGGAGATCTAAATGCTAAAGTAGGATTAGACAACAGAGACTTTGAAGAGATTATTGGAAAACATGGACTTGGAGATATAAACGAGAATGGAGAGATATTTGTGAATTTTTGTGCCCTTAATCAAGTGAGCCTAGGAGGAACAATATCCCAACATAAAAGAATACATTAACTCTTTCAGGTCCAGCGCTGAGTCCTCGGCGTTATCCTTTTGGACAACACCGATATGTTGGATATTTTGGATATAGCTGAATATTTGTTTCGTTTTCACCGAATTTCGTTTTTGTTTCAACCAATACTTGATTTCCGGTCGTGAGAGTTATTTTCCTTGATCTTTCCATTTAAAACGGCGTGGGTTGATGTTTGTATCTTTAAAAATTTGTCATTGATATTCATTGTTTTTTTTTCTGAAATTTCTATCACAAAATGGCCACGCCCACTGCTGGTAGTTCTTGCAGTACATCTCGCCCAAAACGATATAGTGCAGAACAAGCGAGATCTATGTTCGAAACATTGTTATTTAGTGAATCAGAAATGGACTATTCAGAAGATTCAGACGAGAGTTTTAGTTTTTGTGGTGATAGTCATGATAATCGTAGTGGTAAGTCGAGTGGTAAGAAACCAAGACTCTCTTGTTTAGGTTTAGCTGGTCGATGCCTCCAGTCCAGCACTATCAGTGACTCAGAGGAATTTAGTGGCAGTGATTCTGACGATGAAACTGATACTATTCTGTCAGCCAAAGCTGACAGGACAGATGTGGCTAGGAAACCTGCTGATGGGTGGCATGAAGCCAGAGATGGAGATACCATAGGAAAATCTAGCTTCCAAAATATAAATTCTGGATGTAAGTTAGATCTTCCAGAAAATGCTTCACCTTCCAAGTATTTTCTGAGCCTGTTGACTGACACAATTGTTGATAGTCTGATTCAAAATATCAACAATTATGCTCAGCAAAAAATGGAATTGAGTACTCCTGTACGCAGGTATTCCAGTTTTGCTAAATGGACACCGCTGGACCGTAATACTTTTTTTCAGTTTCTGGCAGTCCTGATTGCCATGGGAATGAATGCAAAAAATTCTATAAAGGATTACTGGTCCATTCAATCATTTAAAAGTAGTCCTTGGTTTAGGTGCATGTTTAGTCGGACAAGATTTTTACTCATTTATCAATCTATGCTTCATGCGGCTGGTCCTGATGCGGCTGGAAAATGTAAAATTGAGCCGTTCATCAATTCATTGATCGAAAAATTTCAAGAAGCGTTTTATCCGTTTGAAAATATCTGCATCGATGAGATGGTTATAGGCTACAAGGGAAGATTTAAGTACAAGCAGTACAATGCCAGTAAGCCAAAAAAATATCATATCAAATCATACGGACTTTGCGACTCAATCACCGGATACGTTTTCAACCTCCTGGTATATTTTGGTACGGACACAGCTTACAGGCCTGAAACAGACCCACATTCATCACATGCTGTCAAAGTTTTCGACAAGTTACTGGAAGGCATCACAGATCATCATGATGTGTTTTCTGACCGGTATTATACTTCCCTGCCACTTGTTCAATTTCTGCGGCAGAAAAATCACAACTACACTGGAACGCTAAATTCCAACAGACGCGGATTTCCAGCAGAAGTCAAAAAAAAAAATATCAGTGAATGAGGCAAAGTGGTTCATCAATTATGAGGAGCAAATTATGTGTGTCAGCTGGAGGGATAAAAAACCCAAAAAGCTCTGCCAATTGGTGACAACACATGGAAGTATCACATATGAGGTCAGAAATGAAGGTAGGAGTCAAGTCAGGAAGCCATCACTCATCCATAGCTACAACCACTCAATGAATGGATGTGACAGAGTAGACCAGATGATCTCATATTATGGGAACCACACAAGGAAGACAGTCAAGTGGTGGAAGAAAATATTTATGTGGATAATTGAGATCACACAACTCAATGCTCATATTTTATATAACTTGAGCCACCCTAACACCGAAAAGCCTATGCCTTTTGCAGATTTCAAGGAGCTGCTTATTTATGATTTGTGTAGCATAGTAGGAGCAGAGACACCTATTCCTAACAACCTTCTTCAAGTTGATTTATCCAAGCCGGGGAAAAAATGGAACATGAAGCCGCAGAGATATCAGGGTGCCATCCATCTCATTGATTTTGATGGGAAAGACCTGCAGTGTGTTCATTGTTCGGAGCAGCGGAAAGTAAGGTTAAATACAAAAATAAAAATGTTCAACTCCAATGTTAAGTCAGTCCTGTTATATGGCTGTGAAACATGGAGAACAACAAAATTAACAATCATGAAGATACAGACTTTCATTAATGGATGCTTATGCAGAATAAAAGGATGGAAATGGCAGGACAAAATCACTAACATAGAATTATTGAAATGTACCAGTCAAATACCAGTGGAAAGAGAGATACAGTGAAGACGGTGGCGCTGGATAGGACACACACTGCAGAAGCCAACTGAAAGTATTATACAACAGGCCCTTATGTGGAATCTCCAGGGGAAAAGACAAAGAGGAAGACCAAAGAATTCTTGGAGAAGACAGATAGAAGCAGAGATGAAGACATGGAATGATCTTAAAAGAATAGCAAGAAACAGAACGACTTGGAAAGTGTTTGTTGATGACCTATGCTCCACAGGGAGCTGAAAGGTAGAAGAAGAAGGAAAACTCACTGACACAGATACAACACTACATCTAAAACTACATGGGCCTCTGCAAGAATTACAAAAAATAGTAACATTTTTACAGGAAACTACATTGCAGATATATACAATACTTCTGGTCACAAAAGATAGATAAATGTTATTACTTTTTTGCTGTGGTGTGTGATGGACCTTTTTTTCTTTCTTTTATTCCCAATACCAGTGGAATTTATTTAAAAAAAACTTTATAAGCTGTGCTAATACCCTAGGCCTAAGCATTGCATTCCACTTGTCAAAGAGTGGTGACACATTGCCACAGACCTACATTACATTCCACTTGTCACTGAGTGGTGACACATTGCCACAGACCCACATTACATTCCACTTGTCACTGAGTGGTGACACATTGCCACAGACCCACATTACATTCCACTTGTCACTGAGTGGTGACACATTGCCATAGACCCACATTACATTCCACTTGTCACTGAGTGGTGACACATTGCCACAGACCCACATTACATTCCACTTGTCACTGAGTGGTGACACATTGCCGCAGACCCACATTACATTCCACTTGTCACTAAGTGGTGACACATTGCTGCAGACCCACATCACATTCCACTTGTCACTAAGTGGTGACACATTGCCACAGACCTACATTACATTCCACTTGTCACTGAGTGGTGACACATTGCCACAGACCTACATTACATTCCACTTGTCACTGAGTGGTGACACATTGCCACGGACCCACATTACATTCCACTTGTCACTGAGTGGTGACACATTGCCACAGACCCACATTACATTCCACTTGTCACTGAGTGGTGACACATTGCCACAGACCCACATTACATTCCACTTGTCACTGAGTGGTGACACATTGCCGCAGACCCGCATCACATTCCACTTATCACTAAGTGGTGACATATTGCCACAGACCCGCATCACATTCCACTTGTCACTAAGTGGTGACGCATTGCCATAGACTCGTATCACTTTGCACTTGTCACTAAGTGGTGACACATTGCCATATACCCACATCACTTTGCACTTGTCACTAAGTGGTGACACATTGCCAGCATCACTTTCCACTTGTCACTAAGTGGTGACACATTGTCATAGATCCACATCACTTTCCACTTGTCACTCAGTGGTGACACATTGTCATAGACCCAGATCACTTTGCACTTGTCACTAAGTGGTGACACATTGTCATAGACCCACATCACTTTCCACTTGTCACTAATTGGTGACACATTGCCCCACATCACTTTTCACTTGTAAAAAATAGCACATTTCAGGTTCCTTTTAAGAAAATCCTAGATGGACTTTCACCTAATGAATGTAAATTTGTATATGTGCTGAAAATTTATTGATTGTGTAAAAATTATGTCATGGAGTGTGAGAAGTTTTATTATAAGAGGTTAAAAAGTCAACATTTACTTAGAGAAATATTCTAGGTTCAATTGTGGTGAAATACAGTCCATCTCTACATCTACCTAAAATTATGTATAAGTTCTCTTATTGAGAAGTAATGGTAAACTCAATATGTTTTTATGATTACACTTTTTTTCTGTTTTACATTTTCATGAATAAATGATATTAATTAACCCTTTATTTCATTAGCAGCACATAATGGCAGTATTGCATCTAGTATGTCACAAGATACAGAATGCCACTATGAAAATCTGCCTGTTAGATATAAGGATAATGGTAAGTCTATTCTATTCTCTTTTTATTATACATTTTGTTTTCATTTTGAGCTTAGCTATCTCCATTTTTGTTGTGTTTTTTTCTATGAACAATACATAATTCAGCACATGCTTGATAGGCCAGTCACAGTTTAAAAGCAAAAATTAAATTATACTGGAATGGTGCTGTGTCATTCACATTTAAGACCACAACCAAGTAAGCATCTATCATCTTAGCACTTCTCACAAGGCAACTAAAATTATGTTAAAAGTTCTGTCACTGAGAAAATTATATAAAAGAGCAAAAATTAAATTATACTGGAATGGTGCTGTGTCATTCACATTTATGACCACAGCCAAGTAAGCATCTATCGTCTTAGCACTTCTCACAAGGCAAATAAAATTATGTAGTTTCTTCCACGCTAATCTTGGGTTTCTTCTGGAAACTTTTATGTCGAGTGATGTCACTACTGGAGGCTAGGGTACCTAGCAGCAGCAGAGCAGAGCTGCCAGCGAATCATTGCTGATGGCTTGCACCAGGATCGGTGAACTAGAACCATTCACACCCTACTCCGCTTCTTCATAGTGCCTCTAGTAACAGCCTAACCAGTCTAGTCTGGCCAAGTGAGTACGGATCAAGAGGCAAGGCCATCTGGTACTCAAAAAAGCCGTACTGAATTCAGATGTGTTGGTCAAAAGGCATAAATATTATAGTTCTACTGCAAACCACAATACATCGCATACACCCCCACTTTAGTTTATTCCTTTAGTTATCAGGTGAATACTAGCTAGCAATGTCCAGTGACTCTGACTCTGTCCAGTGATATAATGACATCACTTTCTCTTATTCATTTGTAATAATACCTTTTTGCGTTGTGATGTAATGTTGATGTAATAATGAAAACTGAGAGAGCTCAAATAATAATGCTTGATAATCAACTTCTTATAACCTTGATGATCAACTTGACTGATCAATGTCGCTATCCGATGATATGAACGATCGAGTGACCGCTCGTCAACCTTGAGACTGAGATCATTCTTCTTCACCACGAGCCCGAGTACCAGAGGTGCTTTAGCACGATGAGCGAGGGCTCGTGATGCTGCTTATGGCCGGATTGCTGAATGACGAGTTGCTCGCCACTCTTATGATCTGCCCCTTGCTCCAACTGCCATGCCAGTCTTTTGGACCGCCATGATTGATGCCTCGTACTTCACGTCATTCCGCCGCGACTCTCCTTGGACCGTTATGATCTATAGTGTAGTACTTCACGTTGTAACTTATCAATTCCCCGCGATTTCTCCCAGCTCGTTCACTCTCTAGATGGTGGCAACACTGAAGATGTTTTAATGACTCAACACAAGTCTTTACTACACACAAAACATCTTTATTTGACAAGGCACATGTCCGGATCATGTAAACACATTTCACAAATTAACAGTACATGTATTAACAGTGATAATTCCCTCCCTTGATTAACAATAGTGCCACCCTCAGGTGCACTCTTCATGGACGGCTAATATAGCCCAAACTCTGTGGAACTCTCTTGTCGAGTTCCCACTCTGTGTAAACTACTTGACTAACAAGTTCAATTGTGTGTCGTAGAAGCTAGTCATAAGCTCCCAAGTCTCTGAGGACCCTTACTTGAAGTTTCCCAATGATGTGTACGATCTACACGATCGATGAAAGTCTCTCTTCATGGTAGAAGCTTAGTCATAAGCTTCCTAACTTTCCCGACACGACTTCCTCGAAGTCGGCGAGATTATCCAACAACGTGTCGATTGCACTGATTTGCAATCAGTTTCTATGCCGAGAAGGTAACGCTAACCTTAACAGCTACAATCACACTTGTTCTATATTCTTTATAAGTCTTGCCCCACGACTTCCTCAAAGTCGGCGAGCGCTGGACACTTAACAAGTTTCCAACAATGTTCTACTGTCTCAATTTCGCTGATTCACAATCAGTTTCTTTGCCGATAAGGTAACCCTAACCTTAACAGTGACAATCACACTGATTCTATATTCTTCATAAGTCTTGCTCTACGACTTCCTCAAAGTCGGCGAGCGCTGGACACTTAACAAGTGTCCAACAATGTTCTACTGTCTCAATTTCGCTGATTCACAATCAGTTTCTGTGCCGATAAGGTAACCCTAACCTTAACAGTGACAATCACACCTATTCTATTTTGCCATATCTAACACAACATTTAGTAATTAACAATCACAACTCCTGGAAATAGGATAACTAAACTAATTGGCTGTCGCCCTATATCTGTCTTAACTTTCATCTATTTACAACTCCTTTCTAGTCCGCGGTAAGCTAACTGGATTTCTCTAGACGTCCGCACTGGACCCGGCTCAAAATGCACACTGACCTTTAAAATCTATGTCTATTCTCATCTCCCTACTTCCCCCGAAAACATCTCACCCATTCACGCTTATTTCGCCTTTTTCCCAAAACAGTTCACTCACTCACACCTGACCACTTCTGCTTGTCTCCTCTAGATGTTTATTATTTCTCTACTAATATCGTCTGTTTCATTCAACTCTCATCAATGCTCTGTTTCTCTTGTTGCCCCGCTACATACCCGTTTCATACACCCTCATCTATTCCCTGTTTCACATTCAGTGGTAGACAAGACTGTGTACCCATATCCCAAAGAGCTGCCATTAATGGTAGCAATGCTATCAAGGGATCACCCAAGCTAGACAGGACAAAGGTCTGAGACCAAGAACAGAGAGACACAAACATGTTGAAATTGGGCAACATGCATAAGACAACAGTGCAATTCTCACCTTGAATGTGCTACAACAGTGCAATTCTCACCTTGAAAGTGCCACAACAGTGCAATTCTCACCTTGAAAGTGCTACAACAGTGCAATTCTCACCTTGAAAGTGCTACAACAGTGCAATTCTCACCATGAAAGTTCCAGTCTAGAAAATAGTGATACTGTGCTCATCTTGTGGAGTCCTGCCTCGAAAGGGCCCAACCAATGCTACTGATGGTCACCTGCTTTCATGCTGTGGAGTCAGTGCACAGAGAGAAAGGGCAACAGCTACTGACCAAACAACAAAGAAGGGTCTTGTGGCCATCACTTGTACCATACTGGGACAAGCTGTATAGAGAAACACTTTTTTTTTTTTTATGTATTAACACTGACTTCTATAGGTATATGCAGAGATATTTATTCTGCCAACCGCCTGAGGGTTTCAAAATAACCATTTAGGAAACAGAGTTGGGTTGCACATGTGCTGAATCACAATAATGAACAAACAGATCAAATGGTTTGGACATGTAACATAAACACTTGCAAACAACATACCTCATAGATCAGTAATAGTTAGTCGTCGGATTGTCTCATCGAACAAGAGTTCATATGCTCTCAGGTCTCCTCTCCAGCAAAACCCACAATGTAAAATGATACACTGGTTCACAAGTCTACCTCCAATCTCCTCGTAGCTCTCCTGAATCTAGACAACATCCCTCCCGACTAGATCAGTAATACTCAGAATCACTGGGTCTAGGAGAACAGATGGACCTGAAAAATGGTGGATCAATTAAAAACAACTAGCAAAATTGATGAGCACCACATATAAGACACATTAAAAAACACAGAGAAAAACAATTAACTCTTTACACTGAAAGGGAACAGAGATGTAGGAAAGTAAAACTGCAATACTCTTTTGCAAGACCCGTTTGTGTTCTCATTTCAAGTATTTTGAAGTTGCAAGGGATACATTGAACATTTAGTATATTGAACCTAAAGTAGGTTTCTATTAGTGCATCTGTCATCTAATTAATTTAATTGATATTACTGATAAAGATCTTATCCATAAGGCACATGGAAAAACTTACAATCTTCTATGTATGCTTACTATATTCTTGTCCATAAGGCACAAGGAAAAACTTACAATCTTCTATGTATGCTTACTATATTCTTGTCCATAAGGCACAAGGAAAAACTTACAATCTTCTTTGTATGCTTACTACATTCTTATCCATAAGGCACAAGGAAAAACTTACAATCTTCCTTGTATGCTTACTACATTCTTATCCATAAGGCACAAGGAAAAACGTATAATCTTCCTTGTATGCTTACTACATTCTTATCCAAAAAAGACACAAGGAAAAACTTATAATCTTCCTTGTATGCTTACTACATTCTTATCCATAAGACACAAGGAAAAACTTATAATCTTCCTTGTATGCTACTTTTGAAAAATAAACATTGAGTGACTGGAAAAATAACCAACTCAAGTGTTCTCCAATGTTCTGAGCTTCTATCCGCTATGACAACACTTAGGAGTTAAATGTTGAGGTGGCTAGACATGTTAGTAGAATGCATAACAACTGTAACCCGAAGTAAATATTGTGTGGGAAGGGGAACTCGGAGATGGGAGATGGCCTGGGAGCAGATAATAATTGAGATACTAAGATGTTCACAAGACATCCCTGGGGTAAATTCTTGATTAGTGCCTGGGAAAATCTGACAGATCTCAACATAAAGAGTAGAAATATAAGAAGCTACTTGGTAATAGTTTAAAATGAAATGAAGTCAAAGTTAGAAGAAAAGAGCCAATGAAAAGAGGTGAGTTCCCATAACATGTTCTATTCTGTTCATGGGATCTGTTTCACTGCAGTCCGGGATTTCCCATACCCACTCCACTATGTGTGACAGCTCCTGCCAAAAGCGTTGAAAGCATGAAATGCTATCATATCTTTAACACTTTCATTGTTTTCTCTACTCAGATTATAACTATTTGCTATCTTTGCTTTGGTCACCAATGTAAAATTATTGGAATAATTTTCCTGTGGGGAATATTTAAATTATAAAATCAGATGTTAGTTTTGTATCTCCTCTCTATCTCTATTATATGACTACCTATGATGTTTCTTTTTTTTTTTTTTAAAGATATTTTTAGATATTTTACGCCCCGTTTATTATATTTTTAATGACATTAAAAAAATAATTTTGATGTTGTCACATATCTTAGAGTAATGTAGATTTTTTATATGATAAAAATATGATGCTTGGCTTTGTTTGATAAATGAATTCTGTGTGTGTGTCTATATTTCATTTTATTTCAACAAGAATACTCTGTGTTCAGTGGAGTGAATTCAAGATTAATATAGAGATAGGAGATTGGCCATGCAACCAATGATCTCATCTATAATTAGGAAGAGATGTACATATGTTGGGCATATGTTGAGAAGAGACAATAAGAGCGTTTCAAAACAGGCTTTTAAATGAGAAATATCAGGATACAGAAAAAGAGGAAGACCTAAAGAAAATCTAAAAAGACCACTTATAAGATAAGCAAAGTAGGCAGGCATAGACTCATTAGATAAGATTGAATATCTAACCCAGAATCATTATCGTCATGTGCCATACCGGTTGGTGTGGGCGATCATGTCCTTCCACAATCTTCTATCTACAGTGCATCGTATCAGTTCTGTTGTTGACTGTTTTCCATGCCATGACACCAAGCTATCCAGTATTTTCTCTCTTTGTCGTCCGCCAGAATAGAGATGGTTTTAAATGTGCCAAGAGAGGTGATCAATTAAAATATGTCTAGAACAGTGAATATTGGAAGTACATCTTAGTATAACTAGAATGTTTAGCATACAAGTGTTATATTTAAATGGTTTATTCCATTTGTTTGTCCATTCTTTGCAACAAGTTGAGATTCCACCATCATTTGATCCAAGTAAAGGTGAGAATGTGTTTTGTGATATCAAACTGTTCTCGCATTATTTTTGTTTTGAAACTTCTAATTTTCCCACATTTTAAACTATTAAGTTATCAGTCTTTTTTTTTTATAGAGGGTAGGATGAATTAGTTGCGTGGGGCAGCTAATTCTTAATAACTAGGAAGAAGCAGATGGATTCATAGAGAAAGAGAATACATGACGAAAGAAAAGAAAGGAAAAAATAATATTTCTAGGGGTGCTGAAAAATCCATAGTCAACTATGACTGACAGAGGCTACTATTCCAATTGTTTGTCCATTCTTTGCAGGCTCTTTGCAACAGGTTGTGATTCCACTATCATTTGATCCAAGTAAAGGTGAGAATGTGTTTTGTGATATCAAACTGTTCTCACATTATTTTTGTTTTGAAACTTCTAATTTTCCCACATTTTAAACTATTAAGTTATCAGTCTTTTTTTTTTTTAAACTGTTCTCATTTTTAATATTTTGAGGCAGTTCTCTCTCATTATCTGTGTTGTGAAGCTGTTACCATTTTTAGCTTTTTGATCACTGCTTTTTTATCAATGTTTTTGATCTGTTCTGTGTTTTATTCTGTTGGAACATAGTTTTAATGTCATATTTCTAGGCTAGATTGGCATGGTGTTGGCCTTTGTCTTGAATGGTGTTGGCCTCTGTCTTGAATGGTGTTGGCCTCTGTCTTGAATGGTGTTGGCCTCTGTCTTGAATGGTGTTGGCCTCTGTCTTGAATGGTGTTGGCCTCTGTCTTGAATGGTGTTGGCCTCTGTCTTGAATGGTGTTGGCCTCTGTCTTGAATGGTGTTGGCCTCTGTCTTGAATGGTGTTGGCCTCTGTCTTGAATGGTGTTGGCCTCTGTCTTGAATGGTGTTGGCCCCTGTCTTGAATGGTGTTGGCCTCTGTCTTGAATGGTGTTGGCCTCTGTCTTGAATGGTGTTGGCCTCTGTCTTGAATGGTGTTGGCCTCTGTCTTGAATGGTGTTGGCCTCTGTCTTGAATGGCGTTGGCCTCTGTCTTGAATGGTGTTGGCCTCTGTCTTGAATGGTGTTGGCCTCTGTCTTGAATGGTGTTGGCCTCTGTCTTGAATGGTTTTGGCCTCTGTCTTGAATGGTTTTGGCCTCTGTCTTGAATGGTTTTGGCCTCTGTCTTGAATGGTGTTGGCCTCTGTCTTGAATGGTGTTGGTCCCTGTCTTGAATGGTGTTGGCCCCTGTCTTGAATGGTGTTGGCCTCTGTCTTGAATGGTGTTGGCCTCTGTCTTGAATGGTGTTGGCCTCTGTCTTGAATGGTGTTGGCCTCTGTCTTGAATGGTGTTGGCCTCTGTCTTGAATGGTGTTGGCCTCTGTCTTGAATGGTGTTGGCCTCTGTCTTGAATGGTGTTGGCCTCTGTCTTGAATGGTGTTGGTCCCTGTCTTGTATGGTGTTGGCCCCTGTCTTGAATGGTGTTGGCCCCTGTCTTGAATGGTGTTGGCCTCTGTCTTGAATGGTGTTGGCCTCTGTCTTGAATGGTGTTGGCCTCTGTCTTGAATGGTGTTGGTCTCTGTCTTGTATGGTGTTGGCCTCTGTCTTGAATGGTGTTGGCCTCTGTCTTGAATGGTGTTGGCCTCTGTCTTGAATGGTGTTGGCCTCTGTCTTGAATGGTGTTGGTCTCTGTCATGAATGGTGTTGGTCTTTGTCTTGAATGGTGTTGGCCTCTGTCTTGAATGGTGTTGGCCTCTGTCTTGAATGGTGTTGGTCTCTGTCTTGAATGGTGTTGGTCTCTGTCTTGAATGGTGTTGGCCTCTGTCTTGAATGGTGTTGGCCTCTGTCTTGAATTTTCAATATGAATCTGACTGGTATTGTTGTGACTGGTACAGAGTTGGAATATAATAACCTTTTCTGCTCTGGATATTAGGTAACATCCATTCTCTAATTGTATTTAAGATGATTGTTTTTACACAATTTATTTTGAAGTGCCCTTTAATCTTGCTATATATTGTCCTTTCAAGCTGATGAAGGCACATAGTGCAGAAGTCCTAGACTCTCTTCGCCTGATGACCTTTGTTATCCAATGTCAAACTGTGTACAGTACCAGCATTGTTTCTCACCACACATACCTGTTCTGGGTGAGTCACCCAATCTCTGCTGGGGAGATGATGCTTGCATTGTTGTCTCTCGCCTCAGTGTTCTTTTTTTTTATTGTTTTTTTAAGTCAGCCTTATCCTCAAGTTCCCATCTGAGGGCCTGCTTTGGGATTCTCTTGTTATCTCTTCTCATCACATTGCCAACAAATTACCACCTTCTTCTCTTGATTATAGGTGATGTTTTTGAATGCATTGTCATTTCTCTTATTCCTGCTCTAGTCTTGAATTCATTCCTTGGTATACAAAGTATGGGGGCCTCAGTAGACTAGTTGAGAAAACCAACTGACTGGGCTACCAACTTTCGGACAACCTGTGTTCAATTTCCACTATGAGGAGTGTGAATTGTACCTGTGGTTGGAAAAAAAAATACTATTGCGGTCGACTCAGCCACTGGCAGAAATGACTACCAGAGTATTACTCTGGGAAGGTGAGAAATGCCACCTTGTGTTGTGAGTTTTGATACTTGAAGCGACACTATCCAGAAATTTCCAAACACTTCTTGATTAGTGGCCGAGCACATATGGGTGAAAACTCACGTGCTAAGACGTCGATTCAAGTCTCATACTTTACCTTAAACTTACAAAGCATTTCCCTCAGGTATTTCATTTCAAATGCATCCAATTTATTTTCTATTTCTCTGGTTGTTATCCAGCTGTCACATTCATAATTAAGGCTGGTTATTTGATTTACAAATCCTGAGGTGTATTTTCTTGTGGTAAATTCTCTTTTTCTTCGACTAGTCTGTGAACTTTTTCTTCTTCACGATTGAAGTGTGATGATGTCCACTTTTGAAACTTGGATTTTGAAAGAGTGACGTGAAGTGTTTCCTTCTTCTTCTGTCTTGATGTGTACCAAATTGTTGCTTTTATTATCGTAACGGACTTGGTATCTCAACTGGACCGCACCTCCTTTGACCGTTAATGTACTTCGTCGTATTTGAGCCACGACAACCCTCGTTATATATCTCTGATCAATAGTATTCTTAGCGCTGTTGAGAGACCATTAATTAATACTTCTTCTTGTGTCACATGCTATTTTTAAATATCAAATCATAAGACATTTATGATATTTCATTGGCAGCCTTTTATTCATTCTGTTTCTTCAGTGAAAGTTATCTTTTAACATCTAATCAGCACACTTATCAAATTCTAACTCATTCTCTCCTCCTATACTAAATTGTACTAACCTATTCTACATTAGTGTTGCCACTACCCTATTTTGGTCCGTTCCCATCGAACGTACCAACCTACTCTACCTAATCCTGATTAATGGCTTTTATTTCTACTAATCCATTCCTTGGATCTTGTATATATCGTCTGCTCTCTACCGTTGATCAATCTTCATAGTGTTCCAACTCTTCTCAGTGTTCCTACTGCTCCATAGTGATCCAACTGCTCTATAATGTTCCACTGCTCTATGCTATTGCCAATCTCCAGCGGCTTCTTAGTGTTCCTACTGCTCCACAGTGTTCCACTGCTCTATGCCGTTGCCAATCTCCAACCCCATCTGCACCCCGCGGCTGCCAATCTCTAACTCTATCTTCGTTGTCTCCTCACAACCGTCTCTTTATCCCTACATCATAAATTTTCATTTTTCGTCATTTCTCCTTCTGTGTACATTTGTGCTTAATTTTTACTTCCCCATCTCTTTGTGTGCAATTCCCTGCTATACACTGTGTCACTACTTTTATTAGTCATTGGTGCAAGGCTTTTTGCTCAGCTGGAACAATCTTGGACATTGGTGCAAGGCTTTTTGCTCAGCTGGAGCAATCTTGGACATTGGTGCAAGGCTTTTTGCTCAGCTGGAACAATCTTGGACATTGGTGCAAGGCTTTTTGCTTAGCTGGAACAATCTTGGGCACTTTCTGGCAAACACTAAACAGTCTTGAGATACATCTTTTATTAGTCATTGAAAACTGTAACTGCCATCTGTTAAACTGGGTAGTTCAGAGGTAAGACTTCTGCCTCTGGATATGAAAGTCCTGGGTTCAGTGCCCACCACAGGTGGTGGGGATTTTCCAAAAATAAAATCCATTGTTTTCTTATGGCTTTACCCTTTAATGGTCTCAGGGTAGTGATATTTGATGTCTAGCCATCTTGGAAAATGGTGAAAAACAGGACGTCCCATGTACACTCGCACATGAGAACCGTTGGCTGTTTAAGAACAAAAAGTAGGGCAGTAAGCAACTGTCTAGGCAAAAATTGTTAGGTACTTCTACCTATGCCGAAGACGGATGTGTTGGGTCAAAAGGTGCAGATATCACGACTTTGTCATAAACTAGCGACACAACACATCCATGCCCACTCAATGGGTGAACGCTAAGAAAAAATCTGTAACCATCGTTAGAAATTGGTAGATGCAAGACTTCTTTTTTGCAGCTGGGATAGTAGCTTCTGTAGTGAGAGGTAGATTTTCAGAAAATTATCATTCTTTTTCTTATTGTTCACTGTCTGTTTAGTAATGTCTACTTCTTTGAATATATATTCCTGTATTTGAGAGTTCTTCAGGGCTTTAGTTTTTCTCATTGATTGTAATGAAAATATTCCATAGCTTGTAAATACAGGAGATGGGCTATGTTAGTTGGTTAAATTAGTTCCCTTTGAGTCAAAAACAGCACATAGGTCAGAAATGAAAAACCCTCCGTATCCAATTGTTGCTGTTATTTTTCCAGCATTATCAAATCTGCAGTATGTCTCACCATAAGTCCCCTTTCTGGCTGAGCCTTTCAATCTCACACAAACCTGACATTAGACTGCAGTAATTGTATGTATGTCATGAATTCAAGAATAGTGATGTATGAATAGAAGTGGACATCCAGCCTTCAGTCTCATCTATAATTAGGAGATGTAATCACTTAACTGGGAAAAAACACTACCTTTACAATATTTTCCCATTACTGGGGTCTGCCAGGGAACTTATAGGATAGGAGAATAAAGGCCCCATGCTCAGTGCAGTTGCTGAGAGCTATTCAGGTCTGAATTATCTCTCTCCCCCCCCCCCCCCCATCTCTGTGGCCTCTAATCGTCTTTTCATTTGTTTGTTTACTGTCCATGATTCACTTTCATAGGTCAGAATTGGTTCTATTTTTTAAGTGGAAACAGGAAAAAGGAAAAGAGAGTCGTTGATAGCAGGCATCAGCTCCTTTACTAAGACTGACAAACCTGCCCAGAATAGTGACTTATGGTGAGGTATACTGTAGACTCTGAGTGATGTGTAACAACACAGAAACGATGTAAGATGCAATAATTGTAATTGAAGGGACAGCGCTGAAACGTTCTGTTAACCTTCCATAATTCTGTGAGTCTGGTACCTATTTTTACAGATGGGCTGCCTGGAATATGTCCAACAGAAAAAGAGTGTGTGATCTTTAGTAAGTAAAGCTACATTCAAGTACATGTCTGCTTCTATATCTTTAATCCTGGTATATTTCTGGTAACTTTTTTTTTCAGATTCTACTCCATCACTACCCATAACAGAACTTCCAGACCTCACAGACAGTGAATACACAGGTGGGAACTGAATGATTCATCTGTTGTTTCTTGTATGGTGCCTTAATGTTGATTTCTTGTATTCCAACAGAGAACGTTTTTACCATATTGACTATTTATCGTGTCACCAACAGACACATAGGTCCTTACCATTGTTCCTCTTCCACCATTTTGTTATTTGAGATTAGTACTTGCCTTTTGTGTTTGATTTTGTATTTATATCTGTTACTTTGTACCTGATGAAGGCTTTTGCTGAAATGTCTTAACTTGTCTCACCTCTGTACAAGTTTAGCTGCTTAATACCATTTGATGTTTATTCTGACATTTGAGAGCTCATCTGCTGGTTGTCATTTTTCTATGTACATGTCTAATGGTCTAATTTGCTCCTTTTCTAATTCTCTACCGTCATACACTTTTTCATTCTGTCTATTAAAATAAAGTGAAGGTTTCCTCCCCTGCCTTGCTAGTCGCATGGGGAATATGGTGTTAGTGACTATATTTTTCCTGTGACCATGGCACATTTTTTGGGTGATGTGGTCGGTATCATGCCAGGCCGCCTTTACTTTCCAGAAAATATCTGGTACCCATTTTTAGAGGCTGGGTGAACCCCCGGAGCCTTGTCTGTCTAAAAAAAAAAAGTTCTGCCACTGCGATTGAACCTAGACCCTTCTGGTCAGGAAGCGAGTACACTAACCACTCAACCACTGAGGCTCAATTTTAAAAAAAGTTTCCATTTACATAACATAAAATGAAAAAAAAAAAGAAATATATGTGTGTGTGCGTCCTAATAGTGCAGTGGTTTTCACAATCATTTGTGCCTGACTTCGGTATGGCTACAAAGAAAGAGTTTAGTAGATCTTTGGGTATGTGTCCAGTGTTTATATATGTCTTTGAGTAGTTTTGTTATGACTTGTACTCCCAGCTCTCCTAATGCATTTATCTCTATTCAATTGTTATTTTGTCAGGACCTGGATCTTTGCCTCTTTTCATGTGTTGAATTGTGTCCTCCACTTCTCTCTCTCTTCTACCTTTCAGCTCCCTGTGGAGCATAGATCTTCAACAAACACTTTCCAAGTCGTTCTGTTTCTTGCCATTCTTTTAAGATCATTCCATGTCTTCCCCATCATCTTCATCTCTGCTTCTGTCTGTCTTCTCCAAGAATTTCTTTGTCTTTTCCCCTGGGGATTCCAAAAAAGGGCCTGTTGTGTAATACTCTCAGTTGGCTTCTGCAGAATGTGTCCTATCCAGCGCCATCATCTTCACTGTATCTCTTTATCCACTGGTATTTGACTGGTACATTTCCATAATTCTATGTTAGTTATTTTGAACATTTTAATTTTTGTATTTAACCTAATTTCTTTAGACTTGTTCTCCACTTCACTCTGCATTATTGGTGGTCCTGTGTCTGTTTAAGTTGTCTAGCTCTGGTCTTTCATCATCATTGAGTTGACTGTTATATTCTATCTTTTCCATTATCTTCTCCTGTCCCATTATTATATTTCCTTCCTTGAAATTCCTTTTGATTTCAACATTTCATTTTTCTTATTGCTATCTCATGAAATGACAATTGTTGCTTTTCTCAAACATTTATATCTATTGTCCTTTTGAGCCGACGATGGCACATAGGGGCAGAGACTCTAGACTCTCTGTGTCCAGAAATCTTTGTTATTAAGCATCAGACCTTGCATAGGACTTGCATTGTATCTCGCCACAATGTTTCTGTTCTAGGCAAATTGTTAAATTGTGGCAAGGGGGTTGATGCTGGGTGTTGTTGCCTCTTGCTTCAGTATTCTTTTTAGTGTTTCTCTAGGTCAACCTCTTTTTCTTTTACTCTCAGGTTCCCATTTGAGGGCCTGCTTTCAGATTCTCTTGTTGTCTCTTCTCATCACATTATCAACATATGACGACCTTCTTCTCTTGTTTATAGTTGATATTTTTGGACTTCGCTTTTATCATTTCTTTTATTTCTGCACTACTCTTAGCTTTGTTCCATTGTATATGAAGTAGTTTCCTCAGGCATTTGTTTTCAAATGTACCCAATATATTTTCGATTTCTTTAGTTGTTTTCCAGCTCTTGCATGCATAAGTAAGGATTTATATCACTCACAGATAAAAACAGTGGGTAATTGGATGTACAAACCTGTATTTATTTTATTTATTTAATTAATTACTATTATGATTTTTGTGTGTGCTTTTTGCATTTTTAGCTCCAACATTGTCAAGTACAGTAACCCAGGACATAAACAGCTCAGAGATTGGTAGGAATTGTTTTTGAAATAATAATTAATAAAATGAGGAAACTGAGGCAACATAATTATCATTCAAATTTGTTGTTTTTGTTTGTTTGCATTTGTCAACCAGAGTAGAATTACTTCAAATTAACTGTGACAACACATATCTTAACCCTAGATTACAATGCCTATCTGTGACACACTTGTTTGCGATACAGTTGTAAAAATTACTACCACTTAATTGTAACATTAGGAGCTCTAAAAATAGTATTTTCTTTGAACTTTTGACACACAGCTGTGCATTTACACTAGGAGCTACATGGGGACTCAAATTTCCTTGCTCATATTGATTTATGACCTAAATTTGACCATTTCTACTGGACTTATTATATTTTCTATCAAAACGACTGCCATAAGTCTTTCAGTATGTTCAACTACCTCATTATTAGTGTTTTATGCTGCGTTTCCTGAGTTACAAAGGGTTGTTTTATGTCAGCCAACGACCGAGGAAATTTCCCTGGTCACAGCCCATTTTGAAATGTCAATAGATAGATAGATATCTCACAAAATGTTGGGAAAACAATTCCAACTCTCAAGGGTCACCAAATGTAGTAATTTGTAAGGTATACGGAGGGGGAGAAATCTTTGACCATGGGAAACTGAAATTTTGAAGAATTTGTATTTTGATGCAGTAATTTTTATGACGCTATCTTAATCTAGGATTTAACAAGTGATTTGACAACTTCACTGACCTAATATTCATTATTTATTCTGATAGAAATTCTCTGTACATTAACTTACACTGTTTTGCATGCAATCATATTTGTCATTATGCCATCATCTTAGTCTTAAACTAAGTCAACATTTCTATGAGTAATCAGATTTTCCAATTAAACTAAAATTACTGAGACCATGTATCTTCCCAATACCAACATACGGTTGTGAATCATGGACAATCTCACAAACAACAAGGAAGAAAACTGTTTAATTCAAAACAAAATGCTACTGAAAAATCCTTAATGATACCTTGGGTAATGAAAAAGAGCAATGAAGACATATTAAAAGACTGATGCATTAAAAAGAATTGGCTTATAAACGCCATTCTTCAGAGGAAATTAAAATACTATATCAAAGCCAAAAGACACAGCGCGCCAGAAAGAACAATAATGGAAAGTATGGGTCCTGGGCAGACCAAAAAGGTTTTTTTTCAGGACATCAAGTAGACAACAGGAGTTGGAGATTAGGCTAGAGACAGACATTCTTTCAGATGGGCTGTGGTGAATGTAACATTCTGTGGGAGATCTGGCTAGAGACAGACATTCTTTCAGATGGGCTGTGGTGAATGTAACATTCTGTGGGAGATCTGGCTAGAGACAGAGTTTCTTTCAGATGGGCTGTGGTGAATGTAACATTCTGTGGGAGATCTGGCTAGAGACAGAGTTTCTTTCAGATGGGCTGTGGTGAATGTAACATTCTGTGGGAGATCTGGCTAGAGACAGAGTTTCTTTCAGATGGGCTGTGGTGAATGCAACATTCTGTGGGAGATCTGGCTAGAGACAGAGATTCTTTCAGTTGGGCTGTGGTGAATGTAACATTCTGTGGGAGATCTGGCTAGAGACAGAGTTTCTTTCAGATGGGCTGTGGTGAAAGCAACATTCTGTGGGAGATCTGGCTAGAGACAGAGATTCTTTCAGATGGGCTGTGGTGGATGCAACGTTCTGTGGGAGATCTGGCTAGAGACAGAGATTCTTTCAGATGGGCTGTGGTGAATGCAACGTTCTGTAGGAGATCTGGCTAGAGACAGAGATTCTTTCAGATGGGCTGTGGTGGATGCAACGTTCTGTGGGAGATCTGGCTAGAGACAGAGTTTCTTTCAGATGGGCTGTGGTGAAAGCAACATTCTGTGGGAGATCTGGCTAGAGACAGAGATTCTTTCAGATGGGCTGTGGTGGATGCAACATTCTGTGGGAGATCTGGCTAGAGACAGAGATTCTTTCAGACGGGCTGTGGTGAATGCAACGTTCTGTAGGAGATCTGGCTAGAGACAGAGATTCTTTCAGATGGGCTGTGGTGAATGCAACGAACTGTGGGAGACCTGGCTAGAGACAGAGATTCTTTCAGATGGTCTGTGGTGAATGCAACGTTCTGTAGGAGATCTGGCTAGAGACAGAGATTCTTTCAGATGGGCTGTGGTGAATGCAACGATCTGTGGGAGATCTGGCTAGAGACAGAGATTCTTTCAGATGGGCTGTGGTGAATGCAATGTTCTGAGAAATTGAGACCTGATGATGATGAAGCAGAATTTCAAATCAACATTCTATTTAAATGACATCATTTACATTACTTTGTTTCTCTTGCATTTTTAGCTCCTACAGCTGCAAGCTCAAAGGATGAAGATATCAACTCAGATCTAGGTATGTTATTAATTAGACATTAATTTTGTTTACATCAAAACTCAAGATAATAAAAGATATCCGCCTGTATGGCGTGGGACACCTGAGCACTTAACTGTTGGTGTGAAAAATAGGAAAATGTGATATTCACGCAAAATTCAGTCCCTTCGCTAGAGATACAAAGCTATTGTACGTAAATAACGAACAGTTTGTTCTATTTTTCTAATGTTGTGTTAAAACCTGTTGCTTGGTTTTTCTGCCATCACCATCAGGTTACATATCCTTAGTGGAACATTCATCACACAATTGTTTGTGCACCAAGCTCTGTAGATGGTACAATTTAGATCGGAGAAATCATACAGTAATCGGAGGATATGTTGCTCTGACCTATTTTTGCGACTGTCATCTCAAATAGGAACGTGCGTCGTCAGTAATTAGTTTTTGTCGGTTTTTGTTTTATAATCATTACATGTGTCGCTATCAAGCAAAACATTGACTGTTTCTAGTGGTGGGATAATCTTAACAAATAGATAAATTCCTGTTTTTGTCCCGCAATTTTGATAAAATAACATGGCTAGCCAAAAGTTGAACATTTTAAACACGTTGAATTTACGGAACCTGACCTGTGGATGTTGCTTTATGCTTGACAAGCACCACAGAGTTATCTCATATAAATAACTTATAATTGTATTTCTAGCATGCTGTAAAGAACTCAGTGACTGTAGGTTGTGACTTTTTGCATATTATATATTAGTCTTGAATTCATTCCATTGTACACAAGTATTCTTCTTAGGTTGTCTTCCAAGGCGTTTAATTTTCTCTCAATCTCTTTTGTTGTTTTCCAGCTTTCACATGCGTAGATAAGGCTTGATAATATCTAATATCTTTGAGTTGAATATTCTAAGTTGGGCTTTATTGCTTAGTATTTTTGAATTCCATATTTTGTCCAGGTTTTGAAAATTTGCTGCTGCTTTTGCTATCCTGCTTCTGATCTCTTTCTTTGTTTCACCTTCTTGAATATATTACTAACAAGATATTAAAGTGGTTTACTCTTTCCAGTGCCTGATGATGATTGAGATATATTTTGCACTCTGAAGTATTGTTATTTTTCATTATTTTTGTTCTCTATTTTACTATATAATATAATATATCGGCACTAATCATCGATGAGCGAAATATAGAATTAATGAAAAAAAAAAAATTCACCGCACAAAAAATAGTTCGAACCGAAGTTTCAAACTTTAAATTTGATTCTTAGAAGTCTATCTATTTGAGTGGAAGTTGGCACATAGGGCAGAAATTATAGACTATTATGTCTGTTGATCTTTTAACTGTCATACTTTGCTCAGGAACTGCATTGTGTTAGCCACATGGCTCTGTTCTGGGCAAGTTGCTCAATCTGAGAAATGGAGCTGATGCCTGTTGATATTGCCTCTCTTTTTAATGTTCATTTTAGTGTTTTTTCTAGTTTGGCCTCTTTTTCTTTTACCTTTTTACGGTTTCCATTTAACAGCCTGCTTTGAGATTCTTTTATTGACTCTTCTCACCACATGGCCAACATATGACCAACTTTCTTATGATTATAGATGATATTTTTGCATGCCTTGTCATTTCTCTTATTCCTGCACTAGTCTCTTCTGCACTCACAGAAATACTGACATTTTATTACAGCATTAACATATCTTTTCTTCCTGGTCAAAAATGAGATAGAGTTGAAACTTTGAAAATCCTATATGAACTATATGTACACTGACATGGTTATGAGTGTGGCAGACAAGACAGAAATTTGTGCCTCAGTGTCCCATGTAGGAACTCCTTATTCAATGTAAAAATCAACTATTTATTATTATATTATATTATTAAATGAAAAGACGATTGGAGGCCACAGAGATGGGATTGCTCAGAAGAATGTTGAAAGTTCCCTGGGCAGCTAAAAAGACCAATGAGGAAGTTCTCAAAGAGGCCAACACAGAAAAGGAGGTCTTAAAAAACATCAAAAAGAAGCAATCAACATTTTTTCGGTCACATCATGAGAAGAGGAAAGTTGGAATACTTGGTTACAACTGGCAAAATAAAAGGAAAGAGAGATCGTGGACGACAAAGAGAGAAAATACTGGATAGCTTGGTGTCATGGCATGGAAAACAGTCAACAACAGAACTGATACGATGCACTGTAGATAGAAGATTGTGGAAGGACATGATCACCTACGCCGACCTGTATGGCACATGATGATGATTATATTATTATATTCAACTGTTTAAAATATAGCTACACTCTTAAATGACTAGGGAACAGGCAAATAATTGCAGTGCTGCGGTAAAGCTGGTAGCAAGGAGCCAGTGGTGGGGAGTGTTAAACACTCTAAGGTATGGTGACAGCTTTACAAGGAAAAAGAAAATTCTTACACTGGGCGGGGAACATCACGTGGCGGAAGAACGCGATAAAGGAATCGTGGCTTTCCTTGTAAAGTTTTAACACCACTGGCTTCTTAAATGACTAGTCTGGTTGTGGATTCAAATCCTGGCTATACGTGTTGGGATTTTTATTTATGATTTCTCTCTGCGGCAATCACCTCTGGTCTCAGCAGTGAGGTCCGGCTTGAACCGTCAATTACTCATCGACAGAAAAAATATGAGTACCTCCGAAGTTGGAGTTATTTGCCTGTGCGGCAAGGGACCCCTGTGCACACGGCTGCCAGGGAAAAATTGATTAACACGCAAAATTTAATTCCTAGTCTCTAGGGACTTCGTCAGATGTAAAAGCTGGCGAACGAAAAAAAGAAAGCAAAATGACTAGTCTATATAAACTGCAAATGGTCGTGACATTCACTTCCTGTTTTGCATGCACTCATAGTTGTCTTTTGTTCATGACCTTAGTCTCAAACTAAATCAAAATTTCTATGAGTAATCAGATTTTCAAAACAACATTCTATCTTAATTGCTTCACATACATTAATTTTTTTGCATTTCTAGCACCTACATCTGCAAGTTCAGAGGACCAAGACATCATGACCTCAGATCTAGGTATGTTATTAATTAGATATTAATTTGTTTACGTCAAAACTCTTAATGATGAAAAATTTGATTACCTCTGAAGTGGGAGGATATCTGCCTGTATGGTGAGGGACACCTGAACATACAGCTGCTGGTGTGAAGAATATGAGAAAGTAATATTCATGCAAAAATCAGTCCCTTGGGACATCGCTAGAGATACAAAGCTGGTGTACAACAAGCAACAAATAATCTGTTTATTTTTCTTCTGTCTGTGTTTTCAAACCGGTCTGGTTTTTCTGCCACGCTTCTATAAAATTGTTATGTCTCTTTCTTTGTAAGATTTTTAAGTTGTGCCATCTTTGGTGAAATTTGATCTTCTCTCATATCATAGTTTGACAGCATGCAGGAAGAACATAAGAGATTTGTTAGAAACAGACACAAGTATAACATGAATGAAAAGAGATCATGAAATTTGTCAGGAATTGATACAAGTAATACAAGTATAACTTGAAAAGAGATCATGAAATTTGTCAGGAATTGATACAAGTATAACATGAAAAGAGATCATGAAATTTGTCAGGAATTGATACAAGTATAACATGAAAAGAGATCATGAAATTTGTAGGAATTGAAACAAGTATAACATGAAAAGAAAATGTGGGCCTCGGTAGCCTAGTTGGGAAAACCACCCGACTGGGCTACCGACGTTCGGACAATGCATGATCGATTCTCGCTGGAAGCAGTGTGAGTTGTACTCGTGGTTGGAAAAAAAATACCTCTGTGGTCGACCCAGCCACTGGCAGAAATGGTTACCAGGATGTATTCTGGGAAGGTGGGGAATGCCGCCTCGCATCATGAGTTTCGATGCTTGAAGCGACACTATCCAGAAGTCTCTTAAAACTTCTGGATAGGCGGCCAAGCACATATGGGTGAAAACTTAATGCCAAGACGCTGATTCAAGTCTCGTACTTTACCTTACTTTTACCATGAAAAGAAATCAAGAAATTTGTCAGGAACTTGATACAAGTATAACTTAAGAAGAAATCAAAGAATTTATTAGGAATTAATGCAAGTATCACTTATGAATAGAGCAATTTATTTGTTGTGAGACGATACATATAATGGCTTTGATTGAAAAATAAAAACAATAATAGACTTTCTGTTAGAAGAGATAAATTGATGTGTGATAGAAGGTCACTGAAGAGTGAGCAAAGCAAATAAATGACCTTCCCATAATACAAATCAGGACAAGATGTATGTAAATTCTGTGTTGTCCTGTTTTCCAGCATTCCCTTTTTGGTCTCTGTTTATTCCAAAGTTATACAACTGTGCTATGTTTATTAATCTTTTTTTTTTTTCGATCATGGCTCATTCAGACTGGGATTCCGGAGTCTCTTTATGAAATTAACTGCCTGTTTCATTGATTCGGGTGCCCCATATAGTTTCTCTTCCTGGGTGGTGGGTGTGGGCCACATTGACTTCCTCAGGCCTGTGTGCTATGTGCAGTCCTGAACGATATTTTGTTGTCATGTCATCCAGGGTACAGGAGCAGTCACTAATCTGACTGTAGGAGATGTCGCAAAAAACTGTAGCAGATTACTAGCTTCTTTAGGTTCTCCGTTCTGAACTTTCTGGGAGCTTCTTAGCTGAGTTTTCTGGGAATTTCTTAGCTGAGTTTTCTGGGAACTTCTTAGCTGAATTTTTCTTGGAATTTCTTCGCGGAGCTTTCTGGGAGCTTCTTAGCAGAGTTCTGGAAGCTTCTTAGCTGAGTTTTCTGAGAACTTCTTAGCGGAGTTTTCTGGGAACTTCTTAGCTGAGTTTTCTGGGAACTTCTTAGCTGAGTTTTCTGGGAACTTCTTAGCTGAGTTTTCTGGGAACTTCTTAGCTGAGTTTTCTAGGAACTTCTTCTTAGCTGAATTTTCTAGGAACTTCTTCTTAGCTGAATTTTCTAGGAACTTCTTCTTAGCTGAGTTTTCTAGGAACTTCTTCTTAGCTGAATTTTCTAGGAACTTCTTCTTAGCTGAATTTTCTAGGAACTTCTTCTTAGCTGAGTTTTCTAGGAACTTCTTCTTAGCTGAATTTTCTAGGAACTTCTTCTTAGCTGAATTTTCTAGGAACTTCTTCTTAGCTGAATTTTCTAGGAACTTCTTCTTAGCTGAGTTTTCTAGGAACTTCTTCTTAGCTGAATTTTCTAGGAACTTCTTCTTAGCTGAATTTTCTAGGAACTTCTTCTTAGCTTAATTTTCTGGGAACTTCTTCTTAGCCGAATTTTCTGGGAACTTCTTCTTAGCTTAATTTTCTGGGAACTTCTTCTTAGCTGAATTTTCTGGGAACTATTAACTGAGTTTTCTGGGAACTTCTTAGCTTGTAAAGGGGAGGACTTTCTTTGGACTCTGAGGCGTTGATCAGATACTGTACCTTGATAGAGATACTGAACCTCGATCACTGATAACTCTCGACGGCACTTGCTCAGCCGCCGAAAGATCGCCTCACGTTTACTTGATCGGGAAAGAACTCTGTGAACTCTGACATATGAGCCCACACGTTAGGACCGATTGCGCCCTTTCAGCTCGAACAAAGCTCCCCTGCTCTGTGACTGTGTTCAGACCGATTGCGTCTGACAAAGGTAAGGCTCGTATAGATCTGAGCCCAACCTGATGTTTGCTCTACAATAGTGGCAAGGCTCGTAAAGATCTGAGCCCGGCCTGGTGTTCTACTGGACTGGATGGACAGGATTCCTTTGTTTTCCCATCACGTTGGCCCGTAATCATTTACGTTTGTACTTCGCGTTGTGTTATTTATGGCCTGCGACACCCCCATCCGTTCATCACGGGGACAGAATACAGCAACTCTATAACGATGGACGTGACAACAAGAATGACTGAAGTGACACTCGTAAACAAAACATACGTTGCTTTATTTTACTGCACTTCCCACGATGGCATGGTATGACAAATACATTATTGTCATTCACTCATACGTCCTACACTTATTCAAGTACAGAATTCACATCTACTCACTGGCTTGTGTGTCTCCTCTGGGAAACATGCCTTATGCCTAATTAGTTAATTTCTTAGTGGCCCAGCGCCACCCTATACTCCACACTAATTGCACAACTCATTGAACCTACTGCGTTCATCAAAACAATATTCTCTGTGGCTTACATTCAGCCCGCCTATGGTCAGAACAATTCCTGTTCTCTAAGATCGCTATATTTCACATTGACACACAATGTCGAATTTATTGGATTCATCAACTGTCTCTTTATGGCTAACACACAGCCTGCTAATGGTTAGAACAATGTCTGCTCTCTAACGTCTCTATATTCAACATTGACACACAATGTCGAATCTATTGGATTCATCAACTGTGTCTTTATGGCTGACACACAGCCTGCTAATGGTCAGAACAATTCCTGTTCTCTAAGTCTCTATATTCAATATTGTCACACAACTTGAATCGACTACATTCATCAAATGATCTCTCTATGCGGCCTACATTCAGCCTAAGACCAGTAAGAACAATCCTGCTCTCTACCGTCTCTACATAGAATATGGAACATACCCAGTTCCACATAAATTCCTGATACGGCTTACATTCAGCCTCAGAAATTCCTTATGCGGCTTACATTCAGCCAATACTAGTAAGAACACACTCCTTCCTAGTTCTCTGAGCACAATATGAACTCTACCGAGTTCCTACTACTGTCCTCATTGTGCTACTAAACTCTAATTAACTCCCCTACTCTACACACACCTTATTGAATTAAATCACAACTATTTCTAGCACAGTTTCCTAAGTCCATGAAATATTCTTCTATCTCTATCACACGTTTCTTTTACTTACTGTCATTCCTACATTGAAATCTAATTTCTAACATTCTGTTCCTTTTCCCTACTAACATAATGCCCTCGGTACCGGGTTGTCAAACGTGACAAGTCCGTCCGCACAGCTTCTCGCACATCTCTCGAATGACTATTTCAACCAACTAAAATTCTCTAACTGAATCTTTGTCTCGTTTTCAAACCTCGTGTTTTTCAAGACGCTCACCTAATCATGTCATTTCACGTGGACAATGAGTTACTACATGTTTACGGCTATCTCTCACCTTCACCTTTTGACCTTTTGTACCCCTAATAGCCTCCCCTTCTGTCCCCCTAATTATCCACTATTTCAAGCTGAGTTTTCTGGAAACTTCTTCTTAGCTGAGTTTTTTTAAAACTTCTTAACTCTTTCCGTACGGAAGCTTTTATCATTGCAATGGAAGAGATTTCAGAGATAAATTTTTTCATGGTTTTAAGAATCAATCTCCATATTTATATTTATCTATCATATAACATATTATATATGAATTTTTAGATAATTTAACAGGCTATTAGATTTCACCAATACCAAGATGATACAAGCCATGTAAAAAGAATATAGTTTGATGATGGTTCACATTAATCAAATTGAGATTGACGAACTGTGCGGCGAAACGTACGTGGCCAAAATCGACATGGCGCACTATGTGGCAAAACGTACGGAAAGAATTAACTGAGTAAAGTATAGTGTGAGTTTTCACCCATATGTGCTCGGCCGCCTATCCAGAAGTGTTCAAACACTTCTAGATAGTGTAGCTTCAAAGCATCGAAACTCTCGATACGAGGCGGCATTCCTCACCTTCCCGGAGTAATACCCTGGTACCCATTTATGCCAGTGGTTAGCTTGACCTCCTGGGGTATTTTTTTTCCAACCACGAATACAATTCACACTGCTTCCAGCAGGAATCGAACACTGGTTGACCGAATGTTGGTAGCCCAGTCAGATGGTTTTCCCAACTATGCTACCGAGGCCCCCATCTTAGCTGAATTTTCAGGGAACTTCTTCCCAGTGCTCATCTGTTAAGTGAGCATGGCTACGTTGTGTCTCTAGTTTACAGCACAGCCACGATATCAGCCCCTTTTAGTCTGACATATCCGTCTTTCTGAAATGGGTAGATTTTTTCTTAACAATTTTGCCCTGTGATGATTAATTATCATAAGGGACACTAATTAATTATCAGAAGTAAATTAACAATTATTCTCTACTATACTTTTAGCATAAATTGTAATGTTGTTTTTGTTTCAATTTTTCTTTTTAAGTCTAAAAATATTGAGCTTTTCTGTTTCATTTATCCTTGTCTAGATAAAAGAATACAATTTGCTTTGAGTGACTTTGTTTCATTACGTTCAGGTAGGTGTGAATAATTACTTGTAGATAGCACTGTTTTTACTTTGTGCCCTTGCGAATATAAGATTGCGTGTGTGTGCGCGTGTGCGTGCGTGCATGTGTGCGCGTGCGTGCGTGTGTGTGTCAGTCAGAGTCAGTCAGTCAGTCATATGACAACAAAAAACAATAAAGAACTCCAAGAGAAGCTGTGACAAACCAATGTCAAGGCTGCTCACATTAAAGAATTCATGTAAAAATTGATCATCCTGAATCTCACTTTGGGTACCCCCACTAAGATCACCCTACCAAAGAAAAGCTTCCACAGAGACAGCTGCTCAATCTTCTCACAACTAAAAACCTTCGCGATGACAGCAACTCAGTCTGCCCATAACTAAAAGTTTCCACTGAGACAATAACTCAATCTACCCATAACTAAAAGTTTCCACCGAGACAACAAAATCTGCCCATAACTAAAAGTTTCCACTGAGACAATAACTCAATCTACCCATAACTAAAAGTTTCCACTGAGACAACAAAATCTGCCCATAACTAAAAGCTTTCACAGAGACAACTCAATCTGCCCATAACTAAAAGCTTTCACAGAGACAGCAACTCAATCTGCCCATAACTAAAAGCTTTCACAGAGACAGCAGCTCAATCTGCCCATAACTAAAAGCTTTCACAGAGACAGCAACTCAATCTGCCCATAACTAAAAGCTACTGAAGATATTAGTGGTTGATTGGCGATTTCTCTAATTTCTTTGTTTGTTTTGAATTTGTTCCACACTATACCAAGTATTTTCCTTAGACATTTATTTTCGAATGCATTCAACTTTGTTTCTATGTCTCTTGTTGTTTTGCAGCTCTCACACACATACGTAAGGGTTGATAGTACATTTGATTTGAATAGTCTAAGTTTTGTGTTTGTGCTGATGAGCTTTGATTTCCACAACTTTTCAAGGCTTCTGAAAGACATTGCTGCTTTAGCTATTCTGATTCTGATTTCTTTACTTGTATCCCCTTCTCAATCAATGTGACTTCCAAGATAGATAAAGTGGTCGGTCTCTTCCACTGGTTTATTTTCCACGTATATTCTGTCATCTGTTGGAATTAAGTTTTTCATGACTTTAGTCTTTTCATGATTGATCTCAAGCCCAATTTTGCTGGCTATTGGTGATAGTTCATTTGTGTTTTCCTGCATCGTTTTTATCTGACTGCTTGTGAGGACTATGTAATCAGCAAAGTCGAGGTCCTCCAAATGGTCTCTTTGTATCCATTCAATGCCTTTGTTATTTGTTACCAATGCAGCATTTCTTCATTATGAAGTCCATAATAATGCCTAATAACAAGGGTGATAAAATACATCCTTGCTTAATCCCAGTTTCTAATGTTAAACATTCGCTCAGTCCTTCCTCTGTACGAACTGCACATGTGTATCCATCATACATGTCTTTGATAATATTTATGATATTTTATAGTAAGCCATATTGCTTCATAATTTTCCACAAAGCATCTCTATGAATGCTGTCAAATGCTTTTTTGAAGTCAATGAAGTTAAGTACAAAAGGTTTTTGCTTTTCAGATATGGATGATATAAAAGTTGCCAGAGACAGTGGAGCTGTAAGAGATTCAGGTATGCTCTATAACATTGTTACTTTGTTACATAGGAAATTCTTTTCTTTTGCTGTGCATTCTCTTTTCTTTTTCTATGAATCTGTCTGCTTCTTGCTTGAGTTGGAGCTGTAGAGTGTGTTTCCAAAGATTGCAGTCTGTAGCAATGTCTTCCCTGGTTGTAGGGTTTATGTTCAGAGTCCTCATGTCACGTTTATGTACGTCTATAAATCGAGTTTTAGCTGTCCCCTAGTTCTTTTGCCATCTGCTATAAAAAAATATGAAACTGTATAAATCAGTTTACTGAAAAGAAAACAGTACAAAATATATTTTTTTAGTAAAGCTGTTTTATACATTTTTAGATATTTTTATCCACAATTCTTCCAACTTTACAGTGGTAGATAAATAATTTGAAGATCCTTTTATATATATATATATCTTGATCTTGATACTTGCAGCTCCATTAGACATTGCATAGTTTATTCTTGGCGAAATGTTTGATCATATCAAATGAGTCTATGCCTGCCAACTTTGTTTCTGTTATCAGTGTTCTTTTCAGTGTCTCTCTAGGCTTCCCCTTCCCCTTTTTCTGTATCCTGATGATTCCCAAAGAAGAGCCTGTTTTGAGATTCTCCTGTTGTCTCTTCTCAAAACATATCTGACATATATCCATCTTCTCTTCCTACTTGTAGATGAGATTGTTGGTTGCATGATCATTTATTTATTTTCTATAATAATCTTCAATTCTTTCCATTGTATACAGAGTATCATTCTTAGGCATTTGTCTTCAAAAATATTTCGTTTGATTCTGTAAAACTCATAGTAATGTATATATACTATATTTTATATGTTGGTAAACTTTATTTCTTATTCCAGATCGGGAAATCGATAAAGCTCTTGACGATTTTGTGTCAATGCGCTCAGGTGTGTATGTTTTTTTTATTTATGTTCACCATGCATTTAGGAACAACTTTGTTATTGTTGTTTGTCCATTTCTTTTAGGTACAACTTTGTTATTGTTGTTTGTCCATGCATTTAGGAACAACTTTGTTATTGTTGTTTGTCCATGCATTTAGGAACAACTTTGTTATTGTTGTTTGTCCATGCATTTAGGAACAACTTTGTTATTGATGTTTGTCCATGCATTTAGGTACAACTTTGTTATTGATGTTTGTCCATGCATTTAGGAACAACTTTGTTATTGTTGTTTGTCCATGCATTTAGGAACAACTTTGTTATTGTTGTTTGTCCATGCATTTAGGAACAACTTTGTTATTGTTGTTTGTCCATGCATTTAGGAACAACTTTGTTGTTGTTGTTGTCCATACGTTTAGGAACAACTTTGTTATTGATGTTTGTCCATGCATTTAGGAACAACTTTGTTATTGTTGTTTGTCCATGCGTTTAGGAACAACTTTGTTATTGTTGTTTGTCCATGCATTTAGGTACAACTTTGTTGCTGTTGTTTGTCCATGCATTTAGATACAACTTTGTTATTGTTGTTTGTCCATGCATTTAGGTACAACTTTGTTGCTGTTGTTTGTCCATGCATTTAGATACAACTTTGTTATTGTTGCTTGTCCATGCATTTAGATACAACTTTGTTATTGTTGTTTGTCCATGCATTTAGATACAACTTTGTTATTGTTGTTTGTCCATGCATTTAGGTACAACTTTGTTATTGTTGTTTGTCCATGCATTTAGATACAACTTTGTTATTGTTGTTGTCCATGCATTTAGGTAGAACTTTGTTATTGATGTTTGTCCATGCATTTAGGTACAACTTTGTTGTTGTTGTTTGTCCAGGCATTTAGGTACAACTTTGTTGTTTTTGTTGTTTGTCCATGCATTTAGGTACAACTTTGTTATTGTTGTTTGTCCATGCATTTAGGTACAACTTTGTTATTGTTGTTTGTCCAGGCATTTAGGTACAACTTTGTTGTTTTTGTTGTTTGTCCATGCATTTAGGTACAACTTTGTTATTGTTGTTTGTCCATGCATTTAGGTACAACTTTGTTGTTGTTGTTTGTCCATGCATTTAGGTACAACTTTGTTATTGTTGTTTGTCCATGCATTTAGGTACAACTTTGTTGTTGTTGTTTGTCCATGCATTTAGGTATAACTTTGTTGTTGTTTGTCTATGAATTTAGGTACAACTTTGTTACTGTTGTTGTCCATGCATTTAGGAACAACTTTGTTATTGTTGTTTGTCCATGCATTTAGGTACAACTTTGTTATTGTTGTTTGTCCATGCATTTAGGTATAACTTTGTTGTTGTTTGTCTATGAATTTAGGTACAACCTTGTTACTGTTGTTGTCCATGCATTTAGGTACAACTATGTTGTTGTTGTTTGTCCATGCATTAAGGTACAACTTTGTTGTTGTTGATTGTCCATGCATTTAGGTACAACTTTGTTATTGATGTTTGTCCATGCATTTAGGTACAACTTTGTTGTTGTTGTTTGTCCATTCATTTAGGTACAACTTTGTTGTTGGTGTTTGTCCATGCATTTAGGTACAACTTTGTTGTTGTAGTTTGTCCATGCATTTAGGTACAACTTTGTTATTGTTGTTTGTCCATGCATTTAGGTACAACTTTGTTATTGTTGTTTGTCCATGCATTTAGGTACAACTTTATTATTGTTATTGTCCATGCATTTAGGTACAACTTTGTTATTGTTGTTGTCCATGCATTTAGGTACAACTTTGTTGTTGTTGTTTGTCCATGCATTTAGGTACAACTTTGTTATTGTTGTTTGTCCATGCATTTAGGTACAACTTTGTTATTGTTGTTTGTCCATGCATTTAGGTACAACTTTGTTATTGTTGTTGCCCATGCATTTAAGTACAACCTTGTTACTGTTGTTGTCCATGCATTTAGGTACAACTATGTTGTTATTGTTTGTCCATGCATTTAGGTACAACTTTGTTTTTATTGTTTGTCTATGCATTTAGGTACAACTTTGTTATTGTTGTTGTCCATGCATTTAAGTACAACTCTGGGTTTAGAAAAGGGACAAGCTGCCGTGACCACATTTTTACTCTACGACTTATATTGGAGGAACACATTGAAAAGCAAAAACCTTTTATACTTATCTTCATTGACTTCAAAAAAGCATTTGACAGTTTTCATAGAGATTCTTTGTGACAAATTCTGAAGCAATATGGCTTACCATAAAAAATCATAAATATTATCAAAGACATGTATGATGGATACACATGTGCAGTTCGAACAGAGGAAGGACTGAGCGAATGTTTTCCAATAGAAACTGGGGTTAAACAAGGATGTATTTTATCACCCTTGTTATTTGGCATTGTTTTGGCCTTCAAAATGAAGAAATGCTGGTCTGGTAACAAAGGCATCAAATGGATACATGGAGACCATTTGGAGGACCTTGACTTTGCTGATGACATAGTTGTCATCAGCAGTCAGATAAAAATGATGCAGGAAAACACAAATGAACTATTATCAATAGCCAGCAAAATTGGGCTTGAGATCAGTCATGAAAAGACTAAAGTCATGAAAAGTTTCATTCCAACCGATGACAGATATACATGAAAAACAAACCAGTGGAAGAGTGACTTTTTGTCAATAGAAATAGACAGGTATGATGTCTTGTTGATAAAAATAAACAAATAAGACTTTTTGTCAATAGAAATAGACAAGTATTATGTCTTGTTGATAAAAATAAACAAATAAGACTTTTTGTCAATAGAAATAGACAGGTTTGATGTCTTGTTGATAAAAATAAACAAATAAGACTTTTTGTCAATAGAAATAGACAGGTTTGATGTCTTGTTGATAAAAATAAACAAATAAGACTTTTTGTCAACAGAAATAGACATGTTTGATGTCTTGTTGGCATAATTGTAAAGATATGATTGAAATAAATGAAGTAAACTCATCTCTTTGTATAGTTGTTGAGCACTGGAATTGAATGCATAAGAAGAATTTAGAACGAAATAGAATAAAAGGTATCCAGGATGACATCTTTAACACAAGAATTGTTGAAAAGTGTAGAGAGTATAACATGGAGCTACAAACATGCTTCATTGATTACAGCAAGGCCTTTAACTGTGTATAACATTAAAGTATGGGGCATCATGTATTACACAGTCTTTCCAAGACACCAAATACATCTTATCAAATAACTATATTACAAATAGCAAGCAGCTATCAGGATATCTGGTGAAACATCAAATTGGTTTAAAGTACAAAAGAGGGTGAAGTTGAGGAGGTTAAGGATTTGAAGTTACAAAATGACTTCCAGAGGCAGGGCTGAATTTAGACCTAGGCTTAGGGTCTCATAACCTAAGGTGACCTCACATATGTTTATATTGTAATCTAAGATGAGACCTTCTGGTGTTAATTTGTTAACATGGGCCTCAAAATTTCATTTAGATTAACCAGCTTAGGGCCTCACTAAGTCTAAATCTGTGACCAGATGTGCTTCTATAACCACTTGAATAAATGTATTTAATCTCAGGGAGACTATTTGTAGGAAACTAGACCAAAAAGTTGGTATGTGTACTCAATTTGTAAAGGGGACAAAAAATGACCTTAGAACTTTGTAAGCAGCCCTTTTGTATGACTTCTTGTTGGTAGAGATAGAAAGTGATTATCTCAGTTCTGTTTCATTGCAGTCACAGTCAGATGTTTAGTTTTATTTATTTATTTTTTTTTTTGGCAGGTTTCAGTAGCTGGGACAAAACCAAAAAGTGCTTGGAAGAAAATAACCAAATAAATTTTCGAAGGATAAAATAGTTTCAGGTTAGTGTTGAAAACTCTATCCAAACAATGGAGCCCACATAAACTGTGTTGTCAGAAGTAGTTAGTTAATTCCTTTTGTGCTGAAGATGGCACATAAGGCAGAAGTCATAGCTTTCTACAATTGATGATTTGCTGCTAGTTCCTGCAGGTCTTGATTGTTTCTTAATCCCATAGTTGAACATTCTGTAGCAATTGTTCTGTGTAGTCTCTCTTTTGGTCTTCCTTATTTTCTTTTACCAGGCTGTTCCCACATGAATGTTTTATGGGGAAGTCTTTCTTCATTGATTTTCAGCACATGACATATTTTCAATGCCTTCTTCTTATAAAACTTAACACATTCTTCTAATGGCAGTTTGTTGCTTCCATGCATGCATCTTTTAATCCAAGATTGATCTCATTTATAAACACTTCTTCCTCCTCCTACGATCACCCAATAATCACATCTTTCATCATCTACCCCTACAAGGTTGTTAACACATTCTGTAACTCAGGCCTCAAATCACATCTATAGTAACTGGCTTGAGAAACCTAGAAGACTTACTGAGGAAATTGTTGCAACAAATTGTAGGTTTTAAATAAATGTTATTTTCTTGCCTTTATTTCACATTTGCCAAAAATTATGAAAAATGGCCTGATCATAGCTTGTTAAACCTCTTAGTATTGAATGTGTTAAGTGGTTTATATCCAATCCTTGCCAGCCCTAATCTCATTCAGATCGCATACTCTTTCGAACTTCTCAACCTCGGCCATCCAGGATTTTCCATGCTTGAGGCGCCTTCCTTTTGTTGCACCTAATTCTGAGTGCAAGGAATGATTTATGTTCCTTACCACATTCAAATAACCCCTACCTGAGCTGATGTTGCACTCTAATGCTCTGTAAATCAAGTAAGTACCTCATTGAACGTATAGGAGTATCTCTGGTGCATCCAAGATCTGCATGTAGGCCCTCATTCTGAACCCTTTCCAACCTTGCAATCTGAGTTGATGAGAGAGTGAGCATACCCAAACTATAATCCAGCAACAGAAGATTGACAGTGTCTGCGGCAGGAGTGTATGCAGCTCTTGGATGACTCCAAAGTAAACGCATTAACATGGGTGTACTACCCAGGGCTCGCAGGTGTACATGGCAATGAAATAGCTGATAAGCTCACTGGCAGCTCTGACACTGCGTGTGGCCTTACAAAGAGGATATCACCAAGTTTTTTTTCTTCATTCTTTAAGAGAAGAGGAGGAGAGTGGTTGGGACATTGATATATATATATATATATATATATATATATATATATATATATATATATATATATATATATATATATATATATGAGAGACTGAGGGAGTCTAAAGGTGGAAAAGGGATCTGGTTGATCCGGAGTGGTTAGTAGGAAAAGCAGATGTATCTGCAATCAACACATTACAGGAACAATCAGTCTACATAAGCTTCGAGAATTGCTGGAACGGGAGGTGGAGCAGATATTGGGATGCCCCGACTGCAGTGAAATTGATTCCATGAATAGAAAAGAACAGTGTAAAGTGGTTGTAGATGTGTTGTGTACAACAAGATATATTTGTCCTAATCAATCCAGCACATCTGCCTTCAGCTAGGCATTTTGTTGTATTGGTTCACCTTACATCACAATTACCATTCACTGGTTCGCCTTACATCACAATTACCATTCACTGGTTCGCCTTACATCACAATTACCATTCGCTGGTTCGCCTTACATCACAATTACCATTCGCTGGTTCGCCTTACATCACAATTACCATTCGCTGGTTTGCCTTACATCACAATTACCATTCACTGGTTCACCTTACATCACAATTACCATTCGCTGGTTCGGCTTACATCACAGTCACCATTCTCTTGACCAGACTGGTTAATTTCTCACTAGAGAACATCAACAGATTTAGTGTTACCTGGATAGTTCTATTCACTGATCTTGACACATGCAGTCACTTATGAGTCACTGTCCATTGCCTTTGCTCCTGTTTATAGGCATAATATCATCACTCACTGAACAAATGAAAGTGAATCATGTTTAGAAACGTTATGTCAAGGTTAGTGCCATAATACATAACCGTAATTTAACTGGTAAATAGTGTTTAGTTTTAAAAAAAAACATGGTATCTTTAAAGCAAAAAAAAAACATGGTATCTTTAAGACAAAAAAAGATAGAATCAGTTCCATTTGAATTTGATAAAGTAATGCTGATATGGTTCTCTCACTCTCTCTCTCGCATTCACCCATTGATGATTAAAGGAATGGATAGTCCTCTTCATCATCTGCCCTGAAAAGTATTTTAAATATGGCATAAATGTGTAGTATTTTACAACCCGGCTGTGATATTTGTGCCTTTCAGCCCAGTACATCCGACTTCAGCGCAGCACATATGGCATAGATGTGTAGTATTTTACAACCAGGCTGTGATATTTGTGCCTTTCAGCCCAGTACATCCGACTTCAGTGCAGCATTCTTAGTACCAGGTTACCTTCCCTCTGTGATCCTTACTCACTTGGCCAGACTTGATTCCAGGAGCACTACTGGCAGGGTGAATAGGGTCTTGGTCAGCTCTGTTATTCGCTAATCCTGACACAAGCAATCAGTTATGGGTTGCTGACCCAACCCAGCTCAATTGCTGGATGGGTGTCTTGTTGACATAGATGGTTCTAGTACTGATGTTATATATAAATTTGTAATGTCAATTTTATACTGTGGTTAAATCAAGACAACAAATGACTGTTTAAAAGTATAGTTTTTCGGAAGAATCAATTAAATAGTTCCTGTTATGTCAAAGGTGGGATATAGAAGAGAAATCATAACACTCCATGCTAGCTAGTTCACTGCTGTGTCAGGAGATTGGGCGGTCTTGAGGTATAGTATCAATCACTTGACAAGAGAGTCCGGGGTTTGAATCCTGGCAGTGGGATCTTTAAACCTGTGCTTTCTTTGTGGATTTATCCTCCCCCAGTTACTGGGTAGTGAGATCCCCTTGTCTAGTCTTCTCAGAGAACAGTAACCAGGAAGTCTTGTGTTCATTCAGTGCAGTTGGAAATCATAAAGAGTGGCCTAAAATAGCCACTGTCTGGGCTACATTGCTAGGAAGTATCTGCCAAACAAATGTTCAAAACTCTTGATGATTAAAGAATGAGAGTACTTCTGAAGTTGGAGAATATCTGCCTGTTTGGTGAGGGACACCTGAGAACACGGCTGCGGGTGTGAAAAATAGGAACAAAAAGTTATATTCGCGCAAAATTCAGTAACATGGGAACTCACTAGAGATTTTAATCTGGCAATTGCAAACAAACTACTTTGTCTTGAAGAGCTGGTTTAGCTCTTAGTTGAGCTCTCTCTGGTAGTTGTTATGAGTAAAGTTTCTTTCAATCTTTTTTTTTAACACATAAGAGACTGAGTCTGAATTAATCCCTTATTCATAAGAATAAATCTGTGTGGACAATCAGCAGTTTACAATTGTAAGTAAGGGATATGTGAAACAACATATTACATTATGTTTATGGTTCTTCTTCTTTGCATTCACTCATTAACTGAACATGACTGCGTTGTGTTTCTAGTTTGCAACAAAGTAGCATTATCAATGCCATTTGACCAGACAATCACATTAAAGAACCATCAGCATGGAGACACTTTGCCCTCTTCTGACAGTGACTGAATTCGCATGGGTCTTGGTGTTGGCAATTGAAATCTAATAACATAAAACAGTTCAAACAAAATCAATAGACCTGTTGTGAGTGTGCAAGATTTGCTTCGCAACAATTGCAAATCCATTTTCAATTATTTTATTTCTTTTTTTTTCTAATCCCCAGTTAATCCTACAAGGCAAAGTTTGTGAAGAATCGCCAGATAAATACTTAATTTCTTAAAAGAAACTGTGCATGCAAGACAATATATTGAATATTGTTATACATTAGGAGAACTATACTTCAATGGTGTTGTTCTATAATGCAACAGAAACTGATTGTTCTATTTAAGAGATTTTGTCATCAAGATGAACTACCTGTAAGATCTTATAAAACTATGTGTTCTACTTGTGAGATTTTATCAGCAAAATAACTGAGAACTTGGTAAAGCTGTGTTCTACTTGTGAGATTTTATCTGCAAAATAACTGAGAACTTGGTAAAGCTGTGTTCTACTTGTGAGATTTTATCAGCAAAATAACTGAGAACTTGGTAAAGCTGTGTTCTACTTGTGAGATTTTATCTGCAAAATAACTGAGAACTTGGTAAAGCTGTGTTCTACTTGTGAGATTTTATCTGCAAAATAACTGAGAACTTGGTAAAACTGTGTTCTACTTGTGAGATTTTATCAGCAAAATAACTGAGAACTTGGTAAAGTTGTGTTCTACTTGTGAGATTTTATCAGCAAAATAACTGAGAACTTGGTAAAGTTGTGTTCTACTTGTGAGATTTTATCAGCAAAATAACTGAGAACTTGGTAAAGTTGTGTTCTACTTGTGAGATTTTATCTGCAAAATAACTGAGAACTTGGTAAAGTTGTGTTCTACTTGTGAGATTTTATCAGCAAAATAACTGAGAACTTGGTAAAACTGTGTTCTACTTGTGAGATTAGCAACATGATGAGCTGAGAATTGTGGAACTGTTACACATATTTCAGTCATCTTGATGTCACATTTTCTTTTTTTCAGTATTCACCTTGATGGTTGTTGTATGGTTTTGTTCACCCACTAAAGGGCGTAAGATTTAACATAAAGTGCAATATGTTGTAGTTTACATACAGGATATTTGCACCTTATGGTTCAGATGTAAACATATACACTGGCAAATCAGCAAGGGCCCACAGACTCAGTATTAGAGCAAGCCGTATCTGGTGTGTTATGCTGACATTCAAACTATTCATTATTTTAATTACAAACACCTTGATCTGGACGTCTACCTTATTGGTAATAATTAACTGTTGTACTTTAAGCTATAATTTTAATTAGGAAAGTAGGGCATGACTGACCAATGAGTGACCTCTTGTCCATAAATGATACTCCCTTCTATAGGTAGTAAGTAAGCAAAGAGCTCCATCACGCCAAGTGTCATATAGGGAATATTGTGTTAGTGACCATAATTTTTACAGACCTTTGGTACATGATTTTTGGGTTGATGTGGTCAGTATTACGACCGTGCCATTCTACTTTCCCAGAATAAAAATCCGGTACCCATTTAAGGCTGGGTGAACTCAAAAATCGACAATCAGAAATGAACCTGACCTCTTGTCCTTTTTAATGCAGTTCACTAACCACTAAGCTATCGCAGCTCTCAAAACTCTTCTATAGGTACTTTGTTGTTAAGGATCCAGTGAGCTAACCACTAAGCTATCGCAGCTCTCAAAACTCTTCTATAGGTACTTTGTTGTTAAGGATCCAGTTCACTAACCACTGAGCTATCGCAGCTCTCAAAACTCTTCTATAGGTACTTTGTTGTTAAGGATCCAGTGAGCTAACCACTAAGCTATCGCAGCTCTCAAAACTCTTCTATAGGTACTTTGTTGTTAAGGATCCAGTGAGCTAACCACTAAGCTATCGCAGCTCTCAAAACTCTTCTATAGGTACTTTGTTGTTAAGGATCCAGTGAGCTAACCACTAAGCTATCGCAGCTCTCAAAACTCTTCTATAGGTACTTTGTTGTTAAGGATCCAGTTCACTAACCACTAAGCTATCGCAGCTCTCAAAACTCTTCTATAGGTACTTTGTTGTTAAGGATCCAGTTCACTAACCACTGAGCTATCGCAGCTCTCAAAACTCTTCTATAGGTACTTTGTTGTTAAGGATCCAGTTAACTAACCACTGAGCTATCGCAGCTCTCAAAACTCTTCTATAGGTACTTTGTTGTTAAGGATCCAGTTCACTAACCACTAAGCTATCGCAGCTCTCAAAACTCTTCTATAGGTACTTTGTTGTTAAGGATCCAGTTCACTAACCACTGAGCTATCGCAGCTCTCAAAACTCTTCTATAGGTACTTTGTTGTTAAGGATCCAGTTAACTAACCACTGAGCTATCGCAGCTCTCAAAACTCTTCTATAGGTACTTTGTTGTTAAGGATCCAGTTCACTAACCACTGAGCTATCGCAGCTCTCAAAACTCTTCTATAGGTACTTTGTTGTTAAGGATCCAGTGAGCTAACTCTCTTTGGTCCAATGCCATGTAATGATAACTACAGGTATTTCTGAATTCACTTGTATTTCTATTCAAGGTATTCCATGTATCAGGTCTTTGATATCAGTGAGCTTTTGGATCATCAAACTGGTGATGTTCTACTGTTTCATGTTGGAGTTCACACAATGCTGGAGTTTGTTGGATTCTATTATGTGCTTAATCATTGCTACACTGGGGAGTAACATTTTTGAATACTCTCTCCAGTGGTATCATTTTGTGTGTGGAAAACTTTCTCATCTGTGCCTTATTCCTTCTTACCTAGGCTTCACATTTCTGCATGTGACCTACATCCATTGAGGTGTCACAGATTGACTAAAAGTCCTATCAGTCTTAAACTCAACCATGCAAAAGTCCTATCGATCTTAAACTCCAACATAAAAAGTCCAATTAATCTTAAACTCCACCATGCAAAAGTCCTATAAATCTTAAACTCTACCATAAAAAGTCCTATCAATCTTAAACTCCACCATAAAAAGTCCTATCAATCTTAAACTCCACCATGCAAAAGTCTTATCAATCTTAAACTCCACTATGCAAAAGTCATATCAATCTTAAGACTCCACCATGCAAAAGTCTTATCAATCTTAAACTCCACCATGCAAAAGTCTTATCAATCTTTAAACTCCACCATGCAAAAGTCTTACCAGTCTTAAACTCCATCATGCGTAATTGACCATAGCAACATTCCATTGGTTGTATACTGTAAGGCAAGTTAACCAGCTCTACTGTTTAATTGTGATCTTTAACGTCTTCTACTTCTTTAGTAATCAGCTGCTGCCATGCATTTAGACCAGTGTAGATCATGAACAGGGCAGTGTGTTCGAGGTTTTCATCAGTTCCCCATAGTTTGTCATGCTTGGTTGTTTCTGTCGGCCATATTTGTTTTCTTAGGATGTTGAGAGTGCTGCAGTCCTGTTGGATGTGCGCTAGAGTTTGTCTGGATGCTCCACAGTTGGCATGTTCCAAAGTCACTGAGTCCTATCTTGTGTATGTGTACTCTGAGGCCACAGTGGCCTGTTAAGAATTTGAAGACCTTGGTCAGCTCATGTCTGCTGAGTTTGTTGAAGCTGTTGTGTTCTGGTTCATATTTTTCGTCTCTTGTCTGTTTTCCTAACTTGTTCCAGGATTGTCTTTCCTTCTTTACCTTTTTCCTTTTCTACTCTACCTTAAATGGACTTCTTTCCTGCTTCTTTTCTTTCAGCATATAGAGGATATAGTTTGCAGTGTTTAGATTTTCTATTGTCAACACCTGGGCAAGGTCAGCTTTCAATCTGATGTTCTCGTAGTGTTCTTTCTATCTTATCACATGATCATATATTTTAGAAGGGTTAATCTCATGAAGCTATCTCCACATACCTTTATTGGATCCATGATCTCTGGGTTAAGTTAAAGAACACCTAACCCCCATGACATGCAGTGGTGTAGAATAGTAAAAAAGTAAAGAACCCCGTCACACCAAGTCACGTATAGGGAATATGGTGATAGTGACCATAAATTTTACAGACCTTCAGCATGTGATTTTTGGGGTAATGTGGTTGGTAGTATGCCCGTGCCACTTCACTTTCCCAGAAAAAAATCCGATGCCCATTTAAGGCTGGGTGAAAACCCGGAAGCCGTCAGTTGGGATCGAACCCTACCCCTTGACCTTTAGTGGTGTAGAATGATATGGAATATTTTAACTTCCCAGAAGACAAATAATAATAAATGAATATTTTTATGAATGGAAACCTCTGAGGTGACAGATCAGTGAATCAATTCAAGGAAAGAGGGATGTTTACAACACTTGGGAAAATCCACAAATTATCAACAGACAAAAACCCAAAAACAAACAAAGAACAATAGATAGTCCAAAGCAGAATCGAACTCATGACAAAGTTACAAGATTTAGAAGTTGTTAGAGTCTGTACTTTTCTTTGCTGTTATTGCTTGTCCAGCACAGCAAGGAAAGGATTCATTGTTAGAAAACATTTGCCGTGTACATTATTTAACAGCAGCTGCGTCTGCTGAAGAGTGTCCACGAGCCAAGATCTAAACTCTAATGATTACTCCTTTGAAATATAATCACAGATTACAGTAAACATCACTATTTACCCATGCTGATCATATTTAAGATTGAGCAAGGATTTAGACTGCTACAAAAAAATTTAGAGACAGAGTATATGGGTCTATGCCCTATGGGCTGTCCACGGCTCGAAAGGTCATTAGATAGATAGATAGGTAGGCAGGCAGATATAGATATAGATAGATAGATAGGATGGACGGATGAGACTAGATAGATAGATCATAATAGAGTTATGCATTGGTTACTTAATTTGTTCATTTTTGCAGTATGTATTTAAACATTTATTATTATGAATTGTTATTTCATCAAATAATTGTTTGTTTTTGTACCTGTGGCAAATTATTCTGACCCACCTCTGGAGAAATGGTTAATTGATGAGTATCAAAAGTTGTTGTTGTTGACTATTCATTGTTGATCATTCATTGTTTTTGATTAAATCCACATATCCTCATTCTCTGGGGTCAGAAATGACTGAAGTGTGATAAATGGTAGAAGAGAATGAGTGATAGCTTTCAGAGCTGACTAATTAATTAATCCTGTAACTCTGTTCTGGCTCTGTTAACAGCTGTCTAGCTCTGTTAACAGCATATAACTTGAGCTGACAGATTAGTTAACCTGTAAGCTGTAACTCTGTTCTGGCTCTGTTAACTGCTGGTCTGGCTCTGTTATGGTAACAGAGCATAATTTGAGCTGACAGATTAGTTAACCTGTAAGCTGTAACTCTATTCTGGCTCTGTTAACTGCTGGTCTGGCTCTGTTAAGGTAACAGAGTATAATTTGAGCTGACAGATTAGTTAACTGTAAGCTGTAACTCTATTCTGGCTCTGTTAACTGCTGGTCTGGCTGTGTTAGCAGAGTATAATCAGAAGAACATATTTTTTTACTCTGTGTTAATACCTCTTACCCACATGCATCATTTTTCAGGCTTTAAACCAGATCTGGTCACAATTTGATGCCCACCATATCCATCTTAGAGCTGTTAATTCTGTTATATATTTTGGGAAATATGTCATTTTGAAGAGTAATTAATGTATTGTTTGCAAGAATATGGAAATGCTTCTATTTCTGTCACATATTGGGGCTCTTTGTATTTGAGAGTTTGTGTGTAGCTAGATGTGAGCATGTGGGGTATACACAAAAAATACCATCCAGGAAAGTGGTTAAACACTAGAATACCACTAAGTTGTAAAAATGAGCATATCAAAACACATTTTTGTGTGGAATAGGACAGTTTGCTGCACACATACTGTGTTTCTGCCTAATTGTTCCAGTCGGTGACCCCTGATCAGCCATCATGTCCAGATTTTTTTAATTCTTCAAATACGCAACAAAGTTGTGCTAAAAGTATTTTTATTCTTAGTAAAAATTGATGGTAAGAGGAAACAAAAAACTGCTGTAGTTGCTAAGTTTTTGTGGGCTGTCAGCAAGACATCAATCAAGCCTCTACAGACAAGGGATAGGCAACAAACGAATAAAAAATACAAGCACGGTTCAATAATGTCATACTAAGGAGGAAGGAGAAATATAGCAATTAAGCAGTTGCATAACCGGTTCCTGTGTGTTACCGGGGCCTCATTATGAGGGAGTAAAGAATAGTGACACTATGACCTTCCAGGCATGTCGTAAGAGATGACTAAGGAGGTTGATCGATCGCTTGACAAGCTGTCATTGTAAAAAGTATGTGACATTTTGGCACGCAAGGTTTCTGTTTTTAAGATTGTGGTTCTGCCCTATGTGCCGTCTTCGGCTCGAAAGGACGATAGACAGATAGATATCCGGTTAACAGCCCTAGTACCTGTACATGATTGAAACGATTTCCTATGAAGGTTAGTGCAACAATTTGTAGCAAAAATATTATTTTCCCCACATGACAAAGGTTTTTTCTTAACCCTAAAGTTGGACATTTTGTAAGTTGTAGTAATAACGTGATTTTAAATCAATAGTCGAATTCTAGAGTTGACTCCCCTCCAAAATGATTAGATATTTTATTGTCATTGATTCCTCTTTCCTTGTTAATTCAGTTGTTTAATACTTTGATGGAAGTGTGCCTTATTTTGGACTTTATCCTGGTCTTGAGGTCAAGCATGGGTTAAAACTAACTGTATTATTGACTTTACAATATTTGTAAATAAGCATGATTAATGTAAATTATGTAAATTCTATTGAATGAATATTGCAGCTAAAAAGGGGATGATGCTGGTCATCTTCTCCCATTTAGTAATAAATATGTATATAATATAGAGAATAATATATAGAAATATGGGTGGAAGAGGGTTTAAGCTTTGCTTGGAAGTTACAGCACTTTTCTCATATAATACCTAATTAGGTATCAAATGTGCAGCAGTCAGGTTTGCTACAAGTTTGGCTTTTAATATATTTGCTCTCAATCTGGAGTAGTCTTGTTCTCTTTAAGTTCTGTCTTTTGAATGTACAGCAGTCAGGTCTGCTACAAGTTTGGCTTTTAATATATTTGCTCTCAGTCTGGAGTAGTCTTGTTCTCTCTAAGTTCTGTCTTTTACTTTTAAAAATGGTGAGTAGTAGAGTTTGTTCCCAAACAGGGAATAATATGGGAAACATCAGGACACAGAAAAAGAGGAAGACCTAGAGCGACAGTAAATAGAACACTTTTAAGAGGAGCAAAATTGGCAGGCAACGACTCATTAAATAAGGTCGATCATCTTCCTCAGAATAGAGATGGGTGGTGAAAAACACAAGCCCTATGTGATGTTTAATGCAGGAAGGATCAAGTAGGGCTTGTTGAAGGGTTGGAGAGATAAACTAGTTAGTGCAGTCAGAGACACACAATCAACCATAGATCTGTGTTGTGTTAAGTGTGTGAAAGCTCATAGTTGCTGGTCACTGATGCTTTAGTTCATTTGCTCATCTGTGTCTTTCCATGAAGATAAATTAATACATAGTTCTTCCATTATACATTCAAAGTGATTAGAAGAAGCTGTAACTTACTTTTGTGGTTAAGAGATCAATATTGCAAGTCCAGAAACTCTCAGATTTGTCTGTTTTTGTTATTTTATAAAGAGAACCTTGACTACTAAAATATCATTTCTAGATACATGTTTACTGAAGCTAACAATTGTACTTTTTGTGTGCCACAAATTGAAACTATTTAAATCAAATTTCAATGTTTAAATAAGAGGGGGAGTGTACTAGACTCAAAAACACCTTTATTTGTTGCAAAACTTCCAAAGTGTGTAACTAAAATACCATTTTAAGATAAAAATAAACAGCTGCTAGATGAGCAAAGAGAAAAGGGGCTTCTATCTGCTGTTTGTATGTAAAACAATTCCTAGCCAAAATGTATGTCATGTACATCTGTCAGAGGGACAGAAATCTACATTGACACAATTTCCACAGAAATACATGATGAAATGAGTATATTTGATGAGAGATCACAACAGCTGGAATTGAAAATAAATAGGAATAAGACCAAAATCATAAAAAATTAATGCAGTTGGCAATAACCAAAAAACAACAGGAGAAATACCTCTCCAACAGTGCCAGCACGTAGAATCTGTTATATATCTAGGCAGTAATATGGAGAAAGAAGGAGGAAGAGAGAATGATACCAAACTCAAGAGGTGCCTTCATTACACTAGAAAACATGGAAATCCAAAGAAATGTTTATGCTGTTGTTTATTGTTCTAACAGAAGGCCTACTTGGCTGAAACATCATACAACTTTTGTTTTGTTTCTCACCTACATAAAGCTGTCACCATACAACTTTTGTTTTGTTTCTCAGCTACATAAAGCTGTCACCATACAACTTTTCCCTTTTTTTCATGCTTCTGTGTATGTTTGCCTGATAACTACCCATTATGATATGGTCTTAAATGGATGTTAAGTGAGCCTAGATGCATTTCGTTGTGCTATCTGCTGCACCTTCCAGCACCTCCAACTATAATGGGGTAACTTTGGCTTCTGGGCTGTCTTCTCTTTTATCCAGACTTTTACCAAAGCCGCTGCAAACAGGTGGAGTAGGTTTTTCATAAGCCATAAAAAAAATAAGTAAAGTACCACATGCCATGTGGCATATAGGGAATATGGTGTTAGTGACCATAAATTTTACAGACCTTTGGCACATGACGGCACATGGTTTTTGGGGTAATGTGGTCGGTATTACGCCCGTGCTGCTTTACTTTCCCAGAAAAAAAATCAGGTACCCATTAAAGGCTGGGTAAACCGGAAGCTATCAGTTGAGATCGAACCCTACCTCTTGTCCTTTGTAGTCCAGTTCACTAGCCACGTATAAAAGATGTTTATGTACAGAAAGGCCACAACAGATTGAAGTACTACATTTTCAATAACCTATGGATAGGAACCTCTGATGAATGTGATTGTAGCACAGGCAAAAATGGCTGCTGAACATGTGATGAAAGAAGAAGAAGACTGTCATTAGAAAGTACCAATGACATATTCTCGTTTTTAATGACTGTTTCATATTTTCTCATTTTTTGATGGCTGTTTTATATTTGCTCATTTTTTAATGGCTGTTTCATATTTGCTATTTTTTAATGGCTGTTTCATATTTTCTCATTGTTTAAAAGTTCCTCAAGCTTAAATTATAAATAATGCAATATGTGCTGCATGTTATATCTACTTTTTGTCATTCTTCTATTTTTGTGTTCAGCTTGTTTTGTTGAGTTTGGTTACACACTGAGATGAGTTGCCTCCATGAATCTCATTTTTAACTGGAGATTGTTGTAGCTGCTCCTTAATTTAATATACTTCTGTTTATAGTTGTAGTTTGTTGCATGCATCACTGCAAACAAATTAAAATCCATAATTGTTCAACCGCCCACGCCAGTGGAATCATCCAAATTAACATCTCATCTCATTGTTGAAGGATCCAAACAAAGAAAGGTAGCTGCAGTCATAGCAGTACATGCCAAAAGACATAAGGCGTAGCCGCACTGAAAGTGAACACAACTCAACTGTCCTTCATCATACGATATCATCATCCATCGTAAGCAATCTGAATATCATAACATGATCTGTGTGAAAAAACAAAGCTCACGTTGTGCACAGAGCACTCAACTCAGTAGTTCCGGCAACAAGCCGGATATATATTTGTGTTTATTTTGCTGTAATCTAATGCTAAAATGTCAATTTTTATGTTATTATTTGTGCCTGCTATTTTTATGATCAGTGACTTTTATAAAGGCTTTAACTCACGTACAAAGTTAGTGATTGTGCAATTTACTTAATGCATACATTTTTACATAGATGGTATCATACAGGCATGAAATACATATTAAATATACAATACATTGCTGCAGAAAAGACTAAACAGTTATTATTAATTCATTGTGCTTGTTTTGTTACAGAGAAAATAAGATTCTATAAACAACAACATTACATTGGTCTGTCTATCACATTGTGGGAAACTAACAAGTACAACTTTAATAACTAACATTACAACTGGATGGTTTTGTTGGTTTTTATTGATGCAGGTCATCAAGTATATGATGATACAGTTTGGTGTCACACCTCACATTTTTCTTTTGTTTTCATCACTTATTCTCCCTGTTATCCCTATGAGCTCAACGTGATACATTGGATAGAAATTCTAGAATTTTCATGTCCACCAATCTTTGCTAATTGGTGTCAGACTTTGCACAGTATCTCACCACAGGTCTCTGTTTTGGGTGAGCCTCTCAACCTTGGCAAGGGAGCTCATGCCTGTTGTTGTTGCTTTTCACCTCAGATTTCTTGTCAGTGTTTCTCTTGGTCTGCCTTTTTTAAATTTTATTTTCTATTCTTTTAGTCAAGCTTCTTTTTCTTTATTCTCTGTTCTCTTAGCCTGTCTTTTTTTCTTTTACTCTCTATTCTCTTAGTCAGCCTCTGTTTCTTTTACTCTCTATTCTCTTAGCCTCTTTTTCTTTTACTCTCTGTTTTCTAGGTCAGAATATGTTTCTTTCACTCTCTATTCTCATGGATTCATCCTCTTTTTATTTCACTCTCTGTTCTCTAGGTCAGCCTTCTGTTTCTTGTACCCTCTATTCTCTTAGCCTGTTTCTTTTACCCTCTATTATCTTAGCCTGTTTTTTCCTCTATTCTCTTAGCCTGTTTCTTTTACCCTCTATTCTCTTAGCCTGTTTCTTTTACCCTCTATTCTCTTAGCCTGTTTCTTTTTTCCTCTATTCTCTTAGCCTGTTTCTTTTATCCTCTATTCTCTTAGCCTGTTTCTTTTATCCTCTATTCTCTTAGCCTGTTAATTTTACCCTCTATTCTCTTAGCCTGTTTCTTTTACTCTCTATTCTCTTAGTCAGCCTCTTTTTCATTTAATCTGTTCTCTAGTCTGCCTCTTTTTCCTTTAACCTTCTGATAGCATAAAAAGACCTTCATATTTAGACAGAATCACACATCTCTGATGGAACAAGCATCATGAATTACCTTCACAATTATTTTCATACTTGCAAGACAATTAAACCTTTGTATTAATCACTGTTGTTTGTTGCTGACACTTTCCATATCTATGTTATTGATTAAAAATTATAACTGTCAGTATCGATGTAGACAAACAATGATTTCAATCTGTTCATAAACATATTAACTCTTTCCGTACGTTTTGCTGCATAGGGCGCCATGTCGATTTCAGCCACGTATGTTTTGCCGCATAGTGCATCATGTCGATTTCGGCCACATATGTTTTGCCGCATAGTGCGTCACTCTCAATTTGATTAGTGTGAACATTCATCGCAACTATATTCTTTTTACATGGCTTGTATCATCTTGGTATTAGTGAAATCTAATTTCGTGTTCAATTATCTAAAAATTCATATATAATATGTTATATGATATATTGATTCTTAAAACCATGAAATAAATTTTTCTCTGAAATCTCTTCCGTTGCATTGATAAAAAGCTTCCGTACAGAAAGAGTTAATACAATTTTATGGTTAAAAAATATAAACATATTTTTATGACAGAAAAAATAACAGCCATTGTATACATGCAGTATATATTAAGATGTATTTTTATATCATGAAGAAAACTGTGACCTACACGATTCCCTCCAAATGTACTTACATTTATAATTGTACTTACATTTATAATTGTTATTATAGAATCTTAATGAAACAGAACTCAGAATCAAAGTATATATTTTATGTTGACATCAAACTTTAATCCACCAATGTCATTTATTTACATAACATGTGTCTATACTTACAATACTACATTTTATTTATTATCATATATTATGATAGGATGTTCTGTGGTCATTATGACTGTTGTGGTATTACTTCCCTTGGAATGGCTGAAGTGCACGTTGTGAGAATATATAATGATATATGACTGAATAAATAATGATAATATGACAGAATAAATAATGGTATATAACAGAATAAATAATGATAATATGACTGAATAAATAATGGTAATATGACTGAATAAATAATAATAATGACTGAATAAATAATGATAATATGACTGAATAAATAATGATATATGACTGAATAAATAATAATGACTGAATAAATAATGATAATATGACAGAATAAATAATGATATTGACTGAATAAATAATAATATGACTGAATAAATAATAATGACTGAATAAATAATGATATATGACTGAATAAATAATGATATATGACTGAATAAATAATAATGACTGAATAAATAATGATATATGACTGAATAAATAATAATATGACTGAATTAATAATGATATGTGACTGAATAAATAATAATAATATGACTGAATAAATAATGATAATATGACTGAATAAATAATAATGGCTGAATAAATAATGATATATGTCTGAATTAATAATGATATATGACTGAATAAATAATAATAACTGAATAAATAATGATATATGACTGAATAAATAATGATAATATGACTGAATAAATAATAATGACTGAATAAATAATGATATATGACTGAATAAATAATGATAATATGACTGAATAAATAATGACTGAATAAATAATGACTGAATAAATAATGATATATGACTGAATAAATAATGATATATGACTGAATAAATAATAATGACTGAATAAATAATGATATATGACTGAATAAATAATAATATGACTGAATAAATATTGATAATATGACTAAATAAATAATGATAATATGACTGAATAAATAATGATATGACTGAATTAATAATGATATATGACTGAATTAATAATGATATATGACTGAATTAATAATGATATAATATATCACTGTTTTACAGTACACCCAAGTTTAGCAGAAATAGTAAATTTTAACACACAAATGGTCGTGTTCTTGATTCTCCACCAAAAATTGCTCATTTAGATAATATTTAAGCTTCTCAGACATGTTAATCTACTGTAGGGAGCCAGTGGTGGAGAGTGTTAAACACTCTAAGGCAGTGGTGGCCAACTTGAGGTTGCCCGAGGGCCGGATTAAAGCCAAGGCCAAGACCCGCGGGCCACACTTAAGAATATCGTCAAAAATGACAGTAGGGACCTATGCGATATAGTAATATATAAATAATGCTTGCACTTTGACTACATATTTGATTTGTAACAAATCCATTAATTATTCATTTTAAAATTACCTTTAATGTCTCAGTGCGACGATTGTGACTTGTCACAGCTTTCCACCAGAGATTTGAAGTCCACTTCCATTTTTGACGTGGCGATTCTGAGAGTATGGGACAATGTCGAATCGGTCATTCTGTTCCTGGTCTTAGATTTAATTAACTTCATGGAAGAGAATGTTGTCTCGCAGAGATATGTGCTGCCGAATATAGAGCACATCTTTAGTGCCCATTTTCTCAGACACGGGTAACGTTCATTTGGTAGCAATTTCCAGAAGTCAGCTCCTAATGCCTTTACAGTACTGAGGAAGGGGTCACACTGAAGGTCACACAACTCTAGTTGAAGATCTGATGGCTGGCACTCCACTGTGCACTTAATTGGGTTATTAAAAAGTTCCGTTTGCGGACGAAACATTTCAAAATCTTGAAATCGTCGATCAAATTCACAAATCAAATGTTCAATGTCAGCTGCGTACTTACTGAAGTTTGCACTTTCTATCTCTGACAACAACTGCTTACAACTTGAAAAATGGAACAGATCATTTTTTTGCAAAGAAAGTCTAAATAGATTCAGCTTCTTTTTAAAACCATCAACATATCCCATCAATTGAAAAATGGTTTGCTTTTCCCCTTGTAGCTGCAAATTCAATATGTTCAAATGTTGTGTGATGTCTGTGAGATATGCCAAATTATGAAGAAAATTAATGTCTTTGAGTGCATGTTGAAGATCAATGGAGCATGGTAAGTTCTCTCGCAGGAAGTCATAAATGTCATTCTTCAGTTCAAAAAATATTATTAAACATTTCCCTCGACTAAGCCATCTTACTTCTGTATAAAGCAGGAGATCACCGTAGCTAGAATCTACTTCCTCTAAAAATGATAAAAACTTCCTGTGATTTAAAGACTGGTGTCCTCCTCTTATCAAATTTGTTATTTTCACAACAGTAGCCATGGTGTCTTTTAGATTTATGGACTTTGCACTAAGGGCCTCTTGATGAATTATGCAATGCAATGTAGGTACGTTAATTTTGTTTTGCTTTAGAAGTCGAACAAAACCAGTATTTGAACCAATAAAAGCTTTGCAACCATCAGTACACACTGCAGACAACTTTCCAAAACCACCTACTTCATCTACGGCACTATGAACTGCAGAAAATATGTCTGTCCCTCTACAAGTGGCATGCAAAGAGCAAACTTTCAACAATGCTTCAATAACAGTAAAATCCTCCTGGATAACTTTAACAAAAATAAGAAGCTGACAAATGTCAGTACTTTCATCAATCGCGAGCGAAAAATATGAGCAGTTTTCAATACAAGATTTTAAACTTTGAGACAGTTGCAGACTGATGTCTTCTGTTCTTCTGGCTACAGTTTGTTTTGAAAGAGGCACAGATTCAAATTCTTTGGCTATTTTTTCTTGACCGAATGCCTTTGCCATTTGAATCGCACATTTCTTCACAAAATTTCCGTCAGTAAAGGGTTTTTTAGATTTTGCAAGCTCATAGGTAACTGTATATGATGCAATGATCGATGACTCTTTAATTTTATTGCCCTTTGTATACATATTTTGCTGTTGATTCAACTTTGTCTTCAGCTGTTCAACCAAAAGCTTCATAGCTTCAATGCTATGTTTCTCATACATGTTTTGATGATGTGTGGCATAGTGCCGTTTTAAATTATATTCCTTCAAAACGGCTAACACTTGAACGCAAATTAAGCACTGAGGTTTACTATCCTTATTGAAGATGAACAAATAATCTAATTCCCATTCAGGTTTAAATATGCGATTTTCACAATCAACTTTTCTACGTTTTAACATGATTTAATACAAAATCTCACATCAAAGTTAAAAGTCACAGAATGTTGGTCCACTATCGAAAATAAGTCCAGATTTGACAGTTATACACAGACTTGTGTTTGACAATGAAATCAAAAGATTGTGACCAAATAAACACGTTGCAGTCATTTTATGGACAAGACAAGACGATGGGATCAAAGGGAATGAAGGCGAACAGTGAAACATTTTGAATGTAACTTCAAAGACAGAATTAGAGCTACGAAGTCCCCTCACCCCTGTCCCTCCCAACCTCATTAACCCCTTACCGCGAAATGAAAGAGCCACCACAAGTCCAGACGACAAATGTTGAGCCAAAGATCTGACGCTATCACCGCACTGACAATAAAGCAACTTTGCGGTACCAACTCGAAGCAAAGACTTTGAATATTGTCGGCACCATTAGTTGTGCAGTGTGTGTGTGTGTGTGTGTGTGTGTGTGTGTGTGTGTGTGTGTGTGTGTGTGTGTGCGTGCGTGCGTGCGTGCGTGCGTGCGTGCGTGCGTGCGTGCGTGCGTGCGTGCGTGCGTGCGTGCGTGCGTGCGTGCGTGCGTGCGCGCGCGCGCGCGCGCGTGCGTGCGTGCGTGTGTGTTATTTGAAATTATGTTGCCAATCTAGCTGTTGCGAGAAATTGACAGAGATTTTCAAATTGTGTATTCTTGAACGATAGAAGAGTTAACTCCGACACGGATTAAAACCAGGAGAAATCCGCTATTAGGGGTAAAAAATGAAGTAAGTCCGTGGAGCTTCGCGGGCCAAGAAAACTAGGCTGGCGGGCCGGATCCGGCCCGCGGGCCGCCATTTGGCCACCCCTGCTCTAAGGTATAATGACAGCTTTACAAGGAAGGAACACAACACAATACTGACGTTTCGGCCTGTGGTCTTCTTCAGAATAGAAACTGGCTCCTTGCTACCATCTTTACCGCAGCATTGCAATTATTTGCCTGTCCCCTTAATCTATTGTACCATGTCTTGGGTCAAGGCATAGAAATGTATCAACACGTGAAGCTGCAGTAAAGCTGATTATAAAGGAGAAATGAACAAAAATAATGGTATGTTTACAGCTTTACATATGTAATGGCTTTCTTTGGAGTGTTATTGAGTTATTTGCGGGTCATCATCATTGCACTCCGAACATGTCCATAGGTGCTCAGATCCCCTCCTCAGCAATTCCCGTTGTGTCCAGCGACTGACGACTCCAGTTCTATGTTGGTTGATAAGTCTTCTTACACGGCCACTAAATTTCTCATTTCTGGCTGTGCCCATCTTAACTCCCATTTCCATCATCCGAAGAAGTGACGTGTATCTGTGTTTGTCGAGGTCCTGTGCTCTTCCCACTTCTCGGAGAGCATTGATGATGTCCGCCCGATCCATTGGTTGCCCGTCCTCAACGACAGCGCAGCTAGCCAACCTGTCCGCTCTATCATTTCCCCGTACTCCCACATGTCCAGGGACAAAGACAAAGGTGACCTTACGTAGATTGGATTTCTGCAACGACTCTACCCATTGCATGCGTACAAAGCCTGCCTCCACTTTTTTTATCATGCTCATCGAATCACTCAGTATACATGCGTGGGTGTAGTCTTGTGACTCTAACCATTTGAATGCCTTGGTCACTGCCATCACCTCCATTGTCATGCTACTCGTGGTCGTGACGTATGCACCACTGTCTTCCTTGGCTATTCTGCCTGCCGAGCGTGCTGTAAATGCCCATGCACTTCTTTGGTGTCGTCTTACAGATCCGTCTGTATAGATGACTGCATCTTTCTCATCGGTATTATCGCAGATGAGACCGTTGACCTCAGCATTAACCACGACCGGGTTCTGTTCCCTACTTTTCCTGTCGAGTGTGACAATACACGAGAAAGTCCCCTTGAATGACGTAGGCACCAGTATCCACTCCTCACCAATGCTGATATTGGTAAGTCCACAGACCTGTTTGATGACATCTTTTGCTCGGCCCACCCATGATTTACCTCTTTTTAGCCTGGCACCTTTCTCTGTGTTGAGCACGTGGTGCAATGGATGCTCTGTGTCTGTACTAATCTTCAGGTATGCTCGTGCTCTCCAGATCTTGATTCTGTCATCCATGGTTGGAAAGTCAAGAAGATACCTCATTGCTACACAGGGAGTGTCCCTCGTACATCCCAATATAAGGCGCATGGCTTCATTTTGTATTTTCTCCAGCCTATCAATTTGAGTCGTACTGACAGTAAGAATGGCCAGGGCATACTCGATTGGTGCGAGGACTAATCCCTGGAACAGAAGAGTAAGTAGCCTCTGCTCGATGTTGGCAGCTGCCATGACCTTCAAGGCGGCTAATCCTTTGTGGGATTTTGTTATCACATGGTTGACGTGGTCCCGAAAACACAGGCTGCGATCAAACTTAACTCCAAGGTATGTCATCAACTTGTCCCTGGTCACCTCATCAGCTCCCATTCGTACTACCGGTGTGGTCGTATTAATGATATGATTGTTAAGGGAGAACTATGAAACTGATGCTTTATTAGGATTAACCAAGGCACCTGAAACCCCACACCAGGAAGAAATGCGATCGAGTTCGTCTTGCATTGTGGAGGCGATTCCCCGTCTCTCTTCCCTGTCGATATACCAGAATATCATCAGCAAAAGTCATAGTTCTTCCCCTCCCAACCAGCTGTTGGGCTGTGATCGTTATTGTGTACACGTTAAATAGAACTGGGGACAATGGTGAGCCTTGTGGCAGCCCTGGACAAATGGATGTTGGCTCGGAAGACCAACTTCCACATCTGAGTATCACCTTCCTCTGAAACAGTGCTGCGGCGATCCATCTAATGAGGAAGTGGTGCACCGCCAGTTCGAGGAGCATATGCATGAGATATTCAAATGGTACCCTATTGTATGCATCCTCCAGATCTATAGCAGCAGCACATGTCTCCTCTCATCTGTGGAAGCCTTCGAAGGCGTCATAAGCAAAGAATGTCGCATTGAGCCATGTCTCTTTGTTATATCTATAATCTCCGAGTGTGGGTGGGAATGCGTGTTTCTGTTCAAGGTGACAGGTGAGGACATGGGCAACTATTTTCTCCAGCAGCTTGCCCGCAGTATTCTGCATTGTGATGATTCTGTAGGCACTGATCTGAGAATGGTCCTTGTTTGGCTTCGGTAGCGGTAGTAAGTACCTGTGTAGCCACTCCTCCTTAATCTGGCCACTCTGAATGCTGGCATTAAGCTCATTGGCCAGTTTTGTCAAGTCATCATCAGCTAAATCACCTATGTCATCGTACCAAACACCATCTGGACCAGGAGCAGTGTTGTGTGACCTTTTAAGTGTTGTGCGAATGGTATCGGTTGTGATTGTGAGATCTTCTTCCAGCCCTACATCCTTACACAATTTTGACAGCGATCCCCGTATCCTCATTCTTACAGTCTCATTTCTTTGGTCCGTCTGTTCAATGTAGCGGGTAAGCAGGGCCTTCCCATTGCTCTCATCAGATTTGTGCCATATCCAGCCTGTGCTCTGAAAGTCTGGTATGCCTCTGTGTCGTGTTGTGCCATTCATGCTCTGATGAAGGCGCCAGAATGTGGCTAGTGATTTTTCTGAGCACACTTTTTTACAGAAGTCATCCCATTTGGCATCCTTGGCCTGCTTAGCACATGGTTTAAAGTGCATCATTTTTTGGTTGACCTCTACTTTCAGACGCTTCAAGAGCTCAGGTTGTGTTCTTCCATTTTTTTCTAGCTTTCTGCCATGTCTTGGCTGTTTGTCTCTTGCTCCGCCAAGCTTCCTCGACTTCTATGTTCCACCAGGGTGGCTGCGTCCATCTCTCCTGCCTCCTACGAGGGGCGCTCTGTTTCCTATGTCTGATTTTGCTAATGACATCCTGGTCTGTTTTCTCGTAGTGGAATGTGTGGAGCTTCCTTTTCTTGCTGCTATTTCTGCTTTTCTCAGTTAGGAGGACACATGGATAGTGATCACTTCCGTGGAACCCCAGTGCACTCCACCTGCAAACCGGTGCGAAGGTGGAAGACACCAGTGCAAGGTCTATGACACTATCAGAGTCCCCTTTTCGAGTGGTCATTCTTGTTGCCCTTCCATCATTCAAGCACACTAAATCGGCCGATACCAGTGCGTTCTCTAGGTCTTCTCCCTGCTTGTTGGTTATGACGTTGCCCCACTGGTCTCCTCTAGCATTAAAGTCTCCGCAGAAAATGACGCTCTCTTCATCGAACTCGAAGAGATTCTGCCATTGTTGTGTGTTCACCTTCCCATTACAGGCATACACATTTACAATCACGAAATGAACTGGGGTCCGCACCCTAACCGCATGTACCTGCAATTCTGCATTGTTCCACGCAGACATATCAACCTCAGCTGCCACCATATTGTTCTTTGGAGTGTGATCTATAGTCTGTCTTGTCTCAACAGTCTTTCTAAAGGAAATGAAATTTTTGGGGCATGTTAAAAGACACAACAGCCTACTAAAAGTAATATTGGAAGGGAAAATACAAGGTAAAAGAGGCAGAGGCAGACCAAGACTAACATGGACGAGTAACATCAAAAGATGGACAAGTCAATCTATGACAGCCTGCACCATCAAAGCAAGAAACAGAGTAGAATGGTGATCCATGGTAGCCAACCTTCGTTGCGGAGAAGGCACTCGATGATGATATGTAATGGACAGCACAAAATTGAACAACATTGCGGCTCTTTAGACCTACAGCAGGAACAATCAACACCTGCACAGATATGGGAGCCGCTATAGCTCAGTGGTTAGTGAACTGGACTACAAAGGACAAGAGGTAGGGTTCGAATCCATCCAACGGCTTCCGGGTTCACCCAGCCTTAAATGGGTACTGGATTTTTTTCTGGGAAAGTAAAGTAGCACAGGCGTAATACCGACCACATTACCCCAAAAATCATGTGCTGAAGGTCTGTAAAATATAGGGTCACTAACACCATATTTCCCTATACGCCACTTGGCGTGACGGGGGTACTTTACTTTTCTTTTTTTTTTTGCACAGATATGTGTGTAAGTAAATAAAACTTATTCTACATAGCTAAGTAGTTATAGTTATAGTTATTCAAAGGCCCCAGTATCTGCAAACGAATTAAAATCCATAATTGCTTTACCACCCGAGCCTGTGAAATCACCCGAATTAACATCTCATTGAATATCCAAACAACGAAAGGCAGCTGCAGTCCCCCATCATATCATAAACAGCACACATCAAAAGACATAAGGCGTATTAGCACCGACAGTGAACGCAATTGAACTGTACTTCGTCATACGATATCATCGTAAGCAATGTGAATATAGTAACACCATCCGATGAAACACACAGCTCACAGTGTGCTCAGAGCACTAAACTCAGTAGCTCCTGCAGCAAGCTGGACTTGGAATATGAGGAAACTGCAACAAGGAAGCTTTTCAGACAGTACCTCAACGGTTCATTGCCGCCTATCCGCCATATTGACCCGAAGTCTCTAAGTAGTAAGTAATTATTTAGCTATGTAGTGTTAATTTTATTTACATACATATCTCTGTATGTGTTGTTTATTGTTCCTACTGAAGACCTTATGAGCCACGTAATTCAATTTTGTGTTGTCCGTTACTTATGTAAAGCTGTACCGATATCATTTTTTCTATTTTGTTTTCATTTCTGTCATAGGTTGTCCAGTCCACCTTTTGTCTTGATGATATACTGTCATAGGTTGTCCAGTCCATCTTTTGCCTTGATGATATACTGTCATAGGTTGTCCAGTCCATCTTTTGTCTTGATGATATACTGTCATAGGTTGTCCAGTCCATCTTTTGTCTTGATGATATACTGTCATAGGTTGTCCAGTCCATCTTTTGCCTTGATGATATACTGTCATAGGTTGTCCAGTCCACCTTTTGTCTTGATGATATACTGTCATAGGTTGTCCAGTCCACCTTTTGTGTTGTCTTGATGATATACTGTCATAGGTTGTCCAGTCCATCTTTTGCCTTGATGATATACTGTCATAGGTTATCCAGTCCAACTTTTGCCTTGATGATATACTGTCATAGGTTATCCAGTCCATCTTTTGCCTTGATGATATACTGTCATAGGTTATCCAGTCCATCTTTTGCCTTGATGATATACTGTCATAGGTTGTCCAGTCCACCTTTTGTGTTGTCTTGATGATATACTGTCATAGGTTATCCAGTCCACCTTTTGCCTTGATGATATACTGTCATAGGTTATCCAGTCCGTCTTTTGCCTTGATGATATACTGTCATAGGTTATCCAGTCCATCTTTTGCCTTGATGATATACTGTCATAGGTTGTCCAGTCCACCTTTTGTGTTGTCTTGATGATATACTGTCATAGGTTGTCCAGTCCACCTTTTGTGTTGTCTTGATGATATACTGTCATAGGTTATCCAGTCCATCTTTTGCCTTGATGATATACTGTCATAGGTTATCCAGTCCATCTTTTGCCTTGATGATATACTGTCATAGGTTATCCAGTCCATCTTTTGCCTTGATGATATACTGTCATAGGTTGTCCAGTCCACCTTTTGCCTTGATGATATACTGTCATAGGTTATCCAGTCCAACTTTTGCCTTGATGATATACTGTCATAGGTTAACCAGTCCAACTTTTGCCTTGATGATATACTGTCATAGGTTATCCAGTCCAACTTTTGCCTTGATGATATACTGTCATAGGTTGTCCAGTCCACCGTTTACCTTGATGATATACTGTCATAGGTTATCCAGTCCACCTTTTGCCTTGATGATATACTGTCATAGGTTATCCAGTCCAACTTTTGCCTTGATGATATACTGTCATAGGTTGTCCAATCCACCTCTTGATTTTGACAGCCTCTACCTGATTATGTATTTTCCTCCCGGTATTACTTTCTAGTACCGTGTGTTACCGGGGTCTCATTATGAGTAAAGAATAGTGACACTGTGACCTTCCAGGCATGTCGTAAGAGGCGACTAAGGAGGTTGATTGATGGCTTGACAAGCTGTCATTGTAAAAAGTATTGTTATGGAAACAGAGCCATAGATTTTAGAAGCAGTGATCTCTGCAAAATGTGCCATTTTGGCACGCAAGGTTTCTGTTTTTGAGTTTGTGGTTCTGCCCTATGTGCCGTCTTCGGCTCGAAAGGACTATAGATAGATAGATTACTTTCTAACATTGGTTAATATTTTATCAACATTCATATGTTTTCAAATACATTAATGCATCATGTTGTGACTTATAAAAGAGTTGTGTTAATTTGTTGAAGTAATAACTGTAGATAATGATATTTGAAGACTCACAAGCTGATTTTTATTGAGAGATTAAATATTTTGTAATCAAATCAACCACCGCTTCCATCCTATGTTATTTATCCTTATATAAATATCTAGCTTGACAATCCTCTTGTGGGGTGACACAAATTGTAAAGGTTGTTATTAGTCTACCTCTTGATGTTACTCTCTCCTCTATTGTATGAATGTTCTCCATCATTGTATATACATTTCTAATAGGCTTACTTTTTCCATCATTGTATATGCACATTTTTAACCGGTTTATTTTCACCGTTATTGTATATACATTTTTGACCAGCTTATTTTCACTGTTATTGTATATACATTTTTGACCGGCTTACTTTCTCCATCATTGTGTATACATTTTTGAAAGACAGTTACAGTCCTATCGCTGTGTCCTGCTTTGTTCAGCATTAGATTTACCTAGTATTTTAACTATTTAACTGGGGATCATATTACCCAAAGGGTGTTTGTTATCAGTTTATATTTTTCTAGTACATTTGGTTTTATCTGTGAATTTATTTTAAAATGCTTGCTTTTTCTTTCACAAAAAGTGTTGTACTTCACTAGCCATGTTCGCACAACTGAGTTCTGTTAGCTCTTTGTTGTATGTGCAACTTGCAATATTAAATATAAGATTGAACATCTTTACTTTGTTTGTTGTCTGTTTACAATTTTTATTCCGGTTGTTGAAGTGGAGCATGACCTAGGTGACCTGTAATTGCCTCCACAGGATCAGTGACCCAAGTAACAGTTTGTGTCAAATCAACTTACACCTGTTACTTCTTCTTCATCCCATAACTGGGAAAAGGGGCTGGGGGGTTGTTAGGGCACCACTGACAGACTTTGTCAACCTTCTTCATTTCTATCTATCTTCAGCCATTCTTAGGGACTCTGAAGTCAAGGTCTATCCATTCTTTGATGTTATCTTCCCTATCTCTTTCTCTCCCTACCTTTTCTTATTTCTTCCACGGGTTCCCTGCAGAATGGTCTTTTTTCTAGGCAAAAAAATCAAATCTAGATAAATGACCAAACCACTTCATTTTGCATTTCTTCACAACAGTCAAAAGATCATCATGTATTTAATTACCTGTATCCTTTTGTGAAATTTTTCATTTGTGGTACGATCCTTACATTATTTCATCTCCATAGCTTATATTTTATTTTGTAGCTCTGCTGTAATGGTTCAAGTTTCTCACTTATTTAATTAGTATAACAAGGTTGCATGTTAGCCTGATTATAGAACCAGGATTGTTCTTATCTTTCTAAATATGTTCTAGCCATTCCAAGAACTATCTTGTATCAGGTCAGTTAGTTCAATGTCATCAGCAAACAGTTTGATGCCATCAGCAAACAATTAGTTTGATATCAGCAAACAGCTTGATGCCATCAACAAGCAGTTAGTTTGATGTCATCATGTAAATATGGAAAGCAATATTGCACTTAATAACTGACACACAGGTGTGTTCATGGTTGGTGTAATTAAAAGTTGAAGTTGTAGACCAAGGTCTCCAGAGCATTAGGGGAAAATATTTATAAAAATATATATTACCAGACTGTATGGGCAGACAGACACAGGATCAACATTAAGATGTAGGTGTAAAGAAATATATATTACCAAGCACGTAGGCATGCAAAAAAGGAGTGCTCAGCATTTAAAAAGACTTACTTACACCCCATTAAAAAAGAGGAGCAGCGAGCAACAACAAGCAGAGACACAAACCTTAGAGTTTAGCAGAGAAAGATTAGAAGATAAGCACAGATTAGTGATAACACACAATAATTAGCAGAGAGCAATTAGTAATGCTACGATTACTTATGAGAAGTTAATAAACAGCAGATGTAGTCAGTCCACAACAGGACTAGTGTTTAGACTTCCAGAAATGTGTTCTGTGATTTACTAATTCCAGGATTATGTGAGTCTGGTGGTTATCCAGACCACCCGATAGTTTGATTATAATATTCCTGACTGTGCTTAATTATGTGATAATATAATTTGTGACTGTAGAAATGTAATTATTTATTATTTGTTAAATTTATAGTTATATTTATATTTATTAAATATAATTATTTAGTTATTACATACATGGACTATATATGCAAGCTAGCCAACCCATCAGACTCAGAGGAGATAAACAAGCTTTTATTTGCAGACGATCAGGCACTAATACATGAAACAATAGAAGACCTACAAGAACACTTAAACAAACTCAACAGCTCAGGCACAAAATACAACATGAAAATCAACATCAACAAAACAGAAGTCATGAATTTCGCCAAAAATAAACAGAACATCAATATAACTATAGAAGGCAGACAACTAAAACAAGTAGAGGAATTAAAATACCTAGGAAGTTTAGTAACAAACAATAATTCTCAAACAGCAGAGATAGAATCAAGATGCAACAAAGCTTGTCAAATCTTTGGACAGCTATCATCACTATTGTCCAACAAGGAAATAACTCTGGAGGCAAAATGAGCACTATACAATACAATCTTCATCCCAACGTTGTGCTACCAATGCCAGACCTGGACCCTAGATGCAAGAACAATAAGAAAAATAACCCCTACTGAGATTAATGTGTCAGGCGAATGACAGGAAACAGTGTGAGAGATAAGATCAGAAATGAAGAACTGAGAAAAAAGCTAGGAATAGCCCCCACCATAGAATATATAAGGAAATAACAGATAAAATGGTTTGGCCACATGACAAGGCAGAAAGAACAAAACTCAACACAACGAGCCTTCAACAAACGTTGTGAGAACACTAGACGCAAGGGTCGACCACGAAAAACATGGATCAATGGAATATTAGAAGCACTAGGAAACATAACAGCAGCAGAGGCAAACAGAAAAGCAAAAGACCGCAAATTGTATCTCCCCTCGACGCTGAAAGGCAGATGAGGAAGGAAAGAAGAAGAAGAAGAAATGTAATAATTGAACGTAAATAAATGTGTTTTCATGTGATGGAACAACTCAAGAGTTGGACAGTCACAAATAGATATTGGAATGTGTTAAAGAAAGATGAACAGCCTATATGGAGTGCGAAGAAGCACAGTATGAAAGACATCATATTATATTTAAAAGTTCAAATACGTAGATATCCAGTCTTCTGTTCAACAGCATAAACAAGCTGTCTTATAATAAATATAATATGCCATCAAGTACAACAATTTAAAAATGTGTTTTTTACAAGGAGTCTCCGTTTTTTTATCATTTGTATCTGATAAGGCTAGGTATTTGCCCTTACCTGCTTAGAGAGGCTAGGAGTCACTGGAATTTTTAAAAAAACTTGATTGCTCACTACAAACTGTGATACAACAAGACAAGCATCCATTTCATAAAGAATAACGACATGGAAAGAAGACACATTTAAACAGCAATTGGTATCAAGTCAAATGACAAGTCTGTAACAGAATATAGTTTTAATGTGACATCTGGTTGAAATGATTTGACATTAATTATTGATGACAACAATAAAAGAGTTATGATCGTTCTGAACATGAAAATGTGCATCAAAATGAAGTGTGGAAACATGAACAAAAAAAACACCAAATGCTGAACTAAACTAAAAACAATTATAGCAAGTGGACACACAAATGATTCTCAAGTGATTCCCACAGAATTTGTGTTGATGATGATTATAATAGTTTGTAGCCATATCAGAGACAATATCATTCATTATAAGATATTAGTGATAAGACATTTATAATGATGTAAATATACGAGTTAAATCCCTTACATAAACATAGCAAAATACTTTATGGTTAAAACGTATATAAATATTACATGAGGCTGTTAAGGTAAGGTGGATCATGGAGTTTAGCCTCCCCGATCGGAGTTACTTGAAAACCATAGGAACAAGTACTGGATGATATTGGAGTAGCCAACAAGTTGTGTTGGATATGATCTTTCTCCCCGATCGGAGTTACTTGAAAACCATAGGAACAAGTACTGGATGATATTGGAGTAGCCAACAAGTTGTGTCAGATATGATCTTCCTCCCCGATCGGAGTTACTTGAAAACCATAGGAACAAGTACTGGATGATATTGGAGTAGCCAACAAGTTGTGTCAGATATGATCTTCCTCCCCGATAGGAGTTACTTGAAAACCATAGGAACAAGTACTGGATGATATTGGAGTAGCCAACAAGTTGTGTTGGATATGATCTTCCTCCCCGATCGGAGTTACTTGAAAACCATAGGAACAAGTACTGGATGATATTGGAGTAGCCAACAAGTTGTGTCAGATATGATCTTCCTCCCCGATCAGAGTTACTTGAAAACCATAGGAACAAGTACTGGATGATATTGGAGTAGCCAACAAGTTGTGTCGGATATGATCTTCCTCCCCGATCGGAGTTACTTGAAAACCATAGGAACAAGTACTGGATGATATTGGAGTAGCCAACAAGTTGTGTCAGATATGATCTTCCTCCCCGATCGGAGTTACTTGAAAACCATAGGAACAAGTACTGGATGATATTGGAGTAGCCAACAAGTTGTGTCAGATATGATCTTCCTTCCCGATCGGAGTTACTTGAAAACCATAGGAACAAGTACTGGATGATATTGGAGTAGCCAACAAGTTGTGTCGGATATGATCTTCCTCCCGATCGGAGTTACTTGAAAACCATAGGAACAAGTACTGGATGATATTGGAGTAGCCAACAAGTTGTGTCAGATATGATCTTCCTTCCCGATCGGAGTTACTTGAAAACCATAGGAACAAGTACTGGATGATATTGGAGTAGCCAACAAGTTGTGTCAGATATGATCTTCCTTCCCGATCGGAGTTACTTGAAAACCATAGGAACAAGTACTGGATGATATTGGAGTAGCCAACAAGTTGTGTCGGATATGATCTTCACTCCTGATGGCAGGCAGAGGATCTCAATCGTATTAGACTGGCTGCAATCTCCTACTATGTAATATAGTCATTGCATTCCTCCAGAGGATTGTCTTGCCAGGGGCTACTTTAAATCATTAGACAGAAATATCATCCTGCAAGAAACAGTGAAAGGAGCAAGAATGAGGGGTAGACAGAGAAAGAAATGGGAAGATAACATCAAAGAGTGGACAGGCCCAGAGTCCCAAAGAATGATTAAAGAAAGAGAAAAATTAAGAAGGTTGAGTAAGTCTGTCAGTGATGTTCTGATGACCCCCTAGGGTTAAGGGATGAAGAAGAATGATTACATTAAAATAAATTAAATGTAGCATGATGGTGGAGGTGATGGCAGTGACCTGGGCATTTATCTGGTTAAAGTCACAAGATTACAACCACGTGTGCATACTAAGTGATCCGATGAGCATGATAAAAAAGTGGAGGCCGGCTCTGTATGCATGTAATGGGTAAAGTCATTGCAGAAGTTAAAAATATGTAAGTTCACCTTTGTCTACGTCCCTGGGTATGCAGGAGTATGTGGAAATGAAAGAGAGTACAGGTTGGTTAGCTGTGCTGTCGCTAAAGACGGTCAACCAATGGATTGGACCTCCAAGATGTGAGAAGGGCGCAGGACTTCAACAACCATGAGTCCACATCACTCCTTCGAATGAAAGAGATAGGAGTTAAGATAGGCACAACCAGAAATGAGAAACTTAGTGGGCGTGTAAGAAGACTTATTAACCAACACAGAACTGGAGTCGTCAGTTGCTGGACACTGTGGGACTTGCTGAGGAGGGGATCTGAGCACCTATGGACATGTTCGGAGTGCAATGATGATGACCCACAAATAACTCAAACTAAATGCTATTGTGTGTATTAAAATGTACCATTATTTTAGCAAAGGGAACTGCAATAGTTCAGTGGTTAGTGACCTGGACTACAAAGGACAAGCGGGCGGGTTTGATCCTGATGGACAGCTCCAGGTTCACCCAGCCTTAAATTGGTACTGGATTTTTTCTGGGAAAGTAAAGTGGCATGGATGTGTAATACCGACCGCATTACCCCAAAATATCATGCGCCGAAGGTCTATAAAAATTATGGTCACTAACACCATATTCTCTATATGCCACTTGGCGTGACGGGGCTCTTTACTTTTTTATTTTTTTTTTTAATTTAGGGAAATTTAATTCCCAGTTACAAATAAAACAACAGATATTAAAATCAGGTTAACTTATCACTGAGCTCTTAGGGTGTCCGGTTAGCGCAATCGATAGGCGGTTGGCTTACCACGGCAACAGCCGGGGTTCGTACCCTGGCGAGGACACCTGGGTTTTACTAATTCCCTAAAAATTAGTACCTCTGAAGTCGGAGTAAATCTGCCTGCATGGCGAGGGGCATCCTGTAATGGGATAAAACAGACTTTACACGCAAAATTCAGTCCCACAAAATTGAGTGGGTGGGACTTCGTCAGAGGTCAAAGCTGACGAAAGCGAACGAACGAACGAACTGAGCTCTTACAAAAGTAAATTAAAACAAATAGTCCCTGTGTCAATATAATATTGTTCTACAAAACACAAAATGATTTTTAAAAAATGACCACATCATCGAGTATTAATATTTTCATTTTCAAAATTATAAAACAAACAGATCTGTCATCTCATAGCTACATTAGCGTAAAATTCACTTACCTAAATTATCAATTAATGTTGATATCAATTTTAAGTACATTTAACATTATTTCAAAAAGCAACAAGTCTATTTGAACAAGATCTATTTTCATTTAGAACCTCTTACTTGTCTAAATGAAATAATTATGTAGGTCATTATCGAACATGTTGCAACCAGTCTCTTCGCAAATGCAGCAGGAGGTTGTGACATCTGGGAGTCATGACCCACGTGTCCTCCCCGTTGAGTGTCAAGAACCTAATGAACTGAAACACTTGCTCAATGGGGACTTTTTCTGATGATCAGATTGCCTTCTGGTGGAAAGTTCTGTATAAAATTTCCTAACATCATATCTTTCATATGGTGGCTATGTAATAAAGTTTTAACTTCTCTGTTTGCTTATCAAGTGGAAAACAACAGGCAGGAGGAAAAGAGGCAGACCCAGAGAAACACTGAGAAGAACATTGATCAGAGGCAAAGACAGCAGGAATTGGCTACCTCAATGAGATCAAGATGCTTGCACAAAACAGAAACAAATGGAAGATTTGATAAAAGATCTTTGCAAGGATTGAGATTGCTAGAAAGAAAATTTCAAAGCAGGGAAAGAGTATCTTGAATCTATGCCCTAAGGGCTGGTTACAGCTCGAAAGATAGATAGATAGAATTGCTTATCATTATCATGATACACATCTTGTGCAACATGTCTCAAGTCTATGTTAATAGAAGTGATAAAGGGAGTTCATTAGTGCTATATAGAACCAATTGTAACCAATGGAAGCGAATCATGGACAGTGCAAAAACAAATAAAAAGATAATTTATCAATCATCATTTTTTTGGCCATGCAGTGAGAAAGGAACAGCTGGAATATATTATGACAACTGGGAAAATTGAGGGACAAACAGATAGAGGGAAGCAAAAGAGAAAAGATACCAGACATTAAGAGAATGGCTTGGCAGAAGGTCAACAACAGAAATGATAAATAACTGTTAAAATCAAAAGTTGTGGAGAGACGTGATCACACACGCCAGCAGGCATGGTACTTGATGATGATGATGGCAACCAAGGTATGTATAATTATCAAAGTATGATAACATTGTACTTTATCAAGATACAAAAAAATTAACAAAACAATGCCAACCTCTGATTAATAGTAGTTTCTGGTTTACACAAAAGTTAACAAAGAGCAACAAAATATTTAGCATCTTTCAAAAGAATTCATGGCCAATTCTGTAACAAGATGTAAACTTGTAAAAAACAGTGCATGTAGAAATATCTTTTAAAAAATGTGAGACGGAAATAACAAAATAAGATTAGTAAAAAGCATTTTTAACAACAAGAAAAATATAGTCACATCAAAGCAAATGATATCAGAACTACAATTGAGAATAATAAACTGCTATGTTCACTAACATTCATTTAAAGTGAGAAACAGGGACATTAAATCAGAAAATGGAAAAGAAAGTTGAAGTCCCTAAAATGTAATTTACAAATGTGGAAGGACAATGAGAAAAAAAAAACAAATAATGAAATTCTGAACAGCAGACAATAAATAAGAAAGAATTATCAATTTGAACAGAACACACATCCTGTGTGTTACCGGGGCCTCATTATGAGGGAAGTAAAGAATAGTGACACTGTGACCTTCCAGACATATTGTAAGAGGCGACTACGGAGGTTGATCGATGGCTTGACAAGCTGTCATTGTAAAAAGTATTGTTATGGAAACAGCGCCATATATTTTAGAGCAGTGATCTCTGCAATATGTGCCACTTTGGCACACAAGGTTTATGTTTTTGAGATTGTGGTTCTGCCCTATGTGCCGTCTTCGGCTCGAAAGGACAATAGATAGAATAGCTTATTGAAAATCATTATAGAAGATAAAGGTAAAGTCATCAATGCCCTGTGAGATGTGGGAAGGGCACAGGACTTTGACAACCATGAGTCCACATCACTTCTTTAGATGAAAGAGATGGGAGTGAAGATGGGCACAGCCAGAAACAAGAAACTTAGTGGGCATGTAAGAAGACTTATCAACCAACACAGAACTGGAGTCGTCAGTCGCTGGACACTGTGGGACTTGCTAAGGGGATCTGAACACCTATGGACATGTTCGGAGTGATGATGATGACCCACAAATAACTCAAAGGTAAAGTACGAGACAAGAATCGGCATCTTAGCACGCAAATTTTCACCCATATGTGCTCAGCTGCCTATTCAGAAGTGTTCGGAGATTTCTGTATAATGTCGCTTCAAGCATTGAAACTCACGATGCGGTGGCATTCCTCATCTTCCCAGAGTTCTACCCTGGTACCCATTTCTGCCAGTGGCTGGATCAACCACGGGGTATTTTTTTTTCCCCGAGTACAATTCACACTGCTTCCAGCAGGAATCGAACATGGGTTGTCCAAATGTCAGTAGCCCAGATGGGTGGTCTTCTCAAGTAGGCTACCGAGGCCCTCAGACATCATCATCATAGAAGAGAAGGGTACACGAAGTAGAGGCAGACTAAACTGGATTGAAAACATCCAGAGAGGGACAAGAGCATATATGAGTGCAGACCATTAATACAGTCTGTACCAGAAGCCAAAAAATGTGGCTCCAATAGTTGATGCAAAAAACCCAAGAGCCATGATTTACGGCTTTTAATCTATTGACATTTCAGCAATTATTTCCGCTAAAAACTTGTAACAGAAACAGTCAACATTTTCAGGCACATCATGAGAAGGGGAAAGTTGGAATACTTGGTTACAACTGGCAAAATACAGGGAAAGAGAGATCATGGACAACAAAGAGAGAAATACTAAATAGCTTGGTGCCATGGCATGGAAAACAGTCAACAACAGAACTGATATAATGCACTTCAGATAGAAGATTGTGGAAGGACATGATCGACTACGCCAACCAGTATGGCACATGATGATGATGATGAAAACCTTGTTTTATCTCTTTTCTGGCTGCCTGAACAAATTGTCAAAACAAAGTTTGTGTTTTAGATAAATTTTCATTTATTTTCTCGCTGTTATTTCAAATTGAACTCCTTCTGTCTGTTTTGCCGCACTGTTCGCCATGCCGATTTCAGCTGCATACGCTTCACCGAATAGTGCATTACTCTCAATTTGATTAGTGTGAACTCCATCATCAAACTATATTCTTTTTACATGTCTTGTATCATCTTGGGATTGGTGAAATCTAAAAATTCATATAAATATTTTATACGCAAAATAAATATAAATAGTATATTGATTCTTAAAAACATGAACAATTGTTCCTCTGAAATCTCTTTTATTACATTCATTAAAAGCTTCAGTGCGGAAAGAGTTAAACAAAAATTCAGAAAATGTCCTGGCTGCAACTCCTGTTGAACTACTTTGGTAACAAATGTGTTAAGGCAGAGACAGAATGAAATGGTAGCATAGATTAATGATATTTGACTGCGTACTGTATTACCATAGCACCAACATAAGTACCTTAAATTAGGTTAAATACAAAAATTAAAATTTTCAACTCTAATGTTAAGTCAGTCCTATTTATATGGCAGTGAAACATGGAGAACAACAAAATTGACAATCATGAAGATACAGACTTTCATTAATGGATGCTTACGCAGAATAAAAGGATGAAAATGGCAGGACAAAATCACTAACATAGAATTATGGGAATGTACCAGTCAAATAGCAATGGATAAATAAAGAGATACAGCGAAGACAATGGCGCTGGATAGGACACACACTGCGGAAGCCAACTGAGAGTATTACACAACAGGCCCTTTTCTGGAATCCCCAGGGGAAAAGACAAAGAGGAAGACCAAGAAATTCTTGGAGAAGACAGTCAGAAGCAGAGATGAAGATGATGGGGAAGACATGGAATGATCTTAAAAGAATGGCAAGAAACAGAATGACTTGGAAAGTGTTTGTTGAAGACCTATGCTCCACAGGGAGCTGAAAGGTAGAAGAACATAAGTACCTTATGTGACAATTTTCTTAAGTTACTATCGCAAAACTGACTATAAATTCTACCCTATTAATACTGAACTCTGTTAAAAATATTTTTAAAAAACAAAACAGATTGTTTGTAATATTAAACAGCAAAGTTAGATATTGTAAAATCAGTTCAACTTTCTGTGTAGAGATTCACACATACAAGAAATTGTTTTGTTTTTTCGTTTATCAGCTTTCACCTCTGCTAAAGTCCCTAGAGTCTAGGAACTGAATTTCATGTGTTAATCCGTTTTTCCCTGGCAGCCGTGTGCACAGGGGTACCTCATTGCAGAGGCAGATAACTACAACTTCGGAGGTACTCATATTTTTTCCATCGATAAGTAATTGATGTTTCAAGCCAGGCCTCGCTGCTTAGACAAGGGATGGTTGCCGCAAAGAAAATCATAAATAAAAATCCCAACAGGTGCAGCCAAGATTTGAACTCACAATCTCTTTATCTCAAGACCGGCATCTTGCCTCGAGACCAACCAGTCCCCCACATTAAAAATGACTATAATTGTAAAAAATTAAAACCTTGAATATAAAACAGTTACAAATGTGAACTGTAAATAAGAATTATAAATGAAACAAATAAAGATATTGCACAGGGTTTTATCACAGCATTGCTGATGAGGTCTTTGCTAGACACATAAATGAGCAAATGTCCATGACTAGAGAATATTAAAAACATCAATTAACACATAAATGAATATAAAAAAGTAAATATGTCAAACGTATTGATTATGTCAATGTTATTCAGGGAAATAACAGAAGAGATCAACTTAAAAAAAAATATATATATAAATATTGATAGTTTATGTCACGGCTCCGGAGTTCACCCAGTCTCTAAAAATGGGTACCAGAGATTTTTCTGGGAAGTAAAGGCCACCTGATACTGACCACATCACTCAAATATGTGCCGTGGTCATAGAAAAATATGGTCACTAACACCATATACCCCATACGACTAGCAAGGCAGGGGAGGGAACCTTGACTTTACTTTATGTTAAGTAAGATCTTATACTACATATTGCTTTATGCCTTCGTGACATGAGCTGTTGTAGCTCTTCATTTAGAAGTTAATATGGGTGCCCTTTGGGAGCTGCGATAGCTCAGTGGTTAGTGAACTGGACTACAAAGGACAAGAGGTAGAGTTCGATCCCAACCGACGGCTTCCTGGTACCCAGCCTTAAATGGGTACCGGATTTTTTTCTGGGAAAGTAAAGCGGCATGGGCGTAATACCGACCACATTACCCCAAAAATCATGTGCTGAAGGTCTGTAAAATGTATGGTCACTAACACCATATTCCCTATACGCCACTTGGCGTGAAGGGTCTCTTTACCTTTACGGGTTCCCTTAATGCACCCTGACCTGTCGAGAACAACTGTTAATCTGAATGTTTCTAGTATGTCATGTTTCCCTCTCCTGCCTTGCTAGGCATATGAGGATTATGTTGTTAGTGGCTATATTTTTCTGTGACCACAGCACATTTATAAAGGAGATAGCTCAGTGGTTAGTGAATTAGACTACAAAGGACAAGAGGTTGGGTTCAATCCTGATCGACGGCTTCAAAGTTTACCCAGCCTTAAATGGGTACTGGATTTTCTTGTGGAAAGTAAAGCGGCACGGGCATAATAACAACCACATTACCCCAAAAATCATGTGCCGAAGGTCTATAAAAATTATGGTCAGTAAGACCATATTCCCTATATGCCACTTGGCGTGACGGGGCTCATTTACTTTTTCTTGACTGCATAATTTTGGGCTATGCGGTTGGTATCATGCCAGGCCATTTTTACTCCCCAGAAAAATCTGTGGTGTCCATTTTTAGAGGCTGGGTGAACCCAGGAGCTTTATCAATCCCCCAAAAATGTGTCACTTCTGTAAATTGAACATGGACCCTTCAAGTCAGGAAGCGAGCACACTAACCACTCAGCCACCAAGACTCCAGATTGTTTGAAGTAATCTGCCTCAGTGTAGTGCAGTCTCTGAGTAGTCTCCGATGTTTTGAGCCATTAACCATTTAGGCTGCTCTATCTCCATCACCCAGGAAGTTATATTAATCTTTCAAGGTCATTGCTGACATTCCTTCTGTGTAGACCTTTAGACGTCAACATTAATAAGTTTGAAGAAGGCGTTCATCAGCTCAAGGCTGGTGACATCTTCTTACAGTTTGTCCCTGTGTGGAACTAAGATGGCGACAAGAACCTTCTCTGTTCATTCTTGCCCTTTCTCTCTGTGCCATGATTCTACAACACACAGGGGAAGATAACCAACAGTAGCACTGGCTGGGTGTTTTCAAGGCAGGGGTTCAGTGCTCTAGCCACCTGGTAGGACACCAAAAGGATAAACACTATACATCTCTCTCTCTTCTAGACTTGACATTTGTCATGGCCGAAATACGTGAGATGAGTTTCACAATTAAATAAAAAGAGCTTAAGACAGTGCCCTGCCACAGATTAGTTATCATAATCTTAATCCTTTCCGTGCCGCTAGACATCACATAAAGCTTGTAGTGTTTATCGCCCATAAACCCATATCTATTCTTGATGAGATTTTCGATCTTATCTAATGACTCTATGCCTGCCAATTTTACTTTGCTTCTTTATAAGTGTTATTTTCAGTGTCTTTCTAAGTCTTCCTCTTTTTCTGTATCCTGATGTTTCCTACAGAAGTGCCTGTTTTGCCATTCCCTTGTTGTATCTTCTCAGCATATGTCCATCTTCTCTTCCTAATTGTAGATGAGATCGTTGGTTACATGGCCAGTTCTCTTATGAATATGATGTTAGTCTTGAATTCATTCCATTATACATAGAGTATTCTTCTTAAGCATTTGTCTTTAATAGCATTTAGTTTTTTCTCAATCTCTTTTGTTGTTTTCCAGCTTTCACATGCATAGGTAAGTAAATCATATCAGTTGTACCAACAATAAATTGTGAACAAAAGTTGCAACAATGGCACTACATTAAAAATACACACAAATATACACAATTCTGTGACAAACCTAGATGTGATACATTAAACTTGCAAACAAACAAGGCATGATACAAGATATAAATAACAGATACTGAATTATTATTATGATTATCATTGTTTGTCAGGTGATGTGGGTAATGTTACAATTTTACTGCATCTGACAATCTGGTGAGATCATTGTTTTTCAGGTGATGTGGGTAATGTTACAATTTTACTGCATCTGACAATCTGGTGAGATCATTGTTTTTCAGGTGATGTGGGTAATGTTACAATTTTACTGCATCTGACAATCTGGTGAGATCATTGTTTTCAAAATGGTGAAATGATTGGACTCATCAGTGGCTCCTAAAATGGTGAAATGATTGGACTCATCAGTGGCTCCCAAAATGGTGAAATGATTGGACTCATCAGTGGCTCCCAAAATGGTGAAATGATTGGACTCATCAGTGGCTCCCAAAATGGTGAAATGATTGGACTCATCAGTGGTTCCCAAAATGGTGAAATGATTGGACTCATCAGTGGTTCCCAAAATGGTGAAATGAATGGACTCATCAGTGGTTCCCAAAATGGTGAAATGATTGGAATTATCAGTGGTTCCCAAAATGGTGAAATTATTGGAATCATCAGTGGTTCCCAAAATGGTGAAATGATTGGACTCATCAGTGGCTCCCAAAATGGTGAAATGACTGAATACATCAGTGGTTCTCAAAATGATAAAATGACTGGATTCATCTATATTGATGATTCTCACAACAAAATATGTAATCTTTGAGATTCCGTTTCAAGGGGTCAGTGATATATTCACAACACAAGTGATTGTAATAGAAAGATTTTTTTCCATTTCCAATAATTAAATATGTACCACACAACCTCTAAGAATGCCTATACAAAATAAACTGTCCCTACAGAAATGGTTGAACTGAAATTGTGTATTACCTTCACAAGCGTGAATGACTGTCAAGAAACTGTATAGTCTCTCCCTAGAATAATATCCAATGTAGATATCATAAAATGGTGAAATGTATGATTTTAATTTGTGATTCTCAATACGGTGAAATTATTTATTTTAATTTGTGATTCTCAATACGGTGAAATTATTGATTTTAATTTGTGATTCTCAATACGGTGAAATGTATGATTTTAATTTGTGATTCTCAAAATGGTGAAATGTAGATTCTCAAAATGGTGAAATGTATGATTTTAATTTGTGATTCTCAAAATGGTGAAATGTAGATTCTCAAAATGGTGAAATGTATGATTTTAATTTGTGATTCTCAAAATGGTAAAATGTAGATTCTCAAAATGGTGAAATGTATGATTTTAATTTGTGATTCTCAAAATGGTGAAATGTATGATTTTAATTTGTGATTCTCAAAATGGTGAAATGTATGATTTTAATTTGTGATTCTCAAAATGGTGAAATGACTGGACTCATCTAAAGGTAAAGGTATGATGTTTGAATATGGATCTTAGCTCATGGATTTTCACTATGTGCTTAGCCGCCTACGAAAAGACACATGGACTCAGGATTTCCTGTCTCAGGTTTATTTATGATCTGAATTTGACCACATGGACTAGATATGTTACAATGTCTATTTATATAGATCTGCAAGTCCGTCAGTATGTTTCGCTACCTTATAGCGTTATTCGCTGCGTTTCTCGAGTTACAAATGGTTGTTTGCTGTCAGCTGACAACCGATAAAATTTCCCTGGTCACAGCAACAACTACAAAGGAACTCTGAAATATCTGCAGATATCATTACATGGCATTGGGCTGAAGGGTGTCATCTCACAGGCTTCTGGATCCACAACAAGATCAACAAAGGGACTAAGAAATACCTGCAGATATCATTACATGGCATTGGGCTGAAGGGTGTCATCTCACAGGCATCTGGATCCACAACAAGAACAACAAAGGGACTAAGAAATACCTGCAAATTACATGGCATTGGGCCGAAGGGCATCATCTCACAGGCATCTGGATCCACAACAAGAACAACAAAGGGACTAAGAAATACCTGCAGATATCATTACATGACATTGGGCCGAAGGGCGTCATCTCACAGGCTTCTGGATCCACAACAAGAACAACAAAGGGACTAAGAAATACCTGCAGATATCATTACATGACATTGGGCCAAAATATGTCATCTCACAGGCTTCTGGATCCACAACAAGAACAACAAAGGGACTAAGAAATACCTGCAGATATCATTACATGGCATTGGGCCGAAGGGCGTCATCTCACAGGCTTCTGGATCCACAGCAAGAACAACAAAGGGATTAAGAAATACCTGCAGATATCATTACATGGCATTGGGCCAAAGGGTGTCATCTCACAGGCTTCTGGATCCACAACAAGAACAACAAAGGGACTAAGAAATACCTGCAGATATCATTACATGGCATTGGGCCAAAGGGTGTCATCTCACAGGTTTCTGGATCCACAGCAAGAACAACAAAGGGACTAAGAAATACCTGCAGATATCATTACATGGCATTGGGCCAAAGGGCGTCATCTCACAGGCTTCTGGATCCACAACAAGAACAACAAAGGGACTAAGAAATACCTGCAGATATCATTACATGGCATTGGGCCAAAGGGCGTCATCTCACAGGCTTCTGGATCCACAACAAGAACAACAAAGGGACTAAGAAATACCTGCAGATATCATTACATGGCATTGGGCCGAAGGGCGTCATCTCACAGGCTTCTGGATCCACAGCAAGAATAAAAACATGGAAATTAAATCTTAAAATTTGTCCAAGATTACCCTTATATTTGTGTCCAAGACAAGCTGACTTATCAAAAAGTCAGAAAATAACAGTTGGATAATAATTATGTATTGTTATTATTACACTTTTGTATCATTGATATTAATTATTGTAATTTTCCTGAATAGCATCTTGTTTCAACATTTATAAGATAACAGCCAAGGGCTGCAATTAAAATTTGAAATCACTTTAGCAGTTTTTTAAAGTAGCAATTAAAATTTGAAATAACTTTAGCAGCTTTTTAAAGTAAACCCGACATTTAAGTTTAAAAACTTTTTTTTTTCCACATTATACGAGATCTTATCTCATGAAATGGCAAAAAAATCCAAAACCAAAAGAAACAAATCCAATACTCAGGGGTCACCAGAAGTAATAATTAGTAAGGTACATAAGTAAAGTAAAGTACCCCCGTCACGCCAAGTGACTTAGGGAATATGGTGTTAGTGACCATAAATTGTACAGACCTTCGGTCACAAGATTTCTGGGGTAATATGGTCAGTATTACGCCCGTACCACTTTACTAACCCAGAAAAAAGATCCGGTACCCATTAAAGGCTGGATGAACCTGGAAGCCGTCGGTTGGGATCGAACCCTACCTCTTGTTAGTAAGGTACATGGAGGCAAGAAATGTCTGAGCACAACAAACTGCCAAATTTTGAAGAGTTCTTATTTTGATGCAGTTATTTTTACTACTCTTATCATAATCGAGGGTTAAAATTGTAATAGGGGTTTACTTTAAAAAACTGCTAAAGTGATTTCAAATTTTAATTGCTACTTTAAAAAACTGCTAAAGTGATTTCAAATTTTAATTGCTACTTTAAAAAACTGCTAAAGAAGTGATTTCAAATTTTAATTGCTACTTTAAAAAACTGCTAAAGAAGTGATTTCAAATTTTAATTGCTACTTTAAAAAACTGCTAAAGAAGTGATTTCAAATTTTAATTGCTACTTTAAAAAACTGCTAAAGTGATTTCAAATTTTAATTGCAGTTCTTGGCTGTTATCTTATTAATGTTGAAACAAGATGCTATTCAGGAAAATTACAATAATTAATATCAATGATACAAAAGTGGAATAATAACAATATATAATTATTATCCAACTGTTATTTTCTGACTTTAGGATAAGTCAGCTTGCCTTGGACAAAAATATAAATGTAATCTTGGACAAATTTTAAGATTTAATTTGTTGTTGTTGTTGTTCTTGTTGTGGATCCAGAAGCCAGTGAGCTGACGCCTTTTGGCCCAATGCCATGTAATGATATATGCAGGTATTTCTGAGTTCCTTTGTAGTTCTGTTCAAGGTGTTCCATTTGTCATGTCTTTGAGGAAGTATAGTTGTTCTGATGTCAGTGAGCTTTGGACAGTCAAAAAGGTGATGTTCTACTGTTTCATGTGAGTGTTCACAGAGCAGACATGCTGAAGTATGGTTTCATTGTATTCTATTGGTGTGGTTGTTCAGTGGTACATGAACGGTTCTTAGTCCAAAGATCGTGGTTTGGTCTCTTCTTTTTAGGTTGTTAATTTTGTAATGGGGGTTTGACCTTGACATGTAACGAAATTTTACTTACAAATTCTACATATATTTTAAAACAAATTCTACCTGCATTTTAAAACAAATTCTACCCATATTTTAAAACAAATTTTACATATATTTTAAAACAAATTCTACCCATATTTTAAAACAAATTTTACATATATTTTAAAACAAATTCTACCCATATTTTAAAACAAATTTTACATATATTTTAAAACAAATTCTACCCATATTTTAAAACAAATTTTACATATATTTTAAAACAAATTTTACATATATTTTAAAACAAATTCTACCTATATTTTACAACAAATTCTACCTATATTTTAAAACAAAATCAAAGTCTACAATTTCACACACAACTAAAATTTATATTTGAAAGAATTCTAAGCACATTCTGTATTCAAACTCTTTACCTTCTCCTTGGGTAAGTCAGTTTCCTACATTCAGCATATAATACAGAGCAATGAGTTATCTCCCTGAATCTAGATTTAGCGAGAGGTCTTCATAAGTATACCACAATTTTTCTATTATTTTATAGTGCATTTATTTTGTGCCGAACATATAGTGTAAGCCTTAGGAGCAGTGCAGCAGGAGGTCAACGCCTGGGAGTCATGACTCCCAGGCGTGCCCCCCTCCCCGAGAGTGTCAAGAAACTAAAGGGCCGAAACACTTGCTTGAAGAGTACTCTTCTGATGACCAGATTGCCTCCTGCTGCAAAGCTCTGTATAAAGAGTTACCTATTACTTCTTAAACTTCCTATTATGTTCTCTATTGTGTGTGGCCCTTTTCGTCTTGTCAGACGGTCTAGTGGAGGCTATTGTGTATTTTTTTGAGGTAATGTTTTTGCCGAACAGCTTCTCTCGTGGCTAATTCTACCAATGTTTGACAAACACACGCGGTCACATAATGAACAAGTCAGGCTCGCTGATCCACAGGGTTTACCATCCTTTTTCTTCAGTCTTTTCTGTTCTAAGTTTTGTCTTAGCACACTCTCAAAAGTTGTTATACCGTTCCTTATACATGCTCTCCATGATGTGCGATCACTTGCCAGATGTTGCCATTCTCTATTATCATTCCAATAATTGGGCTCATTTTCCACATATTTTGCAGGAAAATAATCAAATGTGTATATTTTGGAACAAACTAAATGTATATATTTTTGTGAACAAATTAAATGTGTATATTTTTGTGAACAAATTAAATGTACATATTTTGTGAACAAATTAAATGTGCATATTTTGAACAAAATTATAACTTAATTTCATCCATTAATTGGGTCAGCATGGCATTAATTGTATGGAATAAAATTAATTCATGACATCTAAACTTTCGGCATTACAAAACATTTCTGAAGCCACAATATGGTGATGGTGTGGGATTATACGTGAGTTCAGTAAACATAAACATATAAAGCTCTTGAAAAATGTAATACAATTTTGCATAAAGCCATCATATTGTAATTTCATGTTTGCTCAAACTGGTGCTGGACAAAGTCCTTGTGTCGACTTTCAGTCAAAGCACAGTTTGCCATCCCCTTTAAATGTTCTTTTCATGCGTCGTCTGGTTTCCTGGAAGAACATCATTTTCAAGAACATAAAAATTAAATTACTAGACATAATACTGGCAATATATTCACAAACATAAACTCAAATATCAATCATCATCAGGTTGCATGTTCTTTGAAGAATGTTGTTTTTATTATAGCCCATCTTAAAGAATATCTTATCTCTAGTCAGATCTCCCAAAGAACATTGCATTCACCACAGCCCATCTGAAAGAATCTCTGTCTCTAGCCAGATCTCCCACAGAACGTTGCATTCACCACAGCCCGTCTGAAAGAATCTCTGTTTCTAGTCAGATCTCCCAAAGAACGTTGCATTCACCACAGCCCGTCTGAAAGAATCTCTGTCTCTAGCCAGATCTCCCACAGAACGTTGCATTTACCACAGCCCATCTGAAAGAATCTCTGTCTCTAGCCAGATCTCCCACAGAACGTTACATTTACCACAGCCCGTCTGAAAGAATCTCTGTTTCTAGTCAGATCTTCCACATACATGTCAGTACTATCAGCTCTAAAAAGCCCCAAGAACAATGAACTAGATGACTTGAGAACAACCCTGGACAAACTGTGCAATAACTTCCAGAGAGTAGTCATTCAGTGGATACCATCACACTGTAATATACACGGGAACAAACACGCAGACAAATTAGCAAAAGAGGGAGGGAGATTACCACAAGAGAACCATCCGCTCAGTTATGATGAAACCAAATCCATCCTCAAAGGTCAGTTCCATGAAAAATGGAAACGAGAACACCCAAAGCATAACGAGAGTGACGGATACCACCAACTATCAAGGAGAGATCAAGTCATCATACTTCGCCTACGCACTGGCCACAATAGAATGAGAAATCACATGTTCACCAAATTCAAAATATGTACAACCAGCCTATGCCACTGTACACTGGACAATTTGACTACAAAACATGTTCTACAAGATTGCTCCCAGTACGCAGTCTTGAGAAGAGCAATGTGGTCCACACCCACCTCCCTGGAAGAGAAACTATATGGAGCAATCAAATCACTTCATGAAAGAGTCTGGAATCCTATTCTGCTTGAGTCTTGATCGCAGAGAGAGAGAGATCTTCCACAGAACGTTGCATTCACCACAGCCCGTCTGAAAGAATCTCTGCCTCTAGCCATATCTCCCACAGAATGTTGCAATTACCACAGCCCGTCTAAAAGAATCTCTGTCTCTAGCCAGATCTTCCAAAAAACATTGCATTGACCACAGGCTGTCTGAAAGAATCTCTGTCTCTAGCCAGATCTCCAACAGAATGTTGCATTAACCACTGAAAGAATCTCTGTCTCTAGCCAGATCTCCAACAGAATGTTGCATTAACCACTGAAAGAATCTCTGTCTCTAGCCAGATCTTCCAAAAAACATTGCATTGACCACAGGCTGTCTGAAAGAATCTCTGTCTCTAGCCAGATCTCCAACAGAATGTTGCATTAACCACTGAAAGAATCTCTGTCTCTAGCCAGATCTCCAACAGAATGTTGCATTAACCACTGAAAGAATCTCTGTCTCTAGCCAGATCTTCCAAAAAACATTGCATTGACCACAGGCTGTCTGAAAGAATCTCTGTCTCTAGCCAGATCTCCAACAGAATGTTGCATTAACCACTGAAAGAATCTCTGTCTCTAGCCAGATCTTCCAAAAAACATTGCATTGACCACAGGCTGTCTGAAAGAATCTCTGTCTCTAGCCAGATCTCCTACAGAAAGTTGCATTCGCCACAGCCCATCTGAAAGAATCTCTTCTCTCTAGCCCAATCTCCTACTTCTGTTGTCATGTTCAAGGTCTCCGTAATGTCTTGAAACCACCTCTTTCTTGGTCTGCCCCTGTATCGTCACCCAGGAATCATGTCTTCCATTACTGTTCTTTCCAGCCTGCTGTGCCTTTTCACATGGCCATTGTATTTTAATTTCCTCTGTAGAATGGTGTTTATAAGTCAGTTCTTTTTCATGTTTCAGTTTTTTAACGTGTCTTCATTGCTCTTTCAAATATTATTAATACAAAAGTTTAAAAAAATAGCTCAGGAAAATTGTCAAATAAATTTAGTAATAAAAAATTGCTCAAATGATGCAACCAAGAGGACACAGCAGCAACAGGCAGATGGTGGCACTGGAGAGGATCACAAATAATCACCAGAACTGCAATCTGGATAGTGTCACTTCAATCATCGAAACTCATGATGCGAGATGGCATTCCTCACATTCCCAGAGTACTACCCTTGTACCCATTTCTGCCAGCGGCTGGCTGATCGTGGGGGTATATTTTTTTTCCAACCACGAGTACAATTCACACTGCTTCCAGCGGGAATTGAACACGGGTTGTCTGAACATCGGTTCCAAAGGGAAGGATGAATGAGAGGCAGATGAAGAACACTGATGGAGGACAGTGGAAACTCCTCTTTTTCTTTTTAGCATTCACCCGTCAAGTGGGCATGGATGCATTGCATTACTAATTAACGGGAAAGCAGTGATGTCTGCGCCTTTAGGCAGAAGAGATTTGTCTTTGGCTTGGGTATCATTTGCTTAACAATTTTGGCCTGATCAGCAACTACTTTTGGCCTGCTCTTTCCAATTTCAAAATGTCAGGATGGGAATTTTTTAATTCAAACTCATGGTTTCTTCATTACTTTATCCTGCCCCAATCTCTGGGTAGTGAGATCCAATGTCTATTCCTCTCAGAGAACAGCAAAAAAAACAGGAGTTATTGAGTTATTGAGTTATTTGCGGGTTATCATCATTGCACTCCGAACATGTCCATAGGTGCTCAGATCCCCTCCTCAGCAATTCCCTCAGTGTCCAGCGACTGACGACTCCAGTTCTATGTTGGTTGATAAGTCTTCTTACACGGCCACCAAGTTTCTCATTTCTGGCTGTGCCCATCTTAACTCCCATTTCCATCATCCGAAGAAGCGACGTTGATCTGTGTTTGTCGAAGTCCTGTGCTCTTCCCACATCTTGGAGTGCATTGATGACGTCCGCCCGATCCATCGGTTGCCCGTCCTCAACGACAGCGCAGCTAGCCAACCTGTCCGCTCTCTCATTTCCCCGTACTCCCGCATGTCCAGGGACATAGACAAAGGTGACCTTACGTATTTTGGATTTCTGCAACGACTCTACCCATTGCATGCGTACAAAGCCCGCCTCCACTTTTTTTATCATGCTCATCGAACCACTCAGTATACATGCGTGGATGTAGTCTTGTGACTCTAACCATTTGAATGCCTTGGTCACTGCCATCACCTCCATTGTCATGCTACTCGTGGTCATGGCGTATGCACCACTGTCTTCTTTGACTATTCTGCCTGCCGAACGTGCTGTAAATGCCCATGCACTATTTTCGTGTCGTCTTACAGATCCGTCTGTATAGATGACTGCATCTTTCTCATCGGTGTTATCGCAGATGAGACCGTTGACCTCAGCATTAACCACGACTGGGTTCTGTTCCCTACTTTTCCTGTCGAGTGTGACAATACATGAGAAAGTCCCCTTGAATGACGTAGGCACCGGTATCCACTCCTCACCAACGCTGATATTGGTAAGCCCACAGACCTGTTTGATGACATCTTCTGCTCGGCCCACCCATGATTTGCCTCTTTTTAGCCTGGTACCTTTCTCTGTGTTGAGCACGTGGTGCAATGGATGCTCTGTATCTGTACTAATCTTCAGGTATGCTCGTGCTCTCCAGATCTTGATTCTGTCATCCATGGTTGGAAAGTCAAGAAGATACCTCATTGCCACACAGGGAGTGTCCCTCGTACATCCCAGGATAATGCGCATGGCTCCATTTTGTATTTTCTCCAGCCTATCAATTTGAGTCGTACTGACAGTAAGAATGGCCAGGGCATACTCGATTGGTGCGAGGACTAATCCCTGGAACAGAAGAGTAAGTAGCCTCTGCTCGATGTTGGCAGCTGCCATGACCTTCAAGGCGGCTAATCCTTTGCGGGATTTTGTTATCACATGGTCAACGTGGTCCCGAAAACACAGGCTGCGATCAAACTTAACTCCGAGGTATGTCATCAACTTGTCCCTGGTCACCTCATCAGCTCCCATTCGTACTACCGGTGTGGTCGTATTAACGATATGATTGTTAAGGGAGAACCATGAAACTGATGCTTTATTAGGATTAACCAAGGCACCTGAAACCCCACACCAGGAAGAAATGCGATCGAGTTCGTCTTGCATTGTGGAGGCGATTCCCCGTCTGTCTCTTCCCTGTCGATATACCAGAATATCATCAGCAAAAGTCATAGTTCTTCCCCTCCCATCCAGCTGTTGGGCCGTGATCGTTATTGTGTACACATTAAATAGAACTGGTGACAATGGTGAGCCTTGTGGCAGCCCAGGACAAATGGATGTTGGCTCGGAAGACCAACTTCCACATCTGAGTATCACCTTCCTCTGAAACAGTGCCGCGGCGATCCATCTTATGAGGAAGGGGTTCACCGCCAGTTTGAGAAGCATATGCATGAGATATTCAAATGGTACCCTGTTGTATGCATCCTCCAGATCTATAGCAGCAGCACATGTCTCCTCTCGTCTGTGGAAGCCTTCGAAGACGTCATAGGCAAATACTGCCGCATTGAGCCATGTCTCTTTGTTATATCTATAACCTCCGAGTGTGGATGGGAATACGCGTTTCTGTTCAAGGCGACACGTGAGGACACGGGCAACTATTTTCTCCAGCAGCTTGCCCGCAGTATTCTGCATTGTGATGATTCTGTAGGCACTGATCTGAGAATGGTCCTTGTTTGGCTTCGGTAGCGGTAGTAAGTAGCTGTGTAGCCACTCCTCCTTAATCTGGCCACTCCGAATACTGGCATTAAACTCATTGGCCAGTGTTGTCAAGTCGTCATCAGCTAAATCGCCTATGTCATCATACCGAACACCATCTGGACCAGGAGCAGTGTTGTGTGACCTTTTAAGTGTCGCGTGAATGGTATCGGTTGTGATTGTGAGATCTTCTTTCAGCCCTACATCCTCACACAAATTTGACAAAGATCCCCGTATCCTCATTCTTACAGCCTCATTTCTTTGGTCCGTCTGTTCAATGTAGCGGGTAAGCAGGGCCTTCCCTTTGCTCTCATCAGATTTGTGCCATATCTGGTCTGTGCTCTGAAAGTCTGGTATACCTCTGTGTCGTGGTGTGCCATTCATGCACTGATGAAGGCGCCAGAATGTGGCTAGCGATTTATCTGAGCACACTTTTTTACAGAAGTCATCCCATTTGGCATCCTTAGCCTGCTTAGCGCATAGTTTAAAGTGCATCATTTTTTGGTCGTCCTCTACTTTCAGACGCTTCAAGAGCTCAGGTTGTGTTCTACCATACCTTCTGGCTTTCTGCCATGTCTTGACCGTTTGTCTCTTGCTCTGCCAAGCTTCCTCGACATCTACGTTCCACCAGGGTGGCTGCGTCCATCTCTCCTGCCTCCTACGAGGGGCGCTCTGTTTCCTATGTCTGATTTTGCTAATGACGTCCTGGTCTGTTTTCTCGTAGTTGAATGTGTGGAGCTTTCTTCTCTGGCGTTTATTTCCGCTTTTCTCAATTAGGAGGACACATGGATAGTGATCACTTCCGTGGAACCCCAGTGCACTCCACCTGCAAACCGGTGCGAAGGTGGAAGACACCAGTGCCAGGTCTATGACACTATCAGAGTCCCCTGTTCGAGTGGCCATTCTTGTTGCCCTTCCATCATTCAAGCACACTAAATCGGCCGATACCAGTGCGTTCTCTAGGTCTTCTCCCTGCTTGTTGGTTATGACGTTGCCCCACTGGTCTCCTCTAGCATTAAAGTCTCCGCAGAAAATGACAGTCTCTTCATCGAACTCGAATTCATAGAAGATGGCGCCCTGTTGGCTGGCCTATTCATAAGATTCACAGATAAGTGCTGTTTTCCAGTGAAATTTCCTGTTTATTTGTTTGTTTTTATTTATTTTTTGAGGGTTCATGTGAGTGTGCGCGCTTTCTATTTGATGTTAATCACTTTGCTTCTTTTGATTCATTGCATTTTGTTATAATTTCCTTCTTTCATCACTTATTATTGTTGTTACACTATTGAACGCGTCAAAAAATGGCGGTTTGTTTACGCCGGTCTGTTGTCAAGGACGCGTAAGTCATTTAATTTGTAGAAAGCTCTCAGTGTTTCCGCGTGCTGCTGAGCAAGTTACTGGAGTTGGCCAGTTTATATCGTGGAACGGGTTCTAGGCCGTGCGACTGAGCAAGTGCACGTGAGTCTGGACCATCCAAAGCAACAACGTTCAGCGACGTTCATCTTTAAAGACGACGGTAAGTGTAAGTTTTCAGATGCAGCCCAAACTACATCATCGAAGAAGGAAAACACGACGGGGCAAGAGGGGTGGCACTAAACTATCAAAGTGTGAGAGGCTAGGCCTAAAGTATGTGCGCGTTACTTATTGGAATTGTGGGTCCATTAATCAACGACGGCCCATTCTTGATAAGCTACTGTGCGGCGCCGATATAATGGTTTTGCAAGAAAAAAAACAGGAGTTCTATCTTAGGTGCACTCACGCACGCTAAAGAACCCTTGACATTTTAAAGTTGAAAGGAGCAGGCCAAAATGGCCACTGTTCAGGTAATGTTGAAAGGAGCAGGCCAAAATGGCCACTGTCCAGGTAAAGTTGAAAGGAGAAGGCCAAAATGGCCACTGTCCAGGTAAAGTTGAAAGGAGCAGGCCAAAATGGCCACTGTCCAGGTAAAGTTGAAAGGAGAAGGCCAAAATGGCCACTGTCCAGGTAAAGTTGAAAGGAGCAGGCCAAAATGGCCACTGTTCAGGTAATGTTGAAAGGAGCAGGCCAAAATGGCCACTGTCCAGGTAAAAATTGTTAAGAAAATCTACCAATCCATGCCAAAGATGAATGTGTCTGGCTGAACAGTGTGTAGATCATAGCTATGCCATAAACTAGCAACAAAACGCATCCACACCCACCTACGGGTGCTTACTAAGAAGAAGAATAAAAAACTTGTCAAGAGTTCTTTAATGTGCACACAATGCACATTGGACTCTTTTTTTTCCCCCATTTTCCAAGAAAAATTGATCTCCCTACCCAGAGACAAGGTAAAGCCAAGAGGAAACCATAATGGGTTAAAGTCCCACCACTGGCGGTGGAAATGTTCACTTTGAATGCATGGTTTCTTCATGGCTTCCCCATCCCTGGACTCTGCTGTAGACTGAACATAACCCATTGTATTTCTGCCTTTGTCTTACCTTGTCACCTACTGATGAAGACAGTCTAAGTTGAAATATATATAAAATATATCATCATCATCATCATAAGTACCGGGCCTACTGGCGTAGGTGATCATGTCTCTCCACAACTTTCGATCTCAACAGTTATTTATCATTTCTGTTGTTGACCTTCTGCCAAGCCATTCTCTTAAGCTGTCTGTTATTTTTCCTCTTTGCTTCCCTCTATCTCTTCGTCTCTCAATTTTTCCAGTTGTTACAATATATTCCAGTTGTTCTCTTCTCATTACATGGCCAAAAAATGATGATTGTTTCTTCCTAATATTGGAAATTAGTTCTCTTTTTGCTTTGACCTCTCTCAGAACATCTTCATTACTCTTCTTAGCTGTCCATGGTACTACTCTCAACATTCTTCTGTAAAACCACATTTCTACAGACTCCAGTGATTTTCTTGTCTGTTGTCCTATTGTCCATGATTCGCATCCATATGTTAAGACTGGCTCTACATAACATTTAAGAATTCTTTTTCTTGTTTCTATTGTCAAAAATGGATTGCATAGTATCTTCCTCATTTTTTGGAAAGCAGAAATATATAAATATATAAATAATAAATAAAATATATATACAACAATAAAACACTCTACTTTCTTGTGGTGTCATAAAGTAGAACTACTCAAAGTAGATTTTGTGTTTAGGAGAGAGGGGAATATAGCAGATAGCTTCATACACACACTATATATCATGATTTTGCAAGTATAAATTTAATGTCATGGTCAATCAGATGTGATGAGATGGGACTTAATGTAATAAAGATGGTGTTAATGTGATGAGACGGGACTTAATGTAATAAAGCTGGGCTTAATGTGATGAGATGGGACTTAATGTAATAAAGCTGGATTTAATGTGATGAGATGGGACTTAATGTAATAAAGCTGGACTTAATGTGATGAGATGGGACTTAATGTAATAAAGCTGGACTTAATGTGATGAGACGGGACTTAATGTAATAAAGCTGGACTTAATGTGAAGAGATGGAACTTACATTCATGAGCTGTTCTCCTCTTGAATGTCAACTGAAAGTAGAGCAGACAAATCTCAATCTGTAAGATCTGGGATGCAATGCTCAGTTTATGGTTAATGGAAGTGAGTCTGACATGAGATATGGTTTTTATGAGTAAGCATAAAATCATAGTGTAAGTAAAGTAACGAGCCCCCGTCACGCCAAGTGGCGTATAGGGAAATATGGTGTTAGAGACCCTATATTTTACAGACCTTCAGCACATGATTTTTGGGGTAATGTGGTCGGTATTATGCACGTGCTGCTTTACTTTCCCAGAAAAAAGTCCGGTACCATTTAAGGCTGGGTGAACCCGGAAGTCGTCGGTTGGGATCGAACCCTACCCCTTGTCCTTTGTAGTCCAGTTCACTAACCACTGAGCTATCGCGGCTCCCTAAAATCATAGTGTATAAGAGTATAAGTTTGATCTTACAGTGTATAGAAATAAGTCTAAAGTTATAGTTTGTAGAAGTCTGACTTTACAGTGTATAGAAATATGTCTGAAGTTATAGTTTGTAGAAGTCTGACTTTACAGTGTATAGAAATATGTCTAAAGTTATAGTTTGTAGAAGTCTGACTTTACAGTGTATAGAAATAGGTCTAAAGTTATAGTTTGTAGAAGTCTGACTTTACAGTGTATAGAAATAGGTCTAAAGTTATAGTTTGTAGAAGTCTGACTTTACAGTGTATAGAAATAGGTCTAAAGTTATAGTTTGTAGAAGTCTGACTTTACAGTGTATAGAAATAGGTCTAAAGTTATAGTTTGTAGAAGTCTGACCTTATAGTACGTAGAATTAAGTCTAGTTATAGTTTGTAGAAGTCTGACCTTATAGTACGTAGAATTAAGTCTAAAGTTATAGTTTGTTGAAGTCTGACCTTATAGTACGTAGAATTAAGTCTAAAGTTATAGTTTGTAGAAGTCTGACTTTACAGTGTATAGAAATAGGTCTAAAGTTATAGTTTGTTGAAGTCTGACTTTACAGTGTATAGAAATATGTCTAAAGTTATAGTTTGTAGAAGTCTGACTTTACAGTGTATAGAAATAAGTCTAAAGTTATAGTTTGTTGAAGTCTGACTTTACAGTGTATAGAAATAAGTCTAAAGTTATAGTTTGTTGAAGTCTGACTTTACAGTGTATAGAAATAAGTCTAAAGTTATAGTTTGTTGAAGTCTGACTTTACAGTGTATAGAAATAAGTCTAAAGTTATAGTTTGTAGAAGTCTGACTTTATAGTGTATAGAAATAAGTCTAAAGTTATAGTTTGTAGAAGTCTGACTTTATAGTGTATAGAAATATGTCTAAAGTTATAGTTTGTTGAAGTCTGACTTTACAGTGTATAGAAATATGTCTAAAGTTATAGTTTGTTGAAGTCTGACTTTACAGTGTATAGAAATATGTCTAAAGTTATAGTTTGTAGAAGTCTGACTTTACAGTGTATAGAAATAAGTCTAAAGTTATAGTTTGTTGAAGTCTGACTTTACAGTGTATAGAAATAAGTCTAAAGTTATAGTTTGTAAAAGTCTGACTTTACAGTGTATAGAAATAAGTCTAAAGTTATAGTTTGTAGAAGTCTGACCTTATAGTACGTAGAATTAAGTCTAAAGTTACAGTGTATAGAAATAGGTATAAAGTTATAGTTTGTAGAAGTCTGACCTTATAGTACGTAGAAATAAGTCTAAAGTTACAGTGTATAGAAATAGGTATAAAGTTATAGTTTGTAGAAGTCTGACTTTACAGTGTATAGAAATATGTCTGAAGTTACAGTGTATAGAAATAGGTATAAAGTTATAGTTTGTAGAAGTCTGACTTTACAGTGTATAGAAATATGTCTGAAGTTACAGTGTATAGAAATAGGTATAAAGTTATAGTTTGTAGAAGTCTGACTTTACAGTGTATATAAATAAGTCTAAAGTTACAGTGTATAGAAATAGGTATAAAGTTATAGTTTGTAGAAGTCTGACTTTACAGTGTATAGAAATATGTCTGAAGTTACAGTGTATAGAAATAGGTATAAAGTTATAGGTTGTAGAAGTCTGACCTTATAGTACGTAGAATTAAGTCTAAGTGTATAGAAATAGGTCTAAAGTTATAGTTTGTAGAAGTCTGACCTTATAGTACATACAATTAAGTCTAAAGTTAGAGTGTATAGAGATAGGTCTAAAGTTATAGTTTGTAGAAGTCTGACCTTATAGTACATAGAATTAAGTCTAAAGTTACAGTGTATAGAAATAGGTCTAAAGTTATAGTTTGTAGAAGTCTGACCTTATAGTACATACAATTAAGTCTAAAGTTAGAGTGTATAGAGATAGGTCTAAAGTTATAGTTTGTAGAAGTCTGACCTTATAGTACATAGAATTAAGTCTAAAGTTACAGTGTATAGAAATAGGTCTAAAGTTATAGTTTGTAGAAGTCTGACCTTATAGTACGTAGAATTAAGTCTAAAGTTATAGTTTGTAGAAGTCTGACCTTATAGTACGTAGAATTAAGTCTAAAGTTATAGTTTGTAGAAGTCTGACCTTATAGTACATAGAATTAAGTCTAAAGTTACAGTGTATAGAAATAAGTCTAAAGTTATAGTTTGTAGAAGTCTGACCTTATAGTACGTAGAATTAAGTCTAAAGTTATAGTTTGTAGAAGTCTGACCTTATAGTACGTAGAATTAAGTCTAAAGTTATAGTTTCTTGAAGTCTGACTTTACAGTGTATAGAAATAAGTCTAAAGTTATAGTTTGTAAAAGTCTGACTTTATAGTGTATAGAAATAAGTCTAAAGTTATAGTTTGTAGAAGTCTGACTTTATAGCATATATAAATGTCTAAAGTTAGAGTTTGAAAAAGTCAGAGATTGTGGTGTGAAGAAATAATCCTAAATTTATAGTTTGAAGAAGTAAGTCAGAGGTTATGGTGTATATAATTCTTAGGTATGGTGTGTAAAAATAAATCTAAAGTTATAATTTGAAGAAGTAAGTAGGAGGTAGCGGCATGTAAAAATAAGGATAGAGTTATAGTTTGTAAAACTCTGAGGTTGTTGTGTGTAGAAGTAAGTTTAAAGTTATAGTTTGTACAAGTTTAAAGTTATAGTTTGTAGAAGTAAGTTTAAAGTTATAGTTTGTAGAAGTAAGTTTAAAGTTATAGTTTGTAGAAGTAAGTTTAAAGTTATAGTTTGTATGTAGAAGTAAGTTTAAAGTTATAGTTTGTACAAGTTTAAAGTTATAGTTTGTAGAAGTAAGTTTAAAGTTATAGTTTGTAGAAGTTTAAAGTTATAGTTTGTAGAAGTAAGTTTAAAGTTATAGTTTGTGCAAGTTTAAAGTTATAGTTTGTAGAAGTTTAAAGTTATAGTTTGTAGAAGTAAGTTTAAAGTTATAGTTTGTACAAGTTTAAAGTTATAGTTTGTAGAAGTTTAAAGTTATAGTTTGTAGAAGTAAGTTTAAAGTTATAGTTTGTAGAAGTAAGTTTAAAGTTATAGTTTGTAGAAGTAAGTTTAAAGTTATAGTTTGTAGAAGTAAGTTTAAAGTTATAGTTTGTACAAGTTTAAAGTTATAGTTTGTAGAAGTAAGTTTAAAGTTATAGTTTGTACAAGTTTAAAGTTATAGTTTGTAGAAGTTTAAAGTTATAGTTTGTAGAAGTAAGTTTAAAGTTATAGTTTGTAGAAGTTTAAAGTTATAGTTTGTAGAAGTAAGTTTAAAGTTATAGTTTGTACAAGTTTAAAGTTATAATTTGTACAAGTTTAAATTTATTGTTTGTAGAAGTAAGTTTAAAGTTATAGTACAAGTTTAAATTTATAGATTGTAGAAGTAAGTTAAAAGTTATAGTTTTAAAAAGTAAGTTTAAAGTTATAGTTTGTAGAAGTAAGCATGAGGTTCTGATGCTTTGAAGTCTGAAACAATTCATCATCATCATCATCGAGTGCCTTCTCCGCAACGAAGGTTGGCAACCATGGAGCGCCATTCTGCTCTGTCTCTTGCTTTGATGGTGCAGGTTGTCATAGGCTGATTTGTCCATCTTTTATGAATCAATTATAATGTGTAATGATCCAAAGCTGACGCCCTTAAAAGCAATTTAAATTTCAAGCTGCAAGTCCCTGCAAAAAACTTATGTCAACTACTACATGTCCTTGTAACAAACTTATGTCAACTACTGCATGTCCTTGTAACAAACTTATGTCAACTACTACATGTCCTTGTAACAAACTTATGTCAACTACTACATGTCCTTGTAACAAACTTATGTCAACTACTACATGTCCTTGTAACAAACTTATGTCAACTACTACATGTCCTTGTAACAAACTTATGTCAACTACTACATGTCCTTGTAACAAACTTATGTCAACTACTGCATGTCCTTGTAACAAACTTATGTCAACTACTACATGTCCTTGTAACAAACTTATGTCAACTACTGCATGTCCTTGTAACAAACTTATGTCAACTACTACATGTCCTTGTAACAAACTTATGTCAACTACTACATGTCCTTGTAACAAACTTATGTCAACTACTACATGTCCTTGTAACAAACTTATGTCAACTACTACATGTCCTTGTAACAAACTTATGTCAACTACTACATGTCCTTGTAACAAACTTATGTCAACTACTACATGTCCTTGTAACAAACTTATGTCAACTACTACATGTCCTTGTAACAAACTTATGTCAACTACTGCATGTCCTTGTAACAAACTTATGTCAACTACTACATGTCCTTGTAACAAACTTATGTCAACTACTACATGTCCTTGTAACAAACTTATGTCAACTACTACATGTCCTTGTAACAAACTTATGTCAACTACTACATGTCCTTGTAACAAACTTATGTCAACTACTACATGTCCTTGTAACAAACTTATGTCAACTACTGCATGTCCTTGTAACAAACTTATGTCAACTACTACATGTCCTTGTAACAAACTTATGTCAACTACTACATGTCCTTGTAACAAACTTATGTCAACTACTGCATGTCCTTGTAACAAACTTATGTCAACTACTACATGTCCTTGTAACAAACTTATGTCAACTACTACATGTCCTTGTAACAAACTTATGTCAACTACTACATGTCCTTGTAACAAACTTATGTCAACTACTACATGTCCTTGTAACAAACTTATGTCAACTACTACTGTTCCTTTTTGGTATATTAGGAATTTGAGTTTAAAGGCTTTCTTTGTGTTCTGATCTCTCTTTGGACTTCTTCATTTCTCTTCATAGTCGTCAATGACATTCTTCTGTGAAACCACATTTCTGTGACTTCCAAATACCTTCTTGTTTGTTTACCAAGCAGCTATGATTCACTTCTATATATATAAGGACTGACTATAGTGTTGGAGAATTCTTTCTTCTTCTTAATTCTAAATAAATAAAGATATGTTAGACATAATGCTTTTCACTGTATAGAAGGAACTTATATGCTACAACAAATACGAATAAAGAAGGCTTCATTCTACTATGGACGAAAGAAACTGTTTCTTTTATAATCACCAGATTTGATCCATAAAGTATTTATTTCTATCTATCTATTGACTTTTCGAGCAGTGGCCAGCCCATAGGGTATAGACCCAGATACTCTTTCTCTTATCTAAATTTTGTCATTCTTGCAGTCTCAATCCTTGTAAAGATTTTTTTATCAAATCTCATCACTTGTCTCTGTTCCGTGCAAGCAACTCTATCTCATTGAGGGAGCTAATTCCTGCTGCTCTGCCTCTCTCATCAATGTTCTACTCAATGTCTCTCTGGGTCATCCTCTTTTCCTCTTACCTGTTGTTTCCCACTTGAGGGCTTGCTTTGTTATTTAGTTATTATCTCTCCTCATCACATGTCCAACATATGACCATCGTCTTTTCTTGATTATTGAAGATATTAGTGGTCGATTGGCGATTTCTCTGATTTCTTCATTTGTTTTGAATTCGTTCCACGCTATACCAAGTATTTTCCTTAGACATTTATTATTGAATGCGTTCAACCTTGTTTCTATGTCTCTTGTTGTTTTTCAGCTTTCACACGCATACGTAAGGGTTGATAGTACATTTGATTTGAATAGTCTAAGTTTTGTGTTTGTGCTGATGAGTCTCGTTTTCCATAACGTAAAGTATAGTCAGGCCTAATTCATCGTCAATGGTTGGCATCAATACAGAGATCCAAGAGTTGCAGAGTCACCTTCATGTATATTCCGGGTCATGCTAGTGTTGAGGGCAACAATAGAGCAGACAGACTGGTCAGTCTGGCAATATTAAATGCTGGACAGCAAATGGATTTGGCAGGTATCATTAACAACCTACAAAGAGATATGTCAAACAAAGTACTATGACAGAAGTGCAAATACATGGCTATCTAGACTGTGTGAACATGGTGTGAAGACCGGTGTTGTCAGAAGAGAAGTATGAAAAAAAATTGTTTAAATGGTTAAAGATTTATGTAAATGATCATCATCATCATGTGCCATAATGGTTGGTGAAGGCGATCATGTCTTTCCACAATCTTCGATCATGTTTTTCCACAATCTTCTATCTGCAGTCCATCGTTTCAGTTCTTTGTTGACTGTTTGCCATGCCATGACACCAAATTATCTAGAATTTTCTCTCTTTGTCAGCCACGATCTCTCTTTCTTTGAATTTTGCCAGTTGTAACCAAGTATTCCAACTTTCCTCTTCTCATGATGTGCCTGAAAAATGTTGATTGTTTCTTTCTGATGTTTTTTAGGAGCTCCCTTTTTGCGAATTTCCTCATTGGTCTTTTTAGCTGTCCAGGGAACTTTCAACATTCTTCTGAGAAATCTCATCTCTGTGGCCTCAAACTGTCTTTTAATTTGTTTGTCTACTGTCGATGATTCACATCTATAGGTCAGAATTGGTTCTATATAGCACCAATGAACTCTGTTTCAAACTTCTATTGACATAGATTTGTTGCACATGATATTTTTCATTTTCAGAAATGCTATTTTGGCCTGAGCCATTCTGCTTTTTATTTTTGTGGTGCATCTTCCATCTGATGTTATTATTGTGCCCAAGTATTTGAAACGTTGTACTAGTTTCAGATTTATTCTGTTTGTTTTTATACTGCAGGATACTATGACAATGTAAATGATAGACAACACAAATCAATTACATAAAGCCTTAACCAAGCCATTTTTTTTTCTATTTTTTTTCCCACTTCTCCTTCACATTCAGTTTTACTGCAGCTTCACAATTTTATCCATTTATTTGCATTTCTGTGCCTTGACCTCTTGTCAGAACAGAGCGATATTGTGGACAAATGAGAGGATTCTTCAACCCACACCAAACTTAGCACGCTGATGAACATTGAAGAAGATTGGAGCACCTATGGGTGAGCCCGGAGTACTGTGATGATGATCCTGATTTAACATAACATAACATAACATAACACCAGACTTAAAAAAAGATTTACATATTTAACAAACGAGGCCTCAAATACCTGGTTTTCTGATGGGTTTTTCCCAATAGAAGCTGTCCCAATTTCTGCTGGTGACCACCCTCCTGCGCTCCGGACATCACTCATGACCACATTTGCAACTTCATTCTCCTCTTTCAAAGCGGCTTCCTCTTCTTCCACAATAACAGCATCCCGGACATCAGGCATCGGATAATCAAACTTCTTTTGAGCTCCTATACCCTTCGTCTGTCAAAGAAAATTGGCAAATTTAATATTTAGCACCTTGGAATAAAAAAAAAAACTGGCACTTCCTCTAAGTAATCTTTTTCACCTTCATTTTTTTCTTTCTCGTTTGCTTTTAAAACATTTGCTACTAAGTGGTTTAACATGCTGCGGCCATTTTTGGGAATTTTTAACAAATTTGTTGTTGGTGTTGCGTGCGCCAGCTTTCAACTCTGATGAAGTCCCTAGAGACTAGAAACTGAATTTTGCATGCTAATCCATTTTTCCCCAGTAGCCGTATGCACAGGTGTCCCTCGCCACACAGGCAGATAACTCCGACTTCTGAGTTTTTTTTTTTTATTGAAATAACAGCAAAAAAATTAATTTTAAATTATCTTAAAATTAACGTTTATTAAGACAAGTTGTAAATATAGTCATAAAAGAAGATATAAAAGAAATAGTTATAAAACAAGACATTAAAGAAGTTGGAAAAGAAGTTTGAGATGATGATGTTATAAAAGAGGTTATAAAAGAATATGTTATAAAAGAAGTTATAAAAGAATTTGTTATAAAAGAGGTTATAAAAGAATATGTTATAAAAGAGGTTATAAAAGAATATGTTATAAAAGAGGTTATAAAAGAATATGTTATAAAAGAGGTTATAAAAGAATATGTTATAAAAGAGGTTATAAAAGAATATGTTATAAAAGAGGTTATAAAAGAATATGTTATAAAAGAGGTTATAAAAGAAGTTATAAATGAGCATTACAAGGTTTAAGTGGAAATAATTGTACAAACATCAATAAATTAAAGGCGCAAAACTCTTACAACATCCTCTCATGAGTAGGTACCACATGACCAATCACATCTAACATCATGCAAAAAACATTATAACTATTTAGGAACTTTACTATAAACTGATATTTCATGATTAAATTACTACCGACAATTCAAAGTAATAGTTCTCTATAATTGACAAGTGAAAAAAAAGTAAAGAGCCCTGTCACGCCAAGTGACGTATAGGGAATATGGTGTTAGTGACCATAATTTTTACAGACCTTCAGCACATGATTTTTGGGGTAATGTGGTCGGTACTACTCCCGTGGCCCTTTAATTTCCCAGAAAAAATTCAGTACCCATTTAAGGCAGGGTGAACCCAGAAGCCGTCAATCAGGACCGAACTTGACCTCTTGCTATGATTGATTAATTTACGGTCAATTCTTGTAGGTCTTGGTTGTTTCTTAGACCCATGGTTGAGCCTTCCTGGTAAAAGTCAAGTTTAGTCCTGCGAATTATTTAAGTCAGGAACAGTTTGGAAGAGTAGTGTCCCTTTGAGTAAACACTGGACTTTATTCGATGATTCCTAATCTGACACAACTCAAGGGTTAAGTCCTTAAAAAATAATCAAAAGGCACAAGTGCTTTTGAATGGATATGTCAGATAGCTCAGGTATAACTCAGGTGATAAAGTTACATCAACTAAATGTCCATGCTTATTTAATATTTTTTTTTTAATGTAACACCTAATTTGATAAACAGGTTTTAAATAAGTCCTAGTTTAGGCCTGGTAAATTATTAAAGTAAAATGAATTATCTCCCTTTAGTCTGCATCACATGAAAACTACAGTACTTTTCAAATATTAAAAATAATTTTAGTATTTAGGGTTAGGGTTATTTTTATCGAAAAACTAACCCTAAACCCTACAATCAGGGGTCCAAATAAAGTTCAATGCTATTCAAGGGGATATTACTCTTGTGGAATTTAATTTACTGGACTAAACTAGAACTTTACAGTGAAGCGATCTAATTTGTGATTTTGAACAGTATTGGAGAACCACTTTAGTTTATCTTGTGGCATCAACTAAGAGTAGATCACTCTTTAGCTCAAATAATTACAGGATTTATTAGACCTTTTCCTCCTTTCTTAGTAATTGTTTTGTGTAGCGATACTCTTGGTGTTCCTTGTTTTTTTTTAACCTCATAGTTTCCACATGAATGCCTGATGGGGAAGTCTTTCTTCATTCATTCTCAGCACATGGTAGATGTATATTATAAAGTCTTCTTCTTATAAAGCTTGACATACATTCTTGCTTAGATTCGTCTTATCAGCACGGTCCACATCATCATCATCATGTGCCATACCGGTTGGCATAGGTGATCATGTCCCTCCACAATCTTCTATCTACAGTGCATCATATCAGTTCTGTTGTTGACTGTTTTCCATGCCATGACACCAAGCTATCCAGTGTGAAGCCCCCATTAACGTCGTTAGCTGTAAATAGAAGGTTGTGATTTGTCATGATTTATTCCAGGTAATTTAAGAAGGTAGTTTGCCATTCCTTTCCTTCTTGGCAGTGACTGTACTAGTCGGAGATCGCAGCCATTGTCTCTATACATGAGATCCTCTGCCTGCCATCGCGGTGTGGGGACCATAACCAGCACTACATGTCAGCTGCTCCCACAACACCATCCACCACCTGCTCCAATGGCTTCACATAACCCTGATAGGGGGGCTAAACGGGAGCTCCACCTTGCCCAGGGGTGTCCTGAAGACTAGCGGAGGAAAGGAGAACTCTACCCTGCTAACCGCAGCACGTATTAGCTCTAGAATTGCCACAGTTAGATTTTGTCCCAATACAAAAATAAAATATTTGTATGAGATACTCACCTTGATTGAGTCAGTCTTTGGACACATGCAAAGCATCACCAGAATTATTGGCACAGCAAGAAAGATGGAGTAAACTACCCACAGCCATGGATGCTCATCTGTGGAGCTACGAATGGCAGCCCACAAACTCTGTTAGAAAATAGACTTCAATCAATCACATCATCATCATCAAGTACCATGCCTGCTGGCATAGGCAGTCATGTCTCTCAACAACTCTTGACAGTTATTTATCATTTCTGTTTTTGACCTTCTACCAAGCCATTCTCTCCAAGTCCATATCTTTTCTCTTTGCTTCCCTCTATCTCTTCGTCCCTCAATTTTTCCAGTTGTTACAATATATTCCAGTTGTTCTCTTCTCATTACATGGCCAAAAAATGATGATTGATTCTTCCTAATATTGCAAATTAGCTCTCTTTTTCCTTTGGCCTCTTTCAGAACGTTTTCATTACTCTTCTTAGCTGTCCTTGGTATTCTCAACATTGGTTATGGTTGTCCTTATCGTTATGGTTGTGGAAGGCCCCGGTATCACTGCAAACGAATTAAAATCTATAATTGCTCAACCGTGCATGCCAGTGGAATCATCCGAATTACTATCTCATCTCCCAAACAAAGAAAAAACATTCTTCTATAAAACCACATTTCTACAGCCTCCAGTGATTTTTTTGGTCGGTTGTCCTATTGTTCATGATTCACATCCGTATGTTAAGACTGGCCCTACATAACATTAAAGAGCTCTTTTTCTTGTTTCTATTGTCAAAAATGGATTGCACAGTATCGTCCTCATTTTTTTTAAAAGCAATCAAATACAAGGCATACAAAAACCACAAATAAGGGGAGAGAACAGTGAAAGATTATACCAATAAAGGTTGAGAAAGCAATCTTCTTCTTCTATCTTTCAGCTCCCTGTGGAGCATAGGTATTCAACAAACACTTTCCAAGCTGTTCTGTTTCTTGCCACTCTTTTAAGACCATTCCATGTCTTCCCCATCATCTTCATCTCTGCTTCTATCTGTCTTCTCCAAGAATTCCTTGGTCTTCCTCTTTGTCTTTTTCCCTCAGGATTCCAAAAAAGGGCCTGTTGTGTAATACTCTCAGTTGGCTTCCGCAGTGTGTCCTATCCAGTGCCATCATCTTCACTGTATCTCTTTATCCACTGGTATTTGACTGGTACATTTCCATAATTCTATGTTAGCGATTTTGTCCTGTCATTTCCATTCTTTTCATTATCAACAATGAGTGCCGTCTCAGCATTGAAGGTTGGCTACCATGGAGCGTCATTCCACTCTGTCTCTTGTTTTGATGGTGCAGATTGTCATAGGTTGACTTGTCCATCTTTTGATGTTACTCGTCCATGTTAGTCTTGGTCTGCCTCTTTTACCTTGTATTTTCCCTCCCAATATTACTTTTATTAGGCTGTTGTGTCTTTTAACATGCCCCCAAAATTTCATTTATCTTGTTCTAATTGTGTTTAGTAGTTCTCTTTTTAGTTTTAGTTGTTTTAAAACTTCATCGTTTGTTTTCTTTTCATTCCATTCAGTTCTACCTATTCTTCTATAGATCCACATTTCAAAGGCTTCAATTTTCTGTTATGTTTTCTGGTCTAATGTTCATGTTTCTGCACCATACAGGAATATTGAGAAGATGTAACATTTTGCTATTCTTAGTTTTAGCCCTGGAGTTATTTGTTTTGATGTTAGTATATTTTTCATGGCATTAAAATTAATTTTTGCCATACCTATTCTTTTGTTTATTTCAGTTGTACATTTTCCATCACTGGTTACAGTATGTCCAAGGTAGTTGTAGCTCTGAACTGTCTCCAGGTCTATTCCTTCAACTTTGATATCCACTTGGAGGTTTTGAGCATTATCTTTGTTTATGATCATAGTTTTAGTCTTTTTGATATTCATATCTAATCCATAATTTTTGCTTGTCAGATTTATTTCATTGAGTAATTGTTGTACTTCTTCAGGATTTTCTGCTAATAATACAGTATCAAAGTTGAATGCATTCGAAAATAAATGTTTAAGGAAAATACTTGGTATAGCGTAGAACGAATTATAAACAAACAAAGAAATTAGAGAAATCACCAATCAACCACTAATATTTTCAGTAATCAAGAAAAGACGATGGTCATATGTAGGACATGTGATGAGGAGAGATAATAACCAAATAACAAAGCAAGCCCTCATGTGGGAAACAACAGGTAAGAGGAAAAGAGGCCGACCCAGAGAGACACTGAGAAGAACATTGATCAGAGAGCAGCAGGAATCAGCTCACTTAATAAGATAGAGTTGCTTGCACAGAATAGAGACAAATGGCGAGATTTTATAAAATATCTTTACAAGGATTGAAAACTGCTAGAATAAAATTTAGATAAGAGAAAGAGTATCTGGGTCTATGCCCTATGGGTCGGCTACGGCTCGAAAGGTCAATAGATAGATACATAGAATATTATCAGCATATCTTAAGATATACAAAATATGAAATAAATTTAATGAAATAAATAACTATAATCAGCTTTGATGGTAACTTATGCACTTAATAAAATGTATTTCCATAAAACTGAATACACTTACATAAGAGGTATATACACTTACATAAGAGGTATATACACTTACATAAGAGGTATACTCTTTTATTTCATGAATGTTCTTAAGATCCCATGTGATGGCTGTGAATCGTTCAATGACTGTCATATTATCAGCGATTATAAAGTTATCAAAGATAATATTGCTTGTCATTGACCACAGCTCCAGCCCTACTGCTTCCTGGAAAGTAAATAAATAAAATTGTCATGACGATATATGCAATTAATGGTGGCTACCTATCTATCTTTCATTCACCCAAAGTATTGTCTCTATCTGCTATGTCGTTTCCTGTATAAATTTTATTCTTTTAAGTAGTCTTAGATTTGATTGGCTAGTAGCTTTATTCTCTCGCTCCCTGACTCCATGGGGCAGTTGAGAAGGACATCCAGTAATATTGGTTGGGCCCTTTCAAGGCTGAGTGTCCATGGCAAGTGCCATATCGATTCGCAGTTATAGACATACTTTCCATTGGTTGATTTCCCAGTGCGTGGCATCCTGACTGCTGCAGTGAGCCTTTTGGCAGGTTGCCTCCGTCTTTAGCACTTCTACTTGCTAGAGCAGACTGTGGTTTTGCTCGGGTGTAGGAAGGCCTGGCCAGTCTTGGTTTTCTTGGTGACTGTTAAGCCCAATCCCCACAACAAGGAGCTGGCCTTGATGAGGATTAATGGCGGCAAATTTTAATGTGACTGAGTCTGAACAGACTTGACTAAACATTTGGTTTAGCTTTTGTTTAAATTTTTAGTTTAGTTTAGTCAATGTATCGTTATGATTGCACATCAGAAACATGTATAAGTGCTCAGATCTTCTCCCCAGTATGTCCTTCAATGTGTGGAGACAGTTCACAGAAAAAACATTGAAAGAAAAAATACCACTGGGAATTTTCATTGCAGGTAAAATTCATGCCAGGAAAATTCATCTCCGGAAAAAAATTCAACTCTGGGAAAATTCATCACAGGTAAATTTCATCGCAAGAAAATAAATCGGAGAAAAATTCATTTCCTGGAAAACTCATAAGATACAGAGAATTCAGCAAATTATCAGTGGAAGTTCTACAAATGTTTTAATCTAATCACTACTCCCACTTTTCTTAGCATCTATATCTTTATTGTACCATTTATATTCACTATATGTGGTTTAAATAAACTGTGTTAAGTTTCATTTTGGGTTTAGACAGGGCTTTAAATTCTCACAATTATATTTTATGAATTCTCTTCCTCCTGAGGAGGCTCTCTATGGAGCTGAGGTCTTCAACAAACTCTTTCCAAGCCGTCCTGGTTGGAACCATTCTCTTAAGATCGCTATGTGGAGGACTGGTTGGTCTCGAGGCAAGACGCCGGCCTTGAGACAGAGAGGTTGTGAGTTCAAATACCGGCTGAACCAGTTGGGATTTTTATTTATAATTTCTATGTGCGGTAACCACCCCTGGCCTCACCAGGGAGACCCGGCTTGAAATGTCAATTACTTATCGATGAAAAAATATGAGTACCTCCGAAGATGGAGTTATCTGCCTGTAAGGTGAGGGACCCCTGTGCACATGGCTGCCAGGGAAAAATGGATTAACACGCAAAATTCAGTTCCTAGTCCCTAGGGACTTCGCCAGAGGTGAAAGCTGGCGAACGAAAAAAAACTAAAAAATTTTTTTAATCATTATATCTTCCCCATCTTCATCTCTGCTCAAACCTGTCTATCAAGGGAATCAATGACTGTTATTTTTGCCTCTTTTGTCAGCATTTTTCTCAGTATTGAGGTCAACCTCTTTTCACGTATCCCATTATTCCCCATTTGAGGTCCCTTTGAGATTCTCTTGTCCATTCTTCTCATCACATGACCAACGTATGACCACCTTCTCCTTCTCACTGTCAAGATGACCAAGATCTCCAACAGGCTCACCTCATGTTAGGTTTCTTTAGCCGCCGGCATTATCCGGATTCGATCCTCCAGACTACCTTCACGCGGGTCTTCCTTATCTCTCGTCCCAAGACACTCACTTCCTCCATCCGCCCCCAAAGAGAGAGCTACACTCACCTCACCTATCATCCTCACAACCTGGCCACTGTAAAGATACTCAACCGCTATCGTTCCATTCTCCACTCTGATCCCACTACTCATCTACTTTTTAATGATCCTCATAGGATTGCCTTCAAATGCGATAGGAATTTGGGAGATATATTTTGGTTAGGAGCCATCTCCCCCGCTCCGATACTAAAATACCAAGAAAATTACAGCCAACAAAATACAAATTCTTAAAAATTAGGCAGTTTGTCATGGTCAAACATTCCCTAACTCCCATCCGTGTACCTTCCTAATTATTACTTCTGGTAACCCCTGAATCTTGGATTTGTTTCTATTGATGATGAATTTTTTTCCCCCATTTCCTGAGATACGATCTTGCATAATACTAAAAAAATCGCCAATTTTCAAGAAATTGATAGTTTTTCATTTTTTTGGAGTTTTTTTTTTTTTTTTTTTGGCTATGACCATAAAAATGTCCTCGCTCATCGACTGACATCAGACAACCTATGCGGTAGCTGTCCATACTGACAGACTTATGGTGACCATACCGATAGACATTATAACACGTCCGGTCCATTGGGTCTAACTCAATCATAAATCAATCTCAAACAGGTAATCTGAGTCCTTGCATCTCACCTCATGTAAACGCACAGCTGTGTGTCAAAAGTTCAATGAAAATACTATTTTTAAAGCTCCTACAGTTATATTCAAGTGATAGTAATTTTTACTAAGGTATCGTAAACACATCAGTCACAGATAGGTATCATAAAAGGGTCAATGTGAGATTATTGATTCTTCTTCTTCTTCTACCTTTTTAGCTCCCAGTGGAGCATAGGTCTTCAACAAACATTTTCCAAGTCATTCTGTTTTTTGCCATACTTTTAAGATCATTCCATGTCTTCCCCATCATCTTCATCTCTACTACTATCTGTCTTCTCCAAGAATTCCTTGGTCTTCCTCTTTGTCTTTTCCCCTGGGGATTCCAAAAAAGGGCATGTTGTGTAATACTCTCAGGCGGCTTCTGTAGTGTGTGTCCTATCCAGCGCCATCGTCTTCGCTGTATCTCTTTATCCACTAGTATTTGACTGGTACATTTGCATAATTCTATGTTAGTGATTTTGACTTTTTCTCTCTTTGACTTGTCCATGTTTGTGAAGTTTTTTCGGTTTATTATTTTTACAGTATGGGATAGCCAGTCCCATGCCCAACCCTCCTTTCTTGCCTCTTACGAACATGCCTGGTAGGGTACAGCGCCGCTATTCTTTACTCCCCTTTCGGGCCCTGGCAGAGCACGGGAGATTATTGGTTGCATCGTCTCTTATCCTATTTTTACAAGTCTTTATATGCAATGAACAACATGTGGTAAAATACAAGGAAGGAAGCAAAATTTTAATTATGGAGGGCAGGTATCTTCCTGATAGCAACATAGGGTTGTGAATCATGGACAATTTTGCAAACAGCATAGTAGAAAATCAATTCATTTGAAACAAAATGCTACAGAAAAATCCTTAAGATACCTTGGATAATTAAAAAGAGCAATGAAAACAAATTAAAAGACATAAACATTAAAAACAACTGGCTTTTAAACACTATTCTGCAGGGGAAATTAAAATACCATGGTCACAGAAGACACAGCGGGCTGGAAAGAACAATAATGGATTACATGGTTCCAGGACAACGAGATAGGGGCATACTAACAAGAAGGTGGTTTTAAGACATCAAAGAGACTTAGAACGTGACAATGGGAGATTAGGCTAGAGACAGAGATTTTTTCAGACGGGCTGTGGTGAATGCAATGTTCTGTGAGGGACATGCAACCTGATGATGATGGCTAAATACAAATAGAATCAATCTGGATATCATTAGCCTTTACTTACAGATGGGTTGTGGTGAATGCAATGTTCTGTTAAGAACATGCAACTTGATGATGATGGCTAAAGACACATTGAAACAATATGGATATCATTAGTCTTTACTTACGATTGGTGTCATATTGTATGGATTATGATCCACAAAATAATGTGGATTAGGTATCCTTCTAGGCATCCATTCCCCCTTGTAGTCGGGGTTTGTAATTAGAGGTGGGCTCCATGGACCCTTGTATTTGGGGTTTGTGATCGATGGCTGCTCCCATTTGCCACATCCAGGTGCATCCTTGCACTTGGGGTTGTCTGCAAGGATAGAAGAGTTTGCAAGGATAGAAGAGTTTGCAAGGATAGAAGAGTTTGCAAGGATAGAAGAGTTTGCAAGGATAGAAGAGGTGCATCCAAGATCAAAGTATACGATATACCTGAACTATAATACTAAATGATTTAAATTAAAATGTGCTTTACGTAAACTATAATACTAAATGATTTAAATTAGAATGTGATTTACATAAACTATAATACTAAATGATTTAAATTAGAATGTGATTTACATAAACTATAATACAATTTATCAGAACTAGAATGTGATTTATGTAAATTATAAGGTTATATATCAGAACTCATCCCAATGTTGTGCTACCAATGCCAGTCCTGGACCCTGTAAGAACAATATGAAAAATAACCACTACCGAGATGAAATGTGTTAGATGAATGACAGGAAACAGTCTGAGAGATAAGATCAGAAAAGAAGAAATGAGAAAAAAAAGCTAGGAATAACTCCCACCATAGAATATATAGGGAGCCGCGATAGCTCAGTGGTTAGTGAGCTGGACTACAAAGAACAAGACGTAGGGTTTGATCCCAACCGACGGCTTCCGGTTCACCCAGCCTTTAATGGGTACCAGATTTTTTTCTGGGAAAGTAAAGCGGCACGGGCGTAATACAGACCACATTACCCCAAAAATCATGTGCTGACGGTCTGTAAAATTTATGGTCACTAACACCATATTCCCTATACGCCACTTGGCGTGAAGGGGGTACTTTACTTACTTTATAGAATATATAAAAAGAAACACCAGATAAAATGGTTTGGCCATGTTATAAGGCAGAAAGATCAAAACACAACACAATGAGCCTTCAATAAACATTGCGAGAACACTAGACCAAAGGGCAGACCATGAAAAAGGTGGATTGACGAAATATTAGAAACACTAGGAAACATAACAGCAGCAGAGGCAAATAGAAGAGTAAAAGACCACAAATTATATCTCCCCTGAACGCTGAAGGGAAATTGAGGAAGGAAAGAAGAAAAAGATATATCAGAACTGGGGGCCTCGGTAGCCTAGTTGGGAAAACCACCTTCTTATCCAGAGGCTGGCATCTTACCTCCACACCACCCAACCCCCATCACTAGTTAATTAATATATTGTACCTGAACTAGAGTATCTATTTATCTAGTGACCTTCGAGCCGTAGCCGGCCCAAATGGCATAGACCCAGATACTCTTTCTCTTATCTAAATTTTTATTCTAGTAGCTTTCAATCCTTGCAAAGATCTTTTATCAAATCTCGCTATTTGTCTCTGTTCTGTGCAAGCAACTCTATCTCATTGGGGGAGCCGATTCCTGCTGCTCTTGCCTCTCTGATCAATGTTCTTCTCAGAACTAGAGTATAATTTATAAAAAATAGAATGTTCTATATCAATATTAGAATAAGATCTATATGAACTAGATTGCACTTCCATCTAAACTATATTTTATGGATAAACCAGAATGTGATCTACCTAAGACCTCATTAAACTAGAATGTGATCTATCTGAAATAGAATACTACACATTTAAACAAGGGTGTGATCTAACTGAAGTAGAATGTGTTTACACCTAAATTGGAATGTGATTTATCTGCACTATCTATCTTATCTTTTTAATCTCGGGAGCCGTGATAGCTCAGTGGTTAGTGAACTGGACTACCACGGACAATGGGTAGGGTTCGATCCCAACCGACAGCTTCCGGGTTCACCCAGCCTTTAATGGGTACCGGATTTTTTTCTGGGAAAGTAAAGCAGCACGGGCGTAGTACTGACCACATTACCCCAAAAATCATGTGCTGAAGGTCTGTAAAATATAGGGTCACTAACACCATATTTCCCTATACGCCACTTGGCGTGACGGGGGTACTTTACTACTTTTTTTCTATCTCGCCTCGCCTCACCTCACCTCGCCTGCCTGTCTGTCTGTCTGTCTTTCTATCTTATCTTTTCTATCTCACCTCGCCTCGCCTTGCCTGCCTGTCTGTCTGTCTGTCTGTCTATCTATCTTATCTTTTCTATCTCGCCTCGCCTCGCCTTGCCTGCCTGCCTGTCTGTCTATCTTATCTTTTATCTTATCTTTTCTATCTCGCCTCGCCTTGCCTGCCTGCCTGTCTGTCTGTCTATCTATTTTATCTTTTATCTTATCTTTTCTATCTCGCCTCGCCTCGCCTTGCCTTGCCTGCCTGCCTGTCTGTCTGTCTTATCTTATCTTTTCTATCTCGCCGCGTCTCGCCTCGCCTTGCCTGCCTGTCTGTCTGTCTATCTATCTATCTTATCTTTTATATCTCGCCTCGCCTCGCTGCCTCGCCTGCCTGCCTGTCTGTCTGTCTATCTATCTATCTTATCTTTTATCTTATCTTTTCTATCTCACCTCGCCTTGCCTGCCTGCCTGTCTGTCTATCTATCTGTTGTTCTTTCAAGATAAAGATGGCACATGTGGCAGATATTCTAGACTCTCCAAGTCCAACAATCCTTGCTATTAAGTGGCACAGGACCCACATTGTATTTTGGAGCATGTCCCTGTTCTGGGCAAGCCAGATTCAATTCTTGACAAGGGAGCTGATGCCTAATGTTGTTGCTTCCCACCTCAGTGTTCTCCTATAAGGATATCTTAAATCTAAACAAAGGTGAAAATCACCACAAGACTGTTTCATACTTAAACTAGAAAGAGAACTATCTGAGCTAAATTGGGGTCTATTTGAGCTATATTTGGGATCTATCAAAACTAGAATGGAATCTATTTAAACTAGATTGAAATCTATATGAATCAGATTGGGATCTATATGAACCAGATTGGGATCTATATGAACAAGATTGGAATCTATATGAACTAGATTGGAATTTACATGAACTAGATTGGAAACTACATGAACTAGATTGGGAGCTGCATGAACTAGATTATGATCTATATGAATTAGATTGAAATCTACATGAACTATATTGGAATCTACATGAACTATATTGTAATCTACATGAACTATATTGGAATCTACATGAACTAGATTGGAATCTACATGAACTAGATTGGAATCTACATGAACTAGATTGTAATCTACATGAACTAGATTGTAATCTACATGAACTAGATTGTAATCTACATGAACTATATTGTAATCTACATGAACTAGATTGGGATCTATATAAAGTAGATTGGGATCTATATGAGCTAGATTGTGATCTATATGAACTAGATTGAAATCTATATAAACTAAACTAGAATCTATATGAACTTTATTGGAATCTATTTGAACTAGATTGGGATCTATATAAACTAGATTGGAATCTATATGAACCAGATTGGAATCTATATGAACTAGATGGAAATCTATAAGAACTAGAATGTAATCTACATGAATTAGATTAGAATCTACCTGAACTAGATTGGGATCTATATGAACCAGATTACAATTTACATGAAGTAGATTGGCATCTACATGAACTAGATTGGGATCTACATGAACTAGATTAGGATCTATATGAACCAGATTACAATTTACATGAAGTAGATTGGGATCTACATGAACTAGATTGGGATCTACATGAACTATAATGGAATCTGCATGAACTAGATTGGGATCTATATGAACTAGATTGGAATCTACGAGAACTAGATTGGGATCCATATGAGCTAGATTGGGATCTATATGAGCTAGATTGAAATCTATATAAACTAAATTAGAATCTATATGAACTTTATTGGATCTATTTGAACTATATTGAAATCTATATGAACTTGATTTGAATCTATATGAACTAGGTTGGGATTTATATGAACTATATTGGAATTATATGAACTAAATTGGAATCTATATATTGTATATATGCATAAAAGTAAAGTAAAGTACCCCCGTCACGCCAAGTGGCGTATAGGGAAATATGGTGTTAGTGACCCTATATTTTACAGACCTTCAGCACATGATTTTTGGGGTAATGTGGTCGGTATTACGCCCTCGCTGCTTTACTTTCCCAGAAAAAATCCGTACCCATTTAAGGCTGGGTGAACCCGGAGGCCGTCGGTTGGGATCGAACCCTACCCCTTGTCCTTTGTAGTCCAGTTCACTAACCACTGAGCTATCGCGGCTCCTCGTATATATATATATATATATATATATACATATGGAACAATATTGAGATCTATACAAACTACATTGGGATCCATCTAATCTAGACTGAACATGAGCGCACAGACACACACGTATGGCTCACTCACTCAAGTAGACAAAAAGCACAAACACGTATTTAAACATAATTTATCTTACCTATATAAGGTGGCTCCCACTCTCCATCAACATCGGCATTCCTGAGAACACACAACTAACTATTACTTGAAAAGAAAAACAACAATTAACATAACCACAGTTATATGTTAGAAGAATAACACTGAACATAGAACTATAGAAGTTTAACAACGACAAAAATAAATAATTAATTTTTAAAAATGAAAAATAAATAGACCAAAAAAAAAATAAATGAAAAAAAAATTTTTTTATAATTAAAAAAAAATAAATACATAAAGCTATGGCAATAAGTAATTTTAATGCCATGAAAAATATACTAACATCAAAACAAATAACAACAGGGCTAAAACTAAGAATAGCAAAATGTTACATCTTCTCAATATTCCTGTATGGTGCAGAAACATGGACATTAGACCAGAAAAAAGAACAGAAAATTGAGGCCTTTGAAATGTGCATTTACAGAAGAATAGGTAGAATTGGATGGAAAGAAAAGAAAACAAATGAGGAAGTTTTAGGACGACTAAGGGTGAAAAAAGAACTACTAAACACAATTAGAGCAAGACAAATGAAATTTTTTGGTCATGTTAAAAGACACAACAGTCTAATAAAAGTAATATTAGAGGGGAAAATACAAGGTAAAAGAGGCAGCGGCAGACCAAGACTAACATGGACGAGTAACATCAAAAGATGGACAAGTCAGCCTATGACAATCTGCACCATCAAAGCAAGAGACAGAGTGGAATGGCTCTCCATGGTAGCCAACCTTCGATGCGGAGAAGGCTCCCAATGATGATGATGATGAAATAAATAAAAATAAATAAATGAATAGATTTTAGTATACAACAATTAACATAACCACAGTCATATGTTAAAAAAGAATACACTGAACATAGCTATAGAAGTTTTTAAAAAAATAAATAAATAAATGAAAAATAAATAGAAAAACTAAATAAATAAAAAACAAATTTAAAAAAAAATAATTTTAAAATAAATAATTTTTAAAAATACATCAATAAAAATAAATAAATAAATAGATTTTAAAAAATAAACAAATAAATAAATTTTAACAAAAATTAATACATTTTAAAAAAGTAAAGGTCCCTTCTATGCCTTGCTCGGAGTATGGGAAACATGGTGTTTAGTGACCATATTCATATTCCATAATTTAACATTGACAAAACTGAAGTCATGAATGTCGCCAAAAATAAACAGAACATCAACATAACTATAGAAGGCAGGCAACTAAAACAAGTGGAGGAATCCAAATAACTAGGAAGTTTAGTGACAAACGATAATTCTCAAACAGCAGAGATAGAATCAAGATGCAACAAAGCTACTCAAATCATTGGACAGTTATCACCACTATTGTCCAACAAGGAAATAACTCTGGAGGCAAAACGAGCACGATACAATACAATCTTCATCCCAACGTTGTGCTACCAATGCCAGACCTGGACCCTAGATGCAAGAACAAGAAGATAAATAACCTCTACTGAGATGAAATGTATTAGACGAATGACAGGAAACAGTCTGAGAGATAAGATCAGAAATGAAGAACTGAGAAAAAAGTTAGGAATAGCCCCCGCCAAAGAATATATAAAGAAACAACAGATAAAATGGTTTGGCCACGTGACAAGGCAGAAAGATCAAAACACAACATAACGAGCCTTCAGCAAACGTTGTTAGATTAATTAGATGTGGATTAGTGAATTATTAGATGTGGATTAGTGAATAATTAACGTTGTGAGAACACCAGACCCAATGGTTGACCACGAAAAAGATGGATGGATGGAATATTAGAAGCACTAGGAACCATAACGGCAGCAGAGGTGAACAGAGCAAAAGACTGCAAATTATATCTCCCCTCGATGCTGAAGGCAGATGAGAAAGGAAAGAAGAAGAAGAAGTGAACATATTTTTCCATGACCATGGCACATTTTTGGGTGGTGTGGTCAGTATCATATCAGGCCGCCTTTACTTCCAAGAAAAGTATCTGGTACCCATATTTAGATGCTGGGTGAACCTCAATGCCTTGTCGGCCCGAAAAATAAATCCGCCACTTCTGGGGACCAAACCCGGGTTCTTTTAATCAGAAAGAGAGCCCATTAACCATTCAGTCACTGAGGTGGCTCCTAGCTATAGAGGTGGCTCCTAGCTATAGAGGTGGCTCCTAGCTACACAGGTGGCTCCTAGCTATAGAGGTGGCTCATAACTATAGGTGGCTCCTAGCTATAGAGGTGGCTTCTAGCTATAGAGGTGACTCCTAGCTACACAGGTGGCTCCTAGCTACACAGGTGGCTCATAACTATAGAGGTGGCTCCTAGCAACACAGGCGGCTCCTAGCTATAGAGGTGGCTCCTAGCTATAGAGGTGGCTCCTAGCTATAGAGGTGGCTCCTAGTTACACAGGTGGCTCCTAGCTACAGAGATGGCTCCTAGCTACAGAGGTGGCTCCTAGCTATAGAGGTGGCTCCTAGCTATAGAAGACCAAGTTATAAAACAAACAACAAACTTTAAATATCTGGGAACAACATAGTCCAAAAAATGATAAAATTGATAAAGAAATAGAAATCTGATGCAACAAGGAAAAACCAAACATTGGGTCAGCTATCTCCTATATTTCAACATAAAACAACATCTATTACCATCAAGAAAGATTTTATCTAGAGTATGTTCATTACAGGAGCCGCAATAGCTCAGTGGTTAATGAACTGGACTACAAAGGACAAGAGGTAGGGTTCGATCCCAACCGACGGCTTCCGTATTCACCCAGCCTTAAATGGTTAAATGGGTACCGGATTTTTTCAGGGAAAGTAAAGCGGCACGGGCATAATACCGACCACATTACCCCAAAAATCACGTGCTGAAGGTCTGTAAAATTTATGGTCACTAAAACCATATTCCCTATACGCCACTTGGTGTAATGGGGGCTCTTTACTTTACTTTTTTTTACAACATTGTGCTATCAATGGCAAACATAGTCACTCATGACTAAACATAAAAGAAAGTTTGCCACCACAGAGATGAAATGTCTGAAAACAGTGCTTGGAGTAACCAGAAAAAACAGAATCAGAAATGATGTTATAAGAGATGGAGTGGGCATTGAACCAATCCTAAACTAAATACAGAAATAACAAATAAACTGGTTTGCTCATCCAGAAAGAATTCCATGCAATCCATTACCAGACAGGACATCCTGTTATATGCCTTCATCCAAGAGGTGTAGACGTTGGATTTCACTATCCAGAGATCAGAGGAGAATAAAATCTAGACATCAGATCTCACTATCCAGGGATCAGAGGAGGGTAAAGTCTAGATATCAGATCTCACTATCCAGAGATAAGAGAAGAGTAAAGTCTAGATTTTCTCCGGCTTGGTATTGAACCGTTGATCAGAGGTTTAACAAGCCGCTATCGTAAAAACGATGTTGTTAATGAAACGTAGACCTGATACAGAATGTGTAAATTAGCAGTAGATAGTTGTGATAGTTTTTTCGGCCCTAAAACAACAACAAAAATAGGATTCTGGAATGTGCGAACAATGGCCGCTCCGACGAAACATGCACAGGTCGCGAGCGAGATGGACAGATACGATCTAGATATTTTAGGATTAAGCGAAATGCGCTGGCTTGGAACAGGTAGGAGATCTATTGATAATAAAATAGTAGTTTTTTCTGGAAGGGAAGATGGAAAACACCGTGAAGGAGTAGGCATAATGATGACAGACAAAGCTGCAAGAAGTTTATTAGAATGGGAACCAGTAAATAGCCGTCTGATACGAACACGATACAAAACAAAACATGGAAGACTTTCAATTATTCAATGTTATGCGCCTACTAACGAAGCTGATGATGAAGTTAAGGATGATTTTTATAACCAACTGCAACAACTTATAAACAAAATACCAAAACACGATCTTTTAATTGTAATGGAGACTTCAACGCCAAAGTAGGACAAGATAACGCAGGAGTGGAACATGTGATGGGGAGAGAAGGCTGTAATACAACAAGTCAGAATGGAGAAAGATTAATAGAATTATGTTTAATAGAAAATTTAGTTATAGGTGGGACATTATTTCCACACAAAAATATTCACAAAACAACATGGATATCTCCTGACGATAGAACATCAAATCAAATTGACCACCTATGTATTAAACAACAATTCAGATCATCATTAATAGATGTAAGAGCTTACAGAGGTGCTGATGTTAATAGTGACCACAACCTGTGCATTGGGAAAATAAGATTAAAATTTAGAAACCAACAGAAGAGGTCAATTACACATAAAATTGATAGTCATAAACTGAAAGATGAAGCCATAAAGGAAAAGTTTAACATAGAGCTAAGTAATTGTTATTCAGCACTCGGTGAAATAGACTTAGATATCAATGAAATGTGGGACTCACAGAGCAAAATACTAATGACAGCAGCAGAAGCAAGTGCCGGACTGAAGAAAATGGAAAAACGAGCTTGGATCTCAGACACCACATGGAAATACATCAAAGAAAGAAGAGAAGCAAAGAGAGCCGTGACTAATGTAAAGACAGATCTTGGAAAGGTTCTGGCAAAAGCAACATACAAAGAATTAGACAACAAAGTGAAAAGTTCGGCAAGAAGAGATACAAGAGCTTATATAGACAACTTGGCAGAGAAAGCAGAGACAGCTGCAATTACAGGAGACAGCAGAACTCTCTATACAGTACAAAAGATGCTGACAAACACCTATACATCCAGTGGAACACCAATTCTAGACAAATCTGGATTAATGCTAACAACAAGCGCAGACATAAAAGCCCGTTGGGCAGAACACTTCAAAGAAATTCTTAACCGTCCACTACCTCACAGTTTAATAGATTTTGAAGCTGAAACACCAGCAGCAGAATTAGATGTAAATTTAGATGACTTCACCTTGAGTGAAATAGAAACCACCTTAAAGCTAATGACCAATAACAAGGCTGCTGGAGAGGATAAGTTAACAGCTGAGATCCTCAAGGCAATTGATAGCCATAATTTAATACATCTCCAAAAAATGTTCAACATCATTTGGAAAACAGAGAAGACGCCTCATAAATGGAAAAAAGGAATCATTGTTAAGATCCCAAAAAAGGGCAATCTTAGAGATTGTAACAACTGGAGAGGCGTGACACTTTTGTCAGTTGCCTCAAAGTTATTCTGTAAAATCATCCTAAATAGAATAAAGGATTCAATAGATACAGTAATGCGTGAAGAACAGGCTGGGTTTAGAAAAGGGAGAAGCTGTCTTGACCACATTTTCACTCTACGACTTATATTGGAGGAACATATTGAAAAGCAAAAACCTTTTGTACTTAACTTCATCGACTTCAAAAAAGCATTTGATAGTATTCATAGAGATTCTTTGTGGAAATTCTGAAGCAATATGGTTTACCATCAAAAATCATAAATATTATCAAAGACATGTATGATGGTTACACATGTGCAGTTCGAACAGAGGAAGGACTGAGCGAATGTTTCCCAATAGAAACTGGGGTTAAACAAGGATGTATTTTATCGCCCTTGTTATTTGGAATTGTTATGGACTTCATAATGAAGAAATGCTGCACTGGTAATAAAGGCATCGAATGGATACAAGGAGACCATTTGGAGGACCTCGACTTTGCTGATGACATAGTTCTCATCAGCAGTCAGATAAAAACGATGCAGGAAAACACAAATGAACTATCATCAATAGCCAGCAAAATTGGGCTTGAGGTCAATCATGAAAAGACTAAAGTCATGAAAAGTTTAATTCCAACAAGTGACAAAATATACATGGAAAACAAACCAGTAGAAGAGATCGATCACTTTATCTATCTTGGAAGTCACATTGATCGAGAAGGGGATACGAGCAAAGAAATTAGAATCAGACTGGCTAAAGCAGCAATGTCTTTCAGAAGCCTTGAAAAGTTGTGGAAATCAAAACTCATTAGCACAAACACAAAACTTAGGCTATTCAAATCAAATGTACTATCAACCCTTACGTATGCGTGTGAAAGCTGGAAAACAACAAGAGATATAGAAACAAAGTTGAACGCATTCGAAAATAAATGTCTAAGGAAAATACTTGGTATAGAATGGAACGAATTCAAAACAAACGAGGAAATTAGAGAAATCGCCAATCAACCACTAATATCTTCAGTAATAAAGAAAAGACGATGGTCATACGTTGGACATGTGATGAGAAGAGATAATAATCGAATAGCAAAGCAAGCCCTCATATGGGAAACAACAGGTAAAAGAAAAAGAGGAAGACCCAGGGAGACACTGAGAAGAACATTGATGAGAGAGGCAAGAGCAGCAGGAATCGGCTCCCTCAATGAGATAGAACTGCTTGCACAGAACAGAGACAGATGGCGAGATTTAATAAAATATCTTTAAAAGAAAACTGCTAGAACAAAAATTCATATAGGAGAAGGTGTATCTTGGTCTACGCCCTATGGGCCGGTTACGGCTCGAAAGGTCAATAGATAGATAGAAAGTCTAGATATCAGATCTCACTATCCAGAGATAAGAGAAGAGTAAAGTCTAAATATCAGATCTCACTATCCAGAGATAAGAGAAGAGTAAAGTCTAGACATCAGATCTCACTATCCAGAGATAAGAGAAGAGTAAAGTCTAGATATCAGATCTCACTATCCAGAGATAAGAGAAGAGTAAAGTCTAGACATCAGATCTCACTATCCAGAGATAAGAGAAGAGTAAAGTCTAGATATCAGATCTCACTATCCAGAGATAAGAGAAGAGTAAAGTCTAGACATCAGATCTCACTATCCAGAGATAAGAGAAGAGTAAAGTCTAGATATCAGATCTCACTATCCAGAGATAAGAGAAGAGTAAAGTCTAGACATCAGATCTCACTATCCAGAGATGAGAGAAGGGTAAAGTCTAGATATCAGATCTCACTATCCAGAGATAAGAGAAGAGTAATGTCTAGACATCAGATATCACTATCCAGAGATAAGAGAAGAGTAAAGTCTAGACATCAGATCTCACTATCCAGAGATGAGAGAAGGGTAAAGTCTAGATATCAGATCTCACTATCCAGAGATGAGAGAAGAGTAAAGTCTAGACATCAGATCTCACTATCCAGAGATAAGAGAAGAGTAAAGTCTAGACATCAGATCTCACTATCCAGAGATAAGAGAAGAGTAAAGTCTAGACATCAGATCTCACTATCCAGAGATGAGAGAAGGGTAAAGTCTAGACATCAGATCTCACTATCCAGAGTTAAGAGAAGAGTAAAGTCTAGACATCAGATCTCACTATCCAGAGATAAGAGAAGAGTAAAGTCTAGATATCAGATCTCACTATCCAGAGATAAGAGAAGAGTAAAGTCTAGACATCAGATCTCACTATCCAGAGATAAGAGAAGAGTAAAGTCTAGACATCAGATCTCACTATCCAGAGATCAGAGGAGGGTAAAGTCTAGATATCAGATCTCACTATCCAGAGATAAGAGAAGAGTAAAGTCTAGACATCAGATCTCACTATCCAGAGATGAGAGGAGGGTAAAGCCACGAAAGAATCACAGACAGAAGATTAAAATTCCCACCGCCTGAGGATGGTTCCAATAAATCTCAGAAGGTGAAGGCGCGCCTCACAGCAGCAGAGATGGAAGTTGTCAGCGCCACACAGCAGCAGAGATGGAAGTTGTCAGCGCCTCACAGCTGCAGAGCTGGAAGTTGTCAGCGCCTCACAGCAGCAGAGCTGAAAGTTGTCGGCAACCCACAGCTGATGCCTTGTGCCAGGATCGGTGAACCAGAACCATCCAGATCCTGCTCCACCTCTCCGAGGTGCCTCCAGTAACAGACTACCCTGTCTAGTCTGTCCAAGCATGTAGTGATTGAAGAGAGAAGACAACACTGTGCTCAAGAATGTTGTGCTGAAGTCGATTGTATTGAGCCGAAGGAAGCAAATATCACAGTTATACTGCCAGCCACAACACAACGCAGACACGCCCAATTAACGTCCTTTTAAGGACAGATGACGAAGAGGTGTACTCCTTTAGTCATCGGGCGAATGCAAGCGAGCAAGCAGATAAATCTCTCAACTGAAACTGGACTTTTCTAGTCAGTAGCAATCGAACTAACTACTCGGCCAGTATTGCTTCTATTTATAGGACACACAACAACAAAAATGAGACAGGGGAATGCTTTGGAAGTCGCTGAATCATTACAGAATCTGCACAGAGTTTATTAACCTGATAAGAACAATGTATGAAGGAATTAAATGTAGTGTGGTGCATGAAGGGCAGCTTACAGAAGCATTTGAAATAAGAACAGGAGTAAGGTAGGGATGCCTTCTGTCTCCATTTCTCTTTCTACTGGCCATAGATTGGATTATGAAAATAACTCAAAACAACAGAAATGGAATCTAGTGGTCACTGACCAAACAACAAAATGATTTAGACTTTGCTGATGACATAGCTCTCCTATCACATAGAGATAAGACCAAAATTATGAGAATTAATACAGTCGGCAATACCAAATAAAATTAAGAGAAATACCTCTACTAGACGTACAATCTTACATTTATCTGGGCAGTAATATAGATAAAGAGGGAGGAACAGAAAATGATACTAAAATAAGGATTACAAAAGCAAGAGGAGCATTTGTTGCACTGGGAAACATATGGAAATCCAAAGAAATTAGGTTAAATACAAAAAAAAAATGTTCAACTCCAATGTTAAGTCAGTCCTATTATATGGCTGTGAAACATGGAGAACAAAATTGACAATCATGAAGATACAGACTTTTATTAATGGATGCTTACGCAGAATAAAAGGATGGAAATTGCAGAACAAAATCACTAACATAGAATTATGGAAATGTACCAGTCAAACAGTGGATAAAGAGATACAGCGAAGACGAATGGTGATGGATAGGACACACACTGCGGAAGCCAACTGAGAGTATTACACAACAGGCAATCTCCAGAGAAAAAGACAAAGAGGAAGTCAAAGGAAATCTTGGAGAAGACAGATGGAAGCAGAGATGAGAATGATGGGAAAGACATGGAATGATCTCAAAAGAATGGCAAGAGACAGAACGACTTGGAAAGTGTTTGTTGAAGACCTATACTCCACAGGGAGCTGAAAGGTAGAAGAAGAAGACAACAAAAAAAGACGAGAGCCTTTAAGAAAGTCTTTCTTACCAGTCATCAGGCTTGGCTGCTGTTGGGTCTGGACATAAAGGTCCTCACTCTCAAGCCAACCATCAGGCATCACTGCACTCTCATCTAAAATGGTAGCAGGCTCTAATTCATCCCTGGAAGTGGATGAGTGGGTAATTAGATGTGGATTCGTGAATAATTAGATGTGGATTAGTGAATAATTAGATGTGGATTAGTGAATAATTAGATGTGGATTAGTGAATAATTAGATGTGGATTAGTGAATAATTAGATGTGGATTAGTGAATAATTAGATGTGGATTAGTGAATAATTAGATGTGGATTAGTGAATAATTAGATGTGGATTAGTGAATTATTAGATGTGGATTAGTGAATTATTAGATGTGGATTAGTGAATAATTAGATGTGGATTAGTGAATAATTAGATGTGGATTAGTGAATAATTAGATGTGGATTAGTGAATAATTAGATGTGGATTAGTGAATAATTAAATGTGGATTAGTGAATAATTCGATGTGGATTAGTGAATAATTCGATGTGGATTAGTGAATAATTTGATGTGGATTAGTGAATAATTCGATGTGGATTAGTGAATAATTAGATGTGGATTAGTGAATAATTAGATGTGGATTAGTGAATAATTAGATGTGGATTAGTGAATAATTAGATGTAGATTAGTGAATAATTAGATGTGGATTAGTGAATAATTAGATGTGGATTAGTGAATAATTAGATGTGGATTAGTGAATATTTAGATGTGGATTAGTGAATAATTAGATGTGGATTAGTGAATAATTAGATGTGGATGAGTGAATAATTAGATGTGGATTAGTGAATAATTAGATGTGGATTAGTGAATAATTAGATGTGGATTAGTGAATAATTAGATGTGGATTAGTGAATAATTAGATGTGGATTAGTGAATAATTAGATGTGGATTAGTGAATAATTCGATGTGGATTAGTGAATAATTAGATGTGGATTAGTGAATAATTAGATGTGGATTAGTGAATAATTAGATGTGGATTAGTGAATAATTAGATGTTGATTAATGAATTATTGTTCACTATTCTGTTCTGTTGGGAGCCACGATAGCTCAGTGGTTAGTGACCTGGACTACAAAGGACAAGAGGTAGGTTTCGATCCCAACCAACGGCTTCCGGTTCACCCAGCCTTGCCTGCTTGCATTCGCCCAATGACTTAATGAGTACACCTCTTCATCATCCGCCCCTAAAAGGACATTAAGTGGGTGTGTCTGCGTTGTGTTGTGGTTTGCAGTATAACTGTGATATTTGTGCCTTTCGCCCAAAACATTCGACTTCAGCGTGTAATTTTTTAGTAACGGTTTGTCTTCCCTCTTCGATCCCTACTCACTTGGCCAGACTAGACAGGTTAGTCTGTTACTAGAGGCACCACGGAAAGGTGGAACAGGGTCTGGATGGTTCTGGTTCACTGATCCTTGCGCAAGCCATCAGCTGTGGGTCGCTGACAACTTCCAGCTCTGGTGCTGTGAGGCGCGCCTTTGCCTCCACCCAGCCTTTAATGGGTACCGGATTTTTTTTCTGGGAAAGTAAAGCGGCATGGGCGTAATACCTACCACATTACCCCAAAAATCATGTGCTGAAGGTCTGTAAAATTTATGGTCACTAACACCATATTCCTTATACATCACTTGGCGTGACTGGGGTACTTTACTTTACTTATTCTGTTCTGTTCATGGAATCAGTATCACTACAGTCGTTTCTCATACCCACTCCACTCATGTCAAAGCTCCCGCCAAAGCCTGGTGGCAGATGCTGTTGACATGGTCGACTACAGCCAAAATCTCGGTGCACAGGTGACGATTCCAAACAACTTCCATCGAATAGAGAGTGCACAGTCAAACTGTCATAGTTTATGCGACTGCATTAGTCACTGCAGAAACATGGTGACATGCAGCCATTTTGATTTTACATTGTCGGTTAGCGGTCATTAGCAAAGTCAAAATTCAGTGCAAGCCAAGTCAGCTGCCTGGGCGACGATTTCAAATGACATCATTGAGAAGAGAGTGAGAGCCCACAGTTACGTCCAACTCCAATTCACTTGAATAAATAAAAAAAGACAGTATTATTCACCGGTCTACAACTATTCTTCTTCTACCTTTTAGCTCCCAGTGGAGCATAGGTCTTCAACAAACACTTTCCAAGTCGTTCTGTTTTTTGCCATTCTTTTAAGATTATTCCATGTCTTCCCCATCACCTTCATCTCTGCTTCTATCTGTCTTCTGCAAGAATTCCTTGGTCATCCTCTTTGTCTTTTCCCCTGGAGATTCCAAAAAGGGCATGTTGTGTAATACTCTCAGTTGGCTTCCATAGTGTGTGTCCTATCCAGCACTATCGTCTTCGCTGTATTGCTTTATCTAATGGTACACACATCATCATCATCAAGTACCATGCCTGCTGGTTTAGGCAATCATGTCTCTCCGTAATTTTCTATCTCAACAGTTTTTTATCATTTCTGTTATTGACCTTCTGCCAAGCCATTCTCTTAAGCTGTCTGGTATTTTTTCTCTTTGCTTCCTTCTATCTCTTCGTCCCTTAACTTTCCCAGTTGTCACAATGTATTCCAGCTGTTCCCTTTACATTACATGGCCAAAAAATTATGATTGTTTCTTTCTAATATTGGAAATTAGCTCACTCTTTGCTTTGGCCTCTTTCATAACATTTTCATTACTCTTCATAACTGTCCTTAGTATTCTCATCATTCTTCTGTAAAATGACATTTCTACAGGCTCCAGTGATTTTCTTGTCTATTGTCCTATTGTCCATGATTCGCATCCATATGTTAAGACTGGCTCTACATAACATTTACACACATACATCCAGCATAATCATAGTTCTGGTTCATAGACATACTCACCAGTCGTCTGGTTTCGTAACAAATGGATCTGGTATTCTGCAAAGTAAATTTGCAAAAATTAGCATGAAATAATTTTGGAAACAAAGGAAAGTTGTAACCTATAACAACTAGATACAAGGATACCCTATGAGGATTCCAAGAGATTTGTTACACACAAATGTATTCTTCTTGTTCTTCTTACCTTCCGCATTTGCCTTTCAATGTTGAGGGAAGATTTAGTTACCGGTCTTTTGCTCTTCTATTGGCTTCTTCTGCTGTTATATTTCCTTATGTTTCTAATACTCTAGTACTCCATTTTTTTTTGTATCGGTTTGGTTTTTTGTAGCATTCGTTGAAGGCTCGTTGAGTTGTATTTTGATCTTTCTGTTTTATCACAATGCTGGGCTATTTTATCTGTTGTTTCTTTATGTATTCAATGAAGGGAACTGTTTCTTGCCCTTTTCTCAGTTCTTCATTTCTGATCTTATTTCTCAGACTGTTTTCTATCATTCGTCTAAGCCATTTAATTTCAGTGGTGAATATTTTTCTTATTGTTCTTGAGTCTAGTGTCCAGGTCTGGCACAACATTTGGATTGAAGGATTGTATTGTAGAGTGTTCATTTTGCCTCTAGTGTTATTTCCTTGTTGAGCAGCAGTAGTAACAGTTGTCTGATGATTTGACAAGCTTTGTTGCATCTTGAGTCTATATCTTCTGTTTTGTGAATTATCATTTTTCACTAGACTTTCTGTGTATTTAAATTCTTCCGCCTTTTCATCATCTGTCATCTATTGCTATGTTTATGCTCTGTTTTTCTTTTGTGATGTTCATGTCTTCTTTCTTCTTGTGTTTTCTTCTTTTTACTTGAATCGGCGTTTTAGCACGCGGGTTATCACTTATATGTGCTCAGCCACTTATCCAGAAGTGTTCAGAGACTTCTGGATAGTGTCACTTCAAGCATCGAAACTAACGATGCAATGTGGCATTCCTCACCTTCCTACAGTACTACCATGGTATCCACTTCTGCCAGCAGCTGGGTCTATTTTTTTATTTCCAGCCACAAGTACAATTCACACTGCTTCCAGCGGGAACTGAACACATGTTGTCTGAACATTGGTAGCCCAGTTGGGTGGTTTTCCCAGTTAGGCTACCGAGGCCCCCTGTTCATATCTTCTGCCTTGTCAATGGTATTTCATCAAAATAGTGCATTGAAGAATATGAAAAGCAGTTAACTGAAGAAAACAAAATAAAGATCACATTTTATAACAAAACGGGGCCTGGGTGGTCTAGAGGTAAGACCTCAGCCTTTGGACAGGAAGGTCCTGTGTTCGATTCCCACCATAGGCGGTGGGAATTTTTCAAAATTCAAACCAATGGTTTTTTTCATGGTTTTACCCTCCCCCAGTCTCTGGGTAGTGAGATCTAATGTCTAGCCCTCTCCGGGTAGTGAGATTTTATGTCTAGCCCTCTCTGGTTAGTGAGATTTGATGTCTACCCCTCTCTAGGTAGTGAGATTTAATGTCTACCCCTCTCTGGGTAGTGAGATCTGAAGTCTAGCCATGTAGTGAGATCTGATGTCTAGCCCTCTCTGGGTAGTGAGATTTGAAGTCTAGCCCTCTCTGGGTAGTGAGATTTAAAGTCTAGCCCTCTCTGGGTAGTGAGATTTGAAGTCTAGCCCTCTCTGGGAAGTGAGATTTGAAGTCTAGCCCTCTCTGGGTAGTGAGATTTGAAGTCTAGCCATGTAGTGAGATCTGATGTCTAGCCCTCTCTGGGTAGTGAGATTTGAAGTCTAGCCCTCTCTGGGTAGTGAGATTTGAAGTCTAGCCCTCTCTGGGTAGTGAGATTTGAAGTCTAGCCCTCTCTGGGTAGTGAGATTTGAAGTCTAGCCCTCTCTGGGTAGTGAGATTTGAAGTCTAGCCCTCTCTGGGTAGTGAGATTTGAAGTCTAGCCCTCCCTGGGTAGTGAGATTTGAAGTCTAGCCCTCTCCAGGGAGTGAGATTTAATGTCTACCCCTCTCTGGGTAGTGAGATCTGAAGTCTACCCCTCTCTGGGTAGTGAGATTTGATGTCTACCCCTCTCTAGGTAGTGAGATCTGAAGTCTAGCTCTCTCTGGGTAGTGAGATTTAATATCTAGCCCTCTCTAGGTAGTGAGATTTGATGTCTAGCCCTCTCTGGTTAGTGAGATTTGATGTCTACCCCTCTCTAGGTAGTGAGATTTAATGTCTACCTCTCTCTGGGTAGTGAGATCCGATGACTAGCCCTCTCTGGGTAGTGAGATTTGAAGTCTAGCCCTCTATGGATAGTGAGATTTGATGTCTAGCCCTCTCTGGATAGTGAGATTTGATGTCTAGCCCTTTCTGGATAGTGAGATTTGATGTCTAGCCCTCTCCAGGTAATAAGATTTGATGTCTAGCCCTCTCTAGGTAGTGATATTTAATGTCTACCCCTCTCTGGGTAGTGAGATTTGATGTCTAGTCTTCACGAAATGACAGCGAAAACAGGAGATGCCATATTCATAGTTAAAAGTAAAAAAAAAAAAAAAAGAGCAGGCCAAAAATGGCCGCTACGCGGGCAAAAATTGTTAAGTAAATCTACCCATCCATGCCGAGGATGGATGTATCAAGCGTGATGGCACAGATACCACTGACATACTATAAACTAGCGACACAACACATACACGTCCATTCAACAGGTGAACGCTAAGAAGAAGGCGACAAAACAAACATGATCTCACTTTTCTCTATTATCCCAGTCGTCTGGCTTCAGGTCACTTGGGTCCTCCACTTCTTCAGCTGGGTTCACAGGTGGGCTGGGTAAGAAGGTACAACAGATGACAATCTCTTTAGTTTACCACCTTGGAGATCAATTAACTTCAAGCAACCAGAAATGATAAGATAACTCTACAAGCAAAAATTAAATATGAGGGTCTGAAGCATTTTAAAATATTGTTTCACATTCTCAGTAATTTAAGACAATTTCCTCATCATCATGTGCCATACCAGTTGGTGTAGGCGATCATGTCCTTCCACAATCTTCTATCTACAGTGCATCATATCAGTTCTGTTGTTGACTGTTTTCCATGTCATGACATCAAGCTATCTAGTTAACTACCGTCTTATATTGCTTAGTATAATCAGAAGGTCAACAACAGAAATGATAAATAACTGTCGAGATCGAAAGTTGTGGAGAGACATGATAACCTACGCCAGCAGGCCCGGTACTTGATGATGAGGATGAGTATAATCATGCCAAAGCACAACTTAATATCTACAGCTAATGACGTTAATGGGGACTCCACAACCACCTCATCTGGTAGGGAGTGTCATGTGCTACAGGTGACACCCGATCATCATCAAGCACTTGTATGCAAGATCAAGAGATCAAATATAAGACATTATGGCCAGTGTTATCACCTCTCTTTGAATATCTGGAGGCAAGATACCAGACAACAACAGAGCTGGAAGCTATTAGCAACCCATAGCTGATTGATTGCATCAGATTGGTGAACCAGAAACATCCAGACCCAACTCCACTTCTTTGTGGTGCCTCTAGAAACAGACTAATCAGTCTAGATAGTTCTGATTCATAGACATACTCACTAGTCATCTGGTTTCTGAAAAAATGGCCAAGTGAGTAGTGATTGAAGAGGGACGGCAACCCTGGTGCTCAAAAATGTATGCTGAAGTCTGATGTTTACGGCAGAAACGCAAATATCACAATACACTGCAAACCACAATATATCGAATCTACGCCCACTTAACCCCTTTACTGGATGACGATGGGAACAATCAATTCCTTTAATATTCATTGGATGAATGATAGAAAGAAGGCAGGAATAGAAAGAATATCCGATCCCTTGACTGGTCTTTGGATGCAGAGGAGATAAGGGTTTCATTATCTTCCTCCATTATTCGATAAGTGTTTCATTATCTTCCTCCATTATTCGATAAGTGTTTCATTATCTTCCTCCATTATTCAATAAGTGTTTCATTATCTTCCTCCATTATTCGATAAGTGTTTCTTTATCTTCCTCCATTATTCGATAAGTGTTTCATTATCTTCCTCCATTATTCGATAAGTGTTTCATTATCTTCCTCCATTATTTGATAAGTGTTTCATTATCTTCCTCCATTATTCGATAAGTGTTTCATTATCTTCCTTCATTATTTGATAAGTGTTTCATTATCTTTCTCTATTATTCGATAAGGGTTTCATTATCTTCCTCCATTATTTGATAAGTGTTTCATTATCTTCCTCCATTATTTGATAAGTGTTTCATTATCTTCCTCCATTATTCCCATTCGTTCACAAGATTTCAGGTTCATACAAATGCTTTCCCTGTCCAGTTTTTTTTTAAATATCTGTCTCATTTCTAGTTTGTCTTACAAGAAAATCTTGAGGGCTGGATGGTGTGGAGGTACGGCATCAGCCTCTGGACGAGACGGTCCTGGGTTTGATTCGCACCACATGCAGTGCAAAGTTTTTTAAAATAAATAATTAAACAAATCCATGGTTCCTTCACGGCTTTACCCTTCCCTGGTCTCTGGTTATGGAGATCTGATGTCTAGTCCTCTCAGATAATGGCAATAAATAGGATGTCTGGTGTGCACTTTGCGCATGTTAAAAAACTACATCATCATCATCATCATTATGTTCGACGGCGCTGGATAGGATGCACACTATATGACAGTACTCCAGGCACTACAATCCAGAAAATTACCACATCTGCAGACCTTATTGACTGAACTCTGCAAGCACCACATGGTTGCCCTGCAGTGGATCCTATCTCACTGTGGAATACCAGGAAATGAGAAAGCAGATAGTTCGCAAAGGAAGGTTCAATAGGCACACAACTAGATACACCAGTTACATACCATCATAAGAAACAGATAATCAAATCAATCAGAAGACCACAAGCCCCAAATCAGGATTCCTTTCATAATGTGAATAGATGGGAACAAGTTATCATTATATGCCTCAGAACAGGACACAATCAACTCCATAGTCATTTGTATACAAAATTCAAGATCGGCACCTCAACTACTTGTACATGTGGACAGGCAGATATTTCAAGACTGCACTGAATATAGTAGACTGAGGAAAATCCATTAGCTCATAGATACAACACTACAGACAAAACTATATGGGCCACTGCAAGACTTACAAAAGACAGTAAAATTTATACAGGAAACGACATTGCAGATATAGACAATACTTCAGGCAAACGAAAGATAGACGCACACTGCGGAAGCCAGCTGAGAGTATTACACAACAGGTCCTTTTTTGGAATCCCTAAGGAAAAAGACAAAGAGGAAGACCAAAATATTCTTGGAGAAGACAGATGTAAGCAGGGATGAAGACGAATGGGAAGACATGGAATGATCTTAAAAGAATGGCAAGAAACAGAACGACTTGGAAGTATTTGTTGAAGACCTATGCTCCACAGGGAACTGAAAGGTAGAAGAAGAAGAAGAGATGTCCTCTTTGGGCACTTAATGCAGTGTATATGATAGAATCCATTGCTCTCTGCCCTTAACAGCAAGTTCTCAAATGTCTTGCACATTTTCTAAATTCACAACTGATCCTTCTAAGTTAGTGGTTCTGCTACAGAGTCCTGTTAGATAATCCAAGTTTTCTAATATCATCATCATCATCATCGAGTGCCGTCTCCGCAATGAAGGTTGGCTACCATGGAGCGCCATTCTGCTGTCTCTTGCTTTGATGGTGCAGGTTGTCATAGGCTGATTTGTCCATCTTTTGATGTTGCTCATCCATGTTAGTCTTGGTCTGCCTCTGCCTCTTTTACCTTGTATTTTCCCCTCCAGGATTACTTTTACAAGATGGTGTTAGTTATCCATTTTTGTTTTTTGTTCTTTTCTCTTTTGGGTAAGGTGTTGCAGGTTTCTTGTATGCTTTTCTTTATGCATTGTCATTTGGTTGTTACTTTTTCATCAGGATTTTCTCTTCTGTATTGTTCAATTCCTTTTTCTAGCAGCTTCTGGTATGTGTTCTTTACTTGTATTGTATAGGTATCTTTAATATCTTTTTGATTTAAATCTGTTATATCTAGTGGATTTGTTGATGAATTAGACTTTTGCTTGTTTCTCTTTAGTTTGATTTTCATTTTAATCATTACAGGATTGTGATCTGAATTAATATCTGCTCCTGGTAGGTTTTGGCTTTCTTTACGCTGTTACGGAACCTTTCTTTTATCATTATCTAATCTATTTTATTCCTCTTCTTATCTCCAGGGCTTTTACACGTGTATAGTTTCCTTTTCTCTTGCTCAAAGTAGGTGTTACATATTATTAGCCTGTTTTCTTCACAGAATTGTATTAATCTTTCTCCTCTGTCATTTCTTTTTCCTAAACCATGATTTCCTATAATGGTCTTATATCTACCTTTTCCTACTTTAGTGTTCATGTCACCCATTACAATCATGATATCTGAAGATTTCACTTGCTTAATAACTTTATTTAGGTCTTCATAGTATGCCTCTATTTGTTCATCTGTGTAGTCTTGAGTAGGTGCATATGTCTGTATTATTGCTATGTCGAATGGTTTTGCTTTCAACTTGAGTAGTATAATTCTATCACTGTATGTCCAGTGGGTACTTATATATTTTTGTAGCTCTCTTTTTATCAGTATTCCTACCCCCCTTTGATGTTCTGTTGTGTTTCCTGAGTATATAAATGTATATTTTTCGTCCTCTATGTACCCACATTCTTTCCATCTTGTCTCTGATATGCCTAAAATATCTATATTTATTCGTTCTGCTTCTTGAATCAGATTTTCCAATTTCCCTTCTTGATATAGAGTCCTAACATTCCAAGTACTTATTTTAAGATCTTTCCTCCGACATAAGTTCGAATTCCTCTCCATGGCTTCCTCTGGACTAGTACGTGATGAGGCTCCAATCTCTTTCACGGTGGTCTGCCATATTCGTCTTTCATGTTCTGAATATGCCTCATGTGTACCACACACTTTGTTGTTTTCGCTTTCTGGGCCGTTGATCATTTATGATTCTTCCGCCCCATCCACCCTCATAGACTTTTCACATATGGGTTGAACACACCCGGTTGCCGGCAACATTTTTGTCGAACCATGTGCTTGACTATTGAACCGCAAACACACGACACAAAGAAGAATAAATCATATTCCACTTAAATATCGGTAATCACAGTTCATCCACACGTCAGAAGTAAAACATACACCAAACGGGGAATAGCAACACATAATTTCACAACTAGACTGTCGCGTAAATCATTTAAATATATCAGCAATTGCTGAATTATATTTCTAATATCATCTAGCGTTTTATTGAATTTATGAAATGTGTTTATTTTAATTAATTTTTAATATATGTCTCTGTTAGGCCCATCTCCAATTAAGCTCATATTTAGATTATATGGCCCTTTTCGTCTTGTCAGATGGTCTAGTGGAGGCTATTGTGTATTTTTTTTTTTAGGTTTTGTTTTTGTCAAACAGCTTCTCTCGTGGCTAATTCTACCAATGTTTAACAAACACACATGGTCACATAATGAACAAGTCAGGCCCACTGATCCATAGGGTTTTCTATCCCTGTAATATGTAGATTAATAAATAATTACATTATTTAATCATCATCAAGTACCATGCCTGCTGGCATAGGTGATAATGTCTCTCCACAATTTCGATCTCTGCAGTTATTTATCATTTCTGTTGTTGACCTTCTGCCAAGCAATTCTCTTAAACAGTCTGGAATCTTTTCTCTTTGCTTCCTTCTATTTCTTTGGCCCTCAATTTTCTCAGGTGTCACAATATATTCAAGCTGTTCCCCTCTCATAACATGGCCAAAAAATGATGATTGTTTCTTCCTAATATTGGATATTAGCTCTCTTCTTGTTCTGGCCTCTTTCAGAACATTTTCATTACTCTTCTTAGCTGCCCATGGTATTCTCAATATTCTTCTGTAAAATCAAATTTCTACAGCCTCAAGTGATTTTCTTGTCTCTTGTCCTATTGTCCATGATTCACATCCATATATTATGACTGGCTCTATATAACATTTAAATTATTTAGCAATTATTATGTGATACAGTAAATAAATATGTTGATTTACATTAAATGTTGATTAGTAAACAAATATGTAAACCAGTAAATGAATATGTGGAGCAGTAGATTTAAAAAGATGTGATTTAGTAAATTATTATGAGAATTAGTAAATTATTATGAGATTTAGTAAATTATTATGAGAATTAGTAAATTATTATGAGATTTAGTAAATTATTATGAGAATTAGTAAATTAAAATGCAAAGTAGTAAACTATATGAATGAGATTAATATGTGGTGCAGTAAATGTAAATATTGATTAGTAAATTAGCATGCAAATTAGTAGATAATTATACGAGTTAGTCAGTAAATAGTGTAGTAAAATAATTGTGTAATCTTGGAAGGGAAAATACATGGTAAAAGAGGCAGACTAACATGGATGAGTAACATCAAAAGATAGACAAGTCAACCAATGACAACCTACACTATCAAAGCAAGAGACAGATTGGAATGGCGCTCCATGGTGGCCAACCTTCAATGTGGAGACAGCACTCAATGATGATGAAGGAATATAAGACACACAAAAACAAGACATTACGAAATAGAAGAAACTAAGCAATATAAGACACACAAAAATAATACATTAAGAAATAAGAGAAAATAATATATTTATGCATATAAACAAAACTTCAAAATAAAAGAAACCAAGCAGTATAAGACACACAAAAACAAGACATTACAAAATAAAAGAAACAAGCAATATAAGATACACAAAAACAAGACATTACAAAATAAAAGAAACAAGCAATATAAGACACACAAAAACAAGACATTACAAAATAAAAGAAACAATCAATATAAGATACACAAAAACAAGACATTACAAAATAAAAGAAACAAGCAATATAAGACACACAAAAACAAGATATTACAAAATAAAAGAAACAATCAATATAAGATACACAAAAATAAGACATTACAAAATAAAAGAAACAAGCAATATAAGACACAAAAACAAGACATTACAAAATAAAAGAAACAATCAATATAAGATACACAAAAACAAGACATTACAAAATAAAAGAAACAAGCAATATAAGATACAAAAAGAGGATATATTTTAACGAAAAAGAAACTCGATATGAAAGAAAGAAAAAAGAAATACATTTAGAAATAAAAAGACTAGACGATATTCATGATGTTATCTAGATATCATGAAACATTAAAGAGAGAATATTGTGACGACTTATCATTAAGTCAAGCCAATCACTAAGGGTTAGTAGTACCTGAAGTTAGTCAGCATATGCCCACTAGCCACTACTTTATTATCAACTTTAATTTCGTAAGTGTTATCTGGGTTCACAACTGAAAATAAAAATAGAGATGCTTATTGTTTACTGTTGTTACAGATGAAATCACATCACAGGCAAACTCATAGGTGGCATTCAACCAAAGACATAGGTTGGCTGGGTAATCTAGTGTAGATAAAAAAAATATATATATATTTTAAAAAATATAATTAAAAAATGGTGTGATTAAAGCTTCACATAACAAGTGGACAACACAGATCAGAACGGCATTTCAGCGCAATAGGCGTTCAACAGGAACAAACATACAACACATACACAAATATGTATTTAAAATAAAAAATCAATAATTAAAAAATCTAACTAGAATGAGGAATTAAAAGAAATTAAGAATAATTTCCTCCCTGTATGTGCCACAATAGCTCAGTGGTTAGTGAACTAGACTACAAAGGACAAGAGGTAGGGTTCGATCCCAACCGATGGCTTCCGGTTCACCCAGCCTTTAATGCGTACCGGATTTCTTTCTGGGAATGTAAAGCGGCACGGGCATAATACCAACTACATTACCCCAAAAATCATGTGCCGAAGGTCTGTAAAATTTATGGTCACTAACACCATATTCCCTACACGCCACTTGACGTGACGGGGGTACTTTACTTTTTTTCATCCCTGTATGTATGTGGAAAGAAGGGAAGTGAGTACTCTTTTTGTATGCGTGCACAAAAGTGAAAAGTGCCCACACAGCACGCAGTAACAGAAGTTTCCAAAAACAGGTCAATGTGCATACAAAAAATGCAAGGTACCTCTGACAAAATCCCGAGAGACTAGAAATTGAATTTTGTGTGTTAATCCGTTTTTCCCAGGCAAACATGTGCACAGGGGTCCCTCGTCGCACAGGCAGATAAATCCGTCTTCGGAGGTACTCATATTTTTTTAATCCATGAATAATTGACATTTCAAGCCGGACCTTGCTGCTGAAACCAGGGGTGGTTGTCACAGAGAGGAATCAAAAATTAAAATCCCAACTGGTGCAGCCGGGATTTGAACCTACAACCTCTCTGTCTTGAGGCCGGCGTCTTGCCTCGAGACCAACCAGCCCCCCCCCCCCCCCCATGTTATATAATGAATGGAGCACCACCAATATTGTGGTAGCACAGGTTTGCTTAGCCAAAAGATTTGATTCCAGCTTGGCACTCACCACCAACCAGCTAAAAGAAATTGGTACCTGACTTAATGAATTAGAGAAAGTAAATACCAGTGAGAAAGAGCACTGGCTCCCTGGCCTAGTTTAGTGAAATGTAATACTTCACTCCCCTTTGACAATAAAATATATCACTGCACACTACACAACTTGCAAAGGCCAGAAAATGATGCAATCCTACTCTGTGATGCTGCACGACACATGCTGTGGGATAAATGAAAGAAAGAAGAGACCACTCCATTAATTTTAAACTTGGCTGGAAAAGTAAATTACTCATCAACGGAAAAAATATGAGTACCTCCGAATTCACGGATTCAGAGTTATCTGCCTGTGCTGCTAGGGACCTCTGTGCACACTGCTGCCAGGGGAAATGGAAATTTGTTGGTTGGTCAGTTCCAAGAAATGTATTTTATTGGTTAATTTAAAATAAGTTGGTTAACTGATACAAGGAAAAATAATTGGTTGGTCAGTTCCAAGAAATGTATTTGATTGGTTAATTTAAAATAAGTTGGTTAACTGATTCAAGGAAAAATAATTGGTTGGTCAGTTCCAAGAAATGTATTTGATTGGTTAATTTAAAATAAGTTGGTTAATTGATTCAAGGAAAAATAATTGGTTGGTCAGTTCCAAGAAATGTATTTGATTGGTTAGTTTAAAACAAGTCATTTGGTTAAATGATTTCAGGCAAGCTGTAGAAACATACAAAACATACATTAAATATATTGATAGTCTAAAATGACAGGGCTAAAACTATGAATAGGAAAATGTTATATCTTCTCAACATTCCTATATGGTGCAGAAACATAGACATTAGACCAGAAAATTGAAGCCTTTGAAATGTGGATATACAGAAGAATAGATAGAATTGGATGGAAAGAAAAGAAAACAAACGCTGAAATCTAAAAACAACTAAAAATAAAAAGAGAACTACTAAATACAATTCAAACAAGATTAATGCGATTTTTGGGTCATGTTAAGACACAACAGTCTACTAAAAGTAACCTCGGAGGGGAAAATACAAGGTAAAAGAGGCAGAGGCAAACCAAGACTAACATGGACAAGTAACATCAAAAGATGGATAAGTCAGCCTATGACAACCTGCACCATCAAAGCAAGAGACAGAGCGGAATGGCACTCCATGGTAGCCAACCTTCGATGCAGAGATGGCACTCAATGATGATGATGCTACTGATAGCGTTAAGTTAAACAGAAATTAAGATTAGTTTGATTGACAGGTTAGATCTCCGACTAGTATAGTCACCGCCATCATGGGGGAAATTGGCCCCACCAGATTTAGCCCATTAGACACAAATGACATAATATGACATATGTAAATACAAGTTATCTATTTATTTGGTTATTAGTTATGGAAGGCCCCGGTATCACTGTAAACGAATTAAAATCCATAATTGCTCAACCGTCCGTGCCAGTGGAATCATCCGAATTACTAACTCATCTCCAAAACAAAGAAAGGTAGCTGTAGTCCCCATCGTAGCAGTCTCAGCACACGCCAAAAGACATACGGCGAAACTGCACAGAAAGTGAACACAGCCAACTGTTCCCTGTCATATGATATCAGCATTCATCGTAAACCATTGGAATATCGAAACATGATCAACACGGATGATACACACAGCTCACGGTGTGCACAGAGCACTTAACTCAGTAGCTCCTGCAACAAGCCGGACTTGGAATATGCGGAAACTGCAACAAGGAACACTTTTCAGACACAGCAATTAAAAGTTCCTGACACCTAACATATTGACCCAAAATACAAGTTATGGAGATGAAATATTATAGTAAGGTTTAAGGAATCTCTTACTTAGATCATATCACAAATGAAAAGAGTTTGCAAAAGGATGCAATGAGCAGCAATCAGAGTTCATAATGATCTTTTCACTAGAGCAGAATCAAATAGTTTGATCATGTATCTCGATCATCTGGTCTAGCAAAGGCTTTTCTGGAAGAAACTGTGAAAGGATGAAGAAAGAGAGGTAGGCAGAAAAGAGACATCGGCAGATAGGTAAGATGTCGGCCTGTAGACAAGAAGGTCCTGGGTTTAATTCCCACCACAGGAAGTGGAAAATAAAAAAAATAATAAAATTGAATCTCTGGCTTTACCCTCCCCTGGTCTCTGGGTAGTGAGATCCATTGTCTAGTCCTCTTGGAAAACGGCAAAAAACAGGAGGTCCAGTGTGCATTCTGTACACATTAAAGAACTCTTGACAGTTGGAAATCAAAAAGAGTAAGCAAAAAAAATGGCCGCTGCCAGGACAAAATAAACATGAAAAAGTTGCCCCAAGTGTTAAAACTCTCAACAATAAAAATATGAGAATATCCCCGAAATCGGAGAATATTTGTCTGTATGCCCCTGCCAGGGGACACCTGAGTACATGGTTGCCAGCGTGAAAAATAGGAAAAAGTGGTGTTCACCACAAAGAATTCAGTCCTTTGGGACTTCACTGGAAATATAAAGCTGGCAAACACAAAACAAATAACAACATTGATGTAGAATTTTTTCCCCATTTTGTGAGATACAATCCTATAATACGCAAAAAAATTCTTCAAATTTATTGTTTTTCATTTTTTTCCCCCTTTGACCAGGAAATTTCCTCGGCTGTTGGCGACATCAAACAACTCTTTGTGACTTGGGAAACTCAGCAAATAATGCTTTGAGGTAGCCGAACATACTAACGATTTTACAACATCCGTCTGAATAGACAAAATAACACGTCCAGTCCAAGTGGTCAATTTTGAGTCATGAATCAACGTGAGACAGGAAATCTAAGTTCCCTGTGTGTCTAATTGTAAACACACAGCTGTGTATCAAAAGTTCAAAGAAAATACTATTTTTAGAGCTACTAATGTTACAATTAACATATGGATGCGAATCATGGACAATAGGACAACAGACAAGAAAATCACTGGCGTCTGTAGAAATGTGGTTTTACAGAAGAATGTTGAGAGTACCATGGACAGCTAAGAAGAGTAATGAAAAAGTTCTGAAAGAGGTCAAAGCAAAAAGAGAACTAATTTCCAATATTAGGAAGAGACTGAACATCATTTTTTGGCCATGTAATGAGAAGAGAACAACTGGAATATATTGTAACAACTGGAAAAATTGAGAGACGAAGAGATAGAGGGAAGCAAAGAGAAAAAATAACAGACAGCTTAAGAGAATGGCTTGGCAGAAGGTCAACAACAGAAATGATAAATAGCTGCCGAGATCGAAAATTGTGGAGAGAAATGATCCCCTACGCCAGTAGGCCCGGTACTTGATGATGATGATGAATGTTACAATTAAGTGTAGTATTTTGTACTACAGAATGTAATGAATCATGCCACAGGTAAGTATCGTAATTAAGAGTTCAAGTCCCTATTCTCTACAAAGCTTACTCTGACAGGATATACATACTGAGTGTATAAAGATGTGTTCTTCTGTCTGTGAAATAATCATCCAATTTGGCTGTTGGCTTATCCGCATGTTTCTCCTGAAATTTGAAACAAAGTTTCATCTCCTTCAAAAACAGTGTACAAAATGAAAAACAGAATGAATTTTTATCTTCAATATTTTTTTTAATAACACAACAGAATCAGAAATTTGGTATCTTGTCTGCTAGCAAAACAACAAAAAAAAAGATATGCACCTTTGTAAGTAAAGGTGAAGGTAAAGTACGAGACTTGAATCGGCATCTTAGCACGTGAGTTTTCACCCATATGTGCTCGGCCGCCTATCACCCATATGTGCCCGGCCGCCTATCACCCATATGTGCCCGGCCGCCTATCTAGAAGTGTTCGGAGACCTCTGGATAGTGTCACTTTAAGCATCGAAACTCACAGTGTGAGGCGGCATTCCTCACCTTCCTAGAGTACTACCCTAGTACCCATTTCTACCAGCGGCTGGGTCGACCACAGGGGAATTTTTTTTTCCAACCATGAGTACAATTCACAATTCTTCCAGCAGGAATTGAACATGGGTTGTCCGAACGTCGGTAGCCTAGTGGGTGGTTTTCCTAAATAGGTTATCGAGGCCCACAACCCTTACCTTTGTAAGTGAGATATTGAAGCAAAGAGCAACCAGATCACGGCTGAAAGGGATTCAGTCAAAGTAGATAACTGCTTACATTATTTTATTTGGATATTATTTAAACAAAACTCTGTACAGAGGCAATGGGTAGAGTTATTGCAGAAGTCAGAAATATGTAGGATCACCTTTGTCTATGTTCCTGGACATGTGGGAGTACAGGGAAATGAAAGAGTGGACAGGTTGGCTAGCTGCGCTTCATTGAAGATGGTCAACAATGGATCGGGCGGACATCATCAATTCCCTCCAAGATGTGGGAAGGGCACAGGACTTTGACAAACACGAGTCCACGTCACTGCTTCAGATGAAAGAGATGGGAGTTAAGATGGGCACAGCCAGAAACAAGAAACTTAGTGGGCGTGTAAGAAGACTTTATCAACCAACACAGAAGAACAAGTCGTCAATGGCTGGACACTTCAGGACTTGCTGAGAAGGGGATTTGAGCACCTATGGAAATGTTCGGAGTGGAATGATGATAACCTACAAATAACTCAATATTTTTTTTTGCCCCGTTCGGCAGCTTTTACCTCTGATGAAGTCCCTAGAGACTAGGAACTGAATTTTGCACAGGGGTCCCTCGCCGCACAGGCAGATAACTCCGACGGTACTCATATTTTTTCCGTCAATGAGTAATTGACGTTTCAAGCCTGGCCTCGCTGCTGAGGACAGGGGTGGTTGCCGCAGAGAGAAATCATAAATTAAAAATCCCAACCAACAGGGATTTGAACCCACAACCTCTGTGTCTTGAGGCCGGCGTCTTGCCTCGAGACCAACCAGTCCCCCTCAATATTTAAACACAGATATTACTATTTTTATCTTCAGTTCCTCTAACACTTTTCTGAGAGTCAAGGGAGACACAAAGTTCTAGTTTTTGCTCTTCTGGCAACAAACACTGTGTTGTGATGCCTTTCTATCCATCTATCTCTTGTCCTTTCAAGCCAAATATGGCACATAGGGCAGTAATTCTAGACTCTCCTTGTGCAACGACCTTTGCTATTTAGTGTCAGTCTTTGCACAGGACCTGGCCACATACATCCCTGTTCTGGGTGAGCCTCCTGAGACATTTGATTTTCTAAAAACTATTTTTTCTGAAACAAAAAAAATCTTCTGTGACCTTTGCTCCTTTCAGCCCAATGCATCCAATTTTAACATTGCATTTTTGAGCACTAGTTTACCTCCCGTCTTCGATCCCTACTCGCTTGGCCAGACTAGACTAGTTAATCTGTTTCTAGCGGCACTACGAAGAGGTGGATTAGAGTCTGGATGGTTCTGGTTCACTGATCCTAGTGGTGCAAGCCATCAACTATGTATCACTGACAGCTTCCTGCTCTGCTGCTGTCTAGCACATTATCTCCATTTATGATACAATCCAAGTAAAATATGCCCCAAAATCTTAACACCTTCCATATCCATAGCTTGTATCTGTCCGCCATTTACGTCAAAAGGCTAAAATAATCTGACAAGGTCCAATCCTATCCATGACAGCAATGACTGACTGTACTAGTCAGATGTTGCAGCCATTGTCTCTAAAAATGAGACCCTCTGCCTCATCACGGAATGGAGACCATAAAAAACTGATAACCTAGCTATCTCTTGCATTGATGGGAACAGCAGAATGGTTAGTGAAGCGAGGTCAAGGATCGAGGACAATATATTTTTTTTTTAATGTTATGATTGCACAAAGCCCCTTTCTCTCAATATATTTTTTAAATATTATGATTGCACAAAGCCCCTTTCTCTCAATATACTTTTTAAATATTATGATTACACATAGCCCCTTTCTCTCAATTTATTTTTTAAATATTATGATTGCACAAAGCCCCTTTCTCTCAATATACTTTTTAAATATGATGATTGCACAAAACCCCATTCTCTCATATACTTTTTAAATATTATGATTACACACAGCCCCTTTCTCTCAATTTATTTTTTAAATATTATGATTGCACAAAGCCCCTTTCTCTCAATTATTTTTTAGAATATTATGATTACACAAAGCCCCTTTCAATTTATTTTTAAATATTATGATTGCACAAAGCCCCTTTATCTCAATTTATTTTTTAAAATATTATGATTACACACAGCCCCTTTCTCTCGATATATTTTTTAAATATTGTGACTACACAAAGCCCTGTCTTATAAATGTTGCTAATTTCAAGGCAGCAATTAGTCCATCATTTGCTCCAACTACACTTTAGCATATTTGAAACAACACTCTAATCTCCAACAGAGTCAATATTTTAAGATTAAATAAGCCAACACTCAACAGCTGCAGTAGGGCAGTGGTTAGTGAACAAGTCTACTGAGGACAAGAGATTGGGTTCGATCCCGACTGATGGCTTCTAGGCTCACCCAGAGTCAAATAGTTACAGGAGATATTTTTTCTGAAATTTTTGTTTCGTTTATCAGCTTTCACCTCTAGCAAAGTCCTTAGAGGGATCCACGATAGATCAATCTTTAGTGAACTGGACTAAAAAGGACAAGAGGTTGGGTTCGATCCTGGTTCCGGGTTCACCCAGCCTTAAATGGGTACTGCATTTTTTTCTGGGAAAGTAAAGAGTAAAGTAAAAAAGCAGAGCCCCGTCACACCCAGTGGCGTATAGGGAAAATGGTGTTAGTGACCATAAATTTTACAGACCTTTGGCACATGATTTTTGGGGTAATGTGGTCGGTATTATGCCCGTGCTGCTTTACTTTCCCAGAAAAAATCCGATAACCATTTAAGGCTGGGTGAACCCGGAAGCCATCAGTTGGGATCTAACCCTACCCCTTTGTAGTTCAGTTCACTAACCACTGAGCTATCGCGGCTCAAAGTAAAGAGGCACAGGCGTAATACCGACCACATTACCCCAAAAATCAGGTGCCGAAGGTCTATAAAAATTATGGTCACTAACACCATATTCCCTATGTGCCACTTGGCATAAAGGGGCTCTTTACTTTCCTTTTCTAAAGATCAGAGAGACTAGAAACTGAATTTTGTGTGTTAATCAATTTTTCCCTGGCAGCCATGTGCAAAGGGGTCCCTCACCGCACAGGCAGATAACTCCGTCTTTGGAGGTATTCATATTTTTTCTGTCGATGAGTAATTGACGTTTCATGCTGGGCCTCACTAGTAAGACAAGGGGTCATTACCACAGACAGAAATCACAAAATAAAAATCCCATCTGGTGCAGCCAGGATTTGAACTCACAACCTCTCTGTCTCGAGGCACTTGTCTTGCCTCGAGACCAACCAGTCCCCAGTCAGTTATTATATATTTTTTCTGGAAATTAAAAGACTATAATAACTGTCCTCATTATCCAAAAATACCTGATGATAGACGAACAAAATATGGGAACCACCATCCCTATATGTCAAGGGCATGACACCCTCTCTCTCTCTCTCTCTCTCTCTCTCTCTCTCTCGATCAGGGCTCAATCAGAGTAGGATTCCAGACTCTCACATGAAGTCATCTGTCAGGTTAAACACTCGTTAAAACGTTGCACTGTGTTCTGTGCCAGTGGCCCAGTGCATCCGATTTCAGCCAGCATTTTATTCAGGTTTGCTTTCCTTAGCCTTTGACTGTCCCCAATCTTCCTGCAAGGCAGCAGATGATCTTTTCTGTAGGGGGATTCTGCCCTTAGATGGTTGGCCCTCCCAGGTTTACGAGCACCATCTGCTCGAGTCACTCACTAGAGGTGACTAACACAGACATGCACACACAAAGATATGAGATGTGACTAACACTGACATGCACACAATGACACCCTTATGTCTTTTTGTTATTCTTCTTCTAATACTCACCTCAAACACACCAGTTATAGGATTCTGGTGACGGAATATAAAGTGCAGCTGCAATGATAAAATAAGAATATCCTTTAATGAACTATACAAAAGTTTAAAAGTGAGAATAATAATTATTGTTATTTTATGCAAGGTATTGTAGTAGGTGGTCCTGAATTAATATCTACTACAAAGCAGTTTGGTCCAACCTTATGTTACCATGAGGGCCAAACAGAGTCCACATCAAAGGAGGGTTGGTCATCATATATAAATTATATATATGTGTGTGTGTGTGTATGTATATATATATATATATATGTGTGTGTACATTATATATAAGGGAGCCGCGATAGCTCAGTGGTTAGTGAACTGGACTACAAAGGACAAGAGGTAGGGTTCGATCCCAACCGACGGCTTCCAGGTTCACCCAGCCTTTAATGGGTACCGGATTTTTTTCTGGGAAAGTAAAGCGGCACGGGCGTAATACCGACCACATTACCCCAAAAATCATGTGCCGAAGGTCTGTAAAATTTATGGTCACTAACACCATCCTATACGCCACTTGGCGTAACAGGGGCTCTTAACTTACTTTACTACTTACTTATCTAACATATAACATATTATATATATATATCTCTCTCTCTCTCTGCGATCAAGACTCAATCAGAGTAGGATTCCAGACTCTCTCATGAAGGCAGCTGTCTGTTTAAGCGAATCAATTGCCCCATATAGTTTCTCTTCCAGGGAGGTGGGTGTGGACCACATTGCTCTTCTCAGGTCTGTGTACTGGGAGCAATCCTGTAGAACATGTTTTGTAGTCATATTGCCCAGTGTACAGTGGCATAGGCTGGTTGTACCTATTTTGAATTTGGTGAACATGTGATTTCTTATTCTATTGGGGCCAGTGCGTAGGCGAAGTATGATGACTTGATCCCTCCTTGATAGTTGATGGTATCTGTCCCTCTCGTTATGCTTTGGGTGTTCTCCTTTCCATTTTTCATGGAACTGACCTTTGAGGATGGATTTGGCTTCATCATAACTGAGCGGATGGTTCTCTTGTGGTAATCTACCTCCTTCTTTAGCTAATTTGTCTGCGCGTTCGTTCCCGTGTATATTACAGTGTGATGGTATCCACTAAATGACTACTCTTTGGAAGTTATTGCATAGTTGGTCCAGGGTTGTTCTCAAGTCATCTAGTTCATTGTTCTTGGGGCTTTCTAGAGCTGATAGTGCATCAGGTAGGTATCATGTATGTGTTTTTCTGCTACGTGTTTTCTCTCTGTGTCTGATTGGGTGCCTTTTTTCATGATTCCTGTTATATTTTCCTTAAGTTCTGGTATTTTATGTTTCCCATGAGGAGACATATCAGATGGGCCCAAGGGTTTTGGTATTGTTTGGGAAAGTACTGGGTCTCCAGTAGTTAGTTCATTGGCGATTGCAGCGAAGTTGCTCCTCTTTAGTCGTACAATTCCGAAACCAGTTATTCTTTGGTGCATGGGGTGGCTAAGGAGCCTTCTATATTTCTCCGCTTGTTGCAATACTTTAGTGACCCGTCTGTCATTTAAGGGTTGTAAACCTGTTACTGTTTCTAGAGTCTTGATAGGTGTAGATTTCATAGCACCAGTGATGATATGGGCAGCTTGGCTCTGTGTTCTGTTCATTTTGCTAAGGTGTGATTTGGAAGCCATAGCCCAGGCTGTGACTCCATACTCTAGAACTAGTCTGACTCTTCCTACGTATAGTCTTTTCAAAATATTGCTGTCTGCTCCCCAGTCCGTTCCTGCCAATTTCTTAATAATATTAGTTCGTTTTCTGGCTTTTTTTCTTGCTCTGTCTATCTGATTTTTCCAAGTCGTTCTGTTATTCATGGTGACCCCAAGATATATTGGGTTTTGGTCAATAGGGAGTGTATGGTCTTTTATCTTCAAGTTTGCAGAGAGTGTGTTTCTTGATAGGCTGAAAATTGTGTATGTAGTTTTTTTTTCGTTGACTGGTAAGAAACAGGTGTTCATCCATTTTTCAAGTTCACCTAGGGCATCTTGCATCCTGGGTCCAGCCACCGACATACTTTCCTCGCGAGCCCATAACGCCAGATCATCTACGTATATTGCTGAGTGTATTCTGGGTGGAATGTCCATTACGATGTCATTTATGAAAATTAAAAAGAGTGTTGGGGACAAGACTCCGCCTTGTGGGACACCTTGTTCGATTGAGATCTTCTTACTTAGTTGACTTTGAACTTGTACTCTAGCCGTTCTATCCTGAATGTATTGAGAGACCCAATTGAATAAATGACCCTGGTTGCCAAGTCTGAAAAGCTTGTTCTTTAAACCCTCTCGCCATACCCTATCAAAAGCCTTCTCCATGTCAACCCACACTGCCAGTGTGTGTTTCTTTTCTTGTAGAGCATCATCTATTTTCTGTGCGATGTAGGTGACCTGGTCTATTATATATGAATTTTTAGATAATTGAACAAGGTATTAGATTTCACTAATACCAAGATGATACAAGACATGTAAAAAGAATATGGTTTGATGACGGTTCACACTAATCACATTTGAGAGTGACACACTATGCGATGAAATGTAAGCGACCGAAATTGGGATGGGTGTGTTGAAATGTACAGAAAGAGTTACTTGGGCACAGATCTTCTTCTTCTACCTTTCAGCTCCCTGTGGAGCATAGCTCTTCAACAAACACTTTCCAGGTCGTTCTGTTTTTTGCCATTCTTTTAAGATCATCCCATGTCTTCCCCATCATCTTCACCTCTGCTTCTGTCTGTCTTCTCCAAGAATTCCTTTGTCTTTTCACCCTGGGGATTCCAAAAAAGTGCCTGTTGTGTAATACTCTCAGTTGGCTTTTGCAGTGTGTGTCCTATCCAGCGCCATCGTCTTTGCTGTATCTTTTTATTCACTGGTATATGACTGGTACATTTCCATAATTCTATGCTAGTGATTTTGTCCTGCCATTTCTATCCTTTTATTCTGCATAAGCATCCATTAATGAAGGTCTGTATCTTCATGATTGTCAATTTTGTTGTTATCCATGTTTCACAGCCACATAATAGGACCGACTTAACACTGGAGTTGAAAATGTTTATTTTTGTATTTAACCTAGTTTCCCAGTGCAACGAAAGCTCTTCTTGCTTTTGATATCCTTATTTTGGTATAATTTTCTGTTCCTCCTTCTTTATCTATATTACTACCCAGATATATGTAAGATTGTACGTCTAGTAGAGGTATTTCTCCTAATTTTATTTGGTTATTGCCAACAGCATTAATTCTCATAATGTTGGTCTTATCTCTATTAATTTTCAGTCCTAGCTGTTGTGATCTCTCATCAAGTATGCACATTTTGATCCTGAATCTGTTGATGGCTGTGTGTACTGCACACAGATGCTTTGTGTTAAAGTTTATTTGTGCTTTTCTTTCTGAAAAATTTGATTTCAGCTTGATATTTTTTAGTGCAGGGTTATCTTCCCTCTTCAATTTCTACTCACTTAGCCAGATTAGACTTATTAGTCTGTTTCTAGAGGCACTACAAAGAGGTGGAGTAGGGTCTGGATGGTTCTGGTTTACAGTTCCTGGCACAAGCCATCAGCAATGAGCAAATTATTAGCCTCTTCCAGCTCTCTTGCCTACAGAGAGAATTAGATGGGGTTTATGTGTGAGAAGTCTGCGACAGACCGTCAAATTTATGACAGATAGACCTTCAGACTAATGAGATAAATTAATGTGATTATATGTGAAAATTCTGAGATAGACCTTCAGACTAATGAGAGAAATTAATGTGATTTTATGTAAAAATTCTGAAACAGACCTTCCAATTTATTTTTAAAATTGATCAGTTTATATCAGAGCAAACAAAAATATAAAACTATCTTCTCACCTTATGGTCATGTCCACACTTGTCAGGCCCAAACATAATTGTGTAGGGAGTCTGGTCTGTAAATTGTTTCTGTAAATTGATCATATTTACAGCAAATTAACAATCCACAATATCTATCTATCTACCTATTGTCCTTTCGAGCCGAAGACGGCACATAGGGCAGAACCACAATCTCAAAAACAGAAACCTTGCGTGCCAAAATGGCACATATTGCAGAAATCACTGCTTCTAAAATCTATGGCGCTATTTCCATAACAATACTTTTTACAATGAAAGCTTGTCAAGCCATCAATCAACCTACTTAGTCGCCTCTTACGACATGCCTGGAAGGTCACAGTGTCACTATTGTTTACCTCCCTCATAATGAGGCCCCGCTAACACACAGGAAAATCCACAATATACGGAGAATAAAATAAAATACTATCATATACCTGACTAGCACAAACTATTATCTTCAAAATTAAAACATGTCATAAGTCAAAAACACACTGAAAATAAAACATGTATAAACTTTGGGTGTATGGGGCACACGCATAAGTTTCAGGTATCAAGGACATGTATATAAACTTCACTTTTGAAGGACATGCAAAAATTTCAAGCATCAGGAACACAAGCATAGACTTCAGGTGTGAAAGACAAGCAGAGACTTCAGGTGTGAAAGACAAGCAGAGACTTCAGGTGTAAAAGACAAGTATAGACTTCAGGTGTGAAAGACAAGTATAGACCTCAGGTGTGAAAGACAAGTATAGACCTCAGGTGTGAAAGACAAGCATAGACTTCAGGTGTGAAAGACAAGCATAGACTTCAGGTGTGAAAGACAAGCATAGACTTCAGGTGTAAAAGACAAGTATAGACTTCAGGTGTGAAAGACAAGCATAGACTTCAGGTGTGAAAGACAAGTATAGACTTCAGGTGTAAAAGACAAGTATAGACTTCAGGTGTGAAAGACAAGTATAGACTTCAGGTGTAAAAGACAAGTATAGACTTCAGGTGTAAAAGACAAGTATAGACTTCAGGTGTGAAAGACAAGCATAGACTTCAGGTGTAAAAGACAAGTATAGACTTCAGGTGTGAAAGACAAGCATAGACTTCAGGTGTGAAAGACAAGTATAGACTTCAGGTGTAAAAGACAAGTATAGACTTCAGGTGTGAAAGACAAGCATAGACTTCAGGTGTAAAAGACAAGTATAGACTTCAGGTGTGAAAGACAAGCATAGACTTCAGGTGTAAAAGACAAGTATAGACTTCAGGTGTGAAAGACAAGCATAGACTTCAGGCGTAAAAGACAAGCATAGACTTCAGGTGTGAAATCAATCATAGACTTCAGGTGTGAAAGACAAGCATAGACTTCAGGCGTAAAAGACAAGCTTAGACTTCAGGTGTGAAATCAATCATAGACTTCAGGTGTGAAAGACAAGCATAGACTTCAGGCGTAAAAGACAATCATAAACTTCAGGTGTGAAATCAATCATAGACTTCAGGTGTGAAATCAATCATAGACTTCAGGTGTGAAAGACAAACATAGACTTCAGGTGTGAAAGACAAACATAGACTTCAGGTGTGAAAGACAACATAGACTTCAGGTATCAAATGCATGAACTTTGAATGCTCAGAATACACCAATGCTGAAATGTGAGTTAAAAGATTAAACTGCATAACATATCATCATCATCATCAAGTCCCGGGCCTACTGGCGTAGGTGATCATGTCTCTCCACAACTTTCGATCTCGACAGTTATTTATCATTTCTGTTGTTGACCTTCTGCCAAGCCATTCTCTTAAGCTGTCTGTTATTTTTTCTCTTTGCTTCCCTCTATATCTTCGTCCCTCAATTTTTCCAGTTGTTACAATATATTCCAGTTATTCTCTTCTCATTACATGGCCAAAAAATGATGATTGTTTCTTCCTAATATTGGAAATTATCTCTCTTTTTGCTTTGACCTCTCTCAGAACATCTTCATTACTCTTCTTAGCTGTCCATGGTACTACTCTCAACATTCTTCTGTAAAACCACATTTCTACAGACTCCAGTGATTTTCTTGTCTGTTGTCCTATTGTCCATGATTCGCATCCATATGTTAAGACTGGCTCTACATAACATTTAAGAACTCTTTTTCTTGTTTTTATTGTCAAAAATGGATTGAATAGTATCTTCCTCATTTTTTGGAAAGCTGCTTTTTGCCTGAGCCATTCTGCATCTCACCTCTTTTGTACATCTTCCGTCTGAGGTTAACAAAGTTCCCAAACATTTAAATTAATTTACCTGTTTAAATATTGTACCACTTGTCTTTATAACATATGGATTGCCCATATTTGACAAGTTAAGAAGGATACATTGGCCCTAAGAACTCAACATTACAATCAAAGCTGTAGAGCTAAAGAAGTGTTCCAAAAATAATCAAATTAATATCATAAACACTTGTCTAACACTGTAAACACTTCTCTAACAGTGTAAACACTTGTCCAACAGTGCAAACACTTCTCTAACAGTGTAAACACTTCCCTAACAGTGGAAACATTTATCTAACAGTACAAAAACTTCTCTCGCGGTGTAAACACTTATCTAAGCAAACACAGAGATGTGAAAGCAAGAAAACAAAAAAACTATTCAATGACACATACTAGATTAAAGTCCTCTGTCTTAGACAGAAGCTTGAGATAAGCTCCGCCACAGTCCATGCCACTTTGAAACTTCACCTCATATCTGTAAGAAGACAAAATCTATCAACAATCTCTTTTTATCTCTTCTTATTAGCATTCACCTGTTAAGTGTGCGTAGATGTGTTGTGTTGCTGGTCTACAAAACACAGCATGATCTATACAGTAGCATGGTGTCAATTATGATATGTCAGAACTGGCTCATGCTAGCCAGGATAGAATTTATTTACTTATCTTAAGATAATGTTTAAGATGTAATACATGAACTCATTGATCAATATGTGGCTTCAGAGTACTTATCTTAAGATAATGTTTAAGACGTAATACATGAACTCATTGATCAATATGTGGCTTCAGAGTACTTATCTTAAGATAATGTTTAAGATGTAACACATGAACTCACTGATCAATATGTGGCTTCAGTCTAATTATCTTAAGATAATGTTTAAGACGTAACACATGAACTCACTGATCAATATGTGGCTTCAGAGTACTTATCTTACGATAATGTTTAAGACATAACACATGAACTCATTGATCAATATGTGGCTTCAGTGTACTTATCTTACGATAATGTTTAAGACATAACACATGAACTCACTGATCAATATGTGGCTTCAGTCTAATTATCTTAAGATAATGTTTAAGACATAACACATGAACTCACTGATCAATATGTGGCTTCAGTGTACTTATCTTACGATAATGTTTAAGACATAACACATGAACTCACTGATCAATATGTGGCTTCAGTGTACTTATCTTACGAAAATGTTTAAGACATAACGCATGAACTCACTGCACAATAAGCGGTTTTCCATTAAACTCAAAAGTTTTGTCAAGTCTTGCTGCAATTGCGTGGTGCTTTGCTTCAGACTGAAACACATTTTATAAAAACATATACAATTTCCATAAAACAAAACCGAAAATACTTCAAATTCTTTTCTACAATTTGAGTCGACTTACATATGTTAGCATGAACATTATAACAGAAGTTGAACTGCCTGGGTTTTATATGCATCCTATGTATTTTTTTATCTCCAAATTCTTGTAAGTTTGTTAAAGGCACTTGATGCCAATGTGATCATTTCATTTGTTTAGTTCTTTCCTGTGCCATTCCATTTAGACTCACCAATACCAAGAATTTTCTCAAGAAAATTTTCAAAGAAAATTCTCAGGACCTACAATTAAATATTAAAGTTGAAGGAATACATCTGGAGAGAGTTCAGAGCTACAACTACCTGGGACATACTATAACCAGTGATGGAAAATGTAAAACTGAAATAAACAAAAGAATAGGAATGGCACAAGGTAATTTTAATGCCATGAAAAATATACTAACATCAAAACAAATAACACCAGGGCTAAAACTAAGATTAGAATAATGTTATATCTTCTTAACATTCCTAAATGGTGCAGAAACATGGACATTACACAAGATGACAGAACAGAACAGAAAATTGAAGCCTTTAAAATGTAGATTTATAAAAGAACAGGTAGAATTGAATGGCAAGAAAAGAAAACAAACGATGAAGTTTTAAAACAACTAAAAATTAAAAGAGAACTACTAAACACAATTAGAACAAGACAAATGCAATTTTTGGGCCATGTTAAAAGACATAACAGCCTACTAAAAGTAGTATTGGAAGGGAAAATACAAGGTAAAAGAGGCAGAGGCAGAGACAGATCAAGACTAAGATTGACGAGTAACATCAAAAGATGGACAAGTCAACCTATGACAACCTGCACCATCAAAGCAAGAGACAGAGGAATGGCGCTCCATGGTAGCCAACCTTCGATGCGGAGACAGCACTCGATGATGATGAATACCAAGAATAATCGTAACCCTTAGCATCCCTACAGATCGGAACTATTTTCCCCATTTGATGTGCACGGCTCAACCATTCCAGTATTCAATTATGAAATATACTCAATTATAATTTTGTAAAGTGTTCTATTTGATTGGTCGGAAGAGGCTATCAGAGTTGGCTCGTCCCATTCTAGGAGAGATAACTTTATGTTCATCAAATTCTGGAAGGTCTTGAAAAACTAAAAACTAGGTCCCAATCAAATGATATACAAGTATAATTTATATCTTCATCATCATCAAGCACCATACCTGCTGGGGTAGGTGATATTGTCTAGGATGGTATCGTAAATAAAAGTTAAAGTCTGGCATAGTTTGTGCACTCATGAAGATAGTGTTCTGGAGCTAGGGCACCCTTTCTATAGGGGCATTAATTGGTGTGAGTTATTACTATACAATGAGGGTGACCCAGAGGTCTACTCAGATATTAATTGGTGTGAGTTATTACTATACAATGAGGGTGACCCAGAGGTCTACTCTGATATTAATTGGTGTGAGTTATTACTATACAATGAGGGTGACCCAGAGATCTACTCACATATTAATTGGTGTGAGTTTTACTATACAATGAGGGTGACCCAGAGGTCTACTCGGATATTAATTGGTGTGAGTTATTACTATACAATGCGGGTGACCCAGAGGTCTACTCGGATATTAATTGGTGTGAGTTATTACTATACAATGAGGGTGACCCAGAGGTCTACTCGGATATTAATTGGTGTGAGTTATTACTATACAATGCGGGTGACCAAGAGGCCTACATGGACATTAATTGGTGTGAATCATTACAATACAATGAAGGTGGCTCATACATCTTCAGTGGCCTTTACCATGGCAGTAAATGACAGTTTGACATGCCATGACAGCTAGTAGATGTGGTCCGACTTGTCATTTAAAGATAACCATCTTAACTAGACAGAATACCTTCAGGATAAGACCCAGATCTCTCTCTATGGGGTTGTTTACAGGTTCATCCACCGACCACTGACCTAAAAAATACAGAAATGTGAATCGTGTGTCGGATCAAAATTTTGAGATTAAAAATTTGTACAGAATACCAAATAATATCAATAATACATTATATCATAATAATACATAAATATCTAATTTATAATATAAATATCTAATTTATAAAACAACAGGTGCAAATCTCTTAACATGGAGGAATAGCACGAAACAAAAATATTTGAAAAGTAAATTAAACTAATCATAGAAAAATAATAGGAAAAAAAATAAAAACCCAAATGATTAATTAAAAAAATGAAACAGAGGAGAGAAAAATTAAAAGAAACTTTAAAATATAAAAATAAGTTGAAATAAATGAAAGGAAACAGATTATCATATACAAATGAAAAGAAAAACAAAATGAGAGAAGAAAAATTGTAATAAACAAATCGAAGAAAATTGTAAACGAAAAAATAAAAATTACATCTGAAAAATCTGAGTCTATGCGTGCCATTTTTTGTTCTTGTTTCCCCTTTGGGTGCAAGCTCTTCCTTTCTCATGACATGCATACAAGGTTATTGCTCTCTACATTTTGGCAGTAATCTTTTCTTTTTTATCTAAAATAAACACAGAACAGTATAAAGTAGCTAGCCTAATAAAAAGACAAAACAAACTACGATGTTTCAGTAAAAGGTTTCATCAGGTAAATTATTCTAAAATACAGAAAAATATCTAAACTTGAAAACACAACACTGATCTGAAAAATGGCGGAAAAAAACAACTGTGACCAGGATTTACGTAGCTGCAGGTTATATCCCTAATTGACAATAGGGCAGGTAGGATTTAATTAGACCAAAAGGAGTCAAACAGGGTAAAAATAAAAGGGCATCTCATGAGGAAGGGTGAAAGGAGGTGTCCAATAGGGTATGATGAAAGAGAGAAGAAGAGAGAAGATAAGAGTGACAAGGGGGAAGAAGAGCAGAAGAAGTAATAAAGATAACACTGGGAGGAATAGAGAAGAGACACAGGAAAGAATAGGAGAGAAGACCCTGTGATTAAAGAAAAGAGTAAAGAGAGTTTAAATGGATGGAGAGTGCCAAAACAGGCTATGAGTCACTTCTCCAAAGCAAACCGACTATGGTTATCAGAGAAACAAGAGGTGATGCCAGTAACCCGAAGTCCTCACAAGTATGATGGGAGGAGACAGGAATGCCAGAATCACATTCAATGTTAATTAAGTGTTCACGGACTCTATACCCTTTTCCGTTTTTATTTTGACTTATTGAACATCATTGTTGAACGCATTTGAAAATAAATGTCTAAGGAAAATACTTGGTATAGCACGGAACAAACTCAGAACAAATGTAGAAATTAGATAAATCGCCAATCAACCACTAATATCTTCAGTATTCAAGAAGACGATGGTCATATGTTGGTCATGTGATGAGGAGAGATAATAACCCAATAACAAAGCAAGCCCTCATGTGGGAAACAACAGGTAGGAGGAAAAAAGGCTGACTCGGAGAGACACTGAGAAGAACATTGATCAGGGAAGCAAAGGCAGCAGGAATCGGCTCCCTCAATGAGATTGAGATGCTTGCACAGAACAGAGACAAATGGCGAGATTTGATAAAAGATCTTTGCAAGGATTGAGACTGCTAGAAGGAAAATTTAGAAACAGAGAAAGAGTATCTGGGTCTATACCCTATGGGCTGGCCACAGCTCAAAAGGTCACTAGATAGATAGAGCATCATTGTTACTGTTTTTATTCCTGTCCATGGTATTCTCAACATTCTTCTATTAAATCACATTTGTGACCTGCAATGAACTTATCTTCCCTGCTTGAATTCACCGTATGACTAAAGTAATAGTCCTCTTCATCTTCGCTTCTTCTATCTTTCAGCTTTCTGTGGAGCATAGGTCTTCAACAAACACTTTACAAGCCGTTCTGTTTCTTGCCATTCTTTTTAAGATCATTCCATGTCTTCCCCGTCATCTTCATCTCTACTTTCATTTGTCTTCTCCAAGAATATCTTGGTTTTCCTCTTTGTCTTTTTCTGTGGGGGTTCCAAAAAAGGGCCTGGTGTGTAATATTCTCAGTTGGTTTCCACAGTGTGTGTCCTATCCAGCGCCGTCTTTGCTGTATCTCTTTATCCACAGGTATTTGACTGGTACATTTCCATAATTCTATGTTAGTGATTTTGTCCTGCCATTTCCATCCTTTTATCCAGCATAAGCATCCATTAATGAAAGTCTGTATCTTCATGATTGTCATTTTTCACTTCAACATAAACAGAGATAAATAAGAAGTCTAAAATCACAGCTTATACTACCATCATATTTTGCGAGGTGATCTTCAGCTCCATCTTTCTTTGCTCTAGAGCGGATCCACCTAAAAAACATAAGTGAATTAAATAGATAAAGCATAAGTGAATTAAATAGATAAAACATAAGTGAATTAAATAGATAAAACATAAGTGAATTAAAGAGATAAAACATAAGTGAATGAAATAGATAAAACATATGAGAATGAAATAGATAAAACATAAGTAAAATATTAAACAGATTAAGTAACATGAGAGGCAATTACACAAATGCGATTTTCGGTCAAGTTCAGTAAAGTTAGAATGAGGGGTAAATATATATCATCATCATCATGTGCCTTACTGGTTGGCATAGACAATCACGCCCTTCCACAAACTTCTATCTACCGTACACTGTATCAATTCTGTTTTCCATGCCATGACACCAAGCTATTAGTTTCACTGCAGTGGGGAATTCCCGATATCCGCTCCACTCCTGTCACAACTACTGTCAAAGTGCATTGGCATATTCTGTTGCCGAGGTCGACTACCGTGCAGCTCTAATTAGCAACAGAGGTGATGATTCCAAACTACCTCCATCGAACAGAGAGTGCACAGTCAATTTCTTACTCCAGTTTCCTCGAAAACACACATTTAATTCTTTCAGTATGGAACGTTTTTATCAATTTAGCGGTAGAGATCTCAGAGACAAAATTATTCATGTTTTTAAATATTAATCTACATGTTTATATTTGTCTAACACTTAACATATTATATATGCATTTTTAGATAATTGAACAAGGAATTAGATATCACCAATACTAAGATGATACAAGACAAGTAATAAAATATCGTTTGATGCCAGTTAACACTAATCAAATTGAGAGTGCGGCTAAACGTACATGACCGAAATCGATGTGGTGCATGGTGCGGCGAAACATACGGAAAGATTTAAAACAAACAAAACAATTGAAACAGTTTAAGCAACTACGTTAGTCTCTGCAAAAACAGGGTGATATACAGCCTTTTAGCCTTGTCGGTTATGACGTTAGCAAGGCCAAACTCCAGAGCAAGCCAAGCTGGCTGCATGGACGACAGCTTAAAATGACATCACTGAAAATCTAGCGTGATGAACTATAGTTGAACTGGCTGAAAGAATGGGTACTTTGTTGGCTAAATTGGGGACAGCATTAGCAGCAAAGATGAGCATTTGACCCTCACCTTTAAATGCAGTAATATAAAAAAAAGTAAAGTACACCCGTCACGCCAAGTGGGATATAGAGAATATGGTGTTAGTGACCATAAATTTTACTGACCTTCAGCACATGATTTTTGGGTAATGTGGTTGGTATTATGCCCGTGCCGCTCTACTTTCCCAGAAAAAAATCTGGTACCCATTAAAGATTGGGTGAACCGGTAGTTCGGTGGGATCAAACCCTACCTCTTGTCCTTTGTAGTCCACTTCACTAACCACTGAGCTATCGCGGTTCCCTTTAAATGCTGTAGTTTAACATAAACAGATTATCTTTACCAGAAACAAACTTAACTTCTTTACAAATGATCAAAGATCACCATGGAAACATTTAAACAAAAATACCTCTTCAAAAACTCAGCTCTGGTGTCAAAAGGTTCAAGGAAGTATGTGGGTCCACATGGCACAGGTCTTTCATACACATACTGTAACATGACATAAGACATATTTAGGAACATATACATTATTACTTGGAAATAGGTACAAAGTAACATATTATTTATTATTATAATCATGCCAGGCATTGGTTAAGCTGATATGAGATACACAAAAAAGGGTATTTCAGTTGGTGCAGGGGGTCAAGATGGCCGCTTAGTCAAATTGGGTTCAGGACTGATGGCATTTTTGTTGTAGTGTGGTTTAAAGTGATTCTTTCTGGTTTGGATTTTTGTTTGTGGAGACAGCCCTATCCTGGTCGCATTCACAAGACCACAAAATCAACATGGCTTTGGCGCCTGTGTGCTGAGTTAGTATTGTGGTGCGACTGGCTATTGAGTTTAGTGGAACGGTACCTGGCCTCGGTCTTGCCTGGGGACAGGATATGTGAACTGTCTGTTTTCGAATGCAAATTTGTCACCAGCTGGACTGCGGTCGGATTGAGTGTCTCACCGAAGTGGGGGCCGACTTCATTTGTTGGGAAAGCGATTATTGTTATGACATGCTCACTAATCTTGAATCCACGGATTTGGTACCGGCACATGGATATATGCTGCCTGTGACACACACAGCCATTACAGAGTCTCGGATGTGTCCATTTTGAGCTGTTCGTCATTTGTACAGAGTGCAGCGTATTCAATATTACAGTTTTGTACTGTGAAAATGTAAGGTGCTAATCACCTAAAATTTGAAAGGTCCTAATCACAAAACAAAATGCACGATTCTAGTCACAAGACAAATGTAATGTTCTAGACACAAAACAAAAGTATGGTTATTGTCAGAAAACAAATGTATGATTATTGTGACATAATAAAAGTAAGATTCTGGTCACAAAACAAAAGTAAGGTTTTTGTCACAAAACATATGTAAGGTTTTCATCACAAAACCAAAACTGTAATGTTCAAGTCACACATACAAATGTTAAGAACTATAACTCTAATCTCAAAAATGGCATTACCGAATCCTTTATTTCCACAGGCTCATAGGTGTCAATATGTACAACATTATTGTTAACATCAATGTTGTCATCTTCTACTTCATCATTAACAGCTACAGCAAATGTGATTAAAAGTAAAAAGCCAAGGTTCATTACACAGGAGCTCTTCATCCTGCAATGAGAAAAAATGTAAATAATAAAAAGGAAATAAGTAATTTTGGTTTGTTATTATTCCATCATCATCATGTGCCATACCTGTTGGCGTAGGCGATCATATCCTTCAAAAATTTTCTATCAACAGTGCATTGTATAAGTTCTGCAGTTGACTGTTTTACATGCCAAGACACCAAGCTATCCAGTATTTTCTCTCTTTGTCGTCTGCGATCTCTCTTTCCTTTTATTTTGCCAGTTGTAACCAAGTATTCCAACTTTCCCCTTCTCATGTTGTGCCCAAAAAATGTTGATTATTTCTTTCTAATGTTTTTTAGGAGTTCCCTTTTTGTGTTGGCCTCTTTGAGAATTCCTTCATTGGTCTTTTTAGCTGTCCAGGGAACTTTCAACATTCTTCTGAGAAATCCCATCTCTGTGGCCTCTAATCATCTTTTCATTTGTTTGTCTACTGTCCATGATTCGCTTCCATAGGTCAGAATTGGTTCTATATAGCACCGATGAGCTCTCTTTCTCACTTCTTTTGACATAGATTTGTTGTTGAAATGGGATCCAGTGGTCACTGACCAAAACAACTTGATGATTTAGACTTTGCTGATGACATAGCTCTCCTAGCACACAGCCATCAACAGATGCAGGATAAAATGAGTATATTAGATGAGAGATCACAACAGCTAGGACTAAAGATTAATAGAGATAAGACCAACATTATGAGAATTAATGCAGTTGACAATAATCAAATAAAACTAGGAGAAATACCTCTACTAGACGTAGAATCTTACATATATCTGGGCAGTAATATAGATAAAGAGGGAGGAACAGAAAATGATACCAAAATAAGGATATCAAAAGCAAGAGGAGCTTTCATTGCACTGGGAATCATATGGAAATCCAAAGAAATTAGGTTAAATACAAAAATAAAAATTTTCAACTCAAATGTTAAGTCGGTCCTATTATAAGGCTGTGAAACATGGAGAATAACAAAATTGATAATCACGAAGGTACAGGCTTTCATTAATGGATGCTTGCGCAGAATAAAGGGATGGAAATGGCAGGACAAAGTCACGAACGTGGAATTATGGAAATGTACCGGTCAAATACCAGTGGATAAAGAGATACAGCGAAGACGATGGCGATGGATAGGACACACACTATGGAAGCCAACTGAGAGTATTACACAAAAGACCCTTTTTTGGAATCCTCAGGGGAAAAGACAAAGAGGAAGACCAAGGAATTCTTGGAGAAGACAGATCGAAGCAGAGATGAAGATGATGGGGAAGACATGGAATGATCTTAAAGAATTGCAAAAAACAGAACGACTTGGAAAGTGTTTGTTGAAGACCTATGCTCCACTGGGAGCTAAAAGGTAGAAGAAGATGTTGGCTTACACTGATACTCCGTATGATGTTAGTATCTCCCACAGTTCTTCTTTGAAATCTTTGTTTACTCTGTCGAATGCGTTTTCCTGGTCAATGAAAGCTATACTATGTCAAAATTTTGATTGTGTTCTAAAGGTAATAATATTATAATAAGATAAAAAGATAATAAAGAAATTGAAACTGGAAAATAAAAATAAACCAAACCCCTTCTTTGGTTTGGTTTGGTTGGCCATTTTTCTTGTTAATTTCCCCAATCATTGTCAACTAGTTGCAAAAATATTAATTTAAGACTCTCCAAATTAAACGTTAAAAAAAATATTTTAATTCAAACCTCCGAATAATGTTCTGCGAATTTGAAGCAGTTTCCGTGAAAAAGAAAGTAATACCAAGAAGAGAAAATAGAAACCTTTCTCCTTCCCTGGGACTCCAGTTTATGGTGACAAGGTATCGAACCACAAGTATCGAATGTGACCGCTCAACTTAATACTCGTCACTAAATAGAGAGCAGGATGGCTCAGGCAAAATCAGATTTCCCAAAAAAAAAAAAATGAGGAAGATACTGTGCAATCCATTTTTTTTATAAAATTGAAACAAGAAAAAGAGTTCTTAAATGTTATGTAGAGCCAGTCTTAATGTATGGATGTGAATCATTGACAATAGGACAACAGAAAAGAAAATCACTCGAGGCTGTAGAAATGTGGTTTTACAGAAGAATGTTGAGAATATCATGGACAGCTAGGAAGAGTAACGAAGCCATTCTGAAAAAGGCAAAAGCAAAGAGAGAGCAAATTTTCAAATTTAGGAAGATGCAATCATCACTTTTGGGTCATGTAATGAGAAGGGAACAGCTGGAATATATTGTGACAACTGGAAAAATTGAGGGACGAAGAGATAGAGGGAAGCAAAGAGAAAATATAGCAGACAGCTTAAGAGAATAGCTTGGCAGATGGTCAACAACAGAAATGATAAATAACTGTTGAGATCGAAAGTTGTGGAGAGACACAATCCCCTACACCAGCAGGCATTGTCCTTTTTGATGATGATGATGATGATGATGATGATGATGATGATGATGATGATGATGATGATGATGATGATGATGATGATGATGATGATGATGATGATGATGATGATGATGATGATGATGATGATGATGATGATGATGATGAAATAGAGAGCAAATTCAATTAGCCCTACAGACAAATAATAATAATGAATATTTTTTTAGAGGGAAACTTCAGGGAAACTTTATAGAGGCGATAGATCAGCAAATCATTTCAGCGGGAGAGGTATGTTTACAATCATGGTCATCATCAAGTACCGGGCCTGCTGGCGTAGGTGATCATGTCTCTCCACAACTTTCGATCTCGGCAGCTATTTATCATTTCTGTTGTTGACCTTCTGCCAAGCCATTCTCTTAAGCTGTCTGGTATTTTTTTTTCTATTTTCTTCCCTCTATCTCATCGTCCCTCAATTTTTCCAGTTGTTACAATATATTCAAGTTGTTCTCTTCTCATTACATGGCCAAAACATGATAATGAATGCATAAAAATGCGAAGCTGCAGTAAAGCTGAATGTGAGGGAAAATTGAAAAAAAAAATAGAAAAAAGGTATGGTAAAAGCATTACGTGGTTAGTAGACGACACAGATTTGAACGACGTTTCGGCTCAATAGGCCTTCAGCAGGGGCTCCCTCGCTGCACGATCAGATAACTTCGTCATCGGGGGTACTCATATTTTGTTCCGTCCACGAATAATTGACGTTTCAAGCCTGGCCTCGCTGTTGAGACCAGAGGTGGTTGCCGCAGAGAGAAATCTTAAATAAAAATCGCAATCGGTGCCGCCGGATTTGAACCCTGAAGCAACAGCTTAGCGCTGTCAGCGACTCCTAGCTATTGTGCCAGAATCGGTGAGCCAGAACCATCCAGACCCTACTTCGCGTCTTCGTGATCTTCTACCTTTTAGCTCCCAGTGGAGCATAGGTCTTCAACAAACACTTTCCAAGTCGTTCTGTTTTTTGCAATTCTTTTAAGATCATTCCATGTCTTCCCCATCATCTTCATCTCTGCTTCAATCTGTCTTCTCCAAGAATTCCTTGGTCTTCCTCTTTGTCTTTTCCCCTGGGATTCCAAAAAAGGGCTGTTGTGTAATACTCTCAGTTGGTTTCCGTAGTGTGTGTCCTATCCATCGCCATCGTCTTCGCTGTATTTCTTTATCCACTGGTATTTGACCGGTACATTTCCATAATTCCACGTTTGTGACTTTGTCCTGCCATTTCCATCCCTTTATTCTGCGCAAGCATCCATTAGTCTTCGTGATACCCTTAGAAAAAGACTAACCAGCCTAGTATGGTCAGATTAATTGGGATCGAAGAGGAAGGCAATCCGGTACTCAAAAAATGTCATGCTGAAGTCGGATGTCTTGGACCGAAAGGCGCAAATATCACAGTTAGACTGTAAACCACAACACAACGCAGACACATCCACTTAACGTCCTTTTAAGGGCGGATGATGAAGAGTAATTCTGTAGTCTACTAGAATACTCTAGAATACTTTAGTCATCGGGCGAACGCAATCAAGCAAGCAATCTCTTTAGTAGGCATTGGCTATATTCCGGAAAGAAAGGGAAAGAATACTTTTTACCAGTCCTTCCAATTAGTGTTTTGATTGGAAGCGGTCTGTAACTCACAGCTGGCTACTTTCATTTAGGATCAGCACAGAAACAACGGAAGATGAATGAGGTATTGTCGTTAACCGAACGAAGAAGAATAATAACTCGTTTCAGTTTTTATTTAAATTTGGTTGGGATTTTTATTTATGATTTCTCTCTGCAGCAACCACCCCTGGTCTCAGCAGCGAGACCTGGCTTGAAACGTCAGTTACTCATCGACGGAGAAAAAAAACATGAGTACCTCCGCAGTCGGAGTTATCTGCCTGTGCGGCGAGGGTCCCTGTGCACACGGCTTCCAGGGAAAAATTGATTAACACGCAAAATTCAGTTCCTAGTTTCTAGGGACTTCGTCAGAGATGAAAGCTGGCGTACGCAACAACAACAATTTAAATTTAAACGCTATTTCTATAATATATACCTCTATTGATTTAGTCATACATTGCGCAAAAAACAACCAATGCAAACTCATGAAAAACGAATAACAATCTAACGAGTAACCGCAACGCTTGCAATAGAACAGTATGAACGGTAGTGAAGGACATTATTGGTTGTTATCCTGCCCGCAGTGAAGCCATTCCGTTCGTCAAACAAGCGAGTAGCGAGTATTGTGTATTCTTCATTTTAAAAAAAAGTATCGAAAACGCGGAACTCTTCTGGAAACGTCCTCTTCAGACCAGAAGTCGCATTAATCAAATCGGGTCTTAGCCAATCAGATTTTTACTAGTCGTTTTATTGGGAGTTGCCTCCTCTTTGGTCCTGCCCAACCCATTCATCACTATCATGTGCTCATCATCATCATCGAGTGCCGTCTCCGCAACGAAGGTTGGCTACCATGGAGCGCCATTCTGCTCTGAATCTTGCTTTGATGGTGCAGGTTGTCATAGGCTGATTTGTCCATCTTTTGATGTTACTCGTCCATGTTAGGCTTGGTCTGCCTCTGCCTCCTTTACCTTGTATTTTCCCCTCCAGGATTACTTTTAGTAGGCTGTTGTGTCTTTTAACATGGCCCAAAAGTCGCATTTGTCTTGTTTCAATTGTGTTTAGTAGTTCTCTTTTTATTTTTAGTTGTTTTAAAACTTCATCGTTTGTTTCTTTTTCTTCCATCCAATTCTACCTATTCTTCTATATATCCACATTTCAAAGGCTTCAATTCTCTGTTCTGTTTTCTTGTCCATGTTTCTGCACCATATAGGAATATTGAGAAGATGTAACATTTTGCTATTCTTAGTTTTAGCTCTGGTGTTATTTGTTTTGATGTTAGTATGTTCTTCATTGTACAAAGAAGATACGACGGTGATTTTCTGTGGCCTTCCGTCGGTTTGTTTACGGTTGGCTCCGCTAGCCTTTGACTAAAAAGTATCACCCACAAGGCAGTGGGGTTGTTTTACTTCGGCGAAAACACTGGAGTCTGTAGAAATGTGGTTCTACAGAAGAATTTTGAAATACCATGGACAGCTAAGAAGAGTAATGAAGATGTTCTGAGAGAGGTCAAAGCAAAAAGAGAGCTAATTTCCAATATTAGGAAGAAACAATCATCATTTTTTGGCCACGTAATGAGAAGAGGACAACTGGAATATATTGTAACAACTGGAAAAATTGAGGGACTAAGAGATAGAGGGAAGTAAAGAGAAACAAATAACAGACAGCTTAAGAGAATGGCTTGGCAGAAGGTAACAATAGAAATGATAAATAGCTGCGAGATCGAAAGTTGTGGAGATACATGATCACCTACGCCAGCAGACCCGGTACTTGATGATGATAATGTTCTTCATGACATTAAATAACTTTTTGCCATTCCTATTCTTTTGCTTATTTCAGTTGTACATTTTCCCTCACTGGTTATAGTATGTCCAAGGTAGTTGTAGTTCTGAACTGTCTCCAAGTCTATTCCTTCAATTTTGATATCCACTTATGGTTTCTGAGTCCATATTTTGTGCTTATCGTGTTTATTTCATTAAGTAATTGTTGTAGATCTTTAGGATTTTCTGCTAGTAGTACAGTATCATCAGCATATCTTAGATTATTGATTATCTTTCCATTAATTTGTAGGCCTGGCATCTCTATGATGTCTTTAACGATTTGCTCATGTATAGATTGGGAGGAATTATGTGCTATCCATTTTTAATAATAACACAGGAATGTCAAACTGGGGAAAAATTAAAAAATACCAAAAAATTGTATGTTAGAAGCTTTACGTGATAAGTGGACGACACAGACTAAACGACGTTTCGGTCCAATAGGCCTTCAGCAGGAACAAACAAGAAAACACACACACAAAACTAATACTAAAGTAAACACTTAGGACGAAATACAAACATTAAGTAGCAGCGGTATTGTACTAGTAAGGGGTTACGGTAACGTAATGCAAATGAATGCATACAAATGCGATGTCAAGCTGCCTTGTTGAGAAATGTCCAACACGGAAACAATAAACATAAACTAAATCGCTTGCGTCATAAGTCAGCTCTGATGACATATTAGATCTGACTCCATGTAACATTATAAATCAGCAGATTGTTTACTATATCATCACTGAGTGCCGTCTCCGCATCGAAGTTTTTCTACCTTGGAACGCCATTCCACTCTGTCTCTTGCTTTGATGGCGCAGATTGTCATCTATATGTTTACTATAGAGAGGTTTTTATGTACGAAAATATTACAAATGCTTTAAGCTGTATGCTAAAAATGTGCATCTTTGACAGATCTCCCGCCTTGTAATAGTAGAGTAGCCTGTGTAATCTATAACTTGGATAGTAACGCCTATAGCTATGCCGGTGGCTGTAGTAGTGCTACTGGGAGAAATGAAAAAAAAATAGATATAGACACAAATATTTAAAAAAAAAACGGTATGGGTAAAGCTTCACGTAACAAGTGAACAACACAAACCAGAACGACGTTTCAGGGCAATAGACCTTCCGCAGGAAGAAACATACAACACACATACAAATATGTATTTAAAATTACAACAACAAAAAAATATAAAAAAATAATTAATAATAATATAATATCATAAAAATTAAATTAAAAAATAATAATTTCGAAATTATTATATTTTTATATATTATATAATTTATTATTATTATATTATTTATTTTAAATACATAATTGTGTGTTTGTTCATGCTAAAGGCCTATTGAGCTGAAACGTTCTTGTGTTGTCCCTTGTTACGTGAAGCTTTACCCATACCGTTTTTTATATATATATATATATATATATATAATATATATATATATCTCTTTGTTTTTTCATTTCTCCACACAATTAGTTTCACTGCCGCTTCGCATTTTTATTTTTTTATGCATTACTTTACCTTGACCCTACTAGTAGTGCTACCGAAAGGTCGTCAAAACTGGCTATGTCGAAGGGTTCGTTTTTTTTTAAACTTCCACCGCCTGGTGTGGTAATTGAACCCGAGACCTGTCCAGAGGCCGACGTCTTACCTCTAGACCACCAAATCTTCTTTTATGGAAAGGCGAAAATAAATTACACCAATGGTCATCAGTAATCTCACGCCTGGACTAGTGGACTAGATATAGATGGACTGTATATAGATGTCACAAGCATTGAGTTAACCAATGATTTATTTCAGTTTACTAAGACTCGCGTCCTCTTCATCATCCGTCATTAATAAGCATGATACGGAAAGTGGAGGCGGGCTCTGTGCTCAGGCAATGGGTAAAGTCATTGCAGAAGTAAAAAATACGTAGGGTCACCTTTGTTTACGTCCCTGGGGGCTTCGGTAGCCTAATTGGGAAAACGACTCCACTAGCTACCGACGTTCGGACATGCCGTGTTCGATTTCCGCTGGAAGAATGTAAAGTGTACTCGTAGTTGAAAAAACAAAATACCCCCGCGTTGACAGAAATGGGTACCAGGGTAGCACTCTGGGTAGGTGAGGAATGGCGCCTCGCTCATGAGTAACGGTGGTTAAGGCGTGGCAATAAAAGACGTATTCACTACCGCATGATTCACTGAAAAGACCTCAGCCAGGTACACAAACTGCGTGGCACAAGCGCATAATCCTCAAAGTGGAACATCCAGCTGACTTTAGCACACAGCTATCTATTACATTGAAATCCTCAAAGTGGAACATCCAGCTGACTTTAGCACAGCGATTTACTACATTGGAATCCTCAAAGTGGAACATCCAGCTGACTTTACACAGAGATCTACATCTTTCATGATTTATCAGCCTCCGAAGTATATATTGCGGTGGTCTGTTGAACATTAACTTTATACCACCATTTTAAACACGGAAGTCCATTCTCTGAATATAAGTTGCTGTATTTGAGAGTTCTTCGGGTCTCCCAACAATACAGTGTAGATGGTAATCTATGTGGTCAATCTTCAATCTGTAATTGTCAGAACGTGGGGTAAACCCGTAATATGCATTCCGCTCTCTGTGCGGATTTTCTACATACGCTCAAGGGTAATGAGACTAGCTTTAGACTGAGCAATCTTTTTTAATTGTGTTGTCACCCATTCAAAGGCGGAACGGAATCACAAGCTTTATTATCTTAACCGTTGCTATTATCTTACCCCCCCCCCCTCTCTTTTCCTCCTTTCTAGCAGATGTGTCACTAGTCCACGGTAGGCCACGTTAAATGCGCCTTTCGGCTCGTTACATCCGGCCACAGCATGACCTCAGATCTAAAACTTGTAAACTGTAGAAGGTCGTTAAGTAAAAAAAAAAGTAAAGAGCCCCCGTCGCGCCAAGTGGCGCATAGGGAATATGGTGTTCTTCATATTCTTTCCTTCCTCATCTGCTTTCAGCGTCGATGGGAGATATAATTGCGGTCTTTTTGCTCTTCTGTTCGCCTCTGCTGCTGTTATGTTTCCTAAGTTCTTCTAGTCTTCCGTCGATCCATCTTTTTTGTGGCCGACCCTTGGGTCTGGTATTCTGGCGACGTTTTTGACGGCTCGTTGTTTTGTGTTTTAATATTTCTGCCGTGTCACGTGGCCAAACCATTTTATCTGTTGTTTCTTTATAGATTCTATGGCGGCGGCTATTCCTAGTGTAGAATATGGTGTTAGTGACTATAATTAATACAAATCAATACAACAATTCATCTCGTGTTGAGTAGACGAGATGAATTGTTGTATTGCGGATTTCAGTAGAGCAGCTCTTCGATGCAACAAATCCGTCTACAACACTTTTTTGGAGTACCACTCCTAGTCCTCTACACGCATAGTTAGACCGTTCTACACGCTTAGTCAGACCGATTAGTTTGTTTCTAGAAGAGCAACAGGGAAGTGGAGTGAGATTTTGACGTGTGCAATCAGATGTTAGTCCTTTGTCGTTATCAGCTCAATCGCTAGTGACGTATTTGCTCTTACCCACTCCCCCTCCTCTCTTTTCCTTCTTTCTAGCAGAAGACTTAAAGAGAATTGTGAATAAGTATCATCATCACGTGCCATACCGGTTGGCGTAGGCGATCATGTCCTTCCACAATCTTCTGTCTACAGTGCATCGTATTATATAATAAGTATATCTGTGAAATAAACAAAGCAACCAAAATATCAATGACAATCAGGATGCTATAAAGAGAAGTAGATAATGTTCCACTACGGACAACGAGGACACCGCTAAGTTCGTTCTACATTCATTACGAGAAGAGGAGGCGAATGGGTGGAACAAGAACGTATATATTGAGAGAGTGATGAGTCTAGAGGTGGAAAAGGGGTCTGGTCGATCCGGAGTGCTCAGTGGGGGAAGAATATATATATGGCCGTTCTCGTCTTGTCAGGCGATCTAGTGGAGGTTATTGTGTATTTTTTTGAGGTTTTGTTTTTATCGAACAGCTTCTCTCGTGGCTAATTCTACCAATGTTTGACAAACATACACGGCCACAGAATGAACAAGTCAGGCTCACTGATCCACAGGGTTTTCCATCCTTTTTCATGAGTCTTTTCTTTTCTAAGTTTTGACTTAGCACAATCTCAAATGATGTTATACCATTCTTTATACATGCTCTCCATGATGTGCGATCACTAGCCAGAATATATATATATATAATACAGTCAATACCCTACAGAAACAGTCAGTCTGCATACACTTCGAAAAATGCCGATATGACCGATGGATCAGAAAACCGTTGCTATTATCTCTTCTAGAGCACAACGTTAGATTATGTATCGATTGATGTTGTTCTCCAGATAAGCTCGTAACTGAAGCAAGCAAACTATCTACTATCGATCCAAATCAAAGCTTACCGACGTCATAGAGAAAAAAAATACATGACAAGCAAAATTGAAATTCAAATGATAAACAGCGGATGAGTCATCACCAAGCAGTTAATGTTTATTTATATACATGACTTCATATATATTTTTGGACATGCATACATAATTTCACAATGAAAGTCATTTTAAATATAACTGAATATCGGGTTTTTAAAAAGCTGAAGGAGGGAAAAAACTACAGTGCATAAGTAGCAAGAAGTATTGAGATTGGTTTCCACAATAGAGAACACAATCAAGGCATAGACGAAAGAGAAAATGCACTCCTAGTTTGCCCACCCCAGGGTTAATTAAGGAGACGGCACTGTATGATGATGACGCAGTAAAGTACCCACAATTCATAGCTCCTATAAAAGCCGCGCCTGCAGACGTCAGACTTCAGTTCAAATCCTAGAGACGCAGTTACCACAGAAACAGTGCATTTCTTTCGCCAACTTTCACAGCAAGGAAGGTAATTTCTCTCTGGTGATAATACGTCAAAAATAAATTACCATTTACGATATTTTAAAATAAGATATATAATTGACATATTTTGATTAAAAACAAGTCATTATCTATAATCTTTTTACCAACAATGAAGAAAAGGGTAAATTAAATTATATTAAAACGCCTATTTTTTTTTTGTCCTCTGGTTTGATATCATCGCCATCTTGTTTAACCGTTGGCGTTTGAAGGCGTACATAAGGTTAATTTTAAAACCAAACCAGAAACCTTGTTTCAAATCATTTTGCATTTCTGTCAATGTTCTCGTTCTTAACTGTAAAGTAAAGTATAATTTTGTTATTTTGATTTTATATACAATTTTAAACATTGATATTGATTGATTCATCATCGAGTGCCAGTGCCATCCATCTCGCCATCTGACCTCCGCAACCGCAACGAAGGTTGGCTACCATGGAGCGCCATTCTCATCATTCTCATTCTGCTCTGTCTCTTGCTTTGATGGTGCAGGTTGTCAAAGGCTGATTGTCCGTCTTTTAATGAACCCGTCCATGTTAGTCTTGGACTGCCTCTTTCACCTTGTATTTAAATTTTCCATCTCATCCAGGATTACTTTAGTAGGCTGTCGTGTCTTTTTAAAATGGCCTAAAATCGCATTTTTGTCTTGTTTGATTGTTTGAATCAGAATTTCAATTTAATTGTGCTTAGTAGTTCTCTTTTCATTTTTAGTTGTTTTAAGACTTCATCGTTTGTTTTCTTTCCTTCCATCCAACTCTACCTATTCTTTTATATTCTATATATCCACATTTCAAAGGCTTTATTAATATTGATTGATTATTTTATATTCTATCATCTACAAGTTTTAATAAAATTCTTATAAACTAAACACACCAGACTGACTTCTTAGGGCAGAAAGGTTAAGTTTAGAACAGTCTAGTCTGAGTCTCGTTTTCTTCTTAGGACGCAAAAGCAAAGCAGCTAAGGTATTCAGTTATGGTTTACTTTACAATTTACAGCTTAAAGATTATGCAGGGAAGTCTTTACTTTCAAATTTCCTTTTATTTCTTCCTCTTGTTTGAAATCATTATATTCTAAGACTATTCTAAATAAAACATATTTGAATTTGTATGTTTGTTCCTGCTGAAGGCAAAGCCTATTGAGCCGAAACATCATTCTGGTTTGTGTTTTCCCTCTTGTTAAAGTGAAGCTTTAAAACACTGTTTTATGGCATTTATTTTAATTTCTCCTCAGGCCTCAAGCTTAAGACTAAGACCTAACTGTACTTAACATATTAACTATTATTGTATTAACTGACTTATCATGTAATTTATACGTAACAGTTTTAACTACTAAGTTACAATACAAGTTAACTAGCTTTAATTACTTAAGCTTAGTCATTAGTCTTATGGTGATTCTTAATAAAGATAAAGCTGTACTCTACACCCATCTCAATTCTCATCTATCTCCCCTGCCACTCCTAAATAAAACAGAAATTAAATAAAATAATAATCATGTGTATATTTACTAGCCTATCAATTGTACTTCAACTTCCTCATTCTATTATTGCCCGTTTGAGGCAAAGATGGCACTTAGGCCAAAAATTCTTGACTGTCCAACAAAATTCGTTATCAGGTTTAGACCTTGCAACAACTGCATTGTAGCTTGCCATACCTGTTCTGGGGAGAACAACTAAAATGACAATCATGAAGATGATTAGACTACTTCTCCTGATATTTTTGGATGCTTTGTCATTTCTCTTATTTCAGCTCCAGTACTAAAACCATTGCAGGGCATACAAACTATTTTCCTGAGGCATTTGTTTTCAAATGCATCTATTTTCTATTTCTTTAGTATTTGTCAGCTCTCACATGCCTCAGTAAGGTGTATAATACATTGATTATATACCTTGAGCTTGCTTGGCAAAGTAATTTTTATTTTCATATTTTATCGTTTCTGAAATTCATTGCTGCCTTTGCTATTCTAATTTCTTTCTTTTTGTCTCCTTGAGTATGCAATTTCAATAAATACAAAGTAATCTACTTCCACTGCTTTTCCTTATGTATATTTTTTTCTTCTGGGTTAAATTTAGTTTTGTTAACTTTCGTCTTTTCAAATCCTATTTTTCTAGAATGTTTAAGTTTACATTTTTTTTTTAATAAGACTATGTTGACCACAAAATCAAGGTCCTCCTGAAAGTGAGATCCAAGTGTCCACCCCAATGCCTTTGTTACCTCTAGAGCATTTATACATTATGAAATTCATGACAATTCCAAATAACAGTTGGATAAAATGTTTGAACTCAGCAAACTATCACATTAAACAAATTTGTGTTTTGATGTAATTTTTACTGTGGTATCATAATCTAGGGTTAAAATATTAAATTTGCAGGTTAAACTTCACAAAACATTTTAAAATTTAAACATAAAGGGTGCACACATTTAAAAGCAATCTGCCTTTTAATTCGCATCCAAATAATTTAAACTGAGCATCTCATGGGAAATCACGGTGAGACGCCATATTTTATAGTCAAATACCAGCATCTCAGAATAGCTGTGCTTTTTTTTCCTCTTCAGTATTTGAAAATTAACTACTATTAAGAACTATGGATTTTTACAATTCAGCAATCATTTAAATATAAGTGTGTGAAATTTAAAAGTGAACTGACAGTTAATTTACATCTAAATAAATTATTAAACAACTGGGTCTATCGCCTTGTACCATTTTAGGCGGCTGACTCAATTTTCCAGGTATGGACAACTGTTCAAGTGGGCCCTATGATATTTTTCTGCACTGTGTACTATTGTTCCTTTGATTTAAAAAAAAAATGAATATTTTGAGGTTTCATTTAAATTATATTTCTATGCAGCATCATGCAGATCTTTGTGAAGACCCTAACTGGGAAGACCATCACTCTTGAAGTCGAACCATCTGATACAATTGAGAACGTGAAGGCCAAGATCCAGGACAAGGAGGGAATCCCACCTGACCAGCAGAGGTTGATCTTTGCAGGCAAACAGCTAGAAGATGGCCGCACTCTGTCCGACTACAACATCCAGAAAGAGTCTACACTTCATCTGGTCCTTCGTCTGAGAGGTGGCATGCAGATCTTTGTGAAGACCCTCACTGGAAAGACAATCACTCTTGAAGTCGAACCATCTGATACAATTGAGAACGTGAAGGCCAAGATCCAGGACAAGGAGGGAATCCCACCTGACCAGCAGAGGTTGATCTTTGCAGGCAAACAGCTAGAAGATGGCCGCACTCTGTCCGACTACAACATCCAGAAAGAGTCTACACTTCATCTGGTCCTTCGTCTGAGAGGTGGCATGCAGATCTTTGTGAAGACCCTCACTGGCAAGACAATCACTCTTGAAGTCGAACCATCTGATACAATTGAGAACGTGAAGGCCAAGATCCAGGACAAGGAGGGAATCCCACCTGACCAGCAGAGGTTGATCTTTGCAGGCAAACAGCTAGAAGATGGCCGCACTCTGTCCGACTACAACATCCAGAAAGAGTCTACACTTCATCTGGTCCTTCGTCTGAGAGGTGGCATGCAGATCTTTGTGAAGACCCTCACTGGAAAGACAATCACTCTTGAAGTCGAACCATCTGATACAATTGAGAACGTGAAGGCCAAGATCCAGGACAAGGAGGGAATCCCACCTGACCAGCAGAGGTTGATCTTTGCAGGCAAACAGCTAGAAGATGGCCGCACTCTGTCTGACTACAACATCCAGAAGAGTCTACACTTCATCTGGTCCTTCGTCTGAGAGGAGGTGGGCAAAATTTGTGTGTGTGTGTATATCTGCGGACATTGAATTCTTGCAGCCCTGAGGCATTACTGCTCGATACTTTTTAATTCTTAAGCATTTTATTTTAAAAAATCAATCCTATATTGATGGTCTTGGAGAACTCTTTGATCACTAGTTTAGTTTTCTTCTCTTTCATTATTAATTACTACTTGTGTGAAAGTTAATATTGTCTTCCCATTTCTACCTGTCTTTGTGCTCTGCATAATGATGGTTTTAGCAATGCCTGTAGATTTTCTATCATTACCACTTTGTGCTCTGCATAATGATGGTTTAGCAATGCCTGTAGATCTTCTATCATTACCACTTTGTGCTCTGCATAATGATGGTTTTAGCAATGCCTGTAGATCTTCTATCATTACCACTTTGTGCTCTGCATAATGATGGTTTTAGCAATGCCTGTAGATCTTCTATCATTACCACTTTGTGCTCTGCATAATGATAGTTTTAGAAATGCCTGTAGATCTTCTATCATTACCATTTATTGTTAACCATTTTAATTTTCATCCTTTTACTGTTGACACTATGTCTTTACTTTGTTTATATGAATTGTTGGATTTATTATAAACTTCCTCATTGCTGAAGTAATGTAATATACTCATAAAGATATTTCTATACCATCTCATTTCCAGTCTATTCTTTCAATAGTGAGCAATGTTTTTACAGACATATAAACGAGACTGTTCTTAAAAATTTGATATTTGTTTTTCAATATATGATATAGTTTATCTTTGTCCACCATTGTCTGTGAGGCTGTTATCTTATACTTCTGGTTCTTCACAATGGGAATTGTAGACAGTGCCCATGATGTAGGTCAGACTCTCTGCTAAATTTTGGTGCAAAATTAGGGTGTTGTTGCATTTTCTATCATCTCTTTAATAAAGCTAGTATGTGTCAAAGCCAACTGCTTCCCTGTGTTTCCACATGACACAATTTGCTGCTCTTATTACTTTTCTAAAATAGGATAGGATATGTCTTTGTAGCTGGAGGTCATCAGTACTGCTAGGTCTCCAGTTGATTTAATGATGACTGAGTTTAGCTCAGTTTTATCTGTTGAACATTTTCATGCAGCCCAGCATCTCTCCTTGTTTTCCAGTTGAACACTTTTCCAGGTTATTGGTACTGTTTAAATGGGAGATAAATATTGTTGTAGTACATTGTTTTGATAGACTCATGGTATTTTTAGGTAATCATATTGCATAGTTTAGTGGTAATTTTCTTTCTTTTTTTTTTTTTTTTAACCTTTTTCTCATAGGCATGCAGATCTTTGTGAAGACCCTCACTGGCAAGACAATCACTCTTGAAGTCGAACCATCTGATACAATTGAGAACGTGAAGGCCAAGATCCAGGACAAGGAAGGAATCCCACCTGACCAGCAGAGGTTGATCTTTGCAGGCAAACAGCTAGAAGATGGTCGCACTCTGTCCGACTACAACATCCAGAAAGAGTCTACGCTTCATCTTGTCCTTCGTCTGAGAGGTGGCATGCAGATCTTTGTGAAGACCCTCACTGGCAAGACAATCACTCTTGAAGTCGAACCATCTGATACAATTGAGAACGTGAAGGCCAAGATCCAGGACAAAGAAGGAATCCCACCTGACCAGCAGAGGTTGATCTTTGCAGGCAAACAGCTAGAAGATGGTCGCACTCTGTCCGACTACAACATCCAGAAAGAGTCTACGCTTCATCTTGTCCTTCGTCTGAGAGGTGGCATGCAGATCTTTGTGAAGACCCTCACTGGAAAGACAATCACTCTTGAAGTCGAACCATCTGATACAATTGAGAACGTGAAGGCAAAGATCCAGGACAAAGAAGGAATCCCACCTGACCAGCAGAGGTTGATCTTTGCAGGCAAACAGCTAGAAGATGGCCGCACTCTGTCCGACTACAACATCCAGAAAGAGTCTACACTTCATCTGGTCCTTCGTCTGAGAGGAGGTGGGCAAAATTTGTTTGTGTGTATCAGCAGACATTGAATTCTTACAGCCCTGAGGCATTACTGCTCAATACTTCTAAATCTCTAAGCATTTTATTTAAAAAATCGTTAGTCCCATATAGATGATCTGAAATCCCTTGATGACTTGTTCAGTTTTCTTTCATGATTATTTACTACTTAATAAAAGTTAGTCTTTTTTTTTCTGACATTTTCTTCATTTTCGGATTTTATGCCCTGTATAATGGTTTTAGAAATGCTCTTAGACCTTATGTCTTTACCATTTTTGACCCTAGATATCTCTGCCAAATTTTGGTGCAATGCTAGGGTTTTATTGCTTGTTTGATCATCTCTTATCTTTTATAATATAATCTGGTATTTGTCATAGCCAACTGCTTCTCTATTTGTTTCCACAAGACAAATTTACTGCTCTTACTTCCTTTTGTAAAACAGGATATCATGTTTTTGTAGCTGGACATTTCAGTACTGCTAGGTCTGCAGTAGACATAACGATGATAAAGCTCAGCTCAGATGTTTCTATTGAACATTTTAATGCAGCCCAGCATCCGTGTTTTCCTTCTTAAACTTTTCCAGTTGAACACTTTTCCAGGTTATTGGTACTGTTTAAATGGGAGATAAATATTGTATGATCCTGTATCTATTTTAGTTAGCATTATTTTAATTCTTCTGGTTTTTATGTTATTTTTCTAGCTGCCCGTATAATGTAAGGCATATTCACATCATAAACATTTCTGTTTGTTCAAATAAGCTGGTCAGTTGGTGTGTGTTATGTCCTCCAAGATAGTTGCTTCTAGCTCAACAACTCTTCTTTCATTTCACACATGTATTCTATCTATCTATTGACCTTTCGAGCCATAGCCAGCCCATAGGGCGTAGACCAAGATACTCCTTCTCCTATCTGAATTTTTGATTCTAGCAGTTTTCTTTTAAAGTAAATTTCACATGTATTGACAGGTACATATTTATCAAATGTGATGTGAATTATTTATAAAACCAGACTGGAACACCTTGTAGCAGCTTCTCAGGACAAGCCACCTATATTTTCCTGTTCTACATGTTGTGCCCCCCTTCTTGGGCAATGCAGATCCCAGTAATGGGATAATGGTGTAAAGATAGCATTTTTTAAATTTGTGAAGTTTTCATTTGAATCATTGAGCTTCAGTAACAGGCTGATTCAGAATAAATTTACTTATTGACATTGTTAGTGTTTTGTTTACACAATTTGTAACCTTACATTTGTGTTACCAAAATTTGGATTATAGTGTTGTAGTACATTGTTTGATAGACTCATGGTATTTTTAGGCAAACATATTGCATAGTTTAGTGGTAATTTTCTTTCTTTTTTTTTTTTTACCCTTTTTCTCATAGGCATGCAGATCTTTGTGAAGACCTCACTGGCAAGACAATCACTCTTGAAGTCGAACCATCTGATACAATTGAGAACGTGAAGGCCAAGATCCAGGACAAGGAAGGAATCCCACCTGACCAGCAGAGGTTGATCTTTGCAGGCAAACAGCTAGAAGATGGCCGCACTCTGTCCGACTACAACATCCAGAAAGAGTCTACGCTTCATCTTGTCCTTCGTCTGAGAGGTGGCATGCAGATCTTTGTGAAGACCCTCACTGGCAAGACAATCACTCTTGAAGTCGAACCATCTGATACAATTGAGAACGTGAAGGCCAAGATCCAGGACAAGGAGGAATCCCACCTGACCAGCAGAGGTTGATCTTTGCAGGCAAACAGCTAGAAGATGGCCGCACTCTGTCCGACTACAACATCCAGAAAGAGTCTACACTTCATCTGGTCCTTCGTCTGAGAGGAGGTGGGCAAAATTTGTGTGTGTGTGTATATCTGCGGACATTGAATTCTTGCAGCCCTGAGGCATTACTGCTCGATACTTTTAAATTCTTAAGCATTTTATTTAAAAAATCAATCCCATATTGATGGTCTTGGAGAACTCTTTGATCACTAGTTTAGTTTTCCTCTCTTTCATTATTAATTACTACTTGTGTGAAAGTTAATATTGTCTTCCCATTTCTACCTGTCTTTGTGCTCTGCATAATGATGGTTTTAGCAATGCCTGTAGATCTTCTATCATTACCACTTTGTGCTCTGCATAATGATGGTTTTAGCAATGCCTGTAGATCTTCTATTATTACCACTTTGTGCTCTGCATAATGATAGTTTTAGAAATGCCTGTAGATCTTCTATCATTACCATTTATTGTTAACCATTTTAATTTTCATCCTTTACTGTTGACACTATGTCTTTACTTTGTTTATATGAATTGTTGGATTTTATTATAAACTTCCTCATTGTGTAGCCGTGTTTAACCTATAATGTAGCAGGTTTATTTTAACACAGTAAGGAGTGATCACACGATTTGGAAAGACTTCTCCCGGAAGCCTGCCTGTACTTTATGCACTAGTGCGACAAGGTGAACACCGCATCTATGTACCACTACACGTGGTGGATGTCTGCTTTGCCTCGTCTGTGACGCTCCTTCACTGCCGATATGGACCGTAGAAAGTGTCGTAGGCAAGTTCCCCTTGCCCGCATTGACTTGACTGGTTCTCTGCTTCACTGTTGAAAGGAATTGCCAAGCCTTGCCTCCTATACACCTTACAAGGAAGATGCACACAGACAGCTCTCTACATTTTGAGCCATTTCCCTGCTTGACCTTTAGAACACGTCACACCGCTAATGGCGGTCTGACTCTCCGTCGACTTTCCTCTGTGGATATCTTGACAGAAGCTCGTGGAGATCTGAGCCCCTTGTGAATCCTACCAGCTTCTTGGACACCAGCCGGTTGCGCTGGCCAAGACGACTTGACTGCCTGTTGATCGTTAGAAGTACTTCGCGCTGTTCAATCTATGTGTCTGGACAACCCCTAATCCGTTCGTCGTCAGGACAAGACAATAAGAACACAGCTAGCATTGCCACGCATGTTTCAACACCATGGAAGTCAACAATTCAATGTTTATTATATACAACAATCCATCCCCAGAAAATTACAAAAATGTCCACTGTCACTCTCAGGGTGACCTCTCATTCTGTCTTGATTCTCGCACTGACAACACATGCAATGCACAGTACTATTCGCCTCCTCAACATGAGTGAGACCTTCACAATAATACAACAGTCTCTGCACTTGTTTAGTGCTAGCACTCACCATTAATTCAAAGTCTCTGTTCTATGCTAAGTAGAACACTCATAATAATTCAAAGTCTCTGTTCTATGCTAAGTGGAACACTCATTATAATTCAACATCAGTTCTAGTGAAAATGAATACTCACACTGAGTCTAAAGTCTCTGCGCTGTTAAAGGCTGGCGCTGTTAAAGGCTGTCAGCTCCGTCGTCACTGTAGGCGATCACACAGATCTCCTAATCTCATAATGCTGTACCCACCTGATTCACAATCAAGTCCTTGTAAATATTTGTAACATGAACATTTATCTGCTATTCATAGTACAGCCCTACTGTGCCTAGCTTAAACTAGCATCACAACTAATCACATCTAACTGTCCAGTCTCCAGGAAACTCACACAACTAACTTGAGTGGCTGTCGCCCTCCAACTAACATAACTACTAACTTTCTCACTAACCTCTCTAGTTCACGGTACCGACTATTTCTACAGACGTCCGCATCTGAATCGATTGACCAAACTCTACTCTAAAACTACCCTGTCTTGCGCACACCTGATCCCTCAACACTAACTTCTCAACTTAATCCTTTGTTCACTCACCTCTGGCTTTTTTCCTGCCCCCCGTGATTCTTGCTTACTCACTACCTTCTCGAGCCCTTGAACACCTATCAGCCCTCCTTCCTAATTATCCCCCCTTTGTTTACCTCTTGCCCTTCACTCACTAATTTCCTATCGCTGCTATCTCCTGTTTCAAACTTACTATTGCTATAGCCTGTTTCCACCATACCCCTTCTATACCCTTTTTCAATTGCTGAAGTAATGTAATATACTCATAAAGATATTTCTATACCATCTCATTTCCAGTCTATTCTTTCAATAGTGAGCAATGTTTTTACAGACATATAAACGAGACTGTTCTTAAAAATTTGATATTTGTTTTTCAATATATGATATAGTTTATCTTTGTCCACCATTGTCTGTGAGGCTGTTATCTTATACTTCTGGTTCTTCACAATGGGAATTGTAGACAGTGCCCATGATGTAGGTCAGACTCTCTGCTAAATTTTGGTGCAAAATTAGGGTGTTGTTGCATTTTCTATCATCTCTTTAATAAGTAAAGCTAGTATGTGTCAAAGCCAACTGCTTCCCTGTGTTTCCACATGACACAATTTGCTGCTCTTATTACTTTTCTAAAATAGGATAGGATATGTCTTTGTAGCTGGAGGTCATCAGTACTGCTAGGTCTCCAGTTGATTTAATGATGACTGAGTTTAGCTCAGTTTTATCTGTTGAACATTTTCATGCAGCCCAGCATCTCTCCTTGTTTTCCAGTTGAACACTTTTCCAGGTTATTGGTACTGTTTAAATGGGAGATAAATATTGTATGATCCTGTATCTATTTTAGTTAGCATTATTTTAATTCATCTGGTTTTCATGTTATTTTTCTAGCTGCCCGTATAATGTACGGCATATTCACATCATAAACATTTCTGTTTGTTCAAATAAGCTGGTTAGTTGGTGTGTGTTATGTCCTCCAAGATTGTTGCTTCTAGCTCAACAACTATTCTTTCATTTCACACATGTATTCTATCTAGGCATGCAGATCTTTGTGAAGACCCTCACTGGCAAGACAATCACTCTTGAAGTCGAACCATCTGATACAATTGAGAACGTGAAGGCCAAGATCCAGGACAAGGAAGGAATCCCACCTGACCAGCAGAGGTTGATCTTTGCAGGCAAACAGCTAGAAGATGGCCGCACTCTGTCCGACTACAACATCCAGAAGGAGTCTACACTGCACCTTGTGTTGCGTTTGCGTGGTGGGAAACTAAATGGCTAAGTTTATCTTTAGGCCATGTATTCTTTTCTTTTGAACTTTATTCACACTTTCAGGTTTTATTTCAGCCATTAAAGCCTCTGTAGGTTCAGTTTTTTTTCGAGGGAGATTTAAGACTTTCTAACAAAGTAAATTGCAGAACTTGTAAACCGTTTTAATCGTAGAAATCAGTAACTTATTTGTTGTAATTCAGGTATCACAGTAAATTTAGGACATGCAAGTTTTGTTATCACCATAACAAGATAATCTACTAGACAACTCTTATGGCCGGGTATAATTACAACTTTTTATTTCATATATTTATGGTTTTTAAAAAAAAAATAGTCCTTAAGTTTACTGGGTCATTTTGTATAGTACTTTCTTTCTCCAAATATACACATAAGCAACACAATAATTTGTTTTGGCAAAGAAAAGCTTTGTTTAAAAATTGTCAGGCTATATGCAGTTAATAAACTCATTGCTCTGGCACAACCCTGAGTTTAGTTTCATTTGTTATTGTGAGCTTAACAGAAAGTTCATTGAAACATGCAGTACTTCCAACTGGTATGCTGGGTGATGATCATCAGTTTTGGATGGAACTTTTTTTTTATATATAGCAATATGATTATTATTATTAGAGCATTTATTATTATTACTACTATTAGCATTAGAGCAGAAATATGGACATTAGACAAGAAAATAGAACAGAAAATTGAAGCCTTTGAAATGTGGATATATAGAAGAATAGGTAGAATTGGATGGAAGGAAAAGAAGTCTTATGAACAACTAAAAATGAAAAGGACTAAATACAATTTCGACAAAAAAGAACAGAAAATTGAAGCCTTTGAAATGTGGATATATAGAAGAATAGGTAGAATTGGATGGAAGGAAAAGAAGTCTTATGAACAACTAAAAATGAAAAGGACTAAATACAATTTCGACAAGACAAATGAGAATTTTGGGTCATGTTAAAAGACAAGTCTACTAAAAGTAGGAGGTGAAAGGCAGACCAAGACTAACATGGACAAGTAACATCACAAGATGGACAAGTCAATCTATGACAACCTGCAACCATCAAAGCAAAAGCCGAGTGGAATGGCACTCCGTGGTAGCCAACCTTCGTTGCGGAGATGACACATGATGATTAGAGCATTATAACTTAGACTAGGAATACCATCCGTGACTCTACCAGAAATGAACTAGCTCGTGATTATAACATCTGAATTGATTTATAATTTTTAATAAGCCCGAGGAGGTCACCTTTTTTTGGTCAAAGAACAGTTTCCTCTCCATCTTATAGGGCACTTTATTTCCCTTCAGTTTGGGGCCTCAACCTTCAAATATTCTTAGGCTTTACCTGTTTCTTTTTGTGTGGGGGGGGGGGGGGTGTAGTATCATGATTGGTCTTGTTTTTATCAGTGTATGTTCAGTCCAAAGCTGTGGTTAGTGATCTGGACTACAAAGGAAAGATGTAGGGTTCGATCCCAACCGACGGCTTCCAGGTTCACCCAGCCTTAAATGGGTACTGGTTTTTTTCTGGGAAAGCATAGCGGTATGGGCGTAATACCGACCATATTACCCCAAAAATTATGTGCCGAAAGTCAGTAAAATGTATGGTCACTAACACCATATTCCCTAAACGCCACTTGGCGTGACGGGGTACTCGGATACAGGCTATATTATTACAATAAATCTCCTCCATATTTTGAGTACTCACATGTTACAAGAACTAAAATCACCGCTTTGTGAAATAATAAACAATTTAAAAACAAATTAATCAAAACAGTTAAAAATTAAATATTTTCATCAATTTTACATAACCATATAAACAATTCCACTATGTAGAGCCAGTCTTTAACATATGGATGTGAATCATGGACAATAGCACAACAGATATGAAAATCACTGGAGGCTGTAGAAATGTGGTTTTACAGAAGAATGTTAACGCTCTGAAAGAGGCCAAAGCAAAAAGAGAGCTAATTTTAACAAATTATGAAGAAACAATTTTTTTGCCATGTAATGAGAAGGAAACAGCTGGAGTATAATTGTTATTTTAAGAACTGGAAAAACTGAGGGATAAAGGGAAGCAAAGAGAAAAGATACCAGGCAGCTTACGAGATTGGCTTGGCAGAAGGTCAACAACAGAAATGATAAATAACTGTCGAGATAGAAAGTTGTGAAATGACATGGTCCCCTATGCCAGCAGGCATGGTACTTGATGATGATGATAAACAATTCTATACATAAAATAAAAATCCTTCTTTACTTTTATAAATCTTGTTTACTTCTTTGTATTTGAGTCTATTGACCTCTGTTCTTTGACTCAATGCTATGTCGTAAAGTAGAGTAAAGGCTCACTCCATGCCATTGCTAGGTGTACAGGTTATGCGACGTTAGTGACTATATTTACCAAATGCTGTCACATACCAGCTTTCACCATTGTTAAGACGTCCAAACATTTCTATGCCAGTTAAACAATAAATGATAAATAGCATTTTCATACCAACTTTGTGCTATGAAAGTCAAACATGGGCCCTTTCTAAATCACATTTAAGAAAGATCAATACATGCGAGATGCGATGCTTGAGAAAAGTAACAAACACAAGAAGAGATAGAATACCAAATCTCTCTCTCTGCGATCAGGACTCAGAGTATGATTCCAGACACTCACATGAAGTCAGCTGTCAGGTTAAGTGTGTTGATCGCCCCCACAGACGGAACATCACATTTAGAGTCGGCCTGATCCACTCCGATTGAACACCCGTTAAAAACGTTACACTGTTCTGCGCCAGTGGCCCAGTGCATCCGCTTTCAGCCAGCATTTTATTCAGGTTTGCTTTCCTTAGTCTTTGATTGTCCCCAATCTTCCTGCAAGGCAGCAGATTGTCTTTTCTGTAGGGGGATTCTGCCCTCCCAGGTTTACGAGCACCATCTGCCTGAGTCACTAGAGGTGACTAACACATACATGCACACACAAAGATATGAGATGTGACTAACACAGACATGCACACAGCGATACGAGGCATGACTAACTAACACACAAGATATATGAGACATAACTAACATAGATATGCACATAAAGATATGACTGACATAGACATGCACACATAAAGATATGATACATACCTAACATAAACATACACACTAAGATATGACTAACATAGGCATGCACACACAAGGATATGAGATGTGACAAACACAGACATGCACACACAAAGATATGACACATGACTAACACAGACACACTCTTAGATATGAGATATTACTAAGCTCAGACGCACATAAAGATATGAGCCATGGCTAGCACACGCACGCACAAAAAACACAAAGATATGAGCCATGGCTTCACGAAAAAACACCAAGAAATGAACCAAGTCTAGCACATAAACACATTGAGGTATCCATATGCTTGGGTTTATTGTAGTCTGCAGACTCTTCTTAACGTGGGAATCATCGACATACGAGTCACAGTTCCCGGTTGACTGTTCTCATGTGTCGTTGAAACAGATGTCCGGACATTTGAGAGTGCAGTCTGACACTTAGTACGTTTCCTTGCACGTACAGTCTGCATTTTCCGGGTCACATATGATGTCACAGCCATCAGAACACGTCTGTTAGCACCGTAACCCAAAGTTACCTTCGGGACAAGTGTCATTACAGGTGTAGCCAGGATGTTTACATTGTAGGTATTTTCCAGATTTTTCCTCACATAAAGACACTAAGGCAAGACCTGTAGCAGTCATGTCCATAGATCCAATGTGAACATTTGCCGTGACACGTACCGATGATGACGTCGCAGCTTTTGCTACACCCACTACACACTGCACAAAACGACCAAGAATACCCGTCCAGACAATGGGTGTCTGTAAATGTTTGCACCTCAAACACCGTCAGTGCACTACCGGCCTGTGAAATGGTCGGTGACAACTCAATCTTAATGTGTGTCATTGGCGTTTGTGTGGTGACTACAATAGTGTTCACAGAAACATTAGGGTATGATATATCATTACACTGGAACAATACGCCGCTACTTTCAGAGAAAGCCTTTAAAGTGGCATTCTTTACCCGAATTATAGTGCTAGCTCGATGATAGATTCGAATGGTGTGAGTCTTCTGGGCGTGGCAAAGTTCAGATACCAGTAAGCAGGACTGGTTCCACTTCTCAGTTTTGTGTATGTGCAGACATTGTCATAGAGATTGGTCTTTGTTTTGCCATTTACTGCGTCCTCTGGTCCACCCACATCCGTCTCCTGTATAACAAGCATTAAATGTGTCGACCTGGTTTGTGTTCTGTTTGGCCACATTCCGACCCACTCCAATGAAGATGGAGCAGATATTTGCAACTATCGTCCCTTTAATCCATAACTTGTTGATCAGACCAGCCCCAGAGCAAAAGACATCAATCTCGTGCTGACTAACTACAAACCTTGAATCATTGCTACATGAGGCAGAACCATTTAGTTTTACCGTGAAACTGTCCGGAACTATTAAGTCATTCACATAAACCCTATACCAAAAGAAAAGCAAACATTGGTTGAGAGTTGCCTCAACTGATGTAGAATTTTTGTCCGAATCACCTGTAGTGTCGTTATCAAACAGGAAATTAGGTTAAGATTTTTGGCGTATTTGTACACGTGAACCAAGTACTGACACTGGGGTCCAAAATATTCGTGCTGATAAATGTCATTGTTTGGGCAAGTAGTTTTGTCATAAACTCTCTCTCTCTTTCTCTCTCTCTCTCTCTCTCTCTCTCTCTCTCTCTCTCTCTCTCTCTCTCTGCGATCAAGACTCAGTCAGAGTAGGATTCCAGTCTCTCTCATGAAGTCAGCTGTCTGTTTAAGCGAATCAATCGCCCCATATAATTTCTCCTCCAGGGAGGTGGGCGTGGACCACATTGCTCTTCTCAGGTCTGTGTACTGGGGGCAATCCTGTAGAACATGATTTGTAGTCATAGTGTACAGTGGCATAGGCTGGTTGTACCTATTTTGAATTTGGTGAACATGTGATTTCTCATTCTATTGTGGCCTGTGCGTAGGCGAAGTATGATGACTTGATCCCTGCTTGATAGTTGGTGGTATCCGTCACTCTCGTTATGCTTTGGGTGTTCACGTTTCCATTTTTCATGGAACTGACTCCTGAGGATGAATTTGGCTTCATCATAACTGAGCGGATTGTTCTCTTGTAGTAATCTCCCTCCCTCTTTAGCTAATTTGTCTGCGTGTTCGTTCCCGTGTATATTACAATGTGATGGTATCCACTGAATGACTACTCTCTGGAAGATATTGCATAGTTGGTCCAGGGTTGTTCTCAAGTCATCTAGTTCATTGTTCTTGTGGTTTTTTAGAGCTGATAGTACTGACAGTGCATCAGTCAGAATCACCAATTTATTGTGTATGTTATTTTTGTGTTGAGTAGCCAGTGTTGCAGCATCTCTGAGGGCCTCAGTTTCTGCTTTAAAGTTGTTTGAGAATTTTCCAGTAGCTATTGACTTTGTGATCTCGTTCTGATTGGTCAGCGTCAAGAACACCCCCCCCCCTTTCATTTCTGGTGACATTTATAGCAGAGCCATCTGTGTATATGTGGGACCAAGAGTCCTGTGGGTAAGTAACGTGTATATGTTTTTGTGCTACGTGTTTTCTTTCTGTGTCTGATTGGGTGCCTTTTTTCATGATTCCTGTTATGTTTTCCATGAGGAGACATATCAGATGGCCCAAGGGTTTCGATATTGTTTGGGAAAGTACTGGGTCTCCAGTAGTTAGTTCATTGGCAATTGCAGCGAAGTTGCTCCTCTTTAGTCGTACAATTCCGGAACCAGATATTCTTTGGTGCATGGGGTGGCTAAGGAGCCTTCTATATTTCTCCAATTGTTGCAATACTTTAGTGACTCGTCTGTCATCTAAGGGTTGTAAACCTGTTACTGTTTCTAGAGTCTTGATAGGTGTAGATTTCATAGCACCAGTAATGAAACGGGCAGCTTGGTTCTGTATTCTGTTAATTTTGCTAAGGTGTGATTTGGAAGTCATAGCCCATGCTGTGATTCCATATTCTAGAACTGGTCTGACTTTTCCTACGTATAGTCTTTTCAAAATATTGCTGTCTGCCCCCCAGTCCGTTCCTGCCAATTTCTTCATGATATTTGTTCGTTTTCTGGCTTTTTTTCTTGCTCTGTCTATCTGATTTTTCCAAGTCATTCTGCGATTCATGGTGACACCAAGATATGTTGGGTTGTGGTCAATAGGTAGTGTATGATCCTTGAACTTCAAATTTGCAGAGAGTGTTTTCCTTGATAGGCTGAAAATTGTGTGTGAGGTTTTCCTTTCGTTGATTGGTAAGAACCAGGTGTTCGTCCACTTTTCAAGTTCACCTAGGGCATCTTGCATCCTGGGTTCAGCTACCGACATACTTTTCTCGCCAGCCCATAATGAACACCAAATGAAACCAGAAGAAAAATGGTAGGATCAAAACCCTGCCAAGAATATATAGAACAACAACAACTTAAATGGTTTGGCCACCTGGTCAGAATGAATCCTCATCAATCACCATCAAAGGCGTTCTTCTCGAGAATGCATGGAAAAAGACCAAGAGGAAGACCAGAAGAAGATGGATAGATGCAGTGACAGAGACATGTAACAACAAAGGAAAATCACTAATTCAGACAGTTCGAGCAGCTCAAGAACGACAAATGATATAACCACGACACCTTTTAGGTATCAGTGAGAAAGAGAAAGGAAGAAGAAAGACCACATTTCTTATGACCACAGCACATTTTTGGGTATTGTTTTCAGTATCACACTTGCATAGGAGGCAAAGGTGCGCCTCACAGCAGTGGAGCTGGAAGTTGTCAGCGACCCACACCTAATGGCCTGCGCCAAGATTGGTGAACCAGAACCATCTAGACCCTACTCTACCTCTCCATAGTGCTCCAGTAACAAACTAACCTATCTGCCTGGTCTGGTCAAGCGATTAGGAATCGAAGATGGAGAACTACCCGTTACTCAAAAGTGTTGTTCTGAAGTCGGATGTGTTGGGCCGAAAGGCACAAATATCACAGTTAAACTACAAAACACAACGCAGACACGCCCACTTAATGTCCTTTTAAGGGCGGATGAGGTGTACTCTCTTTTAGCCATCAGACAAACACAAGCAAAATTCTTGTCGCGAGTAGGGAACGAAGATATCCTGGTGCTCAAACATGATGTGCCGAAGGCGCAAATAAGGGCGGATGACAAATAAGTGTACTCCTTTAGTCATTAGGCAAACACACCAGGTCACTTTTATTTCCCAGAAAAATCTCTGGTGCTCATATTTTAGAAGCTCGGTGAACCATAGAGCCTTTTTTTGTCCAAAAAAAATATTAATAATCCACACTTCTGGGAATTGAAGTCAGTCCCTTCCGTCAAGGAACTACCGTGTAGTGGAAATTGTAAATGCTTGTCAGAAGTTTTGTTCCACAATGAGTCATGGCATTGGAGGTCTTCTACCTTTTTAGCTCCCTGTGGAGCATAGGTCTTCAACAAACACTTTCCAAGTCGTTCTGTTTTTTTGCCATTCTTTTAAGATCAATCCATGTCTTCCCCATCATCTTTATCTCTGCTTCTATCTGTCTTCTCCAAGAATTCCTTGGTCTTCCTCTTTGTCTTTTCCCCTGGGGATTCCAAAAAAGGGCCTGTAGTGTAATACTCTAAGTTGGCTTCCGTAGTGTGTGTCCCATAAAGACTTGGTAAGGACTGCTAACTTCTTCCTGGTGACAGGGGAAAGGCCTGGTGTGACCATAGATTTCTTGAATGCAGAGAGAAAGAGAGAGAGGTCTATGAAGTTGATGAAAGTGGACGGCTGTAATGATTTCCTGGGTTTTACTAGAGGGAAGTTGGAACTGGTCCTGCCTAGAAGTACTGGTCCTGCTTACAGGTACTGGTCCTTTGTCTTTTCCCCTGGGGATTCCAGGTGCCAATTCTAGAGGATTTCTTGGTAGACAAAGGGTGAGTCGGCAACCCGGACTCCTTGCGGCTTTCTCCGGCTTGCGTCATACGTCTCTTAGACAGAGAGCCCTTCTCTTTCTTGGATGACGGATTAACTTTTTCTCTCTTTTACTTGTCCATGTTTGTGAAGTTTTTTCGGCCTATTTTTTTACAGTATGTGATTGGAGTACCTATGCAGTAATCTACAGAGAAGCTAAGACAAGCATAAGAAACGAATGTAGAACAAGATGGATCCAAAGTAAAAAAAAAAAGTAAAGAGCCCCGTCACGCCAAGTGGCGTTTAGGGAATATGGTGTTAGTGACCATAATTTTTACAGACCTCCGGTACATGATTTTTAAAGTAATGTGGTCGGTATTACACCCATGCCGCTTTACTTTCCCAGAAAAAATAAGGTACCCATTTAAGGCTGGCTGAATCCGGAAGCTGCCGGTCAAAATCAAACCCGATCCTTTGTAGTCCAGTTCACTAACCACTGAGCTACCGCGGCTCCCAAGCTGGAACCAAAGGCTATAAATAAATAACAAGCAGGACTCAAGCCATCAGCTACCAAGGCATATCCTGAGCCACCTTAACAACCTCGGAATAATCCAAACCATGAACTGGGTATACCATCTCTTATCCCTCAGTCCACCTCTCCCTAACTTTATCATCCTTGGTAGCTAAAGGTATTTGTGCCTCACCGTTTGTTGACGTTGTCCTCGTCTTCTGAAGAAGGCTACCAGCCGAAACGTCAGTATTTTGTTGTGTTCATTTTTTGTAAAGCTGTCACCATACCTTGGAGTGTATACCACACCCCACTACTGGGTAGTCTTGAGGTATGACGTTGGTCCCAGGACAGGAAGGACCCAGGCTCGAAGTCCACCAGAAACGTTGGTGATTTTTGTCAAAAAATAGGGGAAAGTTAACAATGGAGACTGCTAGGGGAAAGTTAATAATGGAGACTGCTAGGGGAAAGTTAACAATGGAGACTGCTAGGGGAAAGTTAACAATGGAGACTGCTAGGGGAAAGTTAACAATGGAGACTGCTAGGGAAAGTTAACAATGGAGACTGCTAGAAAGAGATCAAAAGAACATTAGCAGTGGCAAAACACACGTATTAAATGCCATGAAGAACATGTGACAATATCTTCCTGATACCAACATATGGCTGTGAATCAAGGACAGTCTTACAAACAGCGAAGAAGAAAAATTGATGCATTCAAAACAAAATGCTCTGAACTTCAACATCAAACCCCGTACAACGACAAAGACATAAAGCAGAAAATGTGTTGGTTGACTGCATCATCGCAACGTGAGAGGAGAAGACTGCAGGTCCAAAAAACTCCTGAATGTGGAGAGAAAGAAAGGAATGCCTTCTTAGCATCATTAAGTGCTAGATATTCAGAAAAAGATGCTCAATAGTTCCACAAAGATGTACCTACAGCTGGCATTCCAATGAGAGTATTTTTTTTTTTGGGTGTTATTCAGTTATTTGCGGGTCATCATCATTGCACTCTGAAAATGTCCATAGGTGCTCAGATCCCCTCCTCACCAATTCTCGCAGTGTCCAGGGACTGACTCCAGTTCTATGTTGGTTGATAAGTCTTCTTACACGGCCACTAAGTTTCTCATTTCTGGCTGTGCCCATCTTAACTCCCATTTCCATCATCCGAAGAAGTGACGTGGATCTGTGTTTGTCGAAGTCCTGTGCTCTTCCCACATCTTGGAGGCATTGATGATGTCCGCCCGATCCATTGGTTGCCAGTCCTCAACGACAGCGCAGCTAGTCAACCTGTCCGCTCTTTCATTTCCCCGTACTCTCGCATGTCCAGGGACATAAACAAAGGTGACCTTACGTATTTTGGATTTCTGCAACGACTCTACCCATTGCATGCGTACAGAGCCCGCGTCCACTTTTTTTTATCATGCTCATCGAATCACTCAGTATACATGCGTGGGTGTAGTCTTGTGACTCTAACCATTTGAATGCCTTGGTCACTGCCATCACCTTGTCATGCCACTCGTAGTCACGACGTATGCACCACTGTCTTCGTAAACTATTTTACCTGCCGAGCGTGCTGTAAATGCCCATGCACTTCTTTGGTGTCGTCTTACAGATCCGTCTGTATTGATAAATGCATCTTTCTCATCGGTGTTATCGCAGATGAGACCGTTGACCTCAGCATTAACCACGACCGGGTTCTGTTCCCTACTTTTCCTGTCGAGTGTGACAATTCACGAGAAAGTCTCCTTGAGGCAAAAGGGCAGCAAATCTACTGATAGAGAGTTACAAAAACATTAGTAGAATAAACATTCCAATAAATAAACAAAAAGCTGCAAGACGGGAAAACCAAGATGCAAAACACATGCCTTCAGCACCAGAAGAGCATCAGGCGACCATCTTTACCCCAACTGAAAATAGATGTTGCCCTCCAAGGATTGAAGCTCAAAAGTTCCCCTGGTAAAGATGGAATCTCCAACGAAATGCTCCTAAATCTGGTTCAGAAAGCGAAGAGCCAGCTTCTAAGGATAATAAATGCTAGCTGGAAGAGAGGTCATGTGCCGGCAATCTGGAAAGAAGCTATTATGGTGCCCATCCTCAAGTGTGGAAAAGACCCACTAGACCCAAGTAGCTATAGACCAATTAGCCTACTGAGCTGCCTGAGTAAACTCATGGAAAGGCTGGTTAACAGAAGACTTATGTGGCATTTGGAGACAAAATAACAAATCGTACCACAATAAAGTGGCTTCCGTCAGCACAGATCAACTGAAGACCTGGTCACCTACATTGCACAGGAAATAGAGGATGCTCTACAGGAAAAGAAACACACACTGGCAGTGTGGGTCGACATGGAGAAGGCTGTTGATAGGGTTTGGCGAGAGGGTTTAAAGAACAAGCTTTTTAGACTTGGCATCCAGGGTCGTTTATTCAATTGGGTCTCTCAATACCTTCAGGATAGAACGGCTAGACTACAAGTTCAAGGTCAACTAAGTAAAAAGGTCTCTATCGAATAAGGTGTCCCACAAGGCGGAGTCTTGTCCCCAACACTCTTTTTAATTTCCATAAATGACATCGTAATGGACATTCCACCCAGAATACACTCAGCAATATACGCAGATGATCTGGTGTTATGGGCTCGCGAGGAAAGTATGTCGGTGGCTGGACCCAGGATGCAAGATGCCCTAGGTGAACTTGAAAAATGGACGAACACCTGGTTCTTACCAATCAACGAAAAAAAAAACTACATATACAATTTTCAGCCTATCAAGAAACACACTCTCTGCAAACTTGAAGATAAAAGACCATACACTCCCTATTGACCACAACCCAATATATCTTGGTGTAACCATAAATCGCAGAATGACTTGAAAAATCAGATAGACAGAGCAAGGAAAAAAGACAGAAAACAAATATTATGAAGAAATTGGCAGGAACGGACTGGGGGGCAGACAGCAATATTTTGAAAAGACTATACGTAGGAAAAGTCAGACCAGTTCTAGAGTATGGAGTCACATCCTGGGCTATGGCTTCCAAGTCACACCTTAGCAAAATTAACAGAACCAAGCTGCCCGTATCATCACTGGTGCTATGAAATCTACACCTATCAAGACCCTTGAAACAGTAACAGGTTTACAACCCTTAGATGAAAGACGGGTCACGAAAGTATTACAACACACGGAGAAATATAGAAGGCTCCTTAGCCACCCCATGCACCAAAGAATAACTGGTTCCGGAATTGTACGACTAAAGAGGAGCAACTTCGCTGCAATTGTCAATGAACTAACTACTGGAGACCCAATACTTTCCCAAACAATATCGAAACCCTTGGGCCCATCTGATATGTCTCGTCATGGAAAGCATAAAAAACCAGAACTTAAGGAAAATATAACAGGAATCATGAAAAAAGGCACTCAATCAGACACAGAAAGAAAACACGTAGCAGAAAAACACATACACGATACCTACCAACAGGACTCTTGGTCCCACATATACACATATGGCTCTGCTACAAATGCCACCAGAAATGGAGGGGGAGGTGTGTTCTTGACGCTGAATAATCAGGATGAGATCACCAAGTCAATAGCTACTGGGAAATTGTCAAACAACTTTAAAGCAGAAACTGAGGTCATCAGAGATGCTGCAACACTGGCTACTCAACACAAAAATAACATGCACAATAAATTGGTGATTCTGACTGATGCACTGTCAGTATTATCAGCTCTAAAAAGCCCCAAGAACAATGAACTAGATGACTTGAGAACAACCCTGGACCAACTATGCAATATCTTCCAGAGAGTAGTCATTCAGTGGATACCATCACACTGTAATATACACGGGAACAAACGCGCAGACAAATTAGCTAAAGAGGGAGGGAGATTACCGCAAGAGAACCATCCGCTCAGTTATGATGAAGCCAAATCCATCCTCAAGGGTCAGTTCCATGAAAAATTGAAACGAGAACACCCAAAGCATAACGAGAGTGACGGATACCATCAACTATCAAGGAGGGATCAAGTCATCATACTTCGCCTACGCACTGGCCACAATAGAATGAGAAATCACATGTTCACCAAATTCAAAATAGGTACAACCAGCCTATGCCACTGTACAATATGACCACAAAACATGTTCTACAGGATTGCCCCCAGTACACAGACATGAGAAGAGCAATGTGGTCCACGCCCACCTCCCCGAAAGAAAAACTATATGGGGCAATCGATTCACTTAACAGACAGCTGACTTCATGAGAGAGTCTGGAATCCTACTCTGATTGAGTCTTGATCGCAGTGAGAGAGAGAGAGAGAGAGAACGACGTAGGCATCGGTATCCACTCCTCACCAACGCTGATATTGGTAAGCCCATAGACTTGTTTGATGACATCTTCGGCCCACCCATGATTTGCTTCTTTTTAGCCTGGCACCTTTCACTGTGTTGAGCACGTGGCGCAATGGATGCTCTTTATCTGTACTAATCTTCAGGTATGCTCATGCTCTCCAAATCTTGACTCTGTCATCCATGGTTGGAAAGTCAAGAAGATACCTCATTGCTACACAGGGAGTGTCCCTCGTACATCCCAATATAAGGCGCATGGCTTCATTTTGTATTTTCTCCAGCCTATCAATTTGAGTCGTACTGACAGTAAGAATGGCCAGGGCATACTCGATTGGTGCGAGGACTAATCCCTGGAACAGAAGAGTAAGTAGCCTCTGCTCGATGTTGGCAGCTGCCATGACCTTCAAGGCGGCTAATCCTTTGCGGGATTTTGTTATCACATGGTCGACGTGGTCCCGAAAACACAGGCTGCGATCAAACTTAACTCCGAGATGTTTGTGAAATCATAACATGAACTGTTTTTCTGTTACCAAGGGTGGTTGCCGCTGAGAGAAATCATAGATAAAAATCCCAAAATTTTTTTGTGTATTCTGGTCAAGTAATTGTTCTGCTGCACATGCTGGGGACAGTCTAAAAATGGAGCACTGGTCTCCCCTTGTCAGGAAATTAGTGTTGTCTTTGGGAAGTACTGGTCGGTTGCTGAATTAACTAATGACATATTTCTAGTAGGGAAAAAACAAAATCCCACTAATTTTCAGAGAATGTCCCCAAGACGGGGCCCCCCACTTTGTCTTTGGGCAACCTATTATGCACTTAACCTAAAAAAACCTATAGAGCGCAGTTCATATTATGGTTTCTGAATTGGTTTTGAATACTTGGACTACCCAGAATTGCAAAGCAGTTCATATTATGGTTTCCGAATCAGTTTTGAATACTTGGACTATCCAGCATTGCAAAGCAGTTCATATTATCGTTTCTGAATCAGTTTTGAATAAAGGTAAAGTACATGACTTGAATTGGCCTTTTAGCACATAAGTTTTCACCCATATGTACTCGGCCGCCTATCCAGAAGTCTTCAAAGACTTCTGGATAGTCACTTCAAGCATCGAGACTCACGATGCAAGGCAGCATTCCTCACCTTCCCAGAGCATTTGCCCCGGTACCCATTTTTGTCAGCGGCTGAGTTGACTGTGAGGGTATATTTTTTTTCCAACCACGAGTAGAATTAACACTGCTTCCAGTGGAAATCAAACACGGGTTGTCCGAACGTCGGTAGCCCAGTCAGGTGGTTTTCCCAACTAGGCTACAGAGCCCTGTGGATTATTAAATTTTGCAAGGCAGTTCATGTTATGGTTTCTGAATCAGCTTTGAATACATGGTCTATCCAATAGGAACTAAAAAAAAAGAGTTCTTAAATGTTACGTAGAGCCAGTCTTAGCATATGGACGCGAATCATGGACAATAGGACAACAGACAAGAAAATCACTGGAGTCTGTAGAAATGTGGTTTTACAGAAGAATGTTGAGAGTACCATGGGCAGCTAAGAAGAGTAATGAAGATGTTCTAAGAGAGGTCAAAGCAAAAAGAGAGCTAATTTCCAATATTAGGAAGAAACAATCATAATATTTTGGCCATGTAATGAGAAGAGAACAACTGGAATATATTGTAACAACTGGAAAAATTGAGGGACGAAGAGATAGAGGGAAGCAAAGAGAAAAAATAACAGACAGCTTAAGAGAATGGCTTGGCAGAAGATCAACAACAGAAATGATAAATAACTGTCGAGATTGAAAATTGTGGAGAGACATGATCACCTACGCCAGCAGGCCTGGTACTTGATGATGATAATGATGACATGGTCTATCAAACAATGAAAAACAGTTCATGTTATGATTTCTGAATCAGCGTTGAATACATGGACTAATCAACTTCACCATCTGCCAGTAACGCTGTATTGTTCTCTTTTTGGTTTTACTTTTTTTTTTCGTTCGCCAGCTTTGACCTCTGACAAAGTCCCTCGAGACTAGGAACTGAATTTTGCATGCTAATCCATTTTTTCCTGGCAGCCGTGGGGTCACTCGCTGCACAGACAACTCCGTCTTCATAGGTACTCATATTTTTTCCATCGATGGGTAAATGACGTTTCAAGCCGGTTCTCGCTGCTGAGACTAGGGGTGGTTGCCGCAGAGAGAAATCATAAATAAAAATCCCAACTGGTATGGTTTTTCATACTGAAAAGCAATCAAGAACGCTCTCAAAAGACATAATATATATATATATATAACCAATTATACATATAATTCACCATAAAACACAGCTCATGTATTTACATCAACATAATAATTATTACATGCAATTATAAACACATATACATGTTTGTATCTATCCTATACTTTCTCTTTCAATGCACACACACACAAAACGGACATTTCTAGATAAGTGTTCATTTTTGGCTCGTTTCTGCTAAAAGATCTTGATCAAGAAAGGATCAAGGACATGATTATTTGCCACATCTGTTGGTGTAGGTGATCATGTCCTTCCAGAATTCTCATGTCTGCAGAGCATCGTCATATCAATTCTGGTGTTTGCCGAGCCACAACACCCAGCTATCAAGTATCTTCTCTTTTTGGTGTCAGATCAGATATAATCTAATCTGTTCTTTATTTATTTACATTTTATAATATCAGGCTCTGCAATCTTCTGCATCTTTCCCAAGAAATCTTCAGGGTTGCCACAAAATATTTTACCATATTTCTCTTTTGTATGCCCACCACTACATAAACAAATATTTTCTGATGACAGAATTAGTTATCTTTGTGCTTTGAAAAACAACCTTTATGCATTTACTCCATTTCTAGGATCTGCCAGGTTGGACAAAAGAATTAAAGAATAAGGGTCACATGTACAGTGCAGTCACCACAAGGTTTTTGGACTAGAGTTTTACTCTCTCTGAGAAAAAAAAAACTTTTTGACCCTACAGTCATTCAAATTTGCGTTCTTTGATTCTTCTTCTTAATTTTCAGCTCCCTGTGGAGCATAGGTCTTCAACAAATATGTTCCATGATGTTCTGTTTCTTGCCTTTCTTTAAAGTTCATTCCATGTCTTCCCCCTCATCTTCATCTCAGCTTCTATCTGACATCTCCATGAATATTTTGGTCTTCCTCTTTGTCTTTTTCCTTGGGGATTCCAGAAAAGAGAAACTCTCAGTTGGCTTCCGCAGTGTGTCCCCTATCCAGCACTATTGTCATCGCTGTATCGCTTTATCCACGGGTATTTGACTGGTACTTTTCCATAATTCTATGTTAGTGCATTCTTTGATTACGGACACTAAACTCATATTCACTAGTCATCTCTGCCCTAGGTATCCGTAAATCTATACGCCTTATTTCATATGGATGTCCCTTATCCACTCTGGATAATTTAGATTGTTTATTTTTTTTCATCCACAATAATAAAGAGTATGAATCTCCTCACACCGAAAGTGTGACATACATAGAGTATTGTGCTCATGGTCATAATTTTCTACCACTGGCAAATTTTTTTGGGTCATGTGGTCAATACTACACCAGGGCTGTCATTCCAGAAAAAAAAATCTCTTATACCCACTTTTGTTAAGTCGATAGATCGTCTTCTTTGTACAATGTAAGTAAAGTAAAGAGCCTCATCACGACAAGTAGCGTATAGGGAATATGGTGTTAGTGACCATAATTTTTATAGACCTTTGGCACATAATTTTTGGGGTAATGTGGTCGGTATTACACCCATGCCGCTTTACTTTCCCAGAAAAAAATCAGGTACCCATTAAAGGCTGGGTGAATGGAAGCCATTGGTTGGGATCGAACCCTACCTCTTGTCCTTTGTAGTCCAGTTCACTAACTACTGAGCTATCGCGGCTCCACAAATTGTATTTTGAAGTGGAAATATTTATGATGGAGTCATACTTAAGGGTTAAGATCCAGTCAGTTTAAGAACAAGTGTGCCAGTCACAGGACACAGATAAGTACTGACCATGTGACTAGCTCATCGTGTGTCATGATGTTGTTTACATCATGGTGCAGGTCAAATTCGCACGATCACAAGACTTGAACGCTGAAGAATATATCTTCATATTTCCTTCCTCATTTGCCTTACAGTGTTGAAGGGAGATATCATTTGCAGTTTTTTGCTCTTCTGTTAAGTTTCCTAGTGTTTCTAATATTCCGTGATCAGCCCTTGGGTCTGGTGTTCTCACAATGTTTATTGAAGGCTAGCTGTGTTTTGATCTTTCTGCTTTGTCACGTGACCAAACCATTTTATCTGTTGTTTCTTTATATATAGAAGAAGAATAGATAAATAAATGACAAAACAATGCATTTACACAGATTAAATATCCTTTACACAGAGATGATTAAGAGATGTAGGTTATCAGGCGGAGAAAAGCAAACTTCTTGTCCACAGCAGTTCTAACTACCTCTGTCTCTCTCTTTTATAAGCACAGAAAAATTCCATCTATACGACACTGCAAAACTTCCCTATTAAGTCTGCATAGCTGGCTCTATTTAATTTCTTTTGTTCTTGACTAAAATCTTTTCACTTAGACATCAAGATCATATGTTTCTGTACGGACAACTCGTATAAATAAACTACCTATAATTTATGATCGACCACTAGTATCATCAATAATCAAGAAAAGATCCTTTTGGACATGTGATGAGAAGAGATAATAACCGAATAGCAAAGCAAGCCCTCATGTGGGAAACAACAGGTAGGAGGAAAAAAAGGCTGACACAGAGAGACACTGAGAAGAACATTGATCAGAGAGGCAAGAGCAGCAGGAATCAGCTCCCTCAATGAGATTGAGTTGCTTGCACAGAACAGAGACAAATGGCGAGATTTGATACAAGATCTTTGCAAGGATTGAGACTGATAGAAAGAAAATTTAGAAAAAGAGAAAAAGTATCTGGGTCTACACCTTATGGGCCAGCCACAGCTCAAAAGGTCAATAGATAGATAGATAATTCATGATTTAAAGTTTTATACAGCACTGTAAGACTCCTATTTTTCATTTACCACTCTACTGAATTAATACTGACTTTATTTCTTCTGTTCTTGATCAAAATCTTTTAACTATGAAGCCATGAGTATCTGTTCCTATGTGCATATAAACCATACACTGTACATAATTATACTATCTATAATTCACAATTTACTATTACCACAGTTTCCCAGAAAATTGACTTAGTAATTAATTATAAAAATTATATAAATGTTTTTAAGACAATTACTATTTATCAAGGTACATGAAAAGCAACAACCAAGTTTTCTTTATGATGTATTTTGATCTCTTTGACGGAACTGGCCAATTTTTCGCTGTAGTGTGTTATCTGAAATGAAAAATGTAATGTTATTAAAAAGTTGTTAGTTCCTGGTTTAGCCTTCTTCGAGAAGGCATGATCGATTAATCCTTAGACTTAATCGTTTATATATAATAACTGACAGTGAAACAACATTAAAACAGGTAAATAAATTTAAATATCTGGGGACAATGTTAATCTCAGATGGTAGATGTACAACAGAGGTGAGATGCAGAATGGCTCAGGCAAAAGCAGCTTTCCAAAAAATGAGGAAGATACTATGCAATCCATTTTTTACAATAGAAACAAGAAAAAGAGTTCTTAAATGTTATGTAGAGCTAGTCTTAACATATGGATGTGAATCATGGACAATAGGACAACAGACAAGAACATCACTGGAGGCTGTAGAAATGTGGTTTTACAGAAGAATGTTGAGAATACCATGGACAACTAAGAAGAGTAATGAAAACATTCTGAAAGATGCCAAAGCAAAATGAGAGCTATTTTCCTATATTAGGAAGAAACAATCATAATTTTTTGGCCATGTAATGAGAAGGGAACAGCTGAAATATATTGTAACAACTGGAAAAATTGAGGGACGAAGAGATAGAGGGAAGCAAAGAGAAAAAAATACAGACAGCTTAAGAGAATGGCTTGGCAGAAGGTCAACAACAGAAATGATAAATAACTGTCGAGATCAAAAGTTGTGGAGAGACATGATCACCTACACTAGCAGGCATGGTACTTGATGATGACCATGATATCCCTTGTTATTGACTTTGATTCATGATATCCCTTGTTAATGACTGATTCATGGTAGCCATTGTTAATGACTTTGATTCATGATATCCCTTGTTATTGACTTTGATTCATGATATCCCTTGTTAATAACTTTGATTCATGATATCCCTTGTTAATGACTTTGATTAATGATATCCCTTGGTATTGACTTTGATTCATGATATCCCTTGTTATTGACTATGATTCATGATATCCCTTGTTATTGACTTTGATTCATGATATCCCTTGTTAATGACTGATTCATGATATCCTTTTTATATTCTACGGAACATAGGAAACTGAAAGTAGAAGAAGCAGAGGAAAAGGGGTAGAAGAAGCAAAAGAAAGAGAAGGGGTAGAAGAAGCAGAGAAGGAAACAGAAAAAGGATAAGAAGAAAAATATAAAGTTCTAGAAGCAAATAAGATGGTAGTGAAAAAGGCAGTTAAAAAAAAAGATAAGAATGAGAGAAAGCGAAAAGATATAAAGAAGATGAGAATCAATAATAAAAGGAATAAGAAGAGAAGAAAAAAGAAGACAACATGACAGGCAGATAAGATGAAAAAAGAAAAAACAGAGAAAGTGGGGACAAAAGAGGAGAATGACAATACAATTCTTTATCTTACCATTTGAATATCTGCTAATGAAACCGGAGGTGCTGATAAAGTCAAGTGTGGTGACATTATTCCATTTGGCAGGTTCGGCCGATAAATATGAGATTTGCCAGAACCAGACAACACCATGTTTAACCGATTGCTGAAAAGGTATATTTATAGAAATTGTTCAATGTTTGTTTTCAGAATGTCAAGGTCTCTTCTTCTTCGATAACAACATTAACTTTTTCTGGACTTTGGCGGACTTTAGGTTTTACTAGATCAATTTTCAATTTAGAAAGATTTCATCACATATAATTTTTATTTTACAATTTTACATAATAATATAATTAAATGTGGTACATGTTATACATCATCAGATAGGAAAATGGTAGAAAAAAAAATGAAAATAGCAATCAATTGGTGATATCTGAAGGAAAAAAATATATTATTTATTATCATCATAAAGTACCGGGCCTACTGGCGTAGGTCATCATGTCTCTCCACAACTTTCGATCTCGGCAGCTATTTATCATTTCTGTTGTTGACCTTCTGCCAAGCCATTCTCTTAAGCTGTCTGTTATTTTTTCTCTTTGCTTCCCTCTATCTCTTCGGTGCTCAATTTTTCCAGTGTTACAATATATTCCAGTTGTTCTCTTCTCATTACATGGCCAAAAAATGATGATTGTTTCTTTCTAATATTGGAAATTAGCTCTCTTTTTGCTTTGACCTCTCTCAGAACCTCTTCATTACTCTTATTAGCTGTTCATGGAACTCTCAACATTCTTCTGTAAAACCACATTTCTACAGACTCCAGTGATTTTCTTGTCTGTTGTCCTATTGTTCATGATTCGCATCCATATGTTAAGACTGGCTCTACATAACATTTAAGAACTCTTTTTCTTGTTTCTATTGTAAAAAATGGATTGCATAGTATCTTCCTCATTTTTTGGAAAGCTGCTTTTGCCTGAGCCATTCTGCACCTCACCTCTTTTTACATCTTCCGTCTGAGGTTAACAAAGTTCCCAAATATTTAAATTCATTTGCCTGTTTTAATATTGTTCCACTTGTCTTTATTTTGCGCTGAGGTGATGTCTTTTTCTTTGTCGTTACCATTACCTCTGTCTTTTTGCTATTAAGGCTGAGTCCTTTATTTTTGCTTTCTTTCATTATAATGTCCAACATTTCTTGTAACTCATTTTCACTCTCAGCGATTAAGACTGTATTATTTATTATAAATAATATTAAAAAAAAAAAGCAAAAAATTTTCAATTAAAAATATCATATTTCATGTACCTCTATTTTTCCCTGACTAGAAGTGTTGACAATCCATTCTTCTTGAAATTATAAACAAACTAATCCAAAGTTCTTCAATCTTTGAAATATACTTTACTTGATGCATTTATGTTCACAAATAATGAAATTAGGCACAAGAAATGGTGTGACCACTATTTGTCAGAAAAAAAAAACACATACATTTTACGTAGAAAATTCAACCAATATATCTAACAAAGAAATTACCATGTGGTAATCGAAGGAAGTAATTATGAAGCTTCTTCTAGATATCGAATACATGTATTGGTGAATATTTATACAGAATCATTACTTTACTTTAAAATAGTCAACCGTACTCGGTCCGAGCCGATGTGTCGGTTTTGGTCCTCTAGCACCTTCCTCAGTGGAGCTGATGTGCCAGTTAGTGGTCCAGGAAAAGTTAAGGAAATATTAAAGTAAAGGTTTTTCCCAAGCTATGCTGGACGTATGGAGAATACAGAGTTAGAGGTTATATTTTACCATGACCGCTGCACATTTTTGGGTGATGTGGTAAGTATCACACAAGGCCGCCTTCTTCTACCTTTCAACTTTCTGTGGAGCATAGGTCTTCAACAAATACTTTCAGCTCCCTATGAAGCATAGGTCTTCAACAAACTTTTTCAGCTCTCTGTGGAGCATAGGTCTTCAGCAAACACTTTCAACTCCCTGTGGAGCAGAGGTCTTCAACAAACACTTTCAGTTCCCTGTAGAGCATAGGTCTTCGACAAACACTTTCAACTCCCTGTGGAGCAGAGGTCTTCAACAAAAACTTTCAGTTCCATGTGGAGCATAGGTCTTCGACAAACACTTTCCAAGCTGTTCTGTTTCTTGCCATTCTTTTAAGATCATTTCTTGTCTTTCCCATCATTTCATCTCTGCTTCCCCTTTTCTCCTGGAGATTCAAAAAAAAAAAGAAGGGGGCCTTATGTCTGGCTCACTCTATCTAGCTCTGGTTCTACTGCATTCAGCTATACTATCATTGATCTACCTCTTCTTTTACCTTTCCTCTGGAATAAACTCACATACTGCAAGGCAGATCTTGTTACTTAATTTCTACTAATAAACTCACATACTGCAAGGCAGATATTGTTACTTAATTTCTACTAATAAACTCACATACTGCAAGGCAGATCTTGTTACTTAATTTCTACTAATAAACTCACATACTGCAAGGCAGATATTGTTACTTAATTTCTACTAATAAACTCACATACTGCAAGGCAGATATTGTTACTTAATTTCTACTAATAAACTCACATACTGCAAGGCAGATATTGTTACTTAATTTCTACTAATCACATGACCTATAAAGCTCGATTTTCTGCCTATTTTCACTGCATGCTTCTCCTTTTTGTTGCATCTTCTGTGCAATAGTTGGCTACAATTTTAGGACAACTTTCCTCACCGCATCAACCATTGCAACAAAATGTTAGAGTTATCTAACCTGTATTGTGTTGCCCTATCCTGCAGCTCCCCCTGCTCCAAGTTTGACGATTCTGTTGATGTGACATCAATGATATTACTGCAACAAGAATAACACAGTAAATCATAAACGAGATTACTATCAATGTAACATACATATCACCATCATCAAGTACCATGCCTACCGGTGTAGGTGATCATGTCTTTCCACAACTTTCGATTTCAACAGTTATTTATCATTTCTATTGCTGACCTACTGCCAAGCCATTCTCTTAAGCTGTCTGGTATCTTTTCTCTTTGCTTTCCTCTATCTCTTCATCTCTCAATTTTCCCAGTTGTTACAATATATTCCAGCTGTTCTCTTCTCAGTACATGACCAAAAAATGATGATTGTTTATAGTAGGATTCCAGACTCTCTTATGAAGTCAGCTGTCAGTTTAAGTGATTCGATTGCCCCATATAGTTTCTCTTCCAAGGAGGTGGGTGTGGACCACATTGCTCTTCTCAGGTCTGTGTACTGGGGGCAATCCTGTAGAACATGTTTTGTAGTCATAGTGTACAGTGGCATAGGCTGGTTGTACCTATTTTGAATTTGGTGAACATGTGATTTCTCATTCTATTGTGGCCAGTGCTTAGGCGAAGTATGATGACTTGATCCCTCCGTGATAGTTGATGGTATCCGTCACTCTCGTTATGCATTTCTCTTTTCACTGATACCTAAAAGGTGTCGTGGTTTATATCATTTGTCATTCTTGAGCTGCTCGAACTGTCTGAATTAGTGATCTTCCTTTGTTGTTACATGTCTCTGTCACTGCATCTATCCATCTTCTTCTTTTCTCTTTCTCACTGATACCTAAAAGGTGTTGTGGTTTATGTCATTTGTCGTTCTTGAGCTGCTTGAACTGTCTGAATTAGTGATTTTCCTTTGTTGTTACATGTCTCTGTCACTGCATCTATCCATCTTCTTCTGGGTCTTCCTCTTGGTCTTTTTCCATGAATTCTCGAGAAGAACGCCCTTGATGGTGATTGGTGAGGATTCATTCTGACCAGGTGGCCATATATAGCCACATTATAAGGTTACATTAGCATCATTGTCAAGGTTACATTAGCATCATTGTCAAGGTTACATTAGCATCATTGTCAAGGTTTCATTAGCATCATTGTCAAGGTTACATTAGCATCATTGTCAGAGTTTTAGGTATACCAATGAGAGGGTTGGGTGGTTTAAAGGTAAGATGTTAGCTTCTGGACAAAAAAGTCTTGGGTTTAAACACATCAAAATTTATAAACAAATAAAATCAGCTGACAATGAATGAAGCTGCCAAAAAGGGCGAGAACAAGAACTTTAATCTCCCTCGACACCCGAACTGGTACAAGAGAAAGAAAGAAAGAGAGAGAGAGAGAAAGAAATAACAGAATTATAATTAAATTATATTTGTTTTGTCTTACATTGCTGTCTGTCTCAGAATTCTAGTAAATTCTGACTGCTCATCACCCCTCTGATTTGCTGGAGGATAGACCGATCCAGACCGGCCACTGCAATATGAACATCATATTACATTACAAGAGTTTAGTGAACATCATATTACATTACAAGAGTTTAGTGAACATCATATTACATTACAAGAGTTTAGTGAACATCATATTACATTACAAGAGTTTAGTGAACATCATATTACATTACAAGAGTTTAGTGAACATCATATTACATTACAAGAGTTTAGTGAACATCATATTACATTACAAGAGTTTAGTGAACATCATACTACATTACAAGAGTTTAGTGAACATCATATTACATTACAAGAGTTTAGTGAACATCATATTACATTACAAGAGTTTAGTGAACATCATATTACATTACAAGAGTTTAGTGAACATCATATTACATTACAAGAGTTTAGTGAACATCATATTACATTACAAGAGTTTAGTGAACATCATATTACATTACAAGAGTTTAGTGAACATCATATTACATTACAAGAGTTTAGTGAACATCATATTACATTACAAGAGTTTAGTGAACATCATATTACATTACAAGAGTTTAGTGAACATCATATTACATTACAAGAGTTTAGTGAAATTCATATTACATTACAAGAGTTTAGTGAACATCATATTACATTACAAGAGTTTAGTGAACATCATATTACATTACAAGAGTTTAGGAAAGAAAGCTAAAACAATAGATGTAAAGTATTTCTAAATAAACAACTTCAGAAAATAATTCTTCTTTCCTTTTTCATGGTTTTGATCCTGATTGAGATAGCTTCTAGTAGGTTGACCCAGCCTTAAATGGGTATAAAATTTTTTGGTGTAGTCGGTATTAATTACCCCAAAAATAATGTGCAGATGGTCTGTAAAAATTATGGTCATTAACACCATGTTACCTATATGCCACCTGGAGTGACAGGCCTCATTACTTTTTTTTTTTTTTTTTTTTTTTTTTTTGTACTGTAATCGTAATGTAGAATGCTTTGGAAGTTGCTGAGTCATTACGGAATCCCCATAAAGTTTATTAACCTGATAAAAACAATGTATGAAGAAACTAAATGTAGTGTGGTGCATGAAGGACAGCTTACAGAAGCATTTGAAATAAGAACAGGAGTAAGGCAGGGATGCCTTCTGTCTCCATTTCTCTTTCTACTGGCCATAGAATGGATTATGAAAATAACTCAAAACAACAGAAATGGAATCCAGTGGTCACTGACCAAACAACTTGATGATTTAGACTTTGCTGATGACATAGCTCTACTATCACACAGCCATCAACAGATGCAGGATAAAATGAGCATACTTGATGAGAGATCACAACAGCTAGGACTAAAGATTAATAGAGATAAGACCAATATTATGAGAATTAATACAGTCTGCAATAAACAAATAAAACTAGGAGAAATACCCCTATTAGATGTACAATCTTACATATATCTGGGCAGTAATATAGATAAAGAGGGAGGAACCAATAATGATACCAAAACAAGGATATCAAAAGCAAGAGGAGCTTTCATTGCACTGGGAAACATATGAAAATCCAAAGAAATTAGGTTAAATACAAAAATTAAAATTTTCAACTCAAATGTTAAGGCGGTCCTATTGTATGGCTGTGAAACATGGAGAACAACAAAATTGACAATCACGAAGATACAGACTTTCATTAATGGATACTTACGCAGAATAAAAGGATGGAAATAGCAGGACAAAATCACTAACATAGAATTATGGAAATGTACCAGTCAAACACCAGTGGATAAAGAGATACAGCGAAGACGATGGCGCTGAACACACACTACGGAAGCCAACTGAGAATATTACACAACAGGCCCTTTTTTGAAATCCCCAGGGGAAAAGACAGAGAGGAAGACCAAGGAATTCTTGGAGAAGACAGTTAGAAGCAGAGATGAGGATGATGGGGAGAACGTGGAATGATCTTAAAAGAATGGCAAGAGACAGAACGACTTGGAAAGTGTTTGTTGAAGACCTATGCTACACTGGGAGCTATAAAGGTAAAAGAAGAATCATAATGTAGTCGGTATTAAAAGAGTATTACACAACAGTCCATTTTTTGGAATCCCCAGGGGAAATACAAAGAGGAAGACCAAGAAATTCTTGGAGAAGACAGACAGAAGCAGAGATGAAGAAGACATGGAATGAACTTAAAAGAATGGCAAGAAACAGAACGACTTGGAAAGTGTTTGTTGAAGACCTATGCTCCACAGGGAGCTGAAAGGTAGACGAAGAAATCTGTATTAAGCCTGTGCCGCTTTACTTTCCCAGAAAAAAAAATCCGGCACCCATTTAAGGCTGGGTGAACCCGGAAGCCGTCAATCAGGACTGAACTCGACCTCTTGTCCTTCGTAGTCCAGTTCACTAACCACTGAGCTTTCGTGTCTCCAATAATTAAAATATATGGGACAGTATTTAAACAGTTCAATGAACTCAAATACCTGGGAATAATGTTAACCTCAGATTGTAAATTTAGAACAGAGGTGAAGTGCAAAATAGCTCAAGCAAAAATATCATTTCTGAAATGAAAAAAAAAAAAAAAATATTTGGCAGGGCATTTCTATCATCGGAGATTAGAAAAGAGTTTCTGTTTTATAATTCACTGCAGAAATGTAATCAGACCAAGACTAACACGGACGAGTAACATCAAAAGATGGGCAAGTCAATCTATGACAACCTGCACCATAAAAGCAAGACACAGAGTGGAATGGCGATCCATGGTAGCAGCCTTCGTTGCGGAGACGGCACTTGATGATGATGATGTAGAAATGTATCTGTAGGGATCTTTTTGAATCATACTGGTTACTGATACTGTATTGACCTGTATTGCAGTACTTCTAGGCAGGACCAGTATCTATAAGCAGGACCAGTACTTCTAGGCAGGACCAGTACTTCTAGGCAGGACCAATATCTATAAGCAGGACCAGTACTTCTAGGCAGGACCAATACCTATAAGCAGGACCAATATCTATAAGCAGAACCAGTATTTCTAGGCAGGACCAATACCTATAAGCAGGACCAGTACTTCTAGGCAGGACCAATACCTATAAGCAAGACCAGTACTTCTAGGCAGGACCAATACCTGTAAGCAGGACCAGTACTTCTAGGCAGGACCAATTACTGTAAGCAGGACCAGTACTTCTAGGCAGGACCAATACCTATAAGTAGGACTAATACCTGTAAGCAGGACCAGTACCTGTAAGCAGGACCAGTACTTCTAGGCAGGACCAGTACCTGTAAGCAGGACCAGTACCTGTAAGCAGGACCAGTACTTCTAGGCAGGACCAGTATCTATAAGCAGGACCAGTACCTGTAAGCAGGACCAGTACTTCTAGGCAGGACCAGTACCTGTAAGCAGGACCAGTACTTCTAGGCAGGACAAGTTCCAACTTTCCTCTAGTAAAACCCAGGAAATCATTACAGCCGTCCACTTTCATCAACTTCATAGACCTCTCTCTCTTTCTCTCTGCATTCAAGACATCTATGGTCATGCCAGGCCGTTCCCCCGTCACCAGGAAGAAGTTAGCAGTCCTTACCAGGTTTTTATGGGACACACACTACGGAAGCCAACTGAGAGTATTACACAACAGGCCCTTTTTTGGAATCCCCAGGGGAAAAGACAAAGAGGAAGACCAAGGAATTCTTGGAGAAGACAGATAGAAGCAGAGATAAAGATGATGGGGAAGACATGGATTGATCTTAAAAGAATGGCAAAAAACAGAACGACTTGGAAAGTGTTTGTTGAAGACCTATGCTCCACAGGGAGCTAAAAAGGTAGAAGAAGAAGAAGAGACCAGGTCTTTATACTGTCCCCACAATTTTGTTTATATAATTATGTCAGTAGAACAGGTTTGACGTAGAAGTTCAGCATAGCCTTCATAGGTCTAAGACAGAAAACCTCAAACATGTGGCATAAAAAGACGGACAGAATCATCCTGCTTATATTTCTCAAAATATCACTAGTGCATTATAATTTACCCCTGAATTTGTTGAATATGGTCAGAATGGGATGGGTCTAACAAGGGAGTTCTCTCATTGGCAGTTTGAACCTGTAATAGAAAAAAAAAATCAGTTAAATATTTACACTAAGACTTTTCATTGTTTTTATTAATATCGAACATTGGGGATTTCAGACATTTGTGCCAGTTGAGTTATTTGCAGGTCATCCTCATTGCACTCCGATTGTGCCAATGTCTCCTCAAAATCTCAAAAGTTATTGATGTGATTACGAAACAGGATAATATTGATAGTTATACTTATGGCATGAAATCTGGTGAGAGCATGAACATTATCAATTTTGCATCTCAACAACCCCCCAAAGTTTTCTTCACATTTAACAGTAATTCTTGAACACCCAAGCCTATCTGCCTGTGTGGTGAGGGACCCCCTGTGCACATGGGGGCCAGGGAATAATGGATTAATACACAAAATTCAGTTCCTAGTCTCTAGGGACTTTGTCAGAGCTGGCTAACGAAAAAAACAAAACACCCATTCTATTAATTTACATTCTTCTTTTCTCTTTCACTGATACCAAAAAGGTGTCGTGGTTTATATCATTTGTCGTTCTTGAGCTGCTCGAACTGTCTGAAATAGTGATTTTCCTTTGTTGTTACATGTCTCTGTCACTGCATCTATCCATCTTCTTCTTTTCTCTTTCACTGATACCAAAAAGGTGTCGTGGTTTATATCATTTGTCGTTCTTGAGCTGCTCGAACTGTCTGAATTAGTGATTTTCCTTTGTTGTTACATGTCTCTGTCACTGCATCTATCCATCTTCTTTTCTCTTTTCACTGATACCTAAAAGGTGTCGTGGTTTATATCATTTGTCGTTCTTGAGCTGCTCGAACTGTCTGAATTAGTGACTTTCCTTTGTTGTTACATGTCTCTGTCACTGCATCTATCCATCTTCTTCTTTTCTCTTTTCACTGATACCTAAAAGGTGTCGTGGTTTATATCATTTGTCATTCTTGAGCTGCTCGAACTGTCTGAATTAGTGATTTTCCTTTGTTGTTACATGTCTCTGTCACTGCATCTATCCATCTTCTTCTGGGTCTTCCTCTTGGTATTTTTCCATGCATTCTCGAGAATAACGCCCTTGATGGTGATTGATAAGGATTCATTCTGATCAGGTGGCCAAACCATTTAAAGTTGTTGTTCTATATATTCTTGGCAGGGTTTTGTTCCTACCATTTTTCTTATGGTTTCATTTGGTATTCAATCTCTTCTTGTGTTGTTACTTTTCTCAAGCATCACATCTCACATGTATTGATCTTTCTTAAATGTGCTTTAGAAAGGGTCCATGTTTGACTTTCATAGCACAAAGTTGGTATGAAAATGCTATTTATCATTTGTTGTTTAGCTGGCATATTAATTTACATTAAATATGGTTGATCTGAAACGTAGTCAATTTTAAAAAATAAATTCAAGTTCGGTTGTTATTGTAAAGCAAATTAAAAAATATATATATATTAATTGTTACAAATCAATATGATGTTATTTATGTAGAATTATTCCCCCTGTCCCAGGAAAACTGGAATGAAAAATAATATAGCAGGCTCAAGCAGTGACACTGGCTTTGTAATTACAATTTTTAATTAAAGGAAAGGATTTGGTTACTTGTAACTAACTACAAAAATAAAACATTGTCGCGAATGCGTCTTTGACTTCACCACTTAGCTAAAATTGTACATTTAGTAACTTGCAAATCATGCGCAGAGACCAGAGACCATTGATTTTGATATCATGACAATTTGACATATACAATGATTTATGGCATAATGATGATGACTATCACTTATATAATGATTGAATAATCAAATAATGTGTACCAGTTATCACTCTACTGCTAGGTCTGTCTAGTTAGTAGTCTCTTGCCTAATAATCAAGATCATGAGAGCATGCATGCAGTATCAACACATCATAATAATATTATTATACAGTCAGTCAGTCACACAATAAAAATGTGACTCAATCTGAATCTGGACTCATTTACTTTTACTACATTAACGATTGCTCAGGCTGGATATCTGAGAATAATAGTCCATGCTCGCTTACATTGACATCCTTGTCCTCCTCCGAACTAAAACAACAACCCATTTATTATTTATTTTGCGGTCTACAAGACAAAAGAGTAGACGGTTCAGTAAAGTTAGGTAGACACAAGATAGTTGGGTCTCCTTCCTCACATGATGTTTACACACCAGGATGGGGACACGATCTGATTGGTTAATAATCACCATTCACCTCGTGACTACATAAACATTATATTTTAGTTCCGGTTTTGGGAAAAGGAAAACGAAAGTAAACAGAAGGTACGATAATTTGAAATTTATCATGATTCTGTTTATTGTGAGTTAGTTATCTCAGATCATTCTCATTCAATGAATTATCATTGCATGTCGGACAAAAAATCAATACCTGCTCAAATGTATTAATCAGTGTTCAACCCCATCAGAGTGACTTGATATTGACACCACAATGCACAAGAAGTGACAAACTCTAGGAGTGAGGGACACCACAAGTGACAACACAACACTGAAACTGTACTCAGTCTTTTTAAATTTAATGGAAGAACTAATTAAACGACTTTTTACATTTTGTATTTTATTTTTTATTAAAACTAAATATATATATATATATATATATATATATATATATATATATTATATATGTATATATAATTATAAATTAATATATGATGTCTTTTCATAAAACAGATCATAAACAAGAGAATACTCATCATTGATCATAACCTAACCCAGGCTAGGTACTTAGGTTGTTTTTTTTTTACAATAATTTCTAACAATTGAAACATAACAGCTAAATTATTAAAAATGTATATAAACCGAAAAGTGGATATTAAAGTTGAATGAATATATCTGGAGACAGTTCAGAGCTACAACTACCTGGGACACACTATAATCAGTGATGGAAAATGTACAACTGAAATAAACAAAAGAATAGGAATGGCAAAAAGTAATTTTAATGTCATGAAGAACATACTAACATCAAAACAAATAACACCAGGGCTAAAACTAAGATTAGCAAAATATTATATCTTCTCAACATTCCTGTATGGTATCACTTTTGCTTGCACCTTTTGATCAGTTCTTGATTGTTGATTTTGTTTAGTCAAAATATTCTTAGAGTTTTCATGAAACAGGTTGTATGAAACAATAACAGTCTTGATGTTTTCTTTTCTTTTTTTTGTGTGTATGATTTAAACTCTTCTTCTTCTTAGCTATCACAGGTAGTGGGATTCAAACATGGGACCCTCCTGTCCTGACAATGTCTTACCTCTAGATCACACAGTGCTCCCACATCCCCTCTCATCATCATCATCATGTGCCATACCGGTTGGCGTAGGCGATCATGTCCTTCCACAATCTTCTATCTACAGTGCATCGTATCAGTTCTGTTGTTGACTATTTTCCATGCCCTGACACCAAGCTATCCGGTATTTTCTCTCTTTGTCGTTCGCGATCTCTCTTTCCTTTTATTTTTCCTGTTGTAACCAAGTATTCCAACTTTCCTCTTCTCATGATGTGCCCAAAAAATGTTGATTGTTTCTTTCTTATGTTTCTAGAAGCTCCTTTTTTGTGTTGGCCTCTTACATCCCCTCTAAGTACTAAATTTTAATATATTCATAGTTTAGTTTTTAATATTGCACTAGATTGATAAATTCCAAAGAATGAAATTGTTTTTGATGATATCGTATGACAGGGAACAGTTGGCTGTGTTCACTTTCTGTGCAGTTTCGCCTTATGTCTTTTGGCATGTTCTGAGACTGCTATGATGGGGACTACAACTACCTTTCTTTGTTTGGGAGATGAGATAGTAATTCAGATGATTTCACTGGCACGGGTGGTTGAGCAATTATGGATTTTTAATTCGTTTGATGTGATACCGGGGCCTTCCATAACCAAAGAACCAAAAGAACCAAAGAACGAAAACAAAATTCAGGATAAAACAAAAAAATCAAATGTATTATCCAACTTCACTTATGCATGTGAGAACTGGAAAATAACAGAAGAAATAGAACATAAACAAATTAGATACTTTTGAAAATAAATACCCCAGGAAACACTTTGTATACCATGGAATGAATTCAAGACTAGTGTGGAAAGGAGGTCGGCATATGTTGGCCATGTGATGAGAAGACAAACAAGAGAATCTCAAAGCACGCCCTTAAATGGAAACCAGAGGGAAAAAGAAAAAGAGGTTGTCCTAGAGAAATGCTAAAAAGATAACTCTTGCAAAAAATAGCAACAGCATGCATCACCTTCCTTGTGAGGTTAAGAGGCCTGCCCAACACAGGGACATGTGATGAGATACAATATGGGACCTGTGCAAAATCTGACACTTAACACCAAGGATATCAGACACAGAGAGTCTAGAATTTCTAACCTATGTACCAAAATAACCCATGTGCCAAAATAGACTATGTGCCATTTTCAGCTTGAAAGGACAATATTTGGAGAGAGATTGTACTACATAGATCTCTTTGTTTTGTACTAAAAAAATCGACTAGTGGCGCAAGTTAAAACACTGAAAGGTGTACTGTAAAAAAGCCTATTTTTAATAATTTGTTCTCTATAAGTTATTTTGAAAGATTCATGGGCTGGTATTTAAAAAATGTGTATTCTCTTCTATCTTAGCATGACTGATGACAAGGCAGCTGGAATAGAATCATCAGCCATCAGTATCCTTAAGCGGGCTGTGGAGTTGGACAAAAGCCACAGATTTGATGAATCCTTGACCTGTTATCAGGAAGGGGTGGTTTACTGATGCAAGTTTTGAGGAGTATGTTGATTCACGAAATTGTTAATCTGTCCTTCTGACAATCTGATATGCAATCCATATTTGACAATAGAAATAAGAAAAAGAGTTCTTAAATGTTATGTAGAACCAGTCTTAACATATGGATGAGAATTATGGACAAGAGGACAACAGACAAGAAAATCACTGGAGTCTGTAGAAATGTGGTTTTACAGAAGAATATTGAGAATACCATGGACAGCTAAAAAGAGTAATGAAAACGTTCTGAAAGAGGTCAAAGTAAAAAGAGAGCTAATTTCCAATATTAGGAAGAGACAATCATCATTTTTTGGCCATGTAATGAGAAGAGAACAACTGGAATATATTGTAACAACTGGGAAAATTGAGGGATGAAGAGATAGAGGGAAGCAAAGAGAAAAAATACCAGACAGCTTAAGAGAATGGCTTGACAGAAGGTCAACAACAGAAATGATAAATAACTGTCAGATCGAAAGTTGTGGAGAGACATGATCACCTACACCAGCAGGCCCGGTACTTGATGATGATGTCCTCCTGACATGGGCCGGGTGTGACTACCTTTTCATGACCTATTACCTTCTTTCTTTCCGGTATTCACCCTATGACTACTGAAGAAATTAATGTTCGCTTTTTCATCCACCCTTAAAAGGATGTTAAGTGGGCATAGATGTGTTGAGGTTTGCAGTGGAACTATGCTTGCATGTGTTCGCCCAATGACTAAAGAAGTACAACTCTTCGTCATCCACCCTTAAAAGGATGTTAAGTGGGCCTGTCTGCGTTGTGTTGTGGTTTGCAGTACAACTATGCTTGCATGTGTTCGCCCAATGACTAAAGAAGTACAACTCTTCGTCATCCACCCTTAAAAGGATGTTAAGTGGGCCTGTCTGCGTTGTGTTGTGGTTTGCAGTACAACTATGCTTGCATGTGTTCGCCCAATGACTAAAGGAGTACGACTCTTCGTCATCCACCCTTAAAAGGATGTTAAGTGGGCCTGTCTGCGTTGTGTTGTGGTTTGCAGTACAACTATGCTTGCATGTGTTCGCCCAATGACTAAAGGAGTACGACTCTTCGTCATCCACCCTTAAAAGGATGTTAAGTGGGCCTGTCTGCGTTGTGTTGTGGTTTGCAGTATAACTGATATTTGTGACTTTCAGCCCAACACATCCGACTTCAGCACGACATTTTTGAGTACAGAATTATCTTCCCTCTTTGATCCCTGCTTGCTTGGCCAGGCTAGAAAGGTTAGTCTATTACTGGAGGCACCACGGAGAGGTGAAGCAGGTTCTGAATGGCTCTGGTTCACCGATCCTGGCGCAAGCCATCAGCTGAGGGTTGCTGACAACTTCCAACTATGCTGATGTGATGCGCCTTCGCCTTCAGTAGAACTGTGATATTTGTGCCTTTTCCCAAAAACATCTGACTTCAGCACAGCATTTATGAGTACTGGGTTGCCTTTCCACTTCAGTCCATGCTCACTTGGCAAGACTAGACTGGTTGTGTATTAGGGTCTGGATGGTTCTTGTTCACAGATCCTGGCATAAGCCATCCGCTATGAGTTGCTGTCAGCCATCAGCTCTACTGCTGCTATACTTTGCATCCCATTATCTATTAGATCTGGCACCATGCAACAGCATTGATTTCATAGATATTTTACTATAGAGTGAGTTTTTATCTTTTAATATCTTACCAATAAAGAAATAAAAGATAAAAACGATGCAGGAAAACACAAATGAACTATCATCAATAGCCAGCAAAATTGGGCTTGACATCAATCATGAAAAGACTAAAGCCATGAAAAGCTTAATTCCAACAGATGACAAAATATACATGGAAAACAAACCAGTGGAAGAGATCAATCACTTTATCTTGGAAGTCGCGTTGATCGAGAAGGGGATACAAGTAAAGAAATTAGAATCAGAATAGCTAGAGCAGCAATGTCTTTCAGAAGCCTTGAAAAGTTGTGGAAATAAAACTCATCAGCACAAACACAAAACTTAAACTATTCAAATCAAACGTACGATCAACCCTTACGTATGCGTGTGAAATCTGGAAAAACAACAAGAGACATAGAAACAAAGTTGAGCGCATTCGAAAATAAATGTCTAAGGAAAATACTTGGTATAGCGTGGAACGAATTCAAAACAAACAAAGAAATTAGAGAAATTGCCAATCAACCACTAATATCTTCAGTAATAAAGAAAAGACGATGGTCATATGTTGAACATGTGATGAGAAGAGATAATAACCGAATAGCAAAGCAAGCCCTCATGTGGGAAACAACAGGTAAGAGAAAAAGAGGAAGACCCAGAGAGACACTGAGAAGAACATTGCTGAGAGAGGCAAGAGCAGCAGGAATTGGCTCCCTCAATGAGATAGAGCTGCTTGCACAGAACAGAGACAAATGGCGAGATTTGATAAAATATTTTTAAAAGAATTAAAAACTGCTAGGATAAAAATTTAGATAAGAGAAGGAGTGTCTTGGTCTACACCCTATGGGCCGGCTACGGCTTGAAAGGTCTATAGATAGATAGAATTAATAAAGAAAGAAAGAAAAAAGCCCAGTAATGCCACGAGGCATATAGGTTATATGGTACCCATTTAAGGCTGGATGGAGCTTGATGCATGCTTTCAATGTAAATGCGAAGGAACCTATTCTATTCATGGAATCAGCTTCACTGCAGTCAGAGCATGCCCATATCCATTCCACCGCCTATTCCAGCAATTCTCTAAGTGTATGTAGACTGATTGTTCCTGTAAGGTGTTGATTATAGATACATCTGCTTTTCTCCACTATGCACTCTGGATTAGCCAGACCCCTTTTTCACCTTTAGACTCTTCAGTCTCTCAATATATACTTCATTGTGCCAACCATTTTCCTCCTCTTCTCTTAAGGAATGAAAAACATAAAGGCGCGCCTCCCAGCACCAGAGCTGGAAGTTGTCAGCGACCCACAGCTGATGGGTTGCACCAGGATCGGTGAGCCAAAACCATCCAGACCCTGCTCCACCTCTCCGCGGTGCCTCCAGTAACAGACTAACTTGTCTAGTCTGGCCAAGCGTGCAGGGATCGAAGAGGGAAGACAACCTGGTACTCAAAAATGTCGTTCTGAAGTCGGATGTGTTGGGCCAAAAGGCGCAAATATAACAGTTATACTGCAAACCACAACACAATGCACACACGTCCACTACGTCTTTGTAAGGGCGGGTGATGAAGAGGAATATTCTAGTCTACCATGATACTCTAGAATACTTTAGTCATCGGGCGAACGCAACCAACCAACCAACCATAAAGTATCATTGATGTGCATCCTGACCTGTTACTCAGCAAACATTGCTGCGATAATCTATCTTGGACCACTCTCTGCAACACATCTGGCATGACTGAGTTTGCAGCTGCACTGTTTTGACTGTTTCCATCCATTTTGATCGTGTTTCAATATTCCGATTGCTTATGATGAATGATGATATCGTATGAAGGGGAACAGATAGCTGTGTTCACTTTCTGTGTGGTTTCGCCTTATGTCTTTTGGCATGTGCTGAGACTGCTATGATGGGGACTGCAGTTACCTTTCTTTGTTTTTGAGATGAGTTAGTAATTTGGATGATTCCACTGGCACGGGCGGTTGAGCAATTATAGATTTTAATTTGTTTGCAGTGATACTGGGGCCTTCCATAACCACAACAGCTGTGATATGTTTCTTTTTGATATGTTTCTTCAAATTATCCAAGCTTGTAGGTAGCCAGGGTACAAACACTTTGTCCATAACTCCCAAATCAGTGCTGGACTTTTCACAGGATCATCCTTACTGTGCACATGAAATGGATGAAATACACTCCTGTTAAAATCACATTTGTTTGCACATTTCATGCATAACACTTACTAGTACCCTCGTCACGCCAAGTGGCGTATAGGGAATATGGTGTTAGTGACCATAAATTTTACAGACCTTAGGCACATGATTTTTGGGGTAATGTGGTCGGTATTACGCCCAAACCACTTTATTTTCCCACAAAAAAATCTAGTACCCATTAAAGGCTGGGTGAACCAGAAGCCGTCGGTTGGGATCGAACCTTACCTCTTGTCCTTTGTAGTCCAGTTCACTAACCACTGAGCTATCGCGGCTCCAATAACACTTACTACACTGAAGTAATAGTTTATATAAGTTGCCATTTTGACTTTCTGCAAAAATGTAATGCAGCAAAATAGCAAACCATGAAGTCTATTTTAGAATTTGATGATTCTTTGTTGGTATCAATAGGCGTAACAGATGTTGTAAAACGGCAGCGGTATCGACAGAAAATTGAAGAGTATCTGGCTAGAGCAGAGGAGTTGAAAGTGTTTGTTAAAGACGAGAAAGAAGGTTTGTGCATTTTTGTAGTTATTCTTGTACAATGAATAATAACTAATTCTTCTTCTTCTACCTTTCAGCTCCCTGTGGAGCATACGTCTTCAACAAACACTTTTCAAGTCATCTGCTTCTTGCCATTCTTTTAAGATCATTCCATGTCTTCCCCATCATTTTCATCTCTGCTTCTGTCTGTCTTTTCCAAAAATTCCTTGATCTTCCTCTTTGTCTTTTCCCCTGGGGATTCCAAAAGAGGGCCTGTTGTGTAATACTCTCAGTTGGCTTCCGCAGTGTGTGTCATATCCAGTGCCATCGTCTTCGCTGTATCTCTTTATCCACTGGTATTTGATTGGTACATTTCCATAATTCTATGTTAGTGATTTTGTCCTGCCATTTAGACCTGTGTGTTTAACACACTGTTATATGGATCTGAATCCTGGACAAAACACTCAAATCATGAAAAAAGACTAAATGTCTTCCACATGTGATGTCTCTGCAGAATAATGCACATCAAATGGCAGGACAAAACAATCAACTTAATGGTCCTGCAATGTGCTAAGACCCTAACAATCATGTCGATGCTCAGAAGCCGCAGGTTAAGATGGCTAGGGCACATCCAGTGAATGGAAGAAAACTGCTTTCCTAAGCAAATAGTATATGGTGAACTAATACACAGAAAGAGACAAATCGGCAGACCTAAACTATGATACCTGTAAATCATCTCTGAATGACTTCTACATCTGTGAAAATGACTGCGAACATCTGGCAAGAGATCGCACTTCATGGAGAGCCTGTATGAAAATGGCATAACATCATTTGAAGCTGTACTATGACAAACCATGGAAGTGAAAAGACTGATGATAAAAGATAGAAAACCCTGTGGATCAGTGGGCGTGACTTGTTCATTCTGTGGCCAAGTGTGTTTGTCAAACATTGGTAGAATTAGACACGAGAAAAGCTGCTCGAAAAAATAAAACTTTAAAATACACAATCATCATCATGGGCCATACCGGTTGGCGTATGCGATCATGTCCTTCCACAATCTCTTATCTACAGTGCATCATATCTGTTCTGTTGTTGACTGTTTTCCATGCCACGACACCAAGCTATCCAGTATTTTCTCTCTAAATATATATATATTGTCTTTATTACATATGTTCTCCCATTATTATATATATTCTCCTTCTGTTCTCTTTATTATATATGTTCTCCAATTATTATATATGTTCTCCTTCAGTTATCTTTATTATATATGTTCTCCCATTATAATATATGTTCTCCCATTATAATATATGTTCTCATTATTATATATGTTCTCTTTCTGTTCTCTTCATTATAATAATTCTCCAATTATTATATACATGTGTATATTCTCCTTCTGTTCTCTTTATTATAAATGTTCTCCCATTATTTTATATGTTCTCCTTCTGTTCTCATTATTATATATGTTCTTTTCTGTTCTCTTTATTATAAATGTTCTTCCATTATTATTATTAAATGTTTTCCTTCTGTTCTCTTTGTTATATAGGTTCTCCTTCTGTTCTCATTATTATATATGTTGTACTTCTATTCTCAATATTATATATGTTCTACCTTTATTACATATGTTTTCATCCATTCTCTTCATATAAATGCTCCTATTGTGTTCTCATCATTATTATTATATATGTTCCCATTATTATTTATATACTCATTATGATATATGTTCTCATTAATATATGTATATGTTCTCCTGTTCTCTTTATGTTATTAGTCCACTTTCGTGTTCCGTGATGACTAAATTCAATTTGTTTTGTTAAAATTATGTTATCCGTAGATTACAACTTTTAAATCTTGTCATAAAAATGACTTCCTGTGTAAGTTGGACAAAGATGCAGTTATTGAAATTTTGTTGAGAAATCTTTAAGATATAAGATCTTCTGTGAAGATATAACACTTTTGAAGAACTACAGTTTAAAAAAAAATAATTGAAACAATTAATGAATACAGCCAGAACAAAAATGAAGTGACGGAGCTGTCTTATGAAGATAATTGAAGTAATAAAAATTATTATACGATAAATATGACATTTATATGGCGTACGGAGGCAAAGTTGTCTCCCAACAGCATAGCTTGAAGATGTCAGTGACCCAGGGCTGATGGCTTGTGATAGGATTGGTGAATCAGAACCATTCGGACCCTACTCCACCTCTCTGTGGTGCCTCCAGTATCAGATTAACATGTCTAGTCTGGCCAAGCGAGTAGGGATCGAAGAGGGAAGACAACCTGGTACTCAAAAATAACATGCTGAAGTTGGATGTGTTGGGATGAATGGCAGAAATATCAGGTTTACTGCAAACCACAACACAACTCAGACACACCCACTTTACGTCCTCAAAAGGGCGGGTGATGTGGAGGTGTATTCATTTAGTCATCGGGCCTCATTAAGGCCTGCTCCTTGTCGTGGGGATGGGGCTTAACAGTCACCAGGGACTGAAAACCAAGACTGGCCAGGCCTTCCTACACCCATGCAAGACCACAGTCTGCTCTAGCAATTTTAAGTGCTGAAGTCGGAGGCAACCAGCCAAAAGGCGCACTATAAAAATCAGGATGCCACGCACTCACGCCAATGGGAAGCATGTCTATAACTGCAAATCGATATGGCACTCGCCCTGTGATGGACACTCAGGCAGGTGCAGCGCCGGGCCCTCAGCCTCGAAAGGGCCCAACCTCTATTACTGGATATCCTTCTCAATCGCTCTGTGGAGTCAGGGGGTGAGAGAATAGAGCTACTGGCCAACCCAAAAAAAGACCACTCAAAATAATGCACTGGAATGCTGAAGGCATCAACAGCAAAGAGATGGGTCTAGTAAAAAGATAGAATTAGAAAATATCCTGCATGAAGAACAAGTAAGCATATGCTGTTTGCAGGAAACCCATCTAAACAACGACATAGCCTTGAAGATTAGGGGATACCAGTGCTACCGATCTGACAGAAAAAACAGACAAAAGGGCAGAATATTGACACTTGTAAGGAACAACATTAATGCATGTCAGATTTAAGTGTATATGGATGGGACAGAATATCAAATACTGCACCTCAGGACAGAAAATACAAACTTTCACTTACTTAACTACTACTGTTCAAGTGACCGCCCACTAGCACTAGACACAATTACATTAAAAGAAAGAATAATTGTATGTGAAGACTTTAACAGCCATTCACAGAGCTGGGGCTATGAAGATATGGATAAGAGAGGTGAAGAACTTGAAAATTAGCAGGATGACAATGGGCTTATACTATTAAACCAGACAACACATCTACCAACATTCTACTCCAGATCATGGCATACCACATCTACACCAGACCTTGCTTTCCATTCACCAGACCTGGATTGGAATATCACACGTATTGTTGGGAAACAACTTGGAGGCAGCGACCACCGACCTGTCTTTTTAGTGGTGCAAAATGAGGCCGTCAGGGAGAGCAGCACTCTCTCCAGATGGAATTACAAAAAGGCAGACTGGAAAATTTATCAACATTACACCAGTAACTGACTAAAGATCTAAATACAGAAAGAGACATCAACAAAATAGTTGATGAATTCAGTAGACTAATAATACAAGCTGCCAGTGAAACAATACCTAGAGGGGCACGGAAACACTACAAACCATACTGGAGTAGTGAACTAGAACAACTGCACAATGGCATGGAAATATCTCAAAAGCAAGCAGAAAATAACCCCTGCCAGGAACACCGCAATAACTATCAACATGCTAAAGCCAAATTTCAATGGGCTAAACTACAAGCCAGACGGAGAAGCTGGAAAGAGAAAACAGAGTCCTTGAATCTCGAACGAGACACAAGAAAAGTGTGGAAGCTTGTAAAACAGCTGAATGATGAGGGTACAGAAAGGAACACAAAAATTACACTGAAGAAGGATGGAAACATCCTAACAGGTAAGCATGCAGCAAATCACTTTGCAGACTCCTTTGCAAATGGCAATGATATTGAAATTAGCCTAGAGATATGCCAAGAGACCCGTTTAAAACAAGAAAATGCAAGACAAGAAGAGACCGCACATGAAGTCATGGAAATACCCATTACACAAAGTGAGCTAGAGCTGGCAATATCCAAATTAAAAATGAAAAAGTCACCAGGTAGTGATGGAGTGTCTGATGAAATGATTAAGAACTTGGGAACTGCAGCTAAAGCAAAACTACTGCAGATCTACAACATTTGCTGGATCACAGGTAGAGTGCCACAGGCATGGAGAGAAGCAATTATGATACCATTACTAAAGCCAGGAAAAGATGGTTTAATGACATCCAGCTATAGACCAATCAGCCTTACAAGCTGTTTGTGCAAAAGAATGGAACGTATAATCAATCTCAGACTGCAGTGGTACCTGGAAAGTGAAAATCTCCTTGTCCCACAACAAGCAGGCTTTAGACAGTGTTACTCTACCGAAGATCAGGCAACCTATCTTTCCCAGGAAATTGAGGATGTGTTTCAAGAAAAGAAACTGGTGCTAGCAGCATGGATAGACCTAAAGAAAGCATTTGATAAGGTATGAAAGGAAAGGCTTTTGAAGAAACTGAGAAATTATGGAGTAAATGGCAGGATGTACAAATGGGTCAAAGCATACCTGCATAACAGGAGAGCCAGAGTGCAACTGGATGGTCTTAAGAGTAAGAAGGTCTTACTGCGCCAGGGCGTTCCACAGGGAGGGGTACTATCTCCAACACTTTTTCTGATCTACATCTATGACCTAGTTACTGAACTACCACATGGTATCAAAGTGGCAATGTATGCAGATGACTTGGTAATGTGGTGCACAGAGGAGTATGCAACAGTGGCCTCCAAATTATTACAAAGAGCTATGAATGCACTGAATTCATGGACAAATAGATGGTGTATCAGCATCAATACAGACAAATGCAGTACTACACTTTTCACTCTTTCCCCAAAACAAAAAGCAGGAGCCATCTATATAAACAATGAGCCTGTGAAAGAAGACATACAAGCTACGTATCTCGGAGTTACATTTGATAACAAACTATCTAGGAAACAGCAGATAAATAAGGCAACCCAAAAAGCAAGGAGAAAATTGGCTATTCTAAGAAAGCTGTGTGGAACTACGTGGGGTGCGAGTGGGAAAATACTCAGTAAAGTTTACCAACAGAGTATACGCCCACATTTAGAATATGGATCATCTGCATGGTGCTCAGCATCAAACACCACATTGCAAGAACTGGATAAAGTACAAAACCAGGCACTTAGGGTCATCACAGGAGCAATGAAATCAACACCAATATTGGAGATGGAGAAATTGTGGAGGATACCAGCACTGAGAGAACGGAGGGACACAAAGGTGCTGATACAGGCAGAAAAATTTGCTTGCATGCCAAGACATCCAATGAAGGACCTATTCCAAAATCTTGCATTGGGACGACTTAAGAGAAGCAGTTTTATCCACCAAGCCAAGCATATTAGTAGACAAACACCAGACATGCCAAGAGCTGTTAACCCCCTACTGCCCGTACCAGAACAGACTCCCTGGACAGAGGAATCAGGATTATCAGTTCAAATACGGACAGAAGTGAAAGGAATAGTTGACAAAGAGGAACAGAATAGTCTACAGCGAAAAACAATAACTCTCAGTTTCCTGGATGAAGAATACCCACAAGACCTATGGATTCATGTGTATACAGATGGATCAGCACAGAATGCAGTAAAAAAATGGGGAGCAGGTGCATATATAGAGTACCCAAATAACACTAGGGATATGAATAAAATAGCAACAGGGAAATATTGTCACAATTATGATGCAGAAATACAAGCAATAAAGTTGGCAATAGAAAAACTGCTGAACAGTAATCTTAGCCCGCAGCCTGTAGTGTTTTTGACAGATGCAAGATCAGTACTCCAGGCACTACAATCCAGAAAATTACCACATCTGCAGATCTTATTGACTGAACTCTGCAAGCACCACAGGGTTGCCCTGCAGTGGATCCCATCTCACTGTGAAATACCAGGAAATGAGAAAGCAGATCAGTTGGCAAAGGAAGATTCAACAGGCACACAACTAGATACACCGGTTACATATCATCATAAGAAACAGATAATCAAATCAATCAGAGGACCACAAGCCCCAAATCAGGATGCCTTTCATAATATGAATAGATATGAACAAGTTATCATTATACGCCTCAGAACAGGACACAATCGACTCCACATTCACATGTATATAAAATTCAAGATCGGCACCTCTACTACATGTACATGTGGACAGGCACCCTAGACTGCTGAACACATACTTCAAGACTGCACTGAATATAGTAGACTGAGGAAAATCCATTGGCCCATAGATACAACACTACAGACAAAACTATATGGGCCACTGCAAGAATTACAAAAGACAGTAACATTTATACAGGAAATGGCATTGCAGATACAGACAATACTTCAGGCGAACGATAGATAGATGGATAGATGGATAGATAGATAGATAGATAGATAGATAGATAGATAGATAGATAGATAGATAGATAGATAGATAGATAGATAGATAGATAGATAGATAGATAGATAGATAGATAGATAGATAGATAGATAGATAGATAGATAGATAGATAGATAGATAGATAGATAGATAGATAGATAGATAGATAGATAGATAGATAGATAGATAGATAGATAGATAGATAGATAGATAGATAGATAGATAGATAGATAGATAGATAGATAGATAGATAGATAGATAGATAGATAGATAGATAGATAGATAGATAGATAGATAGATAGATAGATAGATAGATAGATAGATAGATAGATAGATAGATAGATAGATAGATAGATAGATAGATAGATAGATAGATAGATAGATAGATAGATAGATAGATAGATAGATAGATAGATAGATAGATAGATAGATAGATAGATAGATAGATAGATAGATAGATAGATAGATAGATAGATAGATAGATAGATAGATAGATAGATAGATAGATAGATAGATAGATAGATAGATAGATAGATAGATAGATAGATAGATAGATAGATAGATAGATAGATAGATAGATAGATAGATAGATAGATAGATAGATAGATAGATAGATAGATAGATAGATAGATAGATAGATAGATAGATAGATAGATAGATAGATAGATAGATAGATAGATAGATAGATAGATAGATAGATAGATAGATAGATAGATAGATAGATAGATAGATAGATAGATAGATAGATAGATAGATAGATAGATAGATAGATAGATAGATAGATAGATAGATAGATAGATAGATAGATAGATAGATAGATAGATAGATAGATAGATAGATAGATAGATAGATAGATAGATAGATAGATAGATAGATAGATAGATAGATAGATAGATAGATAGATAGATAGATAGATAGATAGATAGATAGATAGATAGATAGATAGATAGATAGATAGATAGATAGATAGATAGATAGATAGATAGATAGATAGATAGATAGATAGATAGATAGATAGATAGATAGATAGATAGATAGATAGATAGATAGATAGATAGATAGATAGATAGATAGATAGATAGATAGATAGATAGATAGATAGATAGATAGATAGATAGATAGATAGATAGATAGATAGATAGATAGATAGATAGATAGATAGATAGATAGATAGATAGATAGATAGATAGATAGATAGATAGATAGATAGATAGATAGATAGATAGATAGATAGATAGATAGATAGATAGATAGATAGATAGATAGATAGATAGATAGATAGATAGATAGATAGATAGATAGATAGATAGATAGATAGATAGATAGATAGATAGATAGATAGATAGATAGATAGATAGATAGATAGATAGATAGATAGATAGATAGATAGATAGATAGATAGATAGATAGATAGATAGATAGATAGATAGATAGATAGATAGATAGATAAGATAAGATAATATAAGATAAGATATAAGATTTGATTTGGGTGGGTGGGCGGGCAGGCAGAAATGGTTGTTATCTATAGTTAAATATGTAGTTATCTTCTTCATTTTCACCTGTTTCAGAACTTCGTTATTTGTTATCTTTTCTGTCCACCAATTTCATCAGAGTAGGTATTACACTTTATTATTCACAGTTTCAGTCCTGATATTATTTGCATTGATGTGAGTATATTGTGTTGTTAAAAAAAAGTTTTTGCCATCCTTATTTTTAAAAATTATTTATCTTCTTCCCCCTTTCTTTTTTTGTCCTGTCTTCTATATTATTTGGTTCTTTCCCTCCTTTTCTCTCTTTCTTCATACCCTATGTGACCCCTCCTTTCACCCATCCTCGTGAGAATCTTTCTAATTTTTCCCTATGTGGCTCATTCTCTTTTTTGTCCCATTGACTATTAATCATGTATCCAACATTTACTCAAATCTTGGCCACCGTTTTTTTCAGCCATTTTCAATTTTCAGATCAGTGTTTGACTTTCGTGGTTTTTTTTTTTTTGCTTATCTTGTTGATCTTTGTATATTTTTGTCTTGTACCTGATGAACTCTTTTGCCGAATCATTGTAGTTTGTCTCGTCTCTCTGCTAGTTTAGCAGCTTCATACAATTTTGTGTTTATTTTATTAATGTGTTAATATATGTGTCTATTGCAAACAAAGGTTGCCGGTCATAGAGAGGATCTTGAATTGCTGCCTTATTTGGCCCCAGAAAGTCAATAGAGAGATACATAGATATCTGTCACACATTTTCCACCACTTGATATCTGTCACACATTTTCCACTTCTTGATATCTGTCACACATTTTCCACTTCTTGATATCTGTCACACATTTTCCACTTCTTGATATCTGTCACACATTTTCCACCACTTGATATCTGTCACACATTTTCCACCAGTTGATATCTGTCACACATTTTCCACTACTTGATATCTGTCACACATTTTCCACTACTTGATATCTGTCACACATTTTCCACTACTTGATATCTGTCACACATTTTCCACCACTTGATATATGTTACACATTTTCCACCAGTTGATATCTGTCACACATTTTCCACTACTTGATATCTGTCACACATTTTCCACTACTAGATATCTGTCACACATTTTCCACTACTAGATATCTGTCACACATTTTCCACTACTTGATATCTGTCACACATTTTCCACCACTTGATATCTGTCACACATTTTCCACCACTTGATATCTGTCACACATTTTCCATCACTAGATATCTGTCACACATTTTCCACCACTAGATATCTGTCACACATTTTCCACCAGTTGATATCTGTCACACATTTTCCACCACTAGATATCTGTCACACATTTTCCACCACTAGATATCTGTCACACATTTTCCACTACTTGATATCTGTCACACATTTTCCACTACTTGATATCTGTCACACATTTTCCACCACTAGATATCTGTCACACAATTTTCCACTACTTGATATCTGTCACACATTTTCCACCACTTGATATCTGTCACACATTTTCCACTACTTGATATCTGTCACACATTTTCCACTACTTGATATCTGTCACACATTTTCCACTACTTGATATCTGTCACACATTTTCCACCAGTTGATATCTGTCACACATTTTCCACCAGTTGATATCTGTCACACATTTTCCACTACTTGATATCTGTCACACATTTTCCACTACTTGATATCTGTCACACATTTTCCACCAGTTGATATATGTCACACATTTTCCACCAGTTGATATCTGTCACACATTTTCCACTACTAGATATCTGTCACACATTTTCCACCACTAGATATCTGTCACACATTTTCCACCACTAGATATCTGTCACACATTTTCCATCACTTGATATCTGTCACACATTTTCCACCACTTGATATCTGTCACACATTTTCCACTACTTGATATCTGTCACACATTTTCCACTACTTGATATCTGTCACACATTTTCCACTACTAGATATCTGTCACACATTTTCCACTACTTGATATCTGTCACACATTTTCCACTACTAGATATCTGTCACACATTTTCCACCACTAGATATCTGTCACACATTTTCCACCACTTGATATCATCATTGCTATATGGTACAGTTTGTGCAAGAGAGCTGGATTCTTGAAATGTCCTTAGATCATTTTCCATATATCCTGATATTGACATGTAGATTCTGTGTTATCTCATTTATTATCCCTGTTTATCATATTTGTTTATTATAATAGTGTTAGTTCTTGAAAATTAGAAGTTTCTATATGTCTTATTATATGAATTTAAATATCTGGGAACAATGTTAACCTCAGATGGTAGATGGACAACAGGACAACAGAGAAGAAAATCACTGGAGGCTGTAGAAATGTGGTTTTTACAGAAGAATGTTGAGTATACCATGGACAGCTAAGAAGAGTAATCAAAACATTTTGAAAGAGGCCAAAGCAAAAAGAAGGCTAATTTCCAAAATTAGGAAGAAACAATCATTATTTTTTGGCCATGCAATGAGAAGGAAACAGCTGGAATATATTGTGACAACTGGGAAAATTGAGAGATGAAAATACATAAGATAAAGAGAAAAGATACGAGACAGCTTAAGAGAATGGCTTGGCAGAAGATCAACAACAGAAATGATAAATATCTATTGAGATTGAAAGTTGTGGAGAGACATGATCACCTACACCAGCAGGCATGGTACTTGATGATGATATGTCTTATACATTCACAACGAAGCTACCCACTGTGGATTCTACAGATCATGGATCGAGACCTGGTACAAAAACCTGATTTCTTGGAAGAGTCGCAGTGACCACCGCAGAGCCACAGTAACTGCCTCACTTTCAATTCTCGTGCTAGAAATAGTTTTTTTTTTTTAATAAAAAAAATTTTTTGTTGTCGAGTTCACCAGCTTTCACCTCTGGTGAAGTCCCTAGAGACTAGGAACTGAATTTTGCGTGTTAATCCATTTTTCCCTGGCAGCCGTGTGCACAGGGGTCCCTCGTCGCACAGGCAGATAACTCAGACTTCCAAGGTACTCATATTTTTTCCATCGATGAGCAATTGACGTTTCAAGCTGGGCCTCGCTGCTGAGACCTGAGATGGTTGCCGCAGAGCAAGAAAAAAAAAAAAATCCCAGCTGGTGCAGCCGTGATTTGAATTCACAGTTTCTGTCTTGAGACGAACTAGACCCCATGGAAGTAGTAAATTAACATATAAACCCTATTTTATTTTATTTTGAAATTATCTCATAATTGAGTAGATGGTACCCATCCTGATTTTGGCCTTTTTTCATAGACACGTTGGTATGTACATTAGAGTTGTAATTACCATCACCATCATGTGCCATACTGGTTGGCGTAGGAAATCATGTCCCTCCACAATCTTCTATCTACAGTACATCGTATCAGTTCTGTTGTTGACTGTTCTTTAATGCCATGACACTAAGCTATCCAGTATTTTCTCTCTTTGTCATCTGCAATCTTTTTTCCTTTTATTTGCCAGTTGTAACCAAGTATTCCAACTTTCCTCTTTTCATGATGTGCCCGAAAAATGTCGATTGTAATTATCAGGGTGAACATTAACACATTCCTTACCAAGGGGTTTAACACGCTGTGGTACAGGCGTTTTTCACACATTGTTTACATTTGAAATAACAGCAAGAAAATAAATGAAAATTGATCTAAAACTTGCAGTTTAGACAACTTGGTCTGGATAAAAGAGATTAAATAAAAGAATTTTCAAAGTTTTAATGAAAATAACTGCAGAAGATATCAATAAATAAAAAACCACAAAAGCTGGCCCTAGAGTTCAGTGTGTCAGTAGCTAGAGCCAGTTTTCGTGGCTCACAGTACGGAATGTGTTAACTAAATGGCTCCTTTTTCTTTTTGATAACTTTGATACTTATTATGGTTGTGGTCTCTACAGTGGTTAGATAGAATGACAGTCCCTATCCTAATATGAAACCTTTTTTCATAGACACATTAGTATGTACATTAGAGTTGTATATACTAGGGTGAACATTAACACATTCCATACCTAAGGTTTTTTTTTTTTCATTCACCAGCTTTGATCCCTGGAGACTAGGAACTGAATTTTGCGGGTTAATCAGTTTTTTTTTCTCTGGCAGCTGTGTACACAGGGTCGCTCACTGCATCGGCAGATAACTCCGTCTTTGGAGGTACTCATATTTTTTCCATCCATGAGTAATCAACGTTTCAAGCCGGACCTCGCTGCTGAGATCAGGGGTGGTTGCCGCAGAGAGAAATCATAAATAAAAATCCCAACTGATGCAGCCGGGATTTGAACCTACAACCTCTCTGTCTCGAGACCGGCATCTTGCCTTGAGACCAACCAGTCCCTACCTAAGGGTTTAACATGCTCTGGCATGGATGTTTCTCACAATTTAAAAAAAATTTGAAATACCAGCAAGAAAGTAATTGAAAATTCATCTAAAACTCATGGTTAGTTTGGACAATTTGCTCAGGAAGATATAAAAAGGGTTAAATAAAAGAATAACAAGGTTTTAGTGAAAATAACTGGAAACGGTCGCAAAAACTGGATCCAGGGTTGAGGGTGTCGGTAGCTAGAGCCAGTTTCCATGGCTCACAGTATGGAATGTATTAACTAGATGGCTCCCTTTTCTTTTGAAAACTTACATACTTATTATGGCTGTGATCTCAGCAGTGGTTAGATGTAATGAATTGTTTCAGCTAGAATGGACAAACATCATCATCTCCAACAGAAGTTGGAATATCAGGGAATGTATCTCTGTTATCAGGGAATGTATCTCTGTTATCAGGGAATGTATCTCTGTTATCAGGGAATGTATCTCTGTTATCAGGGAATGTATCTCTGTTATCAGGGAATGTATCTCTGTTATCAGGGAATGTATCTCTGTTATCAGGGAATGTATCTCTGTTATCAGGGAATGTATCTCTGCTATCAGGGAATGTATCTCTGTTATCAGGGAATGTATCTCTGTTATCAGGGAATGTATCTCTGTTATCAGGGAATGTATCTCTGTGCGCCCTGTTGTAAAGGTAAAGTACAAAAATTTAATCGGGTCTCAACATGCAAGTTTTCACCAATATGTGCTCGACTGCTCATCCAGAAGTGTTCAGATACTTCTGGACAGTGTCACTTCAAACATGTTGCACCATGTTGATGAGGTTTAAGATTCTATTGCCCAGTCATCATTTAATTGTTAAATTGCTGTAGCATTTCGTTTTCTCTCAGATGGACCTACATGAGACTAGCATGGTAAGAGAAAAAGGAAAAGCCTAAGAATTCAAGAAGATGAAAGATCAAGAAAACCCTGCAGGATGTTGGTCTAGACTTGAAGGAAGTATCAAAAATGTTCTGGAGTAAATAAGGATGGAGAGCTCTTGTTAATGACATATGCTCCCAACAAAAGAGAAAAATGGATGGGCCATAGGAAAAACAGAGAAAGATCTGTTTAAATACATGACAAGGCCAAACCCCCGTGATAACATTAACAACTTTAAAAGAAAAAGAAGAGACCAAATCACCATTTTCAGACTGAGAACTGGTCATGTACCACTGAACAACCATATCAGTATAATACAATGAAATGAAATTCCAGCATTCCCACTCTGTGAACACCCATATGAAACAGTAGAACATCACCTTTTTGAATGCCCAAAGCTCACCTATATCAAAGCTACTAATCTTCCTGAAAGACCTGATAAATGGAACACCCCATATGGAACTACAAAGATTTCGGAAATAACTGCATGTATCATTACAGGGCATTGGGCTGAAGGATGTCAGCTCACAGGCCGCTGGATCCACAAAAGCAACAACAACAACATGTACTCCCTCAAGAGACCTGCAGGGATTTGATTGATTGATTTGGATCTGCAACTATAGTGAAACTAAAGGCAATAAACAGAAAGGCTTGGAGAGTGTATGTCGAAGACCTATGCTCCACAGGGAGCTGAAAGTGTTTGTTGAAGACCTATGCTCCACAGGGAGCTGAAAGTGTTTGTTGAAGACCTATGCTCCACAGGGAGCTGAAAGTGTTTGTTGAAGACCTATGCTCCACAGGGAGCTGAAAGTGTATGTTGAAGACCTATGCTCCACAGGGAGCTGAAAGTGTATGTTGAAGACCTATGCTCCACAGGGAGCTGAAAGTGTATGTTGAAGACCTATGCTCCACAGGGAGCTGAAAGTGTATGTTGAAGATCTATGCTCCACAGGGAGCTGAAAGTGTATGTTGAAGACCTATGCTCCACAGGGAGCTGAAAGTGTATGTTGAAGACCTATGCTCCACAGGGAGCTGAAAGTGTATGTTGAAGACCTATGCTCCACAGGGAGCTGAAAGTGGTTATTGAAGACCTATGCTCCACAGGGAGCTGAAAGTGGTTATTGAAGACCTATGCTCCACAGGGAGCTGAAAGTGGTTATTGAAGACCTATACTCCACAGGGAGCTGAATGGAAGGAGAGGAATATTGTTTCTTCATGACATTCTCTATAAAGCAAATATTGATCTTTGAAGAAGAAAGAGTAACCCAAATTTTTAAAAAATGTTCTCTGCAGCATCAAAACAACATGAACAGATCCAGATTGCAGCAAATTCTATTGGACACTCATACGAGACTCTCTTTGGTCATTACCTGACCAAGTTTGTGACACTTGTAGAAGTAGAAGATCCATATATCCGATCACACCATCAGGTTTGTATTTTGTTTTTCTTGTTGTTTGCGTTACCTGCTTTATATCTCTAGTGAAGTTCTCAGGTATCTGCTCAGGTGTTCCTTGCCATACAGAGGTACAGAATGGATAGGCGGCAGGAACCATTGAAGGCTATGTATGAAGGTGTTCATTGTTGCAGCTTCCTTATATTCCAAGTCCAGCTTGTTGCAGGAGCTACTGAGTTTACTGTTCTGTGCACACCGTGAGCTGTGTGTTTCATCCGTTTTGTTCGTGTTTCGATATTCCAATTGTTTACGATAAGTGATGATATCGTATGACAGGGAACAGTTGGCTGTGTTCACATTCTGTGCGATTTCACCTTATGTCTTTTGGCGTGTGCTGAGACTACTATGATGGGGACTACAGTTACCTTTCTTTGTTTTGGAGATGAGATAGTAATTCGGATGATTCCACTGGCACGGGCGGTTGAGCAATTATGGATTTTAATTCGTTTGCAGTGATACCGGGGCCTTCCATAACCAAAGACCAGGGGTACTCTCATTGTTTGAGAGTTTCAATGTTTTTGAGTACATTTATTTTTGATTTTGTCTGGGCAGAGGCCAATTTGGCCTACTCTTTTCAATTGGGGGTGGGGGGGTGCTATTGTACTGGCTTGAAGTTAATAAGGTGCTTGCCGCACGTTCAGAATGTAGTTAGTTCAAAATTTATTTGGAGCAAGCTGGTATTTTTTCCCAAAAGATCCTTGGCCTCAATGTAGGTCATATCACAAGTGCCTGGCCTAGTGCAAAAAGAAAAAAAAAATGGGTTAAAAATGAGAACATAAAAGTAGAGAAAGGTAAGACATCTGTCTCTGGGCAGTAAGGTCCTAAGTTCAAATTTTGCCACAAGTTGAAGGATTTTTAAACTTAACCTTTAGAAAGATCTATAGAAGTAAAGAAAGATCTACATATGTACTTTATCTATCTATTGACCTTTTGAGCCGTAGCCGACCCATAGGGCGTAGACCAAAATACTCCTTCTCTTATCTGAATTTTTGTTCTAGCAGTTTTCAATTCTTTTAAAGATATTTTATCAAATCTCGCCATTTGTCTCTGTTCTGTGAAAGCAGCTCTAACTAATTGAGGGAGCCTAATCCTATGTACTTTATAGACTACAGAAAAGTGTTTGACAAAGTAAAGCATGTGGAAATAATAAATATGCTGGAGAAATTAAATATTGATGGCAAGGATCTACAAATCATAAAAAACATGTACTGGCAACAAACAGCAGCTATACGAATTAGCAACCAAACAGGACAATTCCAATATATAAAACAAGGAATCAGACAAGGCTGTGTTCTGTCGCCGGATTTGTTTTCACTTTACAGTGAACATATTATGAGATCAATAGTAGATAGAAAAGGAATTGAAGTCAACGGTCACAACATAAATAATTTGCGATATGTGGATGACACAGTCTTAATAGCAGAGACAGAGAATGAACTACAAGAAATGGTAGACATAATAGTAAAAGAAAGCATCAAGAAAGGTCTCAGTCTGAATAGTAAGAAAACATAAGAAATGGTCATGGAAAAACAATCATCACCATCATGCAACATAAAAATATACAGGACAAATTTGAAACAAGTGTAACTCGTTAAATACTTTTTCACAATAATAACATCAGATGGAAGATGCACCACAGAAATAAAAAGTAGAATAGCTCAGGCCAAAATAGCATTTCAGAAAATGAAAAATATCTTATGCAACAAATCTATGTCAATAGAAGTGAGAAAGAGAGTTCATCTGTGCTATATAGAACCAATTCTGACATATGGAAGCGAATCATGGACAGTAAACAAATGAAAAGACGATTAGAGGCCACATAGATGGGATTTCTCAGAAAAATCTTGAAAGTGCCCTGGACAGCTAAAAAGACCAATGAAGAAATTCTCAAAAAGACCAACACAAAAAGGCATCTCCTAAAAAACATCAGAAAGAAACAATCAACATTTTTCGGGCACATCATGAGAAGAAGAAAGTTGGAATACTAGGTTATAACTGGCAGAATAAAAGGAAAGAGAGATCGTAGACAACAAAGAGAGAAAATTCTGGATAGCTTAGTGTCATGGCATGGAAAACAGTCAACAACAGAACTGATACGATACACTGTAGATGGAAGATTGTGGAAGGACAAGATCGACTACGCCAACCGGTATGGCACATGATGATGACATATATATCGAGGTCTCGGTAGCCTAGTTGGGACAACCACCCAACTAGGCTACTGATATTTGAACAACCTGTGTTTGATTCCAGCTGGAAGTAGTATAAGTCATACTCGTGGTTAGTAAAAAAAAACCCTGTGGTTGACCCAGCCGCTCGCAGAAATGGGTACCAGAGTAACACTCTGGGAACGTGAGGAATACCGCCTCGTATCATGAGTTTCTGCATAGCTGGCCTAGCACATATAGGTGAAAACTTGTGTGCTAAAATGCTGATTCAAGTCTCATACTTTACCTTTATATATATATGTGTGTATATCTATATAACCGAATAACAAAGCAAGCACTCATATGGGAAACAACAGGCAAGAGGAAAAGAGGCCGACCCAGAGGGACACTGAGAAGAAAATTGATCAGAGAGGCAAGAGCAGTAGAAATGGGCTCCCTCAGTGAGATAGAATTGCTTGCACAGAACACAGACAAATGGCGAGATTTGATAAATTATCTTTACAAGGATTGAAAACTGCTAGAATAAAAAATTTAGATAAGAGATAGAGTATCTGGGTCTATGCCCTATGGGCCGGCTACAACTCGGAAGATCAATAGATAGATATCTGTAAATATATGTATGTATATATGTTCTCCAGATACAAAACTTCCTACGACTCTGTGAACTCATTATCAGAAAGAGGTGCCCAGTGAAAAGTATCACATTAACTACAGGCAAAGATGATGTAAGTGCTTCTTTGAATTAATTCATTATTCATTGTTATTTGAGACCCAAGGGCATTCAACGTATGAAAAAGATGGATTGATGGAGTTTTTAGAAACACTAGGAAATATTAAAAAAAAACTCAAGTTCAAAATCAGCTGAAAATGGAAAAAAAAAACTCATCATGGCGTAGGCGATCATGTCCTTCCACAATCTTCTATCTACAGTGCATCGTATCAGTTCTGTTGTTGACTGTTTTCCATGCCATGACACCAAGCTATCCAGTATTTTCTCTCTTTGTTGTCCACGATCTCTCTTTCCCTGCATTTTGCTAGTTGTAACCAAGTATTCCAACTGTTCTCTGCTCATGATGGGGCTGAAAAATGTTGATTGTTTCTTTTTGATGTTTCTTAGGAGTTCCCTTTTTGTGTTGATCTCTTTGAGAACTTCCTTATTGGTCTTTTTATCTGTCCAGGGAACTTTCAACATTCTTCTGAGAAGTCCCATCTACGTGGCCTCTAATCGTCTTTTCATTTGTTTGTTTACTGTCTGTGATATGCTTTCATAGGTCAGAATTTATTCTATATAACGCAGATTAACTCTCTTTCTCACTTCTATTGACATAGATTTGTTGCATAAGACGTTTTTTATTTACTGAAAAAAGAACTACTTAACATAATTTGAACCAGACAGCTAAAATTTGTAGGAAATGTGAAGAGAAATAATATACAACTTAAAGTCATCTTAGAGGTTAAAGAACAAGATCAAAGTGGACTGATTTATCATTAAAAAATATACAGGTGAACCTATGACAACATGCACTATCTACGCAAAAGACAGAGTAAAATGGTGCTCCATGGTAGCCAATCTTTGATGTGATGTAAATCAATGAATGAACGAAACATAACAGCAGGAGAGGCCAACAAAAGAGCAAAAGACCACAAAATATATCTCCGCTCAACCGTTAAAGGCAAATAAAGTAGAAAATAAAAAGAAGAGTAATTATTAGGGTTGACATCACAGCACTTTGGAGAAACCCATTGGTTACTTTCATCAGATGACAAAGTATGTGTGCACATGGAAAGTTATTGAATGTTTGTTACGAGTCACTGTCAGGTGCTTTAAGATGTCTGTAAAATTGCTTGTTAAATATAATTGGAATTAGAGCAAAAATTGCTTGTTAAATATAAATGAAATTAGAGCTAAAATTGCTTGGAAACTATAAGTGGAATTAGAGCTATTTTGCTTGTTAAATATATGTGGAATTAGAGCTCAAGTTGCTTGTTAAATACAAGTGGAATTAGAGTTAAAGTTGCTTGTTAAATATAAGTGGAATTAGAGCTAAAATTACTTGTTAAATATAAGTGGAATTAGAGCTAAAATTGCTTGTTAAATATTAGTGGAATTAGAGCAAAAATTACTTGTTAATATATGTGGAATTAGAGCTCAAGTTGCTTGTTAAATACAAGTGGAATTAGAGCTAAAATTACTTGTTAAATATTAGTGGAATTAGAGCTAAAATTGCTTGTTAAATATTAGTGGAATTAGAGCAAAAATTACTTGTTAAATATAAGTGAAATTAGAGCTAAAGTTGCTTGTTAAATATAAGTGGAATTAGAGCTAAAGTTGCTTGTTAAATATAAGTGGAATTAGAGCAAAAATAGTTTGTTAAATATAAGTGGAATTAGAGTTAAAATTGCTTGTTAAATATTAGTGGAATTAGAGCAAAAAATGCTTGTTAAATATAAGTGGAATTAGAGCTAAAATTGCTTGTTAAATATAAGTGGAATTAGAGCTAAAATTGCTTGTTAAATGTAAGCGGAATTAGAGCTAAAGTTGCTTGTTAAATATAAGTGGAATTAGAGCTAAAATTGCTTGCTAAATATAAGTGGAATTAGAGCAAAAATAGCTTGTTAAATATTAGTAAAATTAGCCTCTGTTAGACTAATAGTGTGATAAAAGAAAACATCTGGGAGCCTCTGTTAGACTAATAGTGTGATAAAAGAAAACATCTGGGAGCCTCTGTTAGACTAATAGTGTGATGAAAGAAAACATCTGGGAGCCTCTGTTGGACTAATAGTGTGATGAAAGAAAACATCTGGGAGCCTCTGTTAGACTAATAGTGTGATGAAAGAAAACATCTGGTAGCCTCTGTTAGACTAATAGTGTGATGAAAGAAAACATCTGGGAGCCTCTGTTAGACTAATAGTGTGATTGTGTAATAGACTGATAATGTAAATCTTCTTATCCCAGGGCTGTTTATCTCTATTTAAATCCTATCCCACGACTGTTTATCTCTATTTAAATCTTCTTATCCCACAGCTGTTTATCTCTACATAAATCTTCTTATCCCAAGTCTGTTTATCTCTTTTTAAATCTTCTTATCTCAGGGCTGTTTATCTCTATTTAAATCTTCTTATCCCACGGCTGTTTATCTCTACATAAATCTTCTTATCCCAAGTCTGTCTATCTCTATTTAAATCTTCTTATCCCAGGTCTGTTTATCTCTACATAAATCTTCTTATCCCAGGTCTGTTTTATCTCTATTTAAATCTTCTCCCAGGGCTATTTATCTCTATTTAAATATTCTCTCAGGACTGTTTATCTCTATTTAAATCTTCTTATCCCAGGGCTGTTTATCTCTTTAAATCTTCTTATCCCAGGGCTGTTTATCTCTATTTAAATCTTCTCCCAGGGCTGTTTATCTCTATTTAAATCTTCTTATCCCAGGGCTATTTATCTCTATCTAAATCTTCTTATCCCTGAGCTGTTTCTCTCTATTTAAATCTTCTTATCCCAGGGCTGTTTATCTCTATTTAAATTTTCTTATCCCATGGCTGTTTATCTTTATTTAGATCTTCTTACCCATGGCTGTTTATCTCTATTTAAATCTTCTTATCCCACGGCTATTTATTTCTATTTAAATCTTCTTATCTCAGGTCTGTTTATCTCTATTTAAATCTTCTCCCAGGGCTATTTATCTCTATTTAAATCTTCTCCCAAGACTGTTTATCTCTATTTAAATCTTCTTATCCCAGGGCTGTTTATCTTTATTTAGATCTTCTTACCCACGGCTGTTTATCTCTATTTAAATCTTCTTATCCCACGGCTATTTATCTCTATTTAATCTTATCCCATGGCTGTTTATCTCTATTTAAATCTTATCTCAGGGCTGTTTATCTTTATTTAAATCTTCTTATCCCAGGGCTGTTTATCTCTATTTAAATCTTATCCCACGGCTGTTTATCTCTATTTAAATCTTATCTCAGGGCTGTTTATATCTATTTAAATCTTCTTATCCCGCGGCTGTTTATCTCTATTTAAATCTTATCCCACGGCTGTTTATCTCTATTTAAATCTTATCTCAGGGTTGTTTATCTCTTTAAATCTTCTTATCCCAGGGCTGTTTATCTCTATTTAAATCTTCTCCCAGAGCTGTTTATCTCTATTTAAATCTTATCCCAGCGCTGTTTATCTCTATTTAAATCTTATCCCAGAGCTGTTTATATCTATTTAAATCTTATCCCAGGGCTGTTTATCTCTATTTAAATCTTATCTCACGGCTGTTTATCTCTATTTAAATCTTATCCCAGAGCTGTTTATATCTATTTAAATCTTATCCCAGGGCTGTTTATCTCTATTTAAATCTTATCTCACGGCTGTTTATCTCTATTTAAATCTTCTTCTCCACAGGACAGGAATAACCAACAGCAGCAACATGAAAAGTTGCTTACTATTGGCAGATCTCTGCAGATGTACGGGACACAGCTTTACATAAACTACTCCAATACACTTCATGACAGAGAGATCAGGTTATGTTTTATCAACATTTATGTATTATTTGAAAAAAGTAATGGTTATGATTAGTTGAAGGCCCCGGTATCAATGCAAACGAATTTAAATCCATAATTGCACAACCGTCTGTGCCAGTGAAATCATCCAAATTAAAACTCATCTCATTGAAGGATCCAAACAATGAAAGGTAGCTGCAGTCCCCATCATAGCAGCCACAGCACATGCCATAAGACATAAGGGCAAGCGACACCTAAAGTGAAAAAAAGCTGAATTGTCCTTCATCATACAATATCATCATTCATCGTAAGCAATCAGATCCGGATGAAAAACACAGATCATGGTGTGCACAGAGCACTAGACTCAGTAGCTCTGGCAACAAGATACCACTTTTGAAGACAACTGCCTGGTCATGCAACCAAAGATCTCATCTACAATGGGATGAATTCAAGACTAATAGAGAGATAAGAGGGATGGTTATGCAACCAACGATCTCATCTACAATGGGATGAATTCAAGACTAATATAGAGATAAGAGGGATGGTTATGCAACCAACGATCTCATCTACAATGGGATGAATTCAAGACTAATAGAGAGATAAGAGTGATGGTCATGTAACCAAAGATCTCATCTACAATGGGATGAATTCAAGACTAATAGAGAGATAAGAGAAATGGTCATGCAACCAACGATCTCATCTACAATGGGATGAATTCAAGACTAATAGAGAGATAAGAGAAATGGTCATGCAACCAACGATCTCATCTACAATGGAATGAATTCAAGACTAATATAGAGATAAGAGTGATGGTTATGCAACCAAAGATCTCATCTACAATTAGGAGGAGATGGTGGATCAGGCATGTATTGAGAAGAGACAAAAAAAGATTTTCAAAACAGGCTCTTCAAAGAAACATCAGGATACAGGAAAAGAGGAAGCCCTAGAGAGCCACTAAAAAAAAACATTTATAAGAGAAGTAAAGCTGGCAGGCATTGACTTATTAGATAGGATTAAACATCTCGCCAAAAAATATTGATGACTAGTGAAAAACACTATATGTCATGTGTGATATCTAGTGGTATGGGAAGGATCAAGATGAAGACCTGAGAGGGCTAGACATTAGACATAGACATTTAGACAACAAACAAAACAATGAGAAAAGGAGGGGCAGACATTCTAATGCAAATATCAAATGGAAATAAAATGATGTGGTCACTAGCCAAAGGGCGAATTATAAAAAAAACATGTACTGGCAACTAACAGCAGCCTTAAGAATTAGCAACCAAACAAGACAGTTCCAATATATAAAACAAGGAGTCAGACAAGGCTTTGTTTTGTCACCGGATTTGTTTTCATTTTGCAGCAAAAATATTATGAGATCAATAGTAGATATAAAAGGAATTAAAGTCAACGGTCACAACACTAACAATTTGCGATATGCGACTGACACAGTCTTAATAGCAGAGACGGAAAATTAACTACAAGAAATGATAGACATAATAGTAAGAAGAAAAAAAAACAGCAAGAAAGGTCTCAGTCTGAATAGTAATAAAACAGAAGAAATGGTCATATAAAAGAAATAATCATCACTATCATGCAGCATAAAAATAAACAGGACAAATCTGAAACAAGTGCAATGCGTCAAATACTTGGGCACAATAATATCAGATGGAAGATGCACCACAGAAATAAAAAGCAGAATACCTCAGACCAAAATAGCATTTCAGAAAATGAAAAATATCATATGCAACAAATCTATGTCAATAGAAGGAAGAAAGAGAGTTCATCGGTGCTATATAGAATCAATTCTGACCTATGGAAGCAAATCATGTACAGTAAACAAACAAATGGAAAGATGATTGGAGGCCACAGAGATAGAATTTCTCAGAAGAATGTTGAAAGTTCCATGGACAACTGAAAAGACTAACGAGGAAGTTCTCACAGAGGCCAATTACAAAATGGAGCTCCTAAGAAACATCAGAAAGAAACAATCAACATTTTTCAGGCACATCATGAGAAGAGGAAAGTTGGAATACTTGGTTACATCTGGCAAAATACATGGATTGGAAAACAGTCAACAGCAGAATTGATACGATGCACTGTGGATAGAAGATTGTGGAAAGACATGATTGCCTACACCAACTGGTATGGCACATGATGCTGAGCCAAAGGACACATTTGAATAAACTACAGCTTAGGACTTCAAACAATCCTAGAAGCCACTAAGATGTTTGTGACGTTTTAAAGTGTAATATTTATAATTTCTTTAACATTGTATGATCATTTTAAATGTAATATTTATAATTTCTTTAATATTTCCAGATTTATCATTTATATTTCTGTAATATTTTATATGTAGCATTTTATAATAGGAGAAGGTGTATCTTGGTCTACGCCCTATGGGCCGGTTACGGCTCGAAAGGTCAATAGATAGATAGATAGATTTTATAATAAAAAAAAATGTCATATTTATATTTCTGTAATATTTTATAGATGAGACCATTTGGAGGGCCTTGACTTTGCTGATGACATAGTCCTCATCAGCAGTCAGATAAAAACGATGCAGGAAAACACAAATGAACTATTGTCAATAGCCAGCAAGATTGGGCTTGAGATCAATCATGAAAAGACTAAAGTCATGAAAAGTTTAATTCCAACAGACGACAAAATATACATAGAAAACAAACCAGTGGAAGAGATCGATCTTTATCTATCTTGGAAGTCACATTGATCGGGAAGAGGATACGAGTAAAGAAATTAGAATCAGAATAGCTAATGCAACAATGTCTTTCAGAAGCCTTGAAAAGTTGTGGAAATCAAAAAACTCATCAGCACAAACACAAAACTTAAACTATTCAAATCAAATGTACTATCTACCCTTAGGCATGCGTGTGAGAGCTGGAAAACAACAAGAGACATACAAACAAAGTTGAACGCATTAAAAAATAAATGTCTAAGGAAAATACTTGGTATGGCATGGAACGAATTCAAAACAAACGAAGAAATTAGAGAAATCGCCAATCAACCACTAATATCTTCAGTAATCAAGAAAAGACAATGGTCATATGTTGGACATGTGATGAAGAGAGATAATAACAGAAAAACAAAGCACGCCTTCATGTAGGAAACAACAGGAGGAAAAGAGGCAGATCCAAAGAGACACAGAAGAACAATGATCAGAGAGGTAAGAGCAGCAGGATTCAGCCCCCTCAATGAGATAGAGTTGCTTGCACAGAACAGAGACAAATGGCAAAATTTGATAAAATATCTTTAAAAGAATTGAAAACTGCTACAATAAAAATGTAGATAAGAGAAAGAATATCTTGGTCTACACCCTATGGGCTGGCTACGACTCAAAAGGTCAATAGATAGATAAATAGAATATTTTATATGTAGCATTTTATAATTTAAAAAAATTGTCGTTTATATTTCTGTAATATTTTATGCTTTTTTTTTAGGCTTGATACAGGATGGGTGATAAAGATTGGCAGAGGTCTTGATATCTATAAAAATTGTGATAAGTTTGCACTTGGTTTCTGCGACTTTGACCTTCGACCTTGTCATGAAACCACCCTCGATATATTCCATAGAAAGGCAGTGAAACAGTCTTAAGCTCGACATAACTCACAAAGATTAGTTAAATCAAATAATGTTTTTGTTGTAATTAAAATTATTTCTCATTTGTAATCAAACTTCCTTTAATCCTAGATATGACACTTATCCATGAGACACGTTTTTATGACACCTACGTAACAATTACGAACACTAAATGTTACATTTGGAATTACGAAAACAGTATTTTGTTTGAACGCTTACTACACAGTTGTGTGTTTATACAAGGAGAGACACGGGAATCTTCTTCTTCTTCTGCGATCATGGCTCATTCAGACTAGGATTCTGGACTCTCTTATGAAGGCAGCTGTCTGTTTAAGTGATTCGGTTGCCCCATATAGTTTCTCTTCCAGGGAGATGGGTGTGGACCACATTTTCCTTCTCAGATATGTGTACTGGGGCCAATCCTGTAGAACATATTATGCTGTCATGTCATGTTATCCAGGGTACAGTTGCATAGGCTGGTAGTTCCTATTTTGAGTTTGGTGAACATGTAGTTTCTCATTCTGTTGTGGCCAGTGTGTAGGCGAAGTATGATGACTTGATTCCTCCTTGATAGTTGGAGGTATCCATCCCTCTCGTTATACTTTGGGTGTTCTTGTTTCCATTTTTAATGATACTGGTCTTTGATGATGGATTTGGCTTCATCGTAGCCGACCAGATGGTTCTCTTGTGGTGATCTCCCTCCCACTTTAGCTAATTTGTCTGCACGTTTGCTTCCATGTACATTACAGTGTGATGGTCTCCACTGGATGACCACTCTCTGGAAGACATGGAAATTAGATGCAGTAATCATTTTCTGGCTTACGTTCGATTTATGGCCTGAAAATCAACCGCATGGCACCGTAGCTACCGTAGATGTTATGTTGTCTATTGACATGTCGGCCATGAATCTGTCATTCCAATTGCATGTTTGGCTTCCTCTTAGCATCTTTCACTGCCTATCCCACGTTACTGAGGTTTGTTTGATGTCTCACTGCCTATCCCACGTTACTGAGGTTTGTTTGATGTCTCACTGCCTATCCCACGTTACTGAGGTTTGTTTGATGTCTCACTGCCTATCCCACGTTACTGAGGTTTGTTTGATGTCTCACTGCCTATCCCACGTTACTGAGGTTTGTTTGATGTCTCACTGCCTATCCCACGTTACTGAGGTTTGTTTAATGTCTCACTGCCTATCCCACGTTACTGAGGTTTGTTTGATGTCTCACTGCCTATCCCACGTTACTGAGGTTTGTTTGATGTCTCACTGCCTATCCCACGTTACTGAGGTTTGTTTGATGTCTCACTGCCTATCCCACGTTACTGAGGTTTGTTTGATGTCTCACTGCCTATCCCACGTTACTGAGGTTTGTTTGATGTCTCACTGCCTATCCCACGTTACTGAGGTTTGTTTGATGTCTCACTGCCTATCCCACGTTACTGAGGTTTGTTTGATGTCTCACTGCCTATCCCACGTTACTGAGGTTTGTTTGATGTCTCACTGCCTATCCCACGTTACTGAGGTTTGTTTGATGTCTCACTGCCTATCCCACGTTACTGAGGTTTGTTTGATGTCTCACTGCCTATCCCACGTTACTGAGGTTTGTTTGATGTCTCACTGCCTATCCCACGTTACTGAGGTTTGTTTGATGTCTCACTGCCTATCCCACGTTACTGAGGTTTGTTTGATGTCTCACTGCCTATCCCACGTTACTGAGGTTTGTTTGATGTCTCACTGCCTATCCCACGTTACTGAGGTTTGTTTGATGTCTCACTGCCTATCCCACGTTACTGAGGTTTGTTTGATGTCTCACTGCCTATCCCACGTTACTGAGGTTTGTTTGATGTCTCACTGCCTATCCCACGTTACTGAGGTTTGTTTGATGTCTCACTGCCTATCCCACGTTACTGAGGTTTGTTTGATGTCTCACTGCCTATCTCACGTTACTGAGGTTTGTTTGATGTCTCACTGCCTATCTCACGTTACTGAGGTTTGTTTGATGTCTCACTGCCTATCCCACGTTACTGAGGTTTGTTTGATGTCTCACTGCCTATCCCACGTTACTGAGGTTTGTTTGATGTCTCACTGCCTATCCCACGTTACTGAGGTTTGTTTGATGTCTCACTGCCTATCCCACGTTACTGAGGTTTGTTTGATGTCTCACTGCCTATCCCACGTTACTGAGGTTTGTTTGATGTCTCACTGCCTATCCCACGTTACTGAGGTTTGTTTGATGTCTCACTGCCTATCCCACGTTACTGAGGTTTGTTTGATGTCTCACTGCCTATCCCACGTTACTGAGGTTTGTTTGATGTCTCACTGCCTATCCCACGTTACTGAGGTTTGTTTGATGTCTCACTGCCTATCCCACGTTACTGAGGTTTGTTTGATGTCTCACTGCCTATCCCACGTTACTGAGGTTTGTTTGATGTCTCACTGCCTATCCCACGTTACTGAGGTTTGTTTGATGTCTCACTGCCTATCCCACGTTACTGAGGTTTGTTTGATGTCTCACTGCCTATCCCACGTTACTGAGGTTTGTTTGATGTCTCACTGCCTATCCCACGTTACTGAGGTTTGTTTGATGTCTCACTGCCTATCCCACGTTACTGAGGTTTGTTTGATGTCTCACTGCCTATCCCACGTTACTGAGGTTTGTTTGATGTCTCACTGCCTATCCCACGTTACTGAGGTTTGTTTGATGTCTCACTGCCTATCCCACGTTACTGAGGTTTGTTTGATGTCTCACTGCCTATCCCACGTTACTGAGGTTTGTTTGATGTCTCACTGCCTATCCCACGTTACTGAGGTTTGTTTGATGTCTCACTGCCTATCCCACGTTACTGAGGTTTGTTTGATGTCTCACTGCCTATCCCACGTTACTGAGGTTTGTTTGATGTCTCACTGCCTATCACACGTTACTGAGGTTTGTTTGATGTCTCACTGCCTATCCCACGTTACTGAGGTTTGTTTGATGTCTCACTGCCTATCCCACGTTACTGAGGTTTGTTTGATGTCTCACTGCCTATCCCACGTTACTGAGGTTTGTTTGATGTCTCACTGCCTATCCCACGTTACTGAGGTTTGTTTGATGTCTCACTGTCTATCCCACGTTACTGAGGTTTGTTTGATGTCTCACTGCCTATCCCACGTTACTGAGGTTTGTTTGATGTCTCACTGCCTATCCCACGTTACTGAGGTTTGTTTGATGTCTCACTGCCTATCCCACGTTACTGAGGTTTGTTTGATGTCTCACTGCCTATCCCACGTTACTGAGGTTTGTTTCATGTCTCACTGCCTATCCCACGTTACTGAGGTTTGTTTGATGTCTCACTGCCTATCCCACGTTACTGAGGTTTGTTTGATGTCTCACTGCCTATCCCACGTTACTGAGGTTTGTTTGATGTCTCACTGCCTATCCCACGTTACTGAGGTTTGTTTGATGTCTCACTGCCTATCCCACGTTACTGAGGTTTGTTTGATGTCTCACTGCCTATCCCACGTTACTGAGGTTTGTTTGATGTCTCACTGCCTATCCCACGTTACTGAGGTTTGTTTGATGTCTCACTGCCTATCCCACGTTACTGAGGTTTGTTTGATGTCTCACTGCCTATCCCACGTTACTGAGGTTTGTTTGATGTCTCACTGCCTATCCCACGTTACTGAGGTTTGTTTGATGTCTCACTGCCTATCCCACGTTACTGAGGTTTGTTTGATGTCTCACTGCCTATCCCACGTTACTGAGGTTTGTTTGATGTCTCACTGCCTATCCCACGTTACTGAGGTTTGTTTGATGTCTCACTGCCTATCTCACGTTACTGAGGTTTGTTTGATGTCTCACTGCCTATCCCACGTTACTGAGGTTTGTTTGATGTCTCACTGCCTATCTCACGTTACTGAGGTTTGTTTGATGTCTCACTGCCTATCCCACGTTACTGAGGTTTGTTTGATGTCTCACTGCCTATCTCACGTTACTGAGGTTTGTTTGATGTCTCAATGCCTATCCCACGTTACTGAGGTTTGTTTGATGTCTCACTGCCTATCTCACGTTACTGAGGTTTGTTTGATGTCTCACTGCCTATCCCACGTTACTGAGGTTTGTTTGATGTCTCACTGCCTATCCCACGTTACTGAGGTTTGTTTGATGTCTCACTGCCTATCCCACGTTACTGAGGTTTGTTTGATGTCTCACTGCCTATCCCACGTTACTGAGGTTTGTTTGATGTCTCACTGCCTATCCCACGTTACTGAGGTTTGTTTGATGTCTCACTGCCTATCCCACGTTACTGAGGTTTGTTTGATGTCTCACTGCCTATCCCACGTTACTGAGGTTTGTTTGATGTCTCACTGCCTATCCCACGTTACTGAGGTTTGTTTGATGTCTCACTGCCTATCCCACGTTACTGAGGTTTGTTTGATGTCTCACTGCCTATCCCACGTTACTGAGGTTTGTTTGATGTCTCACTGCCTATCCCACGTTACTGAGGTTTGTTTGATGTCTCACTGCCTATCCCACGTTACTGAGGTTTGTTTGATGTCTCACTGCCTATCCCACGTTACTGAGGTTTGTTTGATGTCTCACTGCCTATCCCACGTTACTGAGGTTTGTTTGATGTCTCACTGCCTATCCCACGTTACTGAGGTTTGTTTGATGTCTCACTGCCTATCTCACGTTACTGAGGTTTGTTTGATGTCTCACTGCCTATCCCACGTTACTGAGGTTTGTTTGATGTCTCACTGCCTATCCCACGTTACTGAGGTTTGTTTGATGTCTCACTGCCTATCCCACGTTACTGAGGTTTGTTTGATGTCTCACTGCCTATCCCACGTTACTGAGGTTTGTTTGATGTCTCACTGCCTATCCCACGTTACTGAGGTTTGTTTGATGTCTCACTGCCTATCCCACGTTACTGAGGTTTGTTTGATGTCTCACTGCCTATCTCACGTTACTGAGGTTTGTTTGATGTCTCACTGCCTATCCCACGTTACTGAGGTTTGTTTGATGTCTCACTGCCTATCCCACGTTACTGAGGTTTGTTTGATGTCTCACTGCCTATCCCACGTTACTGAGGTTTGTTTGATGTCTCACTGCCTATCCCACGTTACTGAGGTTTGTTTGATGTCTCACTGCCTATCCCACGTTACTGAGGTTTGTTTGATGTCTCACTGCCTATCCCACGTTACTGAGGTTTGTTTGATGTCTCACTGCCTATCCCACGTTACTGAGGTTTGTTTGATGTCTCACTGCCTATCCCACGTTACTGAGGTTTGTTTGATGTCTCACTGCCTATCCCACGTTACTGAGGTTTGTTTGATGTCTCACTGCCTATCCCACGTTACTGAGGTTTGTTTGATGTCTCACTGCCTATCCCACGTTACTGAGGTTTGTTTGATGTCTCACTGCCTATCCCACGTTACTGAGGTTTGTTTGATGTCTCACTGCCTATCCCACGTTACTGAGGTTTGTTTGATGTCTCACTGCCTATCCCACGTTACTGAGGTTTGTTTGATGTCTCACTGCCTATCCCACGTTACTGAGGTTTGTTTGATGTCTCACTGCCTATCCCACGTTACTGAGGTTTGTTTGATGTCTCACTGCCTATCCCACGTTACTGAGGTTTGTTTGATGTCTCACTGCCTATCCCACGTTACTGAGGTTTGTTTGATGTCTCACTGCCTATCCCACGTTACTGAGGTTTGTTTGATGTCTCACTGCCTATCCCACGTTACTGAGGTTTGTTTGATGTCTCACTGCCTATCCCACGTTACTGAGGTTTGTTTGATGTCTCACTGCCTATCCCACGTTACTGAGGTTTGTTTGATGTCTCACTGCCTATCCCACGTTACTGAGGTTTGTTTGATGTCTCACTGCCTATCCCACGTTACTGAGGTTTGTTTGATGTCTCACTGCCTATCCCACGTTACTGAGGTTTGTTTGATGTCTCACTGCCTATCCCACGTTACTGAGGTTTGTTTGATGTCTCACTGCCTATCCCACGTTACTGAGGTTTGTTTGATGTCTCACTGCCTATCCCACGTTACTGAGGTTTGTTTGATGTCTCACTGCCTATCCCACGTTACTGAGGTTTGTTTGATGTCTCACTGCCTATCCCACGTTACTGAGGTTTGTTTGATGTCTCACTGCCTATCCCACGTTACTGAGGTTTGTTTGATGTCTCACTGCCTATCCCACGTTACTGAGGTTTGTTTGATGTCTCACTGCCTATCCCACGTTACTGAGGTTTGTTTGATGTCTCACTGCCTATCCCACGTTACTGAGGTTTGTTTGATGTCTCACTGCCTATCCCACGTTACTGAGGTTTGTTTGATGTCTCACTGCCTATCCCACGTTACTGAGGTTTGTTTGATGTCTCACTGCCTATCCCACGTTACTGAGGTTTGTTTGATGTCTCACTGCCTATCCCACGTTACTGAGGTTTGTTTGATGTCTCACTGCCTATCCCACGTTACTGAGGTTTGTTTGATGTCTCACTGCCTATCCCACGTTACTGAGGTTTGTTTGATGTCTCACTGCCTATCCCACGTTACTGAGGTTTGTTTGATGTCTCACTGCCTATCCCACGTTACTGAGGTTTGTTTGATGTCTCACTGCCTATCCCACGTTACTGAGGTTTGTTTGATTTCTCACTGCCTATCCCACGTTACTGAGGTTTGTTTGATGTCTCACTGCCTATCCCACGTTACTGAGGTTTGTTTGATGTCTCACTGCCTATCCCACGTTACTGAGGTTTGTTTGATGTCTCACTGCCTATCCCACGTTACTGAGGTTTGTTTGATGTCTCACTGCCTATCCCACGTTACTGAGGTTTGTTTGATGTCTCACTGCCTATCCCACGTTACTGAGGTTTGTTTGATGTCTCACTGCCTATCCCACGTTACTGAGGTTTGTTTGATGTCTCACTGCCTATCCCACGTTACTGAGGTTTGTTTGATGTCTCACTGCCTATCCCACGTTACTGAGGTTTGTTTGATGTCTCACTGCCTATCCCACGTTACTGAGGTTTGTTTGATGTCTCACTGCCTATCCCACGTTACTGAGGTTTGTTTGATGTCTCACTGCCTATCCCACGTTACTGAGGTTTGTTTGATGTCTCACTGCCTATCCCACGTTACTGAGGTTTGTTTGATGTCTCACTGCCTATCCCACGTTACTGAGGTTTGTTTGATGTCTCACTGCCTATCCCACGTTACTGAGGTTTGTTTGATGTCTCACTGTCTATCCCACGTTACTGAGGTTTGTTTGATGTCTCACTGCCTATCCCACGTTACTGAGGTTTGTTTGATGTCTCACCAACAGCTGAAGAGATTTCGTCCATTATAAGAAAAAAAAACAAATTTCTTGAAAATTGGCCAAATTTATTAAATTAAAAAAAACAGCCCCATTTTTACGATAGTTTTCTAATTTTTATGAAGCACACATGGTGTTTTTTATAAAAAAAAAGAATCCAACATAAAAGGAAACAAATCCAACACTCAAGGGTCACCAGAAGCAATAGTTAAGAAGCTATAAGGAGGGGGGAAGTGTTTGTCCACTGCAAACTGTTGAATTCCAAGAATTTGTATTTTGAGTTTGAAATTTTTACGAAGGTGAAATCTCGGGTTAAATAAATTTATATTCTACTGCTGAAATGTTGTTAGAGTTCTGCAAAGTTAAGACTAGCTTCATCAGCAGTCAAAGGCTGAGGTCATTCATCATCATCATCATCATGTGCCATACCGGTTGGCATAGGCAGTCATGTCCTTCCACAATCTTCTATCTACAGTGCATCGTATCAATTCTGTTTTTGACTGTTTTCCATGCTATGACACCAAGCCATCCAGCATCTTCTCTCTCTGTCGTCTGCAATCTCTCTTTCCTTGTACTTTGCCTGCCACAACCAAGTATTCCAACTTTCCCGGAGGAAAGTTATTCCTGAGGTTATTACAGAGGTAAAAAAAATATGCAGAGTTATCTTTCTTGTTCATGATGGGTCTTACTGGTGTTGAGAGCTTAAAAACTGGGGAATAGATTGGCAGCGTCAGTGATTATAATAAATGGACAGCCAGGGATAGGGTAGATATCATTAACAACCGCAGAGATATGGGTAGAACTAATGATTCAGTAAGTAATTATGAATCTACAACTATGTCCAGATTGCTCAGACATCTGGTCAGAATTGAAGATGCCAGTGTTATGTGAGGAGACAGAAGAATTACAAATCAACACAGAACTGGAGGAGTCAGTCTCCACACACATACTGGGGAGGTGGTCTGAGTACTTATTAACGTGTCCGATATTGCAATAATGATGAAATGATGATTCGTTCACTAACTAACTAAAGATATTGGTTGAATGAAGGACTTAGAAAGAAAATTAGTGAAACAATATTGCTTTCTAGACTGTATGAACATAAGGTGTAGACTTGCAGTACCAGAACAGAACGATGTTCTGGTTGGAAAAATGGAATTATCAATTTCAACATGCCTTATTTGTTGTGAAATAATGCTACTTGCAGGTGTAGCTTTGTTTTCGGCAAGACAATATTTTGTGGCTGCTTTCGGCTCTATATAATTGCATGTCATTATTTTGGGTACTATGTCTGTTCTCCCATCATCAGTCCTTATTTATCTCATCCGACTGGTTAGTCCATTTTGTAGCTGATACAGAGTCGAGTTATTCTTGATCATATTTGTTTCATTAATTATTTCGGTAACAGTCACTTATGAGTTGCTCATTCATTGCATACATCTTGCATCTCCCAACTACTGAAATAAGATGGCATTAAGTAAAGAGGATTATAGTAACATTCTTTGCTTGACAAAAGAAATATAAAATATGCCAGTTTATTTATTATATGCATTGTAATGTCATTGATCGAGAAGGGGATACAAGCAAAGAAATTAGAATCAGAATAGCTAAAGCAGCAATGTCTTTCAGAAGCCTTGAAAAGTTGTGGAAATCAAAACTCATCAGCACAAACACAAAATTTAGACTATTCAAATCAAATGTACTATCAGCCCTTAGTATGCGTGTGAAAGCTGGAAAACAACAAGAGATATAGAAACAAAGTTGAACGCATTTGAAAATAAATGTCTAAGGAAAATACTTGGTATAGCGTGGAACGAATTCAAAACAAATGAGGAAATTAGAGAAATCGTCAATCAACCACTAATATCTTCAGTAATCAAGAAAAGACGATGGTCATATGTTGGACATGTGATGAAGAGAGATAATAACCGAATAGCAAAGCAAGCCCTCATGTGGGAAACAACAGGTAAGAGGAAAAGAGGAAGACCCAGAGATTCAATGTGAAGAAGATTTATGAGAGAGGCAAGAGCAGCAGGAATCGGCTCCCTCAATGATATGAAGCTGCTTGCACAGAACAGAGACAAATGGCGAGATTTGATAAAATATCTTTAAAAGAATTGAAAACTGCTAGAACAAAAATTCAGATAAGAGAAGGAGTATCTTGGTCTACGCCCTATGGGCCGGCTACGGCTCGAAAGGTCAATAGATAGATATATAGTGTAATGTATGTTCGGAGTGCAATGATGATGATCCACATATAACTCAATAACTCAGTGTAATGTATTTTTTTGTGAGGCTTTCATTTATTGTGAAATCTTTTTTGATTGCAAACAGAAAATGATGCACTCCTTAGGTTTTTTTGTTGTCATTTTCAACTTGAAAGTGGATTAATTACATTGCTTAGTTGTAGTTTTTGATGTTTATTTTGGGCATAAAAGTAAAGTAGTAGAGTACCCCCCGTCACGCCAAGTGGCGTATAGGGAAATATGGTGTTAGTGACGCTATATTTTACAGACCTTCAGCACATGATTTTTGGGGTAATGTGGTCGGTATTACGCCCGTGCTGCTTTACTTTCCCAGAAAAAATTTGGTACCCATTTACGGCTGGGTGAACCCAGAAGCCGTCGGTTGGGATCGAACCTTACCCCTTGTCCTTTGTAGTCTGCTCCCTTATTTTGGGTATGCCAGCTTTATTTCTAGCCAAAACCTGAGGGGCTGAATTTTGCGTGAATATAATTTTATTGTTGTGACGATTCATAATTGTACAAAGAAATTATGACGGTGGTTTTCTGATGCCTACCGTCGGATAGTTTACGGTTGGCTCCGCTAGCCTTTGACTAAAAAGTCTCGCCCACAAGGCAGTGGGTTTTTTTACTTCAGGTTACCCTCCATTAGCCTTTTACACTCCCAAGCTCACCTGCAAAATCAGCAGGGCAGCCACAGGTTGTACTGTTTACTGCATACAGTAGCAGGTAAAATTATCCGACCTGACAATATGCAATCCATTTTTAACAATAGAAACAAGAAAAAGAGTTCTTAATTGTTATGTAGAGCCAGTATTAACATATGGATGTGAATTATGGACAACAGGACAACAGACAAGAAAATCACTGGAGTCTGTAGAAATGTGGTTTTACAGAAGAATGTTGAGTATACAATGGACAGCTAAGAAGAGTAATGAAAATGCTCTGAAAAAGGTCAAAGCAAAAAGAGAGCTAATTTCCAATATTAGGAAGAAACAATCATCATTTTTTGGCCATGTAATAAGAGAACAGCTGGAATATATTGTAACAACTGGAAAAATTGAGGGATGAAGAGATAGAGGGAAGCAAAGAGAAAAAATACCAGACAGCTTAAGAGAATGGCTTGACAGAATGTCAACAACGGAAATGATAAATAACTGTCGAGATCGAAAGTTGTGGAGAGACATGATCACCAACGCCAGCAGGCCCGCTACTTGATGATGATAATTTTTCTCCTATTTTTCCACACTAGCAGTCATATGCTCAGGTGTCTCTTGCCAAGCAGGCAGATATTCTCCAATTTCAGAGGTGCTCTCATATTTTTTTAACATCAAGAGCTGTGGTACTTGGGGTAGATTTGTTTCATTTTAATATAGTATGTTCAGTGGCCATTAATTGGCCTACTCTTGATTTGCGACTGCCAAGGGTCCTTTAACATGCACAAAATACACACAGGACCTCTGGTTTTTTACAGTTTTCTTAGAGGGCTAGATATTGGGTCTCACTGCCCAGAGAACGGTGTGTTTACAAAATAGGAGCACAACAAAATACTGACGTTTGAGCCGACATGCGGCCTTCTTCGGAAAATGAGGACAACATCAACAAACAATGAGATACAGATAAATACTGCTACATCTAGGATGAGAGAACAGGTAAATTAAGGAAAAACAAACAGAGGGACAATTATTAGCCTGTTCCCTGTTCAATAAGCCACAGAATTGTTGCAGAAACAACTTCTCCATCCTTATGTTGCTGGTTGTGGTTTCATATGCACCACCAGATATTCTTTCATTATTAAGGCCAATCATCAATACACCAATTGTGATCGGTCTGTGACCTTGAACTTCGACCTTGTCATGAAACTACCCTTGATATAGAAAAGCTGTGATAGTCTTCAAGCACGACATAGTTCACAAAGATTAATTACATCAAACAATGTTTTTGTTGTGCTTTCAAATTTGTTTCATTTATAATCAAACTTGTGTAACTTTTAAATAAATTGATATTCTTTTGCTGAAATGTTGTTAAATGTTCTGCAATTGAAAGATTGGCTTCTTCCACAGCCAATGGCTGAGGTCGTTACAGAAGTAAGAAATCTACAGTTTTGCTGTCTTGTTTGATACTTAGTGGGTCACAGGACGACAAAGAATATGCAGATTGTTGCAGTAGCTTACTGGGTTTAATCATAGTTAATGTTTGTGTAAAGTTTTATAAGATGGCTTTGGAGATACATCGGTCATGTGATGAGAATGGAAGCAGAAAGACTTCCACATCAGGCAATCATGTGGAAACCATATGGGAAGAGAAAATGTGGTTATAGTTAGTCAAAGGCCCCAGTATCACTGCAAACGAATTCATAATTGCTCAACCACCTGTGCCAGTGGAATCATCCGAATTAAAACTCATTTGACTGAAGGATATAAACAAAAAAAGGCAGCTGCAGTCCCCGTCATAGCAGCTACAGCACATGCCAAAAGACATAAGGCTAAATGGCAATGAAAGTGAATGCAGCTGAACTGTCCTTTGTCATACAATATCATCATTCATTGTAAGCAATATGTATATAGAAACACCATCCAGATGAAAAGCACAGCTCATGGTGTGCACAGAGCACTAAACTCAGTAGCTCTGGCAGCAAGCCAGGCTTGGAATATGAGGACACTGCAACAAGGAACACTTTTCAGACAGTGCCTCGTCGGTTCCTGGTCGCCTATCCACCATATTGACCAGAAGTCCGCTAAAGTGTGATATGTTGGGCTGAAAGATGCAGTTATCGCAACTCGTAAAATTCACAATCAACAGAAATAGGCTCAAGATGCATCAAAGCTTGTCAAATCATTGGACAGCCATCACCACTATTGTCCAACAAGGAAATAACTCTCTGGGCAAAACAGGCACTCTACAATACAATCTTCATCCCAATGTTATACTACCAATGCCAGTCCTGGACCCTTGATTATAGAACAATAAAAAATAACCTCTACTGAGATGAAATGTGTTAGACGAAAGATAGGAAACAGTCTGATAGATAAGATAGGAAATGAAGAACTAAGAAAAGAGCTATGAATAACCCCCGCCATAGAAAATATAAAGAAACAGATAAAATGGTTTGGCCATGTTACAAGGCAGAAAGATCACAGCACAACACGAGCCTTCAATAAACGTTGCTAGAAGACCAGACCCAAGAGTCAACCACGAAAAAGATGGATTGACGGAATATTAGAAGCACTAGGAAACCTACCAGCAGCAGAGGCGAACAGAAGAGCAAAAGACCGCAAATTATATCTCCCCTCGACACTGAAAGGTAAATGATGATAAAAAGAAGAAGCCTCCATTTCTGATCAGAGTAACGTCCCCTTGCACTTTTCTTGGTCGTCCTCTAGCCTCTAATTTGTTCTTTAGAAGACACTGATCTGGTATGTACCACATTTCATGTTATCCTCTTTCACACCGCACTTAGCGTTTGTGTCTGAGTGGTAGTTGGCTGGCTCGCTTGATTTCACACCTCACTTAGCGTTTGTGTCTGAGTGGTAGTTGGCTGGCTCGCTTGATTTCGCGCCGCACTTAGCATGGCTCGCTGACCCCACGAGGCATGAATGTATCACACTCGTACACATAGTTCCCTTTCGGTTACCCCTTCCATTTCGCATAGCCTTCTCCACTGCCCATGTTTGGGCTCTTTAGTCTATCTACTATGCCATGCCAATCATATCTCACCTCCGCTAGTCCCCACTGAGACACTTCGGTGTTCTCCTACACCTCTTTTTTCTGTGCTACTTACCCCTCATATGTTTTTATTGTACCCCACTCTCAGCCTTTTGAGTACCTGTTATTCTACTGTTCTATTCTTTCTCTTCTGTTTTTTCACACTGACCCCCATGTGTACTCTTCTGGTGATATGTGCGTTATTCGCACATTTCTACACATATATGATTGTCCCTGTATGGGTGTGCACATGCATGTGTGTGTACATATGTATGGGTGTATATATATATATATATATATATATATATATATATATATATGTAGGTGTATGTTGATATGTATAAGTAGGTGCATGTCTGTTTGTACGTGTATATATGAATACACGCATCTGTGTGTGTGTATACATGTATTTACGGGCCCTTAGATACTTTTAGACATTGTCAGTGTCTTTGCAGTCGAGGTTACCTAGACAGCGTTCCCCTCGCTCGTGTATTTTTAGAACCCTTCACCTGACCAGAGGGTATAATTACAGCTAGACCTGTGTGACTCGCCCTTGTCCCGTTCTGACCACGGCCCACGACACAGGGAAGTCATTTTTCTTTTCTTTAACCAATTTCGATTATTTTGTTTTGGGTGTTTCGTTACTAGTTAGCTATGTAGGATTAGTTTTATTTACTAACATATCTGTGTGTGCGTGTTGTTTGTTTGTTCCTGCTGAAGGCCTATTGGGCCGAAACGTCGTTCAAATCTGTGTCATCTACTAATCACGTAAAGCTTTTACCATACCATTTTTTCAATTTTCCCAGGTAGTTGGCTGGCTCACTTGATTTCACACCTCACTTAGCATTTGTGTCTGAGTGGTAGTTGGCTGGCTCACTTGATTTCACACCTCACTTAGCATTTGTGTCTGAGTGGTAGTTGGCTGGCTCACTTGATTTCACACCTCACTTAGCATTTGTGTCTGAGTGGTAGTTGGCTGGCTCACTTGATTTCACACCTCACTTAGCATTTGTGTCTGAGTGGTAGTTGGCTGGCTCACTTGATTTCACACCTCACAATATCTCTTATCAGTACATGTCCTTTATTGCACCCCACTCATTGCTGCAGAAATTGGGGGATGTCTGCTTAGACTGTTTACCCCCACATTCTCACACAACCTGTACTTTCTATCTATTGACCTTTCGAGCCGTAGCTGGCCCATATGGGCATAAACCCAGAGACTCTTTCTCTTATCTAAATTTTTTATTCTAGCAGTTTTCAATCCTTCTAAAGATATTTTAACAAATCTCGCCATTTGTCTCTGTTCTGTGCAAGGAACTCTATCTCATTGAGGGAGCCAATTCCTGCTACTCTTGCCTCTCTGATCAATGTTCTTCTCAGTGTCTCTCTGGGTCTGCCTCTTTTCCTCCTACCTGTTGTTTCCCACACGAGGGCTTGCTTTGCTCGTGTTATTCGGTTATTATCTCTTCTCATCACATGTCCAACATATGACCATCGTCTTTTCTTTATTACTGAAGATATTAGTGGTTGATTGGCGATTTCTCTAATTTCTTCGTTTGTTTTGAATTTGTTCCACGCTATACCAAGTATTTTCCTTAGAATTTATTTTCGAATGCGTTCAACTTTGTTTCTATGTCTCTTGTTGTTTTCTAGCTCTCACACGCATATGTAAGGGTTGATAGTACGTTTGATTTGAATAGTCTGTTTAAGTGTTTGTGCTGATGAGTTTTGATTTCCACAACTTTTCAAGGCTTCTGAAAGACATTGCTACTTTCGCTATTCTGATTCTAATTTCTTTACTTGTATCCCCTTCCCGATCAATGTGACTTTCAAGATAGATAAAATGGTCGATCTCTTCCACTGGTTTTATTTCCCATGTATATTCTGTCATCTGACTTGTGCACAACTCGTCTGTCCCTTTGTCTTACTACATGAGTGTTCACCCAGGTGGTCCTTCTACTGACATTTACGTGAGTGTTCACCCAGGTGGTCCTTCTACTGACATTTACGTGAGTGTTCACCCAGGTGGTCCTTCTACTGACATTTACGTGAGTGTTCACCCAGGTGGTCCTTCTACTGACATTTACGTGAGTGTTCACCCAGGTGGTCCTTCTACTGACATTTACGTGAGTGTTCACCCAGGTGGTCCTTCTACTGACATTTACGTGGGTGTTCACCCAGGTGGTCCTTCTACTGACATTTACGTGGGTGTTCACCCAGGTGGTCCTTCTACTGACATTTACGTGGGTGTTCACCCAGGTGGTCCTTCTACTGACATTTACGTGGGTGTTCACCCAGGTGGTCCTTCTACTGACATTTACATGGGTGTTCACCCAGGTAGTCCTTCTACTGACATGTACGAGGGTGTTCACCCAGGTGGTCCTCCTACTGACATTTACGTGAGTGTTCACCCAGGTGGTCCTCCTACTGACATTCGACCAGCTTTCCCTCACAGTGTGTGGACGTATTCATTCCTACCACAGCCAAGTCTCAATTTTTATATCGAATTATTCTCTATACACAACAAGGAGAACAACACAATTGACAATCATGAAGATACAGACTTTCATTAATGGATGCTTATGCATAATAAAATGATGGAAATGGCTGGACAAATTCACTAACATAGAATTATGGAAATGTAGCAGTCAAATACCACTGGATAAAGAGATACAGCGAAGACGATGGTGCTGTATAGGACACACACTGCGGAAGCCAACTGAGAGTATTACACAACAGGCCCTTTTTTGGAATCCCCAGGGGAAAAAAAACAAAGAGGAAGACCAAAGAATTCTTGGAGAAGACAGATAGAAGCAGAGATGGAGATAATGGGGAAGACATGGAATGATCTTAAAAGAATGGCAAGAAACAGAACGACTTGGAGAGGTCGGCGCCTACAGGGAGGTTAAAGGTAGAAGAGAGATTCTCTATACACACGTATACTCCATTTTCACTTTTTACCTATCTTTCATCATCTGGCACATCCCTCTCTCGTTTCATCAGTTCATCTCTTGTCCCTCTGCCTACTTCCCCATTCATCGTAACTATATACATGTAGTACCATTGCTGGGCGTATGTCGGGGGGCAACGATAGAACCCGCTTGGTCAAAGCAGTCGCCACGACGTGTGCGACTCAGGATTTTTATTTCACCAGAAAAAATCCTTTCTGTCTACCGCGGGCTTCGAACACCGAACGTCAGCTTTTTCCGTCAGCGGAACAGTGGTTTTAGCCACACGGCCACGCGCTCCTCTAATTCATCGTAGATGTAGGACAATTTATCTGTTTCCCATCGTTTGTTGTTGTCCTCATTTTCTGAAGAAGGCCCCATGTAGGTTGAAACGTCAGTATTGTTGTGTTCTTTTTCTGTAAAGCTGTCACCATATATTGTAGGGGTGTATGTTACACCCCACTACTGGCTCCCTGTCTTTAGAAGACCCCTATGGTAGGGTTTGGAAAAATAAAAAAACTGGCAGGAGGTGATAACTTCGAATAATTCAGATACAGTCAATCAGGGGAGGTACTCGTTTAGCAGAAATGGAGAATGACACTGAACTAGTAAATTACATAAAGTCACTAACACTTTATTACCAAATGGCGGTAAAGTCATAGTTTAGCGTCATAAATTATTTCACTTCGAAGTTACATCCACTTGCACTTTATTCGGCTGTTCGCTAATCTGTCATTAGTAGACTCCCGGGTTAGGATTGCCCTACTAAACCTTGTTGAAAAAAATATAATTAAATGCACAAACAATAGAAGCAGTTGATACATCCAGATACGTGAGGTCAATCAGGGGAATTCACTCGTTTAGCAGAAATAAGTGGTAACGCTAAACTAGGACTTTACCCCTAACGGCAATTACAAGGGGGTACCTCTGCCGTATCGTTAAACCTAAGTACCTTAGACAAGTAAACAGAGCACACAAATTGAAGCCTTTGGAATGTTGGAATACTTGGTTCTTCTTCCTCTTCATCGTCTTCTTCTTCTACCTTTCAGCTCCCTGTGGAGCATAGGTCTTCAGCAAGCACTTTCGAAGCCGTTCTGTCTCTTGCCATTATTTTAAGATCATTCCATGTCTTCCCCATCATCTTCATTATTACTTCCATGTGTCTTCTCCAAGAATTCCTTGGTCTTCCTCTTTGTCTTTTTCCATGGGGATTCCAAAAAAAGGGCCTGTTGTGTAATACTCTCAGTTGGCTTCCGCAGCGTGTCCTATCCAGCGCTATCGTCTTCGCTGTATCTCTATATCCAATGGTATTTGACTGGAACATTTCCATAATTTTATGTTAGTGATTTTGTCCTGCCATTTCGATCCTTTTATTATGCGTAAGCATCCATTAATGAAAGTCTGTATCTTCATGATTGTCATTTTTGTTGTTCTCCATGTTTCACAGTCATATAATAATACTAACTTAACATTGTAGTTGAAAATTTTTATTTTTGTATTTAACCTCATTTCTTTGGATTTCATGTTTCCCAGTACAACATATGCTCATTTTGTTTTTGATATCCTTATTTGAGCATCATTTTCCGTTACTCCCTCTTTGTCTATATTACTGCCCAGGTATATGTAAGATTGTACGTCTAGTAGAGGTATTTCTCCTATTTTATTTGGTTATTGCCAACTGCATTAATTCTCATAATTTTGGTATTATCTCTATTTATTTTCAGTCCCATCTGTTGTGATCTCTCATCAAGTATGCTCATTATATCATGCATCTGTTGATGGTTCTGTGATAGGAGAGCTATGTCATCAGCAAAGTCTAAATCATCAAGTTGTTTGGTCAGTGACCACTGGAATCCATTTCTGTTGTTTAGAGTTATTTTCATAATCCAATCTATGGCCAGTAGAAAGAGAAATGGAGATAGAAGGCATCCCTGCCTTACTCCTGTTCTTATTTCAAATGCTTCTGTAAGCTGTCCTTCATGCACCACACTACATTTCGTTCCTTCATACATTGTTCATCATCATCATCATCATCATCACGTGTCATACATGTTGGCGTAGGCGATCATGTCCCTCCACAATCTTCTATCTACAGTGCATCGTATAAGTTCTGTTGTTGACTGTTTTCCATGCCATGACACCAAGCTATCCAGTATTTTCTCTCTTTGTCGTCCGCGATCACTCTTTCCTTTTATTTTGCCAGTTGTAACCAAGTATTCCAACTTTCCTCTTCTCGTGATGTGCCCGAAAATGTTGATTGCTTTTTTCTGATGTTTTTAAAGGGTTCCCTTTTCGTGTTGGCCTCTTTGAGAATTTCCTCATTGGTCCTTTTAGCTGTCAGGGAACTTTCAAATTCTTCTGAGAAATCCCATCTCTGTGGCCTCCAATCGTCTTTTCTTTTGTTTATCTACTGTCCATGACTCGCTTCCATAGGTCAGAATTGGTTCTATATAGCACCGATGAACTCTCTTTCTCATTTCTATTGACATAGATTGACATTGTTCTTACCACTTTAATAAACTTTATGGGGATTCCGTAATGACTCAGCAACTTCCAAAGCATTCTTCTGTCTAAACTATCAAATGCCTTTTCGTAATCTATGAATCCAATATAAAGTGGGGATTTTAGTTCTAAACTTTGTTCAACTATTATACGTAGAGTAGTTATTTGATCAGCGCATGATCTGTTCTTCCTAAAACCTGCTTGCTTATCTCTCAAATGTTTCTCTTGGAATACTTAGTTACAACTGGCAAAAATACAGGGAAAGAGAGATCGCGGGCGACAAAGAGAGAAAATACTAGATAGCTTAGTGTCATGGCATGGAAAACAGTCAACAACAGAATTGATACGATGGATAAAAAGTTGTGAAAGGACATGATCGCCTACGCCAGCAGGTTGTTGCTGTTGACGGATTGCCACGAGTTGATGCGGGTAGGTTGCCCTTTGACTCATAAGATGTGACGGGTCGTAATGGCTTTCTTGACATTCCCGGCTCTTATTGGAGAGGTTGGAGTTCGTCCATCCCAGGCTATGCTGGGAAATTACTAGTCCAGCCCAGAGGTACTGCAATACTGGGTCTTCTATATCAGTAACAGCCACCACTACAGGGTACACGGCGATCCTAGCTTCTGTTTTTTGACGCAGACTGTTACCAGGGGAGACCACGAGGAGATAGAACTGCTAGGTCTTGGTCAGCTGATGGTGCGCCGACCCTGCTTTTGCGACCGCAGGTCGCAGACGCTTCTGCTCCCCCACGCCAGTATGTATGGCAAATAATGATGATGAAATGAGGCAGAGGCAGACAAAGGCCAACATAGACGAGTAACATCACAAGATGGCCAAGTCAGCATATGACAATCTGCACAACCAAAGCAAGAGACAGAACGGAATGGCGCTCCATGGTAGCCAACCTTCGATGCGGAGACGGCACTCGATGATGATGGCTTAAGTACATCATCATCATCATCATCAAGTGCCGACTCCACAACGAAGGTTGGCTACCATGGATCGCCATTCCACTCTGTTTCTTGCTTTGATGGTGCAGGTTGTCATATATTAACTTGTCCATCTTTTGATGTTACTCGTCCATGTTAATCTTGGTCTGCCTATGCCTCTTTTACCTTGTATTTTCCCTTCCAATATTACTTTTAGTAGGCATACGGGGCACTCTAATAATTTTGTTCCGCAAAAACACGACTTTTGAATGATCATAGTTTTGTAGAAATTATAAATCAACAACATCCGGTGGAGGTCTTGGTAGCCAAGAGGACTGGACGATCAGCAGACAAACTTGTGTGAGTTTGTCCCACCGAATATTGCTGAAAATTGTAGAATATATTTACAGATATCAAGAAGCCGTTTGGAAAGTAATATTAGAATTACATTTTCAACGCTTGTAATTAGTAATTCAAGTAAGTAAGAAAACTTTAATACATTATTTTTTTTTTTATATAGTAGCCAGTAGCAGTCTCATTTTATTTCTTTCATTAGTCATGTTATTTTATAAGTCAAGTATATGAGGTCAGGTAATTTTACCTGCTATTGTATGCAGTAAACAGTACAACCTGCGGCTGCCCTGCTGCCTTGCAGGTATGCTCAGGAGAGTAAAATGCTGAGGGAAGGTACCCCGAAGTAAAACAACCCCACTGCCTGCTTGTGGATGAGACTTTTTAGTCAAAGTCAAAGGCTAGCGGAGTCAACCGTAAACAAACCGACGGAAGGCAACAGAAATGAGAAAACCACCGTCGTAATTCTTTGTACAATCATCATGAATCGCCACAACAATTGAAATCACGACAACAATAGAAATCACGACAACAACGTTAAGGGGGATTCCAATGGAAAACCCTCATTTGGTAGGGGACATCATGTGCTACAGGTGATACCTGAGAGTCATCAAGCTACTGTAAGCAAAATAAAGATAAAATATATTCTAAAGATAGGTACTTGGAATGTGAGAACACTCATGCAGAAGGTTAAACTGGAAAACATCAAACAGGAAATGAAAAGAATGGATTTACATTTACTGGGACTTTGCCAAATGAGATACACTGGATCAGGGGAGATATATTCTAATGAACATAAAATAATTTATTCTGGAGGTACTGAACACCAAAGAGGAGTAGGTGTCATCTTGGATGCAGAAAGAGCAAGAACATTGAAGGCTTTTACCCAATATCTGACAGAGTCCTTTTAGTGAAATTGATTGGAAAGCCAATAGATATAAATCTTATACAGGTTTATGCACCAACAGCAGACAGTCTAGAGGAAACAATTGATACATTTTACAACAAATTAAATAAGGCACTTCGTGAATGCAAACCACATGAAAACACCATAGTTCTATGGGATCTTAACGCAAAAGTAGGAAAGGAAACAGTTAAAGAAGTAGTTGGTCATTATGGCTTAGGTGAGAGGATTGAAAGAGGTGACAAACTTATTGACTGGGCAAGAACAAACAACATCATGATAGGAAACACCTGGTTTTAAGCAACATCCAAGACATCTGTGGACATGGAAAGCCCAGGAGACAATGCACGTAATCAAATTGATTATATAATGATAAGCAATAAATTTAGAAACAGTTTGGTGTGTGCGAAAACTAGACCAGGGGCAGATTGCAATAGTGACCATGTACCAGTTGTGGGAAAGCTTAGAGTAAAATTATAAGCAACAAAACGAGCCTCAGTTAACATTAAGTTAAATTTAGATTTACTCAAATCAGACAAGAAGCTGCAAGACAAATATAAATTCACAATTCAGAACCGGTACAATGCAATAGAGAAGATACAAAGCATTGATGAACAGTGGGAAATGCTAAAAGAATCAATGCAATAAACATCAAAAGAGTTCATACCACCAGTGAGGATAAATTTAAGAAAGAAATGGATGACAGATGACATTTTGCAGCTAATGGATACAAGAAGAAGAAATAAGAAAATAAAGATGAGTATAAGAGATTAAATAAAGAAATTGTAATAAAATGCAATGAAGCAAAAAAGCATGGCTAAAACAGAGGTGCAAAGAGATTGAAATGCAACAAAGAGGAGATGTCAAAGCTATATACAAACAAATTGAGGAATTAACAGGAAGAAAAACGCAATCAAAAACTGGATGTTTAAGATCAAGGGAAGGAGAACTGTTGATTGAACAAGAAAACATAAGAGAATGATGGATAGAATACATTAAAGATCTTTATAATGATGAACGAACAGAAGTAAATATTAAGAATAATGGAGAAGGACCAGAAATACTCAAAGAAAAAGTGGAAAACGCCTTGCGCAATATGAAAGCAGAATAAGCTCCTGGACCAGATAATATAACTAAAGAAGACATTGAAGCCATGGGTAATTTTGGAATAGAAATAATAATAAGAATATTGAATGATATCTACAACAGCGGATATATACCAGACGACCTGCTCAAATCAGTATTCATAACCCTACCAGAGAAATCTGGTGCGATTGAGTATGATGATCAGTGCACAATAAACCTTATGAGTCACATGACTAAGATATTACTAAGAATCATCTTGCGAAGAGTGCAAAACAAAATCAGCCCAGAAATTAGTGATGAACAGTGTGGTTTTGTTAGAGATAAAGGAACAAGCAATGCCATACATATCATAAGATCTTTAGTAGAAAGAAGAAAGAGCCATAAAGTTGAAAACAGATCTATACCTATGTTTCATAGATTATACCAAAGCATTTGACAAAGTAAAGCACCAAGAAATAATTACAATTTTAGAAAGCATAAACATAGACAGCAAAGATCTAAGAATAATAAAGGACATGTACTGACAACAAACAGCAGCTATAAGAACTGGAAACCAATTGGGAATGTTTCAACAAATAAAACAGGGTGTTAGGCAAGGTTGTGTGCCGTCACCAGATTTGTTTAATATTTATAGTGAGATTATTTTAAGATCCATAAGGGGCATGCTTGGAATAACAATCGGAGGTTATAATATAAATAATCTAAGGTATGCTGATGATACAGTATTAATTGCTAAGAGTGAAAATGAGTTACAAGAAATGTTAGACGTTATAGTGAAAGAATGCAGAAATAAAGAAAAAAACATCACCTCAGTGCAAAATAAAGACAAGTGGAACAATATTAAAACAGGTAAATGAATTTAAATATTTGGGAACTTTGTTAACCTCAGACGGTAGATGTACAACAGAGATGAAATGCAGAATGGCTCAGGCAAAAGCAGCTTTCCAGAAAATGAGGAAGATACTATGCAATCCATTTTTGACATTAGAAACAAAAAAAAAGAGTTCTTAAATGTTATGTAGAGCCAGTCTTAACATATGAATGTGAATCATGGACAATAGGACAACAGACAAGAAAATCACTGGAGTCTGTAGAAATGTGGTTTTACAGAAGAATGTTGAGTATACCATGGACAGCTAAGAAGAGTAATGAAAAGGTTCTGAAAAAGGCCAAAGCAAAAAGAGAGCTAATTTCCAATATTAGGAAGAAACAATTACCTATGCCAGCTGGCCCGATACTTGATGATGATGATGAGTCTAGTAGACTGAGTAGTATTAAATTAGAATTAATGCTTAAATGTATTATAAAATAATAATAAATTTAATAAATAATTATATACAGTTATAGTATACTTGGTTACAACTGGCAAAATAAAAGGAAAGAGAGATTGCGGACGACAAAGAGAGAAAATACTGGATAGCTTGGTGTCATGGCATGGAAAACATTCAACAACAGAACTGATACGATGCACTGTGGATAGAAGATTGTGGAGGGACATGATCGCTTACGCCAACCGGCAGGGTACATGATGATGATAGTAGTCTAAAAGCAGAATTATTCTGGAGAGACTAAAACAGGCCATAAAGAAACTTGAGAGATGAGCAAGCAGTTTTTAAGAAAAACAAATCATGCCCAGATAAAATAACTACATTAGGTATAAAAGTTATAAAGTTAGAACTACGGTCCACAATTTATATCGAATTCATAGATTATGAAAAGGCATTTGATAGTTTAGACAGAGGAGTGCTTTGAAAGTTGCTGCGTCATTACGGATACCCATAAAGTTTATTACCTGATAAGTATAATGTATAAAAAAACCTGTCCCACCAAGTGGCATATAGGGAATATAGTGTTAGTGACCATAAATTTTACAGACCTTCGGTCACATGATTTTTGGGGTAATGTGGTCGGTATTACACCACAGCCGCTTTATTTTCCCAGAAAAAAATCTGGTACCCATTAGGCTGTTTGAACCAGAAGCCGTCGGTTGGGATCGAACCCTACCTCTTGTCCTTTGTAGTCCAGTTCAGTAACTACTGAACTATCGCGGCTCCCAAGTATAATGTATGAAGGAATGAAATTTTAATGTAGTGTTGTGCATGAAGGACAGCTTACAGAAGCATTTGAAATAAGAACAGCAGTAAGGTAGGGATGCCTTCTGTCTCCATTTCTCTTTCTACTGGCCATAGATTGGATTATGGAAATAACTCAGAAAAACAAAAATGGAATCCAGTGGTCACTGACCAAACAACTTGATGATTTAGACTTTGCTGATGACATAGCTCTCCTATCACAGAACCATCAACAGATGCAGGATAAAATGAGCATACTTAATGAGAGATCACAACAGCTCAGACTGAAAATAAATAGAGATAGGACCAAACTTATGAGAATTAATGCATGAAAAATGTTGTATGCAACAAGTCTATGTCAATAGAAGTGAGAAAGAGAGTTCATCCGTGCTATATAGAACCAATTCTGAGCTATGGAAGAGAATTATGGACAGTAAAAAAAAAAATAAAAAAAACGATTAGATGCCACAGTGAAGGGATTTCTCAGAAGAATGTTGAAAGTTCCCTGGACATCTAAAAAGACCAATGAGGAAGTTCTCAAAGAGGCCAATACAAAAAGGGAGCTTCTAAGAAACATCAGAAAGAAACAATCAACATCTTTTGGGCCCATCATGAGAAGAGGAAAGTTGGAATACTTGGTTACAATTGACAAGATAGAGGGAAAGAGAGATCGCGGATGACAAAGAGAGAAGATACTAGATAGCTTGGTGTCATGGCATGGAAAACAGTCAACAACAGAGCTGACATGATGCACTGTAGATAGAAGATTGTGGAAGGACATGATCACCCACGCCAACCGGTATGGCACATGATGATGATATTATGTAATGAACTCAAGACTATTGCAGAAGTAAGAGAAATGACAATGCATCCAGAAATATTACCTATAATCAAGAGTAGAAGGTAGGCATATGTAGGCCATGTAATGAGAAGAGAAACAAGAGAATCTCGAAATAAGTTCTCAGAAAGAAAACCAGAGGGTAACAACAGCAGCAGGTGTCAGCTGTTTTGCTGAGATTGATTGGTTTGCCCAGAATAGAGATATGTGGCAAGATAAATCGAGATAAGAGATAAGAATTTCTGCCCTATCTATCGTCTTTGGCTCAAACGGACAAATTTATCATTTCTGCCCTGTGTATCGTCTTTGTCTCGAATGGACAAGTCTAGAATTTCTGCCCTGTCTACCGTTTATGGCTTGAATGGACAAGTCTAGAATTTCTGCCCTGTGTATCGTCTTTGTCTTGAACGGACAAGTCTAGAATTTCTGCCCTGTGTATCATCTTTGTCTCGAACGGACAAGTCTAGAATTTCTGCCCTGTGTATCGTCTTTGTCTCGAACGGATAAGTCTAGAATTTCTGCCCTGTGTATTGTCTTTGTCTCGAATGGACAAGTCTAGAATTTCTGCCCTGTCTACCGTTTATGGCTTGAATGGACAAGTCTAGAATTTCTGCTCTATCTACCATTTTTGGCCTGAACTGACAAGTCTAGAATTTCTACCCTATCTACCATTTTTGTCTCGAACGGACAAGTCTAGAATTTCTGCCCTATCTACCATTTTTGTCTCGAACGGACAAGTCTAGAATTTCTGCTCTATCTACCATTTTTGGCCTGAACGGACAAGTCTAGAATTTCTGCTCTATCTACCATTTTTGTCTCGAACGGACAAGTCTAGAATTTCTACCCTATCTACCATTTTTGTCTCGAACGGACAAGTCTAGAATTTCTGCCCATAGAATGGACAAGAGATTGATATATGATGTTATGGGGCTTGATGCATATGATTCTCGTTATCATATAGTAAACTGTCATAGCATAATTTTGATAACTTTAATCTTTTTTGTGGAGACAATGTCTTTTATTAACTCAGTAAAAAGTAAAGTACCCCTGTCACGCCAAGTGGCGTTTAGGGAAATATGGTGTTAGTGACCCTATATTTTACAGACCTTCAGCACATGATTTTTGGGGTAATGTGGTCAGTATTACACCCGTGCTGCTTTACATTCCCAGAAAAAAAATCCGGTACCCATTTAAGGCTGGGTGAACCCGGAAGCCATTGGTTGGGATCGAAACCTACCCCTTGTCCGTGGTAGTCCAGTTCACTAACCACTGAGCTATCGCGGCTCCCTTTTATTAACTCAGTATTCATTTTTTTATTATTATGTGCATTAAAGTTATTTTGCTTTTTCATTTGTGACTTTTTTTTAGCTTTTGTTGTTAGTCTTATATTTAGGTGGGTTTGAATTGTACCAAATTCATTTCTAGTTTCCGAAAAATGTATCACTTATATCATTTGGTGTTAAGTCAGTCCTATCATATGGATGTGAAACATGAAGAACAAAAAAAATGACAATATCGAAGATACAGACCTTCATTAATAGATGCTTGCACAGAATAAAGGGATGGAAACGGCAGGACAAAATTACTAACATAGAACTATGGAAATGTACCAGTCAAATCATCATCATCAAGTACCGGGACTGCTGGCGTAGGTGATCATGTCTCTCCACAACTTTCGATCTCGACAGTTATTTATAACTTCTGTTATTGACTTTCTGCCAAGCCATTCTTTTAAGCTGTCTGGTATCTTTTCTCTTTGCTTCCTTCTATCTCAACGTCCCTCAATTTTCCCAGTTGTTACAATATATTCCAGCATGGCCAAATAATGATGATTGTTTCTTCCTAATATTGGAAATTAGCTCTCTTTTTGCTTTGGCCTCTTTCAGAACGTTTTCATTACTCTTCTTAGCTGTACATGGTATTCTCAACATTCTTCTGTAAAACCACATTTCTACAGAACAGTGATTTCCTTGTCTGTTGTCCTATTGTCCATGATTCGCATCAATATGTTAAGACTGGATCTCATCATCATTGAGTGCCGTCTCCGCAACGAAGGTTGGCTACCATGGAGCGCCATTTTGCTCTATCTCTTGCTTTGATGGTGCAGGTTGTCATCGGTTGATTTGTCCATCTTTTGATGTTACTCGTCCATGTTAATCTTGGTCTGCCTCTGCCTCTTTTACCTTGTATTTTCCCCTCCAGGATCACTTTCAGTAGGCTGTTGTGTCTTTTAACATGGCCTAAGAATCGCATTTGTCTTGTTCTAATTGTGTTCAGAAGTTCTCTTTTCATTTTTAGTTGTTTTAAGACTTTGTCGTTTGTTTTCTTTTCCTTCCATCCAATTCTACCCATTCTTCTATATATCCACATTTCAAAGGCTTCAATTCTCTGTTCTGTTTTCTTGTCTAATGTCCATGTTTCAGCACCATATAGGAATATTGAGAAGATGTAACATTTTTCGAATTTCTCCGACTCTCCATGGCTTCCTCTGGACTGGTACGTGATGAGGCTCCAATCTCTTTCACGGTGGTCAGCCATGTTCGTCTTTCGTGTTCTGAACATGCCTCTTGTGTACCACACACTTTGCTGTTTTCGCTTTCTGGGCCGTTGATCATTCTTGATTCCTCCGCCTCCATCCACCGTCACAGACTTTTCACATAAGGGTTGAACATACCCGTTTTTCCGTTGACATTTTTGTCAAACCATGTGCTTGCCTATCGAACCGCGAACACACAACACAAAGAAGAATAAATCATATTCCACTTAAATATCGGCAATCACAGTCCATCCCCACGTTAGAAGTAAAACATACACCAAATGGGAGAATAGCAACACATAATTTCACAACTAGACTGTCGCGTAAATCATTTAAATATATCAGCAAGAGCCGAATTATAAAAATCGACTACACGAAGCCGCCATGACACCGGAAGAAGATCTGGATCTACATAACATTTAAGAACTCTTTTTCCTGTTTCTATTGTCAAAAATGGATTGCATAGTATCTTCCTCATTTTTTGGAAAGCTGCTTTTGCCTGAGCCATTCTGCATCTCACCTCTTTTGTACATCTACCGTCTGAGGTTAACAAAGTTCCCAAATATTTAAATTCATTTACCTGTTTTAATATTGTTTCACTTGTCTTTATTTTGCACTCAGGTGATGTATTTTTCTTTGTTGTTACCATTACTTCTGTTTTTTTGCTATTAAGGCTGAGTCCTTTATTTTTGCTCTTTCACAATAATGTCTAACATGTCTTGTAACTCATTTTCACTCTTAGCGATTAAGACTGTATCATCAGCATACCTTAGATTATTTATATTATGATCTCCAATTGTTATTCCAGACATGCCCCTTATGGATCTTAAAATAATCTCACTATAAATATTAAACAAATCTGGTGACAGCACACAACCTTGCCTGACACCCTGTTTTATTTGTTGAAACATTCCCAATTGATTTCCACTTCTTATGGCCACTGTTTGTTGCCAGTAAATGTTCTTTATTATTCTTAGATCTTTGCTGCCCACGTTTATGCTTTCTAAAATTTTGATTATTTCTTGGTGCTTTACTTTGTCAAATGCCTTGGTGTAATCTATGAAACATAGGTATAGATCTGTTTTCATCTCTATGGCTCTTTTTACTAAAGATCTTATGATATAAATGGCATTGCTTGTCCCTTTATCTCTAACAAAACCACACTGTTCATCGCTAATTTATGGACTGATTTTGTTTCACACTCTTCGCATGATGATTCTTAGTAATATCTTAGTCACCAGTCAAATACCAGTGGATAAAGAAATATAGTGAAAAAAATGGTGCTGGATAGTACACATACTTCCGAAACCAACTGAGAATATTACACAACATGCACTTTTCTAGAATCCCCAAGGAAAAAAACAAAGAGGAAGACGAAAATATTCTTGGAGAAGACAGATGTAAGTAAAGATGAAGATAATTGGGAAGACATGGAATGAATTTGAAAGAATGGCAAGAAACAGAACGGCTTGGAAAGTGTTTGTCGAAGACCTATGCTGCACTAGGGTGTCCGGTTAGCGCAATCGATAGGCGGTTGGCTTACCACGGCAACAGCCGGGGTTCGTACCCTGGCGAGGACACCTGGGTTTTACTAATTCCCTAAAAATTAGTACCTCTGAAGTCGGAGTAAATCTGCCTGCATGGCGAGGGGCATCCTGTAATGGGATAAAACAGACTTTACACGCAAAATTCATTCCCACAAAATTGAGTGGGTGGGACTTCGTCAGAGGTCAAAGCTGACGAAAGCGAACGAACGAACGAACGAAGACCTATGCTCCACCGGGAGCTGAAAGGTAGAAGATACTGTTTGGGCTTTTTCATTTTACCATTTTTAGTTCACACACATAAGTATACGTGGTATTAGAGGGCTGGGTATGAGGTAAGACATCACCCTCTGGAATTGAAGGATCCTGGGTTCAGTTCCGAATGTTGAATTAAAAAAATAAATAAAATTGAACCCGTGATTTTTTTCATGGATTTTTACCCTCCCCTGGTCTCAGAGCACTGAGATCCAATATCTAGACCTCTCAGATAATGGCAAAAAACAGGAGGTTCTGTGTGCACTCGTGCACATTAAAGAACCCATGGCTGTTAAAAGTCTAAAAGAATAAGCCAAATATGACCACTGCCTGGGTAAAAATTGTTAAGGAAATATACCTATGCCAAAGATAAATATATCAGGCCTAAAGGCACAGATATCGGGGCTTTGTCCTAAATTAGGGACATATTGCATCCCAGCTCATTTAACTGGTGAATAATAAGGACTTTCAGTCAATATGGCGGATAGGCAGCAAGAACTATTGAGGCTCAGTCTGAAAAGTGTTCCTTGTTGCAGTTTCCTCATATTCTAAGTCTGGCTTGCTGCCAGAGCTGCTGAGTTTAGTGCTATGTGCACACAGTAAGCAACTGTGTTTTTCAACTGGAATGTGTTTCGATATTCCGATTGCTTATGATGAATGATGGTATCGTATGACAAAGGACAGTTCAGCTGCATTCACTTTCAGTGCCATTCAGCCTTATGTCTTTTGGCGTGTGCTGTAGCTGCTATGATGGGGACTGCAGCTGCATTTCTTTGTTTGAATCCTTCAGTAAGATGAGTTATTTATTCAGATGATTCCACTGGCACGGGCGGTTGAGTAATTATGGATGTTAATTTGTTTGCAGTGATACCCGGGCCTTTTACTAATTATAACCATAATAAGAAAAACAACATATTAACTAAATATAATTTATTTTTAAAAAATTGTATCATTATGATGTAGTCATTTTCCCATTTCTTTCCTCAGCCACTGCTTGATTCCTTAGTTCCCTTGGAATGTTTTCGATTGTGGACACGATGAGTAATTCACAGTCTTGTTTCACTCTTCCTTTCTTTGTGCCAGTTTCTCCACTTTCTCCGTTCTAGCAAATGCTCATATTTGGCTGAAGCATGGAAACAAGCAAAACTATTCCGCTCGTAAAAACATTGAACAGTTGTGAGGGTACAGAGAACACTAAAGACATGCAAAATCAACAGTCTTTCCCAGGGGAGAAAACTCTTGAAAATAAAAGTAGAAGAGTTATGGAAAATGAATGTGGGTTGTCTGTACTATCATTATGTGAAGATATTGGCAGTGATAACGTGCAGCCAAATGAAGATATAACAAGCTCACTGCCTTTCACATGCCTTCCTGAAGTTGTGTTGGTGCATATTATGGAGTATCTAACGTTGAAGGACCGCTACCATCTTAGTTTGACATGCATTTTATTTCATGATTTGTTTAGTCATCCCCAACTTTGGCAAATAGCACATATCAGCCTTTTCACGCAGGGAAATCAAGACAGGAATTCCCACAGATGGAGACTGAAGTCTGTCATGCATCAAACGGTGGTGGAGATTGTGAAAAGATTTTCTCACTTGTTCCAGCATTTATCTCTGGAAATGTTCCGCTTTGTCCAACCGTTTGACGAAAACTGCCGTCGAATGTTGGAAAATTTGAATAAGGAATGCCGTCTAGAGAGCTTGACTATAAGACTTGGGGCACTAGCCCCAAATGATATGTACGTACAGAGGGCTTCAGCTCATAACAGTAATTTTAATGATGTTCCTCTTGTTGTTGGATTGATCAAAAACGCATTTCGCCTGAAACGACTGAGCATTATTTCATGGCCTCTTCATTGGGAAGCTGATGATGATAATAACATTTTCCAAGCTCTTTTGAGAAATGACAAAATAAAGGGCTTGGAATCTCTAAGTATCTTTTATGTTGAGGTGAAATGTGAGTCTTGGACGGAAAGAAATCCTAAGCTGCCATCGGTTGAGACTACACTTGAGCTTGTTTCTCGCTTCAGGAATCTCACTTACCTTGCACTGCGATCTCCAATGTTAAATAATGAGATTATCCTGGAACTGGCTGCAAAGAAACGAACTAAACTTTGTTTGTTTCAAATCCTCATTGTGTACTCGAAAGATTCTGCATTTCTTGAAGGCTACAAGGTTCCGGATATTTCTTCAAAAGCTTGGAAAGCACTTAGGTTATCTTCTCCTCAGTTAAAGGTTGAATACCTGGTAATAACTCGGATACCACCAGAGCATCTCAATATAATGTTGAAGCCAGAGGTTCCGTTATCAGCATTAACAATTCTGGATTATGGGCGTTGTGATGGTGAATTGATTGAGAATCTAGTCGATATGTACAAATTTTCACTTGAGAAATTTGTTTCTTACTGTGATTCTGCTGATTGCGATCAAGCATTGCTAAATCTTGTCTTACATTGTCAACGCCTTAAGAATTTAACTTACCATGGAAGTGTAAGCCATGAAACAGTTGTTGTAATGGCACAAGTACTGAAAAAGAAAGGAGTTAAGTTAAGTGTCTTTGAATTCAAAGAGAAAAATATAAAAACTGTTGATTGTGTTAAAGATGGTAGCAATGAGGATGTTGTTGTGGCAAGGGATAGCGAGGAGGATGAGTATTACCTTGTTGGTTTGAGGTCCTGGCATCAGGATGTAGATGAACGCAATCAAAAGCTGAATCTTATGAAGGAGCAGGTTTCAAGTGCACTTGAACATAGATGGCAACCCTTGGTTTAAAGATTTCAAAATGCAGTAATTATTTGTTTATAGCAAAAGAATGTCAAAAGAGATAAAGAGGAAGACCAAAACATACTTGGAGAAAACAAGTGGAAGCAGAGATAGAAGAAGAGGATGGGGAAGTCATGGAGTGATTTTAAGAGGAAGGCAAGAAACATGATGGCTTGGAACTTGTTGAAGACCTATTCTCCACAGGGAGCTGAAGGGTAGAAGAAGATGGGTTAAAAAGGGAATATTTTACCTCACAGTGTCACATTTGTCAATTTTGAATGTTGCTTTTCTTAATTTAAGCATTATTGTACACAAATGTCACTATATATCTATCTATCTATGTAGCTGTTCTCCTTTTGAGCTGAATATGACATCCAGGAGCAGAAATTCAAGACTCCATGTCTGATGATCTTTGCTATTGTTATTGTTGTTGTTATGGATCCAGAGACCTGTTGTAATTGACTGTTAATTCATTTCAATCAATTGTACTTTTCCTTTGAATAGCTTTTTGAATCTACTTGTTTCTATCTTGACTTGACAAATATTGATGACTTCACGTTTTGTTTATTCTTCCTATTCATCTTGTTAGTAATATTAGGCACCTCTTTCTCCTTTCTACACATTCCTTAAATGAATTCTCATTCTTTCAACTTGGATAATCGGCAAATAATAGAGATGTATTATCCACACCAAAAAATGTTTATTTACAAAGTATTTACAGTTGAATGGTTCCACATTAGGTACATCTATCTATCTATCTATTGACCTTTCGAGCCGTAGCCAGCCCATAGGGCGTAGACCAAGATACTCCTTCTCTTATCTCAATTTTCAATTCTTTTAAAGATATTTGATCAAATCTCACCATTTGTCTCTGTTCTGTGCAAGCAGCTCTATCTCATTGAGGGAGCTGAATCCTGCTGCTCTTGCCTCTCTCATCAATGTTCTTCTCAGTGTCACTCTGGGTCTTCCTCTTTTCCTCTTACCTGTTGTTTCCCATATGAGGGCTTGCTTTGCTATTCGATTAGTATCTCTTCTCATCACATGTCCAACAAATGACCATCGTCTTTTCTTTATCCATCGTCTTTTCTTTATTACTGAAGATATTAGTGGTTGATTGGTGATTTCTCTAATTTCCTCGTTTGTTTTGAATTCATTCCATGCTATACCAAGTATTTTCCTTAGGCATTTATTTTCGAATGCGTTCAACTTTGTTTCTATATCTCTCGTTGTTTTCCAGCTTTCACATGCATACGTAAGGGTTGATAGCACATTTTATTTGAATAGTCTAAGTTTTGTGTTTGTGCTGATGAGTTTTGATTTCCACAACTTTTCAAGGCTTCTGAAAGACATTGCTGCTTTAGCTATTCTGATTATAATTTCTTTGCTTGTATTCCCTTCTCGATCAATGTGACTTCCAAGATAGGTAAAGTAATCGATCTCTTCTACTGGTTTGTTTTCCATGTATATTTTGTCGTCTGTTGGAATTAAACTTTTCATGACCGTAGTCTTTTCATGATTGATCTCAAGCCCAATTTTGCTGGCTATTGATGATAGTTCATTTGTGTTTTCCTGCATCGTTTTTATCTGGCTGCTGATGAGAACTATGTCATCAACAAAGTTGAGGTCCTTAAAATGGTCTCCTTGTATCCATTCGATGCCTTTATTACCAGTGCAGCATTTCTTCATTATGAAGTCCATAACAATTCCAAATAACAAGGGCGATAAAATACACCCTTGTTTAACCTCAGTTCATTAGGTACATATTTCATGAATGTTCAGAGTATATCTTCATTCTAGGCTACTGTCATGTTAATTATTTGTTCTCGTAAGGATCTTGCTTGACTCTCTTCATCTAGCTAATTAGTTATCTGCCTATCTCTCAGCTGGGTTGTGAGTGAGTGACTTTCTCGGCTTATCTGTTTCTGAGTTACTGAGTTATTTGTGGGTCACCATCATTGCACTCCAAACATGTCCATAGGTGCTCAGATCCCCTCCTCAGCAAGTCCCGCAGTGTCCAGGGACTGACGACTCCAGTTCTATGTTGGTTGATAAGTCTTCTTACACGGCCACTAACTTTCTCGTTTCTGGCTGTTTCCGAGTGTCTTGAGAGAGTGCCGGTCTCTAAGTGTTCTGCTTCTTCTGAGCCTCTTTGTTAGACTGTTGGTTCTATGCCCCCATTTGTGTTTCTGTATGGGCGTCCCTATAGCTCACTGCTTAGTGAACTGGACTATAAAGGACAAGAGGTAGGGTTCGATCCCAACCGACGGCTTCCGGGTTCACCCAGCCTTAAATGGGTACCAGATTTTTTCTGGGAAAGTAAAATGGTACAGGCATAATACTGACCACATTACCCCCCAAAAAATCATGTGCTGAAGATCTGTAAAATTTATGGTCACTAACACCATATTCCCTATACGCCACTTGGTGTGACGGGGGCTCTTTACTTTTTTTTTTTTTACTTATGGGCGTCCCATTATGCAAGACTCATTTCGAGTATGTGTGTGTCTCTCTCGCTATATCTAGTATCTCTTTTAGCTTTGTGCCCTTCCAGTTCATCTGTCATCTCTGCTCGTCTTTTGACTTACTTGGAATTAGGATTTCCTTTTTTTTTTTTTCTTTCGCCAGCTTTTACCTCTGACTAAGTCCCTAGAGAATTGATGTTTCAAGCCGGGCCTCGCTGCTGAGACCAGGGGTGGTTGCCGCAGAGAGAAATCGTAAATAAAAATCCCAACCAACCGAGATTTAAACCTACAACACCTCTGTCTCGAGGCCGGCATCTTACCTCGAGACCAACTAATCCCCCGATTTCCTTTTTATATTCCCATGACTTCCGGACTCTGCTATTGTCTCTCTACCCATGCATATTTTTCTTTGTTGACTTTGAGTCTGCCTGCTATGCTGTCTGGCAATATTTTTAAATATACTGCTCACTCCTAAATCAAACTTTCAAACATTTTTTCACCCATGCGTGGCCCTGATCTTGTTGTTGGTGCCTGTGTCCAATATTTTTGTTCTCCACGTATATACTGTGAGCTGATGTCTTTCGGCCCAGCGCAATGTCATGATATCTGCAGGTATTTCTGAGTTCCTTTGTAGTTCCATACAAGGTGTGAGTTCCTTTGTAGTTCCATACAAGGTGTGAGTTTCTTTGTAGTTCCATACAAGGTGTGAGTTCCTTTGTAGTTCCATACAAGGTGTGAGTTCCTTTGTAGTTCCATACAAGGTGTGAGTTCCTTTGTAGTTCCATACAAGGTGTGAGTTCCTTTGTAGTTCCATACAAGGTGTGAGTTCCTTTGTAGTTCCATACAAGGTGTGAGTTCCTTTGTAGTTCCATACAAGGTGTGAGTTCCTTTGTAGTTCCATACAAGGTGTTTCATATATCAGATCTTTAAGGAAGTAGAATTGCTCTGATGTCAGTGAGCTTTGGACAGTTCAACCAGTGATTGATGAGCTACCGTTTCATGTGGGTGTTCACAGAGTGGACATGCTGGAGTTTGGTTTCATTGTATTCTATTCTTCTGCTTCTCCTTTCCTTCCTCATTTGCCTTTCAGCGTCGAGGGGAGACATAATTTGCAGTCTTTTGCTCTTCTGTTCGCCTCTGCTGCTGTTATGTTTCCTAGTGCTTCTAATATTCCATCGACCCATCTTTTTTGTGATCGACCCTTGGGTCTGGTGTTCTCACAGCGTTTGTTGAAAGCTCGTTGTGTTGTGTTTTGTTCTTTCTGCCTTGTCACATGGCCAAACCATTTTATCTGTTGTTTCCTTATATATTCTATGGCGGGGGCTATTCCTAGCTTTTTTCTCAGTTCTTCATTTCTGATCTTATCTCTCAGACTGTTTCCTGTCATTCGTCTAACACATTTCATCTCTGTAGAGGTTATTTTTCTTATTGTTCTTGCATCTAGGGTCCAGGTCTGGCATTGGTAGCACAACGTTGGGATGAAGATTGTATTGTATAGTGCTCGTTTTGCCTCCAGGGTTATTTCTTTGTTAGACAATAGTGGTGATAACTGTCCGATGATTTGACAAGCTTTGTTGCATCTTAATTCTATCTCTGCTGTTTGAGACTTATCGTTTGTCATTAGACTTCCTGGGTATTTGAATTCCTCTACTTGTTTTAGTTGTCTGTCTTCTATAGTTATCTGTATTCTATTGATGTGGTTGTTCAGTGGTACATGACCAATTCTCAGTCTGAAGATTCCTCTCTTAGCCAATGTTTCTTCCTCTCTTAGCCAATGTTTCTTCCTCTCTTAGCCAATGTTTCTTCCTCTCTTAGCCAATGTTTCTTCCTCTCTTAGCCAATGTTTCTTCCTCTCTTAGCCAATGTTTCTTCCTCTCTTAGCCAATGTTTCTTCCTCTCTTAGCCAATGTTTCTTCCTCTCTTAGCCAATATTTCTTCCTCTCTTAGCCAATGTTTCTTCCTCTCTTAGCCAATGTTTCTTCCTCTCTTAGCCAATATTTCTTCCTCTCTTAGCCAATGTTTCTTCCTCTCTTAGCCAATGTTTCTTCCTCTCTTAGCCAATGTTTCTTCCTCTCTTAGCCAATGTTTCTTCCTCTCTTAGCCAATGTTTCTTCCTCTCTTAGCCAATGTTTCTTCCTTTCATTTCCTGGTGTATTGGAGATCAACAGCATCACCAACCTTATGTCATGTGTTGCGATATTAAACTTCACTATTAAATGTCTGACCACAAAATCATGTGCCGAAAGTCTATAAAAATTATGGTCACTAACACCATATTCCCAATATGCCACTTGGTATGACGGGGCTCTTTACTTTAAAAAAAAAAAATTAATTAAATGTCAGAGATATATGTTATCAGTACCAGTACATAGACTCCAAAACATGTCCTGTTATCATGTGAACCGAGTAGTGGCCTATGAACTGAAATTCAGTTGAAAGAAAGGTAATCTACAGCAAAATTATGGTGACATATCTTCCATTCTGTAAACATATTTTTAATATTTGTACGAAATTTTCTTGCATGCTTTGTAAACCCTTACAAATAATTTGTACGGAAATTACAGGCATTTTGTGTGGCTTTCTGTGTGTTTATTAATTTTAAAAATATATAAATATATCTACAACTCTTTTGTATACATTTTTTTATCTACAACTCTTTTGTATAATTTTTGTTTTAAAAACAAACTTTAATGCAGTTATTTATATATGCATTGCTGTGCTGAAAAGTTGGATACTTCTTAACCAACTATTTTTTAGATTGGGTATTCTCTATAGGTGTATTTTTATGACTAACATATTAATAACCACATCACATGCACGTATGATGCTGCTAACTAATTCTAACACCCCAATATTTTTATATGTAAGAGTTTTTATATTAATCTTGTAAACGGTTTGTATTGCCTGCATTAAGCAAATATGGAGGGTATTATCTCGTACTAGTGTGTACTTTCATGAATTCATTGCAAGGTATAGTCCTTTTGCTCATGAGTATAGGAACCTCATCACAGAAGAGCAATGATACACACACTATTTTACCTTTTTAGCAGTGCATATTTAATTTGATAAATAATATGAAACTGTGATACGTATATTTCAGTTGAATATCATGTTTGCTATCAATTCAGCTGAATATTATGCTGCATGACTTTTAAAGCAGAAATGAAGATGTACCATTTTACAAAAGATGTTGTGTGTTTTCATTGAATAATGGTTTATTTTGCAGCTGAATTTAACCCTAAATTATGAAACCATTGTAAAAATTACCACCTCAAAACACAAATTCATGGAATTTGACAGTTTTTCATGGACAAACACACTGTCTCCATACCTTCCAATTCACTACTTGCGTGAATCCTGAGTGTCTGATTTGTTACCTTTAATGTTGGAATAAAGCAAACGCTCATGTGGAAAACAACAGGTAGGAAGAAAAGAGGCTAACCTAGGGAGACACTAAGAAGAACATTGATCAGAGAGCCAAAGGCAGCAGAAATTGGCTCCCTCAATGAGATAGAGATGCTTGCACAGAACAGAGACAAATAGCGGGATTTGATAAATGCTTTTTGCAAGGATTGAGACTGCTAGAAAGAAAATTTAGAAAAATAGAAAGAGTATCTGAGTCTATGCCTTATGGGCCAGCCACAGCTTGAAAGTTAAATAGATAGATAGATGGGTGTTGGATCAGACACAAATGTACGCACTGTAAAAAGTACTGCTCAGTCATACAAAAGGGGCTGCTTTGCCTCATTTGAGCTAATTTTGAAGTCATTTTTTTGTTCTTTCTTATGATGGGGGGAAAATCTGCTAAATTGTCGGCGCAGACATCAAACAAGCCTTTGTAATATGGGACAGTAAGTGAATGACACCAGGGGGAAGCCAAACGTGCAACTGGATTGATGGACTGGTGGCCATCGTGTCAATAGACAACATAACACCTACAGTAGCCACAGCGTGATGGGGGTCAAACTTCAAGCCATAAATCTAACCTAAACCAGGAAATTGATATTAAATTATCAAACATCAAAAAGACTAAAACTATGAACATAAACAAAGAAAATACTCAAAACCCACAAGTGGATATCAAAATTGAAGGAATAGACATGGAGACAGTTCAGAACCACAACTACCTTGGACATACTATAACCGGTGATGGAAAATGTAAAACTCTGAAACAAAAGAATCATCATCATCATGTGCCATACCGGTTGGCGTAGGCGATCATGTCCTTCCACAATCTTCTATCTACAGTGCATCGTATCAGTTCTGTTGTTGACTGTTTTACATGCCATGACACCAAGCTATCCAGTATTTTCTCTCTTTGTCATCCACGATCTCTCTTTCCTTTTATTTTGCCAGTTGTAACCAAGTATTCCAACTTTCCTCTTCTCATGATGTGCCTGATTGTTTCTTTCTGATGTTTTTTAGGAGCTGCCTTTTTGTGTTGGCCTCTTTGAGAACTTCCTCATTGGTCTTTTTAGCTGTCCAGGGAACTTTCAACATTCTTCTGAGAAATCCCATCTCTGTAGCCTCTAATCGCCTTTTCATTTGTTTGTCTACTGTCCATGATTCTCTTCCATAGGTCAGAACTGGTTCTAAATAGCACCGATGAACTCTCTTTCTCATTTCTATTGACATAGATTTGTTGCATAAGATGTTTTTCATATTCTGAAATGCTATTTTTGCCTGAGCTATTCTGCTTTTTATTTCTGTGGTGCATCTTCCATCTGATGTAATTATTGTGCCCAAGTATTTGACGCATTGCACTTGTTTCAAATTTGTCCTGTTTATTTTTATGCTGCATGCTGGTGATGATTGTTTCTTCGATATGGCCATTACTTCTGCTTTCTTACTATTCAGACAGACCTTTCTTGATGCTTTCTTTACTATTATGTCTATCATTTCTTGTAGTTCATTCTCAAACAAAAGAATAGGACTGGCAAAAAGTAATTTTAATGTCATGAAGAATATACTAACATCAAAACAAATAACACCAGGGATAAAACTAAAAATAGCAAAATGTTATGTCTTCTCAACATTCCTATATGGTGCAGAAACATGGACATTAGACAAGAAAACAGAACAGAGAATTAAAGCCTTTGAAATGTGGATTTATAGAAGAATAGGTAGAATTGGATGGAAAGAAAAGAAAACAAACGATGATGTCTTAAAACAACTAAAAATGAAAATAGAACTACTAAATACAATTCAAACAAGACAAATGCGATTTTTGGGCCATGTTAAAAGACACAACAGCCTACTAAAAGTAATCCTGGAGGGGAAAATACAAGATGAAAGAGGCAGACCAAGACTAACATGGACGAGTTACATCAAAAGATGGACAAACCAGCCTATGACAACCTGCACTATCAAAGCAAGAGACAGAGCAGAATGGCACTCCATGGTAGACAGCCTTCGATGCGGAGATGGCACTTGATGATGATGATGAAGCCAGGAAATTATTACAGTTTCTGATTCCCATGTTTCTGCTTGGGTAAACACACAACTGTGTAGCAAAAGTTAAAAAAAAATGTTATTTTCCAAATTTCAAATGTATCACTTACGTTGTAGTAATTTTTACAACGGTATTGTAAAAACATGACTCACAGATTGGTATCGTAATCAAGCATTACTTCTTGTTGCGGTATGTCATATTCGCTACCATTTTGACTAAATGTCATGTTTTATCAAGTTAGCTCAATAAATTTATCATTTGTGCTGAATATTATATGATATCACTTCAGCTAAATATCATACTTGCTACCATTCTGACTGAATGTCATGTTTTATAACTTTACCTCAATACCACATTTGCTAACATTTTAATTGAGCGTTATTGGAAAATTTAATATCAGATCGTAGTACATGGAGAACAAAAATAAAAATTTAATATCAGATCGTAGTACATGGAGAACAAAAATAAAAATTTAATATCAGATCGTAGTACATGGAGAACAAAAATAAAAATTGACACGGCAACATTTGAGGAAGTGATATTAAAATTAGAAAAGAAAAGGCGTAGGAGAAAGGAGATGAAGTCAGACACCAGAAATACATCTCGTTCATCCTATAGTTGGATCTGTCTATACAAAACTGGCAGATTCAGTCATGAGAGAAGCTGCTTGGTAAAACTGCATCCAGTATAAGAGTAAGACACTAATATTTTACGAAACTACTGACTTATCTTGATTACTTGCTACCAACCGTCTGTCAAGATGCTGAAGGTCATATATTTGTGTGTGTGTGTGCGTGCACACGCATGCATGCGTTTTAAAAGACAAGTTTAGTCTGATAAATTATTTCAGTTCTGAAGAGTAAAAAAAAAAAAAAGTAAAGTACTCCCGTCACGCGAAGTGGCGTATAGGGAATATGGTATTAGTGACCATAAATTTTACAGACATTCGGCACATGATTTTTGGGGTAATGTGGTTGGTGTTATGCCCGTGCCGCTTTACTTTCCCAGAAAAAAATCTGGTACCCATTTAAGGCTGGGTGAACCCGGAGGCCGTCGGTTGGGATCGAACCCTACCCCTTGTCCTTTGTAGTCCAGTTCACTAACCACTGAGCTATCGCGGCTCCCTTCTGAAGAGTGGTGTTATGTAAAGCCAGTCTTAACATATGGTTGTGAATCATGAAGAAAAGGACAACAGACAAGAAAATGACTGGAGTCTGTAGTAATGTGGTTTTACAGAAGAATGTTGGGAATACCATGGACAGCTAAAAAGAGTAATGAAAACGTTTTGAAAGAGGCCATAACAAAGAGATAGCTAATTTCCAATATTAGGAGGAAACAATAATAATTTTTTTGGCGATGCAATGAGAAGGGAACAGCTGGAATATATTGTAACAACTGGAAAAATTGAGGGACGAAGAGATAAAGGGAAGTAAAGAAAAAAGATGCCGGACAGCTTAAGAGAATGGCTTGGCAGATGGTCAACAACAGAAATGATAAATAAATAACTGTCGAGATTGAAAGTTGTGGAGAGGCATGATCACCTATGCCAGCAGGCATGGTACTTGATGATGATGATTCTTTATTCATTGAGACCAACATATGTTTATTTAATATCTATGAAAGTGCTTTAAAAGGAATTAAAAAGAAGGTAACAGTTCACTCATCATCTTGAGAGGCATTGGTTATTGGTTATGGAAGGCCATGCGAATTTCTAACTCATCTCCCAAACAAAGAAAGGTAACTGTAGTCCCCATCGTAGCAGTCTCAGCACACGCCAAAAGACATAAGGAGAAACCGTGCAGAAAGTGAACACAGCCAACTGTTCCCTGTCATACGATATCATCATTCATCGTAAACAATTGGAATATCGGAACATGATCAAAACGGATGAGACACACAGCTCACGGTGTGCACAGAGCGCTTAACTCAGTAGCTCCTGCAACAAGCCGGACCTGGAATATGAGAAAACTGCAACAAGGAACACTTTTCATACATAGCCTTCAATGGTTCCTGCCGTCTATCCACCATATACCGGAAGTTCACATCCTCCCGAAAATGATGATCTTGAGAGGCATATGGGGCTATAGTGTTGTTAATCATGTTTTTTAATTGATTCCTAACAGAACATTTTTGGGTGATTGATCGGTACTACCCAGGCCCATGTTTATCTTCTAGAAACATATCTGGTACCCATTTTTATAGGCTGGGTGAACCTCACCAGTCTGACAAAAATTTCCTTCCTTCCTTCCTTCCTTCCTTCCTTCCTTCCTTCCTTCCTTCCTTCCTTCCTTCCTTCCTTCCTTCCTTCCTTCCTTCCTTCCTTCCTTCCTTCCTTCCTTCCTTCCTTCCTTCCTTCCTTCCTTCCTCCCTCCCTCCCTCCTTCCTTCCTTCCTCCCTCCCTGCCTTCCTCCCTCCCTCCCTTCCTTCCTACCTTCCCTCCCTTCCTTCCTTCCTACCTTCCATTCCTCCATCTTTCCCTCCCTCCCTCCCTTTCTTCCTTCCTCCCTCCCTCTTTTCCTCCCTCCCTTCTATCTTTCTTTCTTTCTCTCCCCATTTTTTCTTCCTTCCTTTGTTGCATTCACCTATTGGCCTCTGATGAAATGGATATTCCTCACCATCACCTGCCCTTAAAAGAACATTAAGTGAGCATAGACACAATGTTTTATGTTTTATTTGCACCTGTAAGCCCAACATATTTGACGTTAGCATGGTATTTTCGAGTGCCAGATTGCGTTCCCTCTTCAATCCCTACTCGCTTGGCCAGACTGGATAGTCCGTTTCCTGGAGCACCACTGGGAGATGCAGCAGGGTCTTGATCAACTCTGTTGCTTGCTATTCTTTATGCATGCATTCAGCTGTGGGTCACTGCCTGTCCTTAACTCAGCTACTGGACGAGGTCTTGTCCCCTTATTCTTGAATTGAATGTATCACAGGCTTGAATGTGACGTAAAAGATCATTCTTATTTGAGATGATGTGATTACACTACTAGAGCGACCTAAGATGGGTGGTGTACTTTTTGTGGTTCTTCAGTGAGCAACTATAATTTCATTGCTGTGTGATTCTGAATGAGGAATATACAAAGCTGATGGTGTATTCCCTATGGAAGCGAATCATGGACAGTAGACAAACAAATGAAAAGATGATTAGAGGCCACAGAGATGGGATTTCTCAGAAGAATGTTGAAATTTCCCTGGACAGATAAAAAGACCAATGAGGAAGTTCTGAAAGAGGCCAACACAAAAAGGCAGCTCCTAAAAAACATCGGAAAGTAAACAATCAACATTTTTCGGGCACATCATGAGAAGAGGAAAGTTGGAATACTTGGTTACAACTGGCAAAATAAAAGGAAAAAGAGATCACGGGCGACAAATAGAGAAAATACTAGATGGCTTGGTGTCATGGCATGGAAAGCAGTCAACAACAGAACTGATACGATGCACTGTAGATAGAAGATTGTGGAAGGACATGATCGCCTACGCCAACCTGTATGGCACATGATGATGATGGTGTATTCATGTGCTGAAAAGCTGTATGACGGGTTGGCTAGTCTATAATGTGGTAGCTAGTTGTGAACTGTGAGACTGAGTGAGCGCACATGAATCTAGACCATCCACAGCAGTCTGTCGAATTTCAGCAACAAAATAAAAAAATAATGACGGGAAGTATTCAGATGAAGTCACCTTTGTCTACGTCCCTGGACTTGTGGAAATTTGGGGTAATGAAAGAGCAGACATGTTGGCTAGCTGTGCTGTTATTAAAGATGGGCAACAAATGGTTAGGGAGAGGTCATTAAATGCCCTCCGAGATAAGGAAGGGCATGGGACTTCTACGGGGAGCCGCGATAGCTCAGTGGTTAGTGAATTGGACTACAGAGGACAAGGGTAGGGTTCGATCCCAACCGACGGCCTCCGGGTTCACCCAGCCTTAAATGGGTACCAGATTTTTTTCTGGGAAAGTAAAGCAGCACGGGCGTAATACCGACCACATTACCCAAAAAATCATGTCTGTAAAATATAGGGTCACTAACACCATATTTCCCTATACGCCACTTGGCGTGACGGGGGTACTTTACTTTTTACTATGAGACTTCTACAACCATTAGTCCACATCTCGCCTTCGGATGAAAGAGATTGGAGTTAAGATGGGTGCAACCAAAAATGAGAAACTTTGTGGTATGCGTAACAGTACTTATCAACCAAAAATGAGAAACTTTGTGGATATGTAACAGTACCTATCAACCAAAAATGAGAAACTTTGTGGACACGTAACAGTACTTATCAACCAAAAATGAGAAACTTTGTGGACACGTAACAGTACTTATCAACCAAAAATGAGAAACTTTGTGGACACGTAACAGTACTTATCAACCAAAAATGAGAAACTTTGTGGATATGTAACAGTACCTATCAACCAAAAATGAGAAACTTTGTGGACACGTAACAGTACTTATCAACCAAAAATGAGAAACTTTGTGGACACGTAACATTACTTATCAACCAAAAATGAGAAACTTTGTGGACACGTAACAGTACTTATCAACCAAAAATGAGAAACTTTGTGGACACGTAACAGTACTTATCAACCAAAACAGAACTGAAGTTGTCAGTCTCTGGATGTTTGATTGCTATCAGCTTCATTAAGTAAAGGTACTGGACAGGTAGGTGACAAAAGCTTTGAATGGATCTCAGTTGATGGACCTTGATTTTGTGGATGACATAGTTCTTATCAGTAGCAATGTGGACAGGATGCACGAAAAAAAAAAAAAAAACAAATGCCATGTCATCAATGGCTAGGAAAATTGGACTCGAGATCAATCAAGAAAAGACAAAAGTCATGAAAAATCAAATTTGCCCAGAAGAAAAAAAATATACATTGAAGGAAAAGCAATGGAAGAAGTAGATCACTTTGCATTTCTTGGAAACTGCGAAGATCAAAAAGGAAACAAAGAATTTTAAATCAAAACAGCAAAGGCAGCAATGACTTTCAGAAAACTTGATAAAATGTAGAAAACACAATGGCAAAGCACAATAGTAAAGCTCAGGATTATCAAATGAATTGTATTGTCTACCCTTACTTATGTGAGAACTGGAAAGCAACTAAAGATATAACAAATAAACTGAATGTATTTGAAAACAAATAATAGTAAAAGTAATACCCCCGTCATGCCAAGTGGCGTATAGGTAAATATGGTGTTAGTGACTGTATATTTTACAGACCTTCAGCACATGATTTTTGGGACAAAATGGTCGGTATTACGCCTGTGCTGCTTCACTTTCCCAGAAAAAAATCTGGTACCCATTTAAGGCTGGGTGAACCTGGAAACCGTCGGTTAGGATCGAACCCTACCCCTTGTCCTTTGTAGTCCAGTTCACTAACCACTGAACTATCGCGGCTCCCTTTGAAAACAAATGTCTGAGGAAAATACTTTGTATGCCATGGAATGAGCTCCAGACTAGTGCTGATGTATAGATAGGACAAGGCAACCAAAAACATAAACTATGATCAAGAAAAGATGGTGGTCATGTGTTGAGAAGAGACAACAAAAGAATCTCAAAGCAGGCCCTCAAATGGGAGTCAGAGGGTAAAAGAAAAAACAGGCTGATCTAGATAAACACGAAAAAGAACATTAAAACGAGAGGGAACAACAACAACAGGCATCAGCTCCCTTGCTGAGATTAAACAACTCGCCCAGAACAGAGCCGTATGGTGAGACACAATGCAGGCCCTGTGCAAGGTTTGACAGTTGAAAGATCATCAGACACAATGCAGGCCTTGTGCAAGGTTTGACAGTTGAAAGATCATCAGACACAAGAGTCTAGAATTTCTGCCTTATGTGCCATAAAAAAAAAGTAAAGAGCCCCCCCGTCACGCCAAGTGGCGTATAGGGAATATGGTGTTAGTGACCATAAATTTGCTAAACAACAAATGATAAATAGCATTTTCATACCAACTTTGTGCTATGAAAGTCAAACATGGACCCTTTCTAAATCACATTTAAGAAAGATCAATACATGTGAGATGCGATGCTTGAGAAAAGTAACCAACAACACAAGAAGAGATAGAATACCAAATGAAACCATAAGAAAAATGGTAGGAACAAAACTCTGCCTAGAATATATAGAACAACAACAACTTAAATGGTTTGGCCACCTGGTCGGAATGAATCCTTATCAAACACCATTAGGGCGTTCTTCTCGAGAATGCATGGAAAAAGACCAAGAGGAAGACCCAGAAGAAGATGGATAGATGCAGTGACAGAGACATGTAACAACAAAGGAAAGTCACTAATTCAGACAATTCGAGCAGCTCAAGAACGACAAATGATATAAGCCACGACACCTTTTAGGTATCAGTGAAAAGAGAAAAGAAGAAGATGGATAGATGCAGTGACAGAGACATGTAACAACAAAGGAAAGTCACTAATTCAGACAATTCGAGCAGCTCAAGAACGACAAATGATATAAGCCACGACACCTTTTAGGTATCAGTGAAAAGAGAAAAGAAGAAGATGGATAGATGCAGTGACAGAGACATGTAACAACAAAGGAAAGTCACTAATTCAGACAGTTCGAGCAGCTCAAGAACGACAAATGATATAAACCACGACACCTTTTAGGCATCAGTGAGAAAGAGAAAAGAAGAAGAAAGAAGAACACCATAAATTTTACAGACCTTCGGCACATGATTTTTTGGGTAATGTAACACCAACCACGTGCCATTTTACTTTCCCAGAAAAAATCCGGCACCCATTTAAGGCTGTGTGAACCAGGAAGCCGTCGGTTTGGATCGAACCCTACCCCTTGTCCTTTGTAGCCCAGTTCGCTAACCACTGAGCTATCGCGTCTCCCTCGCTATATGCCATCTTCAGCTCAAAGGGATGATAGACAGAGAATACTAGAAACACTCAGAAACGCAATCAAATCAGTAAAAGTAGACACCCAAAAAAGAAAAGGACAGCAAAACTATCTTTTGAAGAGTCAATTCTGTGTTT